>OX638095.1:23323324-23963566 GCA_951804965.1 Horisme vitalbata
GCTTCAATACCCACACAGGAAATGGAAATTATCGTAGTGTGGGGTTGAAATAGTAGATTGTTTTACAAGGGACTAAACAATTGAAAATTGGACTAACTTACCTAAGTGAAGTCCAATTGTAATTTTATGAATGTTGATCTGAAATATAAATTGATTTACAGTGTAGTATTCCTATCGCTACTCAATGGCATCGCGGTTTTATTCAGAGTATCTTTAAAACAAAAAAGATTACTCGGATAATATTGTGTTCCGCATATGGCAACACCCTAAATGTCACTGATTTAGAGCTGAACCCGGATGGTCTACCTGCTCACAAGCACTAACCCATTATGCTTGGGATCGGCTTACAGCTGATACTGGGTTGGGAGGGTGTTTATATTTCAGATCAACATTCATAAAATTACAATTGGACTTCACTTAGGTAAGTTAGTCCAATTTTCAATTTTATTTCATGTTGATCTGAAATATAAATTGATTTACAGTGTAGTTGTTCAGAGTCAAGACTGCATAATGGGTTTTTCCATCAGAGTTGGGTACTAACAAGTTATTATATTTATTAATAACAAGGCGAAACATTCGTTTATTAATAAGTAATAAGGTTTTGAGCAATTTTTCTTAATAAGGTAACCCAAACATAATACCTACAATGGTTGTAACAAACTATGTTCAAGTTTAGAAAGTAAGTTATATTTGCCTAAATATTAAATCCACCAAACTATTCAATTATTGAATAGTAACTATAATTTAATTAGTATTTATTATTATACCGGTGAGATCTACATATTCATAAAATACCTAAGTAGTTAGGTACTTATTCATTTTATAAGTATGTAATAATATACAATGTCTTAGAGAAAGTAGGAATGTATCCTAATCACAGTTTGACCATAGTGAAGGTAGTTAATGTATACTTATTTATTACTAATTAATTGATCTTATAGTTATTCACCCAAATTAAAAATAACAAAGCTGAACAAAGTAATGTACAATGATTGTTGACCTGGTTAGGTAAGTTATAAAACTTTGCCAAGGTCAAAGAACTCTCAGACCAGCCAGCTGTTTTCCATACATAGACACTCTGTTTTAATATTAACTGCTGAGGTGATGAGGTAATTCATAATAATTCATAATTCATTTATATTATAGGTAGCTGAGTGTCAAGTATTATGTTCTGTAAACTTGTATAATATAAATTCAACTCTTAATAAGTGTGTTTTTTAACCACCTCTATGATTAATGATTCCACATCTCTTATCTGAGATGTGTTATGGATTTAGTCTTTAAGTATGCTGGCTGAGTATTTTAAGAATCTTAAAGAATTGGATACTGTTATCTTATCAAGCTTAATAAAGGTAAGGGTTTGTACCCGCTGGGCAGTCGCCAAGGCTAGTCAGGTTGGTAAATTTGGCTAGATAATTCAATACAAGACATGGGTTCCTATCCTAAGCTCAGTGTTATAGGGCTTAACAGGTTTAAGTCTAAACACTCCTCTTATGAATTGTTTAATTCTGTTGTGTCTTCTTTCTCGTCTATGAGAAGGCAGGCTATGATAATACCTTCTCCGCTGTGAGAAATTGAATGATGTATGTATTCAGTGAACTTTCTAGCAAACCTCAGCATCTGAATGCTTGCCGCAGGAGATGCTCTCAGGATAAGGTGACTGAACAGAGGGTAAGATGTTTTGCTTTGTTGGTTTTTATTTTCATAATACATTCTGAAATAAGAGAACATGGTGAAAAGGCATACCAAATGAGCTTTTTGATTACTCCAGTTGAGTGTCAGAACATTCTATGTAATATACATTAGTTATACTCTTTTCCATGAGACATAGTTGTCACTCTTGATGATTCTAGATGCAAATAGATTAATACTTGGAGGTCTAAGTCAATCCTGAACTAAAAGGTAAACCTCATTGTTAGTTCCCACTGTGTCAATAATTGTATTGCAAGATTCCAAATCTGCGTACAAATTATCTTTTAATTTTATGGGTATATAAAGCATCTTTCAGTTTTCACACCAAGAATGGCTATTATTATTTAAGTCTGGGAATTGAATCCTTTTAATATTACATGCAATGACAGTAGTTTTGTCAGTTCTAAGTAAAATGTTGCAGTGACTATGGATTTTGTAATGTATTTTAATCCGAATAGAGCAGCTAAATTATTATTTATTATGCAGTTCTTATTTCGAATGTGACCATAGGCCGCCAACACTCTGACCATTGCAGTGTACCCCCAGCCAACCAATATCACATCTGAAAATATTTGTAGGTTTAATTATCTACCTATGATATTTATATGTCATCAATTATATGAGACCACCATATAAAATAAAATAAAAAAGATCCCGCAATTCCATTGTGGCTCCATAGTTTTATTGGTGATGTAATAAAGTCAAATATTTTTTACTTTCCATTTATTAGTGTGTATCATAGAATAAGGTACAGCTGTATTCCAAGGAACTTCCAATGAGTACTTTGTATTTATATACTTTTTTCATAATTTACAATCAAGCCCAGGCATTGAAATATATGGAGAGTTGCATCCCAGTTGGCTATGCATAATCATCATATATGAGGTCTATGCCTACATAAGTAATCAATAATTACTTATCAATCAATATAGATTGTTGATAGAAAATCTTGTTTCCGGAGTATGCTGACCACAGGTTTTAGTAACTTGGTGAAAGCACTCTAGGTGCCATAAGTGCCAAGTGCCATAGCTCATGGACCAGGTCGGTGAACTGATACAGATTATCAAAATCAAAGCTTATGTTTTTGGGCAATGGAAACTAAACAATAAAATCCTTTGAGAAGAATGGAGCAAATAAAATCTTATTATAAAATTTTACAGCAGTTCTAATATCTTTCATCTAAAAATGCCACTAATTTATGGAGTTTAAGATTAAGTATAAATCTAACCTTCCCATTAGGCTTTGATCTAAGAAACATCTTGGAGAAATCTAATGATCAATACAATGACTGCACAAACAGTGCAGCGCTAAGTTCTAATAAGTTAGATATAGCCTGACACATATTACCAAGCTCTATGTCAGGTATGTGGCTAAACTTTTTGGGCAGGTACTTTAAGGTATCAGATATGATTACCCAGTTTTGTGGCACAGGGTCAACAGGCCTAGAGCAATATTGACTGTTTGTACCTACCCCATTCATGCTGTGATCCACATTGTGCAACTCTCTCGGAGCGCTTGTGGCTGTAGCGTGCGTCGCTGGTGCGGCGGCGGCTGTGTGATACAAGTTCTGAATCCACCTCGTGATTCCACCTCGCTGGTGTACTGCTTGGTTTGTGTTTGAGGTAAACCGTATTGGTCTTCTATTGCTTTATTTCTGTGCTTAAGTCAATGCCATAAAGATGTTTATTTAGTTTGGCTTTTCCAATTGAGGAGATGAAGTTTTAGTCTAAAGTGGGGGTCAGAAGCCTTTCGGAAGCTCATGTCATTCAGAAAACATCTGTAATTTTGTTACGAGTTGCACTTTGTCAACATCATTGCACTTAATTTAAGTAGGTCATTATTTGCCTTCAGCCATCCCTAGCTAGAGTTGTACTGCTTCAAGAGATTTTTCTTATGTATCAATAAATATATTTTGATATCCCCATAATACAATATCTGTCTTCTACTTATTCCATACATTTAGATTTATGGTTGCAAAACTTTGTTATTTGCTTAATGTGGTTTACATATTCCACCTAAAGCATTTGGGAAGGCAGCCACTATGTCTTGATTGTCTGCCTGAGATATATTTTCTCCCCTGTTTAGAGCCTTGTATTTCAGGTTGATACCATTACCACGGCGTCCAGCTAAGTTACTTCTTCCTCATCCACATCTGAAAGTATCAACCGCATTCTAAGACGGGTTGAAATTTAGTTTATTTTATACATCACATCGGTTAGAACAGGTTCGGATCGGTTAGAACATCTCGTATTCTATTTTGTAGGTTTATAATGAGTACCGTATCTTGTATGCGTATTGTTGGATATCTCATACTAAATCAAAGCTGTGGTATCTCGTACCATGTCTGATTTTCATGCAAAAAGGTGTTTGTATTTTTGGGTATCTCGTTCCGAAACAGAGCTCGTACCTAGTCTGATCTTTGTGCTAAAAAGGTATCTTGTACCGGCACAGGCAGTGGATTTATTTGTGGAAGTATTTCTGGATATCTCGTACCGAATTGGAGCTGTGGTATCTCGTACCAGGTCTAATCTTCATGCCAAAATGTATCTCGTTCCAAATCAGAGCTGTGGTATCTCGTACCAAGTCTGATCTTCGTGCTAAAAGGTATCTCGTCCCGGCACGGGCAGTGGATTTATTTGTAGAAGTATTTCTGGGTATCTCGTACCGAATTGGAGCTGTGGTATCTCGTACCAGGTCTAATCTTCATGCCAAAATGTATCTCGTTCCGAATCAGAGCTGTGGTATCTCGTACCAAGTCTGATCTTCGTGCTAAAAGGTATCTCGTACCGGCACGGGCAGTGGATTTATTTGTAGAACTATTTCTGGGTATCTCGTACCGAATTGGAGCTGTGGTATCTCGTACCAGGTCTAATCTTCATGCCAAAATGTATCTCGTTCCAAATCAGACCTGTGGTATCTCGTACCAAGTCTGATCTTCGTGCTAAAAGGTATCTCGTACCGGAACGGGCAGTGGATTTATTTGTAGAAGTATTTCTGGGTATCTCGTACCTAATTGGAGCTGTGGTATCTCGTACCAGGTCTAATCTTCATGCCAAAATGTATCTCGTTCCGAATCAGAGCTGTGGTGATATCTCACACCAAATCTGATCTTCATGCTAAAAGGTATCTCGTACCGGCACGGGCAGTGGATTTATTTATGGAAGTATTTCTGGGTATCTCTTGCCTAATCCGAGCTGTGGTATCTCGTATCAAGTCTGATTTTCATGCTAAAAGGTGTGTGTATTTTTGGGTATCTAGTTCCGAATCAGAGCTATGGTATCTCTTTACCAAGTCTGATCTTCGTGCTAAAAGGTCTCGTACCGGCACGGGTAAGTGGATTTGATGGGTACTGTATCTAATATGCCAGGAAGTTCGGAAAAACACACGTGATAAGTACCTGATGTTATAATTGGAAATTTACCTGGAGCATCCGAAGGTGGGTCCGAAAAGGGGGAAGCATCGAGCCGTAGACGTGATCTAAAGCGGCTTATGCTTCAGCTTCGACTACGAGGGTTCCTTTGAGCCGGTAAAGACCAGCTCCAACTCCAACGAAAACAATGTTATGAATTTCATATTTCCCATCACTTTTACACAATTTTAATCACTGGCCATTTCTTCCGACAACCTATTATCACTTTTAATGTATAATATTAAAGGTTTTTAGAGTATTTGCAACAATTTTGCAAAAATTCACACGATGCCGTACAGAGCGCGAAAGAAAAGTGACATTTAGGGTGTTGCCATATGCGGAACACAATATTATCCGAGTAATCTTTTTTGTTTTAAAGATACTCTGAATAAAACCGCGATGCCATTGAGTAGCGATAGGAATACTACACTGTAAATCAATTTATATTTCAGATCAACATGAAATAAAATCCCATTATATACGAGGTTGATATACTCCCAAGCGTAGCGAGGGAGGATGACAAGACCGAGTTATAATGGGTGGTTTTGGCCCGAGTAAAACACTACTTTTCACTTCGATTGCGAGAAAATAAAACAATTCAAAATTAGACAATTTTCAGAAATTTTATTAAAAATTAATCAACCTTCATAAAAAATCAACAAGACGGTTCTATTTTCAAAAAAAAAGATTGACGGAGCACCAAGAAGTCGAGTTTTTATGTAAGAGAACGAATGTTTTGTACGGGCTGATGATTTTAGACAAAAATTAAAAAGAAAAAATACTTTTTAGCCCGAGGTATTAAACTCGAGTTTTAGGCCCGCTAAGCTACACTATTATGATACACTATTTGAGCAAGATAAGTGAAAAGTATGTTTATATATGTCTATTTACTTAAGAAGCTTGGAAACTTATGAAGCGCTCGTGGCGTGGCTTATTTCGATGTTGTTGCTAGCAAATCACCCTGGTTGAGCAACACTACGCCCGGTCACTACTTGGATAGGTGACCGTTTTAGTGGTATTTATATCTGAGCGCTTCTATGGATCGCAAGGCACGGTACTATGATGATCCCGGCTTTTCAATCATTAATCCATGACGGAGGCCTTCGGTCGGCCTAAAAACTCCGACATCAGAATAGACCACTAACTCATATGAAGTAGAGAAGAAGAAGTACTCGTGTGATGCTTCAAGAGTTGCTAGTACTCAAATAATTACATACAACACTAATAAACAATAAGTATGGGACTTTGTGCACACAAGTACGACTCACTCTTGGCTGTTTCAATAATAAAACAGTTTTATCTTATACAGCGTTTCTTTGTCTCCTTGCTCCACTTTTTCTTTCGTAACTAAGATTACAGGCTTTACAGTGATAGTTTTGCAAACACTTCTGTCTGTTTGTACGTTACTTTGATGACCTCAGATTACATATTTATATTTTATCTTCTTTTCTCTGTAATAGCTGAAGTATTGGAGTTTTTGAACGCCCAAAAGAAAAATAAATAAATAATGCTAGACACACATCATCATACCTGCTTAATGATGATTAATAACAAAAATGATAACGCATGAAACATTAAGAAAAGCTTAATAAATAATAGAGATTTAAAATAAAGTAATTCATACAATTGAAAAAATCTAGTAAGGTTATTAGATTCAATCAATTTGAATCAAATATGTTTTCATATGTTGGGAATTAAATGGTCTACTTATTTATCATCTAGCCCGAAATTATGCAAAGCTTGTGTTATGGGAACCACATGCCTGTAAAACTAGTTATATACAATTAGCATCCGCCCGCGGATTCACTTGCGCGGAACCTGGACAAAAAGTTCCCGATTTGTTATTCCAGGTCTAGAACAACACAGCGTGCAATTTCAGGTCAATTCGTTGAGTAGCTTTGGTGTAAAGGACGGACAAAAATTTTGCATTTCAGATACTTTCGCCTATAAGTTTTTTTTACGTGCCTTTCGAAGCACGATGCCCTCAAACCTAAATGCTACAAGACGGCCATCCATTCAAATAATAATCAGGTGTATTACTGCCTTGAGGTACCTATAAGAACACAAAGTAAGCCTCCTCACAAGCGCTTGGATTCCCTTTAGAGGATAGTTAAAGGCAAGTCGTACCATTACTTCATCATCTACTCTGATGTATTTTTTATATTATATTAAGAGCAAGCTGGAAGCTTGCTTGGGCGACGATGAGGTCAAAGATGGAGTGAACTGTCCCAGGAGACCATTGACTCTCTTTTTGAAGCCGTTAGAGTTGTAACTCAATGAAAAAACAGACTCAGGCAGCTGATTCAAAATTTTAGCAGTGCGCATTAGAAATGATGTTTAAAAGCACTTAATCCTGACAGGTGGAATATCAACCAGATGTGGATGGTAATAAGCATTGTGCCTGAAGTTGCTGTGGAAAAAGGGAGAGGGTGGAATAAGGGCATGTAGCTCCTCCACACTCTTCGAAGAACAATCTATAAAAGTCCGACTAACACGCAACCTCGTGATGGTGGCTCGTGTATATACCATAAATTTAGTAACGATATAAAAAAAACTCTTTGTTATCTACTTAGTCCTTAAACACATAATTTTTCTTTGTCTACGAAGGGCCGTTGTGACTCAGAATGCAGATACGCAGTATTTGCTATTCGTAAGAAAAATAATGTCTTATTTGATAAGAGCATTACGAGGTAAATACGGAAATAAGACTAAGTAGGCACACAATAACGACCTCTGTGGCGCAGTGGGCGAAGGTCCGCCTGTGACGCAGAAGGTTGCGGGTTCGATTCCCGCTGCGGGACAAATGTTTGGATGTTCTGCAGATATTTGTCTCGGGTCTGGGTGTTTTCTATGTATGATATGTATGTATTTACAAAAAAAAATGTATCTATGTAGTATATCAATCATGTGGTTCCCATAACACAAGCTCTGCTTAGTTTGGGGCTACATGATGCTGTGTGATAACGTCCAGGATTAAAAAAAAGAATGCAATGCAATGCAATAACTTCAAAGTCACAAGAAAATAATTGATACATCAAGTAACTGTGAGAGACATGCAGATGAAGGACGAAAAGCGATATCCTAATAAGGGATGCGTCAGCTCTACTGAGGTTCTGGATTCCTCATACCTACATACAACTACTAGGTACTGAGAATTTTTGTGAAGCATTGCTGCTTGACTGCATCAATAGGCATAATGATGTGATGACACGTCCACGTACCGTTGAGCCCTATTATAAACCATCAAATGTTTTTAAATAGTGCTGCAAATTATTACAGAACATTATTATGCCATAAACTAAGCTGATCTTGTATTATAACTGAGACGCATAAAGTTGCGGGTTCAATTCACCGCGAAGCAAATGTTTGCATTATCTGCAGATATTTGTCTCAGGTTGTTAAATGTATTTAAGTAACCTATTATATCAGTCAAGTCGTTCCTATAATACAAACTCTGTTTAGTTTGGGGCAACATAATGCCATGTGTTGTTTCCAGCATAAAAAAAGAGAATTACATGACTGATATACTTCATATACACATTTATTATAAATACGTACATTATACAAAGAAAACACGTCGACCCGAGACAAATATTTTTAAATCATACAAATATTTGTCTTGCGCGAGTGTTGAACCCGCAACCTACGTCTCAGGCGAGCTTTCCCACTGCGCTAGAAAGCTCGTCGCCATCTGCCTTTAGCAGTCCACTGGGCATAGGCCCCCATGGGCATCCAGCTTCTACCAGCAGCCTTTGTTGCAGCCTGAAGTTTGCTACAAGTGAGTAGTATCTATGTTTGGGTTGGAATCATCGAGATATTTATACTCTACAGTGGAAAACATGGAAAAAAAGTGTCTGCACCAAAACTCTGCTCACGCTGTCAATAATAATTGTGCGGTCTTTGAACACTTTTTGGCATTTTGAAGTTTATTAAGTCAAACACGCTTGGACGATTTTTACCCGACTGAAGTCCTCTTCGGTCTTCACTGTGTTCTTTTACTTAAATATCTGTGGTTCTATATGATTATCTCAATGGTTAGAATACTTTGAATAAACTAGGATTGGTCGATTTTGCTGCCTAACTTCAACATCAATACCCGATAGTAACAATATATATCAATGACAATACCCCTACAAGTTGCACAATACGAAAATGTTCATAGTCGTTTTCCTTTTCGGCAATTACCTATAATTAATTAATTATTGTTTCGAATGAAAAACTTTGCAACCTGCAAGAATATTACTTTACCTAAATCGTTTGATTAGTTTATAAATGAATTCAATTCAGTAATTTCCATACTTATTAAAACTTTCACACTCATCCTACACTTCACACTAAATGGGTACCTACCAACTAGGCATATAAATTTTTAATTTTCACTTGTAAGTACCATAATCTCCATCTTGTACTTTAAGATAGTTTATGTTCCACTGAAGTTCATACAGAGCGAATCTATTATTGGCAGAATGTTCTATTTACCATTTGCTATTTAAATTATCTTGAGTGCAGTTGATTCTATGATAAATAAAAAAAAAGATCTTGAAAACGAAAACTTAAACGTTTCCGTATTGTGCAACTCGTATTAAGGGTACTTAGGGATAAATAACTGTTGTTATATACAATCAGCTGGCATAAGGGCATTAAATTACATAGCCAACAACGCAATGAGCAAAACAATGCGTTTATCGCAACATATTGATTGTATGATTAAATGCATGTATATTACGAGTGAGTGGTCCACTGCCCTTGAAGCGGCGAAGGGTGCCGGTCGATGTACGATGCGCTGATTTTTATAACGTAGGTTATTAACCCTGTACCTATTGACGGTTTGGCTGTACAGTTTTAACACTTTGCGTGCTGAATAACGCCTTTGCGCCTGTAGCATCATGTCTGAGCCCAGCAGTCAACGTGCTAGTGTTTAACGTGTGTGTTGACCCCTGTGGCACTCAAGGCCCACCTGAAATGCAGAAGGTTGCGGTTTCGATTCCCGCTGCGGGACAAATGTTTGCATGTTCTTTAAATATTTGTCTCGGGTCTGTGTGTTTTCTATGGATGATATGTATTATATACAAAAAAAAATTTAAGTAGTATATCAAGCATGTGGTTTCCATTATGAGCTCTTCATCACGATGCTGTGTCTAGCATGATAACACTAACGGGCAGCAGCTTCGGCGATACGAGAAGCTGTGTCCTGCTATTGCCATCCCGAATGCCCAGCATAGGGATTATGGACCTATCCCCTTTTATTAGGGGAGGGCTTTGCCTATGTGGCTGTATATGGTGGTGTTAGTACCGTTTTATAATCAGCTTTATCAAGTTCACGTATGCTTGCTTCATCATTGTTCATCAGCACACGGCTGATCGACGACCTCTGTCGCAGTTGAGAAGACTCGCCTAGGTCGCAGCAGTTGGACTGCAGGTTCGATTCCCGCAGCGGGACAAATGTTTCTATGATCTGCAAATATTTGCTTTGGGTCAGCGATTTCTATTTATTTCCAATAAAAAGGTAGTCAGTCATTTGGTGTACTTTTAATCATTTTAAGGAAATGGAGGGCCGTATATTTTTTGAAGGAAATTTGGGGCCCTAAAATGAGGTAATAAACCTCACTTTAAGGATTACTAAGATCACGGATCACTGCCATCTATTGTTCCCAGGAGCAAAGTAGGTACCAATACTTTTCATAACCGATTACCAGGTGTTTGTATAACTTGAAGACAAAGAAAAGGTAATATTTATATACTTGTTTATTTTAACCTCTTGTTTACCATTTGCTGGTATTTATGCATCGTTTAAACCGCTGAGAAAAAATGTTTACGGCATAGTCCACGAGGTGTAGATTCCAAATCGCAGAAACCAGCCACGGAGCAACAATTTCTCTCGGCGGTATTGAAGAGCGCGCTGGTTGATACAAGAAGGACGCGACGGCATGCGACTGTATGCGAAGGCAAGTGTCGGTGTGCACCGGAGTACCCTAGCATATGATCGCGGGGGAGAGGCAGTGAAACGTCGTGGAGGTACGTCTCGTGGCATGCCGAGCGATGCCGCTGGCAACCGGTAGCTGCAACGCATGATCCTGCCTATCAAAAAGAACCTTGGTTCAAACTTTGTATACTGTTGCCTGTTCAAAATACGAAGCAAGGCTTGGCCGATAATCGACAAAAAAAAATTTTATACCTGTAGATGAAACTAGTATACTTGGCTCACCGGATATTGTATGGTAATCATTACTACAAAGTAGTGAAGGTCGCGTATGTTTGGAAAGTGCCCAACGATGAAACGCCCTGAGTCCATCAACTTAAGGCACGAAGAGCTTCAAGCCTCATGTGCTTGTTATTTCACCGGAAACCACACCGAAACCTATCAATGCTGCTTCAGCGGAGAAATAGGAATGATGGTAGGTTTTCTCCGGATGAGCCCTTCGCAAAGAAGTCTACTACTTTTAACAACTGAAAAACGACATAGGGCATCAGAGGGCCGGCGTCTAATTACTTGCGCCCTGTCCTGAGCTGATCTACGAAAGGCTGGTGCTGAAGCTGGATGCGTCGAGCTCAGAACAGGGCGCAATGGCACTCATTAGGAGATACCTGGGCCAGCAGTATACTGCTAGTGGCTAATGATGACGATGATGATGAAGAGGTAGGTACAAGGTGGAAATTCCTTGCTTATTCTACACCTCAGACCACACGTTTTGTTTTTTTGAGATAAGACACGCCGACGGCAATAGTCTGCGCAAACACGGCAGTCGTTTGGTACAATTACCTATTTTATCAAGGTCCTTGCTTCTAGTTCGTTGTCCTAAATGTAGCCATCATAAATATTAATTTTATCACAAAATATTGTTTTAAAATGATACAAACTGAATCACTGTCTGCAGTAATAAAATTAATTAGTGTCCTAACTTAATTATGTATTTTTTTATTAATATCACCTAATCTGTTTATTTTATTTTAATTTTAAAAGTTAACAAAACAGATTCATAGCCATTATAAGCTAACTTAACATAACAATTTTGTTTTGACCTAAACTTTACTCAAATATGTAAGGAAATATGTTTGAATTTACTCACAATACACATATCTTTACCTACGTATTTGGTTGATTTAATATTGTTTATCTTGCCTGGATCAGTCCAATATATTGCAACGTTTTGAGCACATCAAAACTTTATCAAGGATTTTTTTATGTTTGTTCGCTATCCCATACAAAAACAAAAAACAGCCTACATCAGTCGACTGCTGGATATAAACATCCCCTAATAATAAAAAGGATATGCCCATTATCCCCACGGGCATGCTGGTTGGGGAAGAGCTTCTCGCACCGCCGACGTTGCTGCCCATGTCAGGTGGTTTATCTGTGCCGGTGCTAGGCCACGGGCTGGTGGGGCTGGCTTTGGTTCCGAAGATGAACGTTGGAACCACTTACACCTCAGTTTGTTTATGTGGATCTTGATCTTAAATCTCAACAGCTGTGCCCTCGTGTTGGGATAGTCGGAGGCAAGGCCAAAAATGTTTGGATTTTGTCAGTATATTGAGGTAAATGCCCACATAAGCAGTAAATGGGCATATTCACGCCCATATACTGCTTATGTCTTCATACATGTACTGGTTGGGTGACATAAGTACAAATAGGACTTTTAAAAAAAATCACTTCTTACTTCTTGCCCTAAAAAATTTTGAAAATCGGTTTACAATTGACGGAGATATTGGTGATCATAGGGCGAAAATTACAAGTGAGGATGAGTATTCCTTTTTTTGAGTATTCCGGGAAAAGTACCAATCCCTCAGGAATAAAATTTATATGGGACCACCTGTGAAGTATACTCTTTTAAACAAAAAAGAATTTTGAAAATCGGTCCACAATTGACGGAGTTATCGGCGAAACTTAAAAAAAAAGTCGAAAAAATATGGTTCCGACGAATTGAGAACCTCCTCCTTTTAGAAGTTGGTTAAAAAAAATCACAAAACTACTAACTTTGAGAGAGGTAAGTAGTCCCTAAAACTGTGCAGGACACCATTTCCTATGAACTTCCACAATATCACATTATTAAGTACTGTAAGCTCAACTCCGTAATGGACAAACGGATTTGGCTGAAACTTTATGCTACTATAAACAGGCACCATGCAAGCGAAGCCGCGGGCGGAAGACTACTATACAACATCCATTACAAGAAAAGTCTTAATTAAATTAAAAGTAGTAAATCATACAATTCAGATCCCCAGCCGACATTTAATTTCATATCAACGATTTCAAAGAAACTGTAAAAACGTCTCGCAATATTTACGAGAGTAAAGATCCTATTTTGGCGCGCAGTATTCTTAGGTCAACGTACAATGTCATGTTTCAAGGATAAGGATTTAGGGTCGACGGACATTGAGTTGGGAACGCTTTCACTTTTAACAACAACATCAACCACACCAGTCTATTAGTCAGTCAGTCTACTGCTGGAAATAAACAGCACTACTAAAGAGTTTCGTTTGATTCTGCGTTTCGGCACTTTCGGCAAACCAAAAGCTAATTATTGCACTTTAGAAGAGGGAGCTAATTAATGGCCAAAATAAATAAATAATGTTGGACACTACCACACAGCATCATGTAGTCCCAAACTAAACAGTATTATGGGAATGTAGTTCCCATGTAGTACACCGATATACAGAGTGGGGCAAGAAGAAGCTGCCCTGAATGTGGTAATTTTTTTTACCTTTTATTTTGTAGTTAGAAGGTTTTGTTCCTAGAAAACTATAAGTTTATTTTGAAGAAAAAAACATTTGCATTTCAGGAATTTTGATAAAATGTGCACTCAGCCTGGAAAATGAAATTTGTCAAAAAAAAACAAGTTGGTCTCAATCGACTCTATTTCCCAACAGCGCGAATTTCGCGAAATTTAAAAATAAGGTTTTCCATACAATTTCTATGAAGCGTCATTCACCGCAAGCGTAGAATGGAGTGTAAGGGGTTTATAACTCCATCTTAGTAACACCAGCCTTAACCTCACCTGCTCGTTGTGCCCTGTTAATGAACAAATGAGGCTGGAAGGTAGGCACGAGAAGCTGTACTCTGCGACACATGATCAGCGTAGGGGGATTATGGGCATATCCCCCACCTTATTAGGGGAGAATCATGTCTAGCAGTGGTCTATTACTAATAGGCTGATGTTTTTGTTCTTGTTATTCAATTAATGTTCGGTATTGGTACATAACATGCATTGAATATTTAGGAACTGTTACGGTCCTTCCTTTCTTCTTTGTATGAGCTAGTAGCCAGCTCTGGTGTTGGATTTTTAAGGCCACCCGAAGGCCTCGTGGCTTAGGGACTGAAAATGGCGGGATCAATAAGCGTTCCTTCCGAAGCACGGAAGCTCTCAGAGGGCTTACCACAGGTTTTATAGTTTACGAAAACTTTATAAGTTTCGGTATTTCTCCATACATTTTTAGTACAGCGCCTCTAGGGAAACGTGCATGAACTACGAAAATGTATGGAAAGATACCGAGACTTATAAAGTTTTCGTAAACTATAAAAACCTGTGGTAAGCCCTCTGATCTAAGTGTCACTCAACAGTCATCTATCTAAATCTTGACTGGATAGTGTTGCTTAACCAAAATTATCTGCTTAAACACCGAACCGCGCGAAGTGTTGCTTACCGAAGATAATATAAAACAGCCAAATAAGCCACGCCATGAGCGCTTTACTACGGTGTTTGTGCGACTGCCCTAGCAGAGTGCAGCGAACTCGTTGCGCTGATCAAAATCTACAGACGGCAACATAACGACATTGAATACGTAATTATTCGATTGGTTTTGTTATGTTGGCTGCATAAGGATAATTTTGGATGAAACTTTACTTTTAAATTAGGTTCTCTGTGGTCATGACTTGACTTGATTATTTGATGGCCTCATTTGGCGACTTTACGTTCAAATAAAGTTAAATATTTGTTTTGGCGTGAAGAAGGGACAAATATTTCACATATCAAAAAAATAGTCTTTATTTGTTATACATTTTCGCCTTTACCTATTTTAATGTATACAATCCTACTTATAATTCGGTAAAATTGGAGTTGATAGGATTTGTGCGAGTCAAAATCTAAGCTTTACATTTTCCTTTATATCGACTCATATTTTACCAACCGTCTTATAAATGAAAAATATTATGTTCATAATTCCAAAAAAAGAATTATAAAATACCATAATCCCGCGTAACGAACGGGATGCGTGATTCACCAGCGGGCGATTTCCGTTGCGCGCGCCGTTCTAATTTTAAATTCAAACCCCTTTCGAATCCTTTCGAAAATGGAATAAAATCCGGCGCGTGCGTTTTACTTTTAATTTTTATTGTTTTAGGACAGTCTCAACATCCGATGCATTGAATTTACACAAAGGATTTAAAGGAAATAGATTGTTTATGATCTTATTTCATAGACTACGGAGGCGCCAGCAATGAAAACTTTTGGCGCCAGAATTTAATGGTTCATAATTTCTGAGAATTTAGTTCTTTTTCTGCCTATGTCAACAAAATCGTTTTATTTAGTATGTACCTATCTAATCAAAGGAATTGTAAAAATATTTTTTTGTAAATTAATAACATTTAAATTTTATTGATTAAAGACATTGGAAACGTTAAGGAAACTATACCACAAAGGCCATAAATAGTGAAAACAGAGTCCGTACAGAAATAGAACTAACGTGGCAAAAAAGTGAACTGACAATCTCTGATAGTGAAAAACATCGATATTATTGTTACAACTTAAGGCAGTAATGTGATAAGCTTTTTGTGCCTTTAATTTCATCGCTACCCCACACCCTTCAAACCGAAACACAGCACAGCTGCTTCATGGCAGAAATGGGCACGGTACTTCCCCGGTTACTACTATACTCTACTATTACTACCTACATTTATAAAAAAAATATTACAAAGTAAAAGTTTAATAATCATCCGAGTAGGTAAAAAGTTATTTCAGATGTACCAGCGAATAATAAACATGTTTATGTACGAGTCAGAGAGCTGATGACCTTCGTGTTTCATCTCTTTATCCGCCCAGAGAACTGAGAATATTCAGAATTGACCGTTTGTCATCACCCTATAAAAGTATTGGCGTGGCTTACTTTAGTCACGTACTGCATTACACAAATGCTCCATTTTCAGAGGGTTTGCCGTTTTAACAACGACAACAACAACAACGACAACGACGACAAAGTCAAAGTCAAAGTCAAAGTCTTTATTAAATGTAATCAACAGGAACTGTAAAGGACACTTTGGATTGTCATATTCTTGTTTTAATTAAATTCGTAACACGACCAAACAGAGAAGAATTGGCAAGAAACTCTTTGGCTTGGATTTGCTTGGATTTTTTTTGTCTTTGTTACAGTCTCTATTCTTCAGTTACATGTTTTTATACTGAGACGACGACAAAATATAGTGAAGAATTGGCAAGAAACTCTTTGGCTTGGCTTTTTTTTAAAGACTTTGTTAAAGTCTCTTTTCTTAATTATTACATGTTTTTTAACTGAGACGGTGACAATAACAACAATAACATTAACAAAACCAGAACATATCAGTCCACTGCTGGACATAAGCCTCTTAATAAGAGGGATATGATCATAATCCCGAAGCTGGGCATGCAGGTTAGGGATCACATGACACAACTTCTCGGATAGCCAACGCTACTGCCTGTCAGTGATCAGGCTGTGCTATGCCGTAATCAGACTTCCGGCAGAGCTCTGTTCGTTAACAAGGCACCACGGGCAGATGAGGATGTTTGGGGTTTCAAAAGTGGATATTAGAACCCCATATATCCCTACATTCACTAGACTTGGCAGGAGCATTATGTGATTTACAGTATTGCTGTTACACAACCGAGGGATATGCTCAAGCTATAATCCCAAAGCTGGGCAAGCGGGTTACAGCCGACGTTACTGACTGCCAATGGTCAAGGGATTTATCTGTGCCGTTGTCAGGCTGTGCTATGCCGCAATCAGACTTCCGGCAGAGCTCTGTTCGTAAACAGGGTACACCACGGGCAGACGAGGTTGTTTTGGGTTCCAAAAGTGGAGATTTGAAACCTTTATATCCCTAAATTCACTAAACTTGGCAGAAACATTATGTGATTATTGAGTGATTATGAGTATTGCTGTTACACAACCTCTATCAATGATCCTTTTAGTTATCATAATTGAAATCTACGGAAGGGAATTGAGTAGCTTAGTATTATTTGCAACCAATTTCAATAATATATATTTATCTTCAATATCATTCGCCTATAGCTGTCTACTATTGGACATGAGCCTCCCCTAATGAGTGCCATTGCATCCTATTCGCAGCTTGACGCAACCAGCTTCTACCTGCAGATTTTCTCAAATCTTTATTTATCGTAGCTTCGTGGACATGCCACTAAACATCTACTTGCATTCTTTTCCTGAACCTTGATAGAAAAATTGCAATCATCATCCTCAGCATTCAGCAGTGAACATCAGTTTGGCCTATACTCAGTAGAGGCTCCCTTTTTGAGCGGTATTGCGCTCTGTCCTGAGCTCATCAACTTCTACCAAACCAACAGCCTTTCGTCGATTGTGACACTTGGGTGGAGCTGCCAATGAACATCTAGTTACAGAAGAAGCATTCATCATCATCATCCTATACCATTCCATAGGCCTCCCTTAATGAGCAACTCTGTGCCCTGTCCTCAGCTCGACGTAAAAGCATTCCGTTGCCTGCCTGAACTATGATGCAAATATTGTAAATCTTTTTGTTCAAACTGTCTGATAATATTGGTTTGAGGATGTATTCGTCGGCTTGTAATGTGCATACTTACGGTGCAGTCAGTGAGCTGCTGACCTTCGCACTGGTTCATCTCTTTACCGGTCATAGAGTAGTGGACAGAGGCTACATTTACCAATAATTATTTGACCAAACTCTGCTAGTCTTTACATAATACCTACCTAGTGTTACGTTTACCTATTTACATTTATAACCCAATTAAAGTTCTGTATTGACGTCCCGTATTGGGGTGTATTACCCCCCTGCTAATCCCAAGCAACCCAACTTCTTCAAATAACTTAAAAGGACTCTGGTTTGGTGGCAACATTGCTACGAATACCGTCATCATAATTCAGCATTTTACTGTCCGATATTGAATTTCCTTTCCCCGACTGCTTTCAGTTTTCTCTTTTTTTAAGTTTTGTCTATTGATGTTGCTTTTTTATCATCAAACCATCAAGACTAAGGCCTAAGGTGACGACCTCTGTGGCGCAGTGGGCGAAGGTCCGCCTGAGACGCAGAAGGTTGCGGGTTCGATTCCCGCCGTGGGACAAATGTTTGCATGTTCTGCAGATATTTGTCTCGGGTCTGGGTGTTTTCTATGTATGATAAGTATGTATTTACAAAAAAAAAGTATATTTAAGTAATATATCAATCATGTGGTTCCCATATCACAAACTCTGCTTAGTTTGGGGCTACATGATGTTGTGTGATAGTCCAGCATTATTTATTTATTTATTAATGAAGGAAAGCGGTCCACCTAATTTCCTCTCTGTCTCCGGGCCCTCTATTCGGATTATGATTATGATATTATCCCGTTTTTATGATTAATCTATTATAGTGAAGACAATGTATTTTCTATATTGTGGGTCTCCATCCTTACATCCTAAAAATGCCTTTTTCCTAAAACATTAAAAATGTTGCTACATCTATCTACATCCATAAATAAGTTTTCTCTATTCTTCCGTGTCGGCAAATCCCTTTGTTGTTGTGCTAAGCCAGTGTGAGATCTCTATACTAAGTTATCATATTCTCCTACGATGTAAAATGTAGCTGGTTATTGAAAGTTTATGCTCCATAAAATTTCGATAATCTGCTACATTTAGTTAAAGAACTACTGAATTTCCTCCCGCAGAATGCTTAAGTGACTCACTGAGGGATCCGGGACAGAAGCACAAAGTCAAAGCCAAAGTACTCTTATGTTCAAACACGATGTACAATGGTGTTATATTTTTTATGGTATCAATGTACCCTTTACGGATGTATTTTTATTATAAAATAAAAATATTGTAATAATCGTTATTCCATTTAAAATTATAGTTAAAATTAAAATCATAAAAATAATAATAAAATAAGTTAAATAATAAAACAATAAAATAAATTAAATTAAAATAGAGGATAAAAATGAGGCGACTTTAGAATGCTGTTCAAACAAAATGCTTTATAGAAATGAGAAATTATGCCATCGATTCTGAATAAATTAAAATTAAAATCATCAATGTTTCGAAAAAGATAAGATGACGCAACTTTAGAATGCTGTTCAAATTAAATACTTTAGAAAAGAGTATCGATTCTGGCTATAGGTGGAAAAGAGAAAAATGGAGTGTCTAATCTGTGCAAAGCACTCATGCGCCGGATGACGTGTCACGTGTAAATTTAGCGGCCCGCCAGGTTCAGGGACATGCGCGGGCAGACGCCATCTTGCTTTTGTTGCAGCATTGCACTCTTCATTTGGTAGGGCTGGCACTGGTAATACGAAACAGTAGGTATCGTTCTAATAAAAGGTTTTTATATTATGTAATAGCTGGCATGATTAGATTATTATGATGAGAACGATCGCTGCCCATGACACCTCATCATAATTATCAGCATAAAGCAGTCAACTACTGGACATAGGCCTCCCTTAATGAGCGCCATTGCACTGTTCTCAGCTCGGCACTCCAACTTCTTCTTCAAGCTCGGTTCTTAGTGTACCTAATGTATGTATCTATGTATCTTGTAATTTTACCTACACTTCTTTCATACCGAAACACATCAATATATATTTTGCCACACACTTTGTATCTATTATTTTAGTACACCATAAAAATTAATATTTTTTTATATATCTGTATTGTATATAAAATATTAATTATTATGATTATTTATTTATTACAAAATTAATGCGGCTTCGTTGCAGAAATAGGCATACAATGAAAAAAAGCATAAAGGACTAAAATGATGTAGTTATGGCTAGTGAATTCAGGAAAAACATGTTGTGTGACAACCATGACCACACATTATTTCGTTGCGTATACAAATGTCAGTAGACCATAAAATTAATAGTTATGCTGTTTACATTCTTTTATTTTATTCCTGAGGTATTAATTGAAGAATATTTTTCCTTTACTCAGCACCGACCTGTGGGCAGGGCGTAATGGCGCTCAATAAGGGAGGCCTATGCCAGCAGTGGACTGCCATACGCTGATGAGATGATAATCATGAATTTCAGAATAGAGAATTAGAAGAAAGAGGAAAAAGATGCCTTTGCTCTGTAGTGGATTCAGACAGGCTAATTAGTTATGATAAGATTTAGAAGGAAGAGGCATTAAATATAGTAGATTTTTTTTAATTCTTAAAGGGTTGTTACTGCTTAGATCGTCTGCAATAGACGCATAGGCCGATGATGTTGATGATGATGATGTTATTGATTAATTTTGGAGTTTGTCTTATGAAATATTAATGTTTATCATTAAGACAAAATTAACCAATGACAACACACATTGCGTATTTTGTATATCGAACAGGAAACCATGAGATTAAAGCTTGTAATAAAGCTGATCATCCTCCTTGCATCATTTCCGTGTTTCGAGGGTCGTGGCCTCACTTCCCTGTCATCTGCCATAGTCCAGAACACGGAAATCTTTCAAGAATTCATGCTTTCGTCGTAAAGAATGTTGGTTGTTCCTCATTGCTAGAGCCAAGTGTATTAAATGTATTTTGTAGGTGGGTGTGCACCAAAATATAATCTGACGATTTGATAGAGCATGGAGTAATTATGTTCGTTGTTCATCAGCTCTTTCTAAGCTTTTTCAAAATTGTATTCACCATCTTCATCATTATCAATCAGTCGTTATCGACCCACTGCTGGGCAAAGGCCTTCGTTTGATTAAGCCAGTCTCGATCCTGCATTTAGTCTAAGCCAGGTGCCGTCCTGTAAAATTGTATTACTCAATCTTTTATGAACACCATATGAGTTTAAGTAACATTACCTCCCCACAGTCAATGAAATCAACATTAGTTTCGTGTTGATCCTGAAATCTTCAAGTAGGCCTCCATTATTTACCTATTACCTTCATTCTATTCTATTTTGTTCTGTACCTACCTACCTTGGTGTGAACACAATGTAAGTATAGAATTTTCTAGATAGATATCTATCTACCTTCAACTCCAATTGAAACAAAGTAAGTATATTTCAATCTTAGGCAAGCTCATACGCATTCAATTTACGTAATAATAACACTTCTCAGGTAAGTATTATGTGTAAGAACATTACCACAAATTACAAAACTATTCCATGGACCAAGGCCTTACATTCAAAATGGCTGACGCATTGCAAAACGTAGTTAAAACGTGCATCTCGATTTAAAGGTCAACAATTACGAATATGTGAACAATAAAACGAATAAATAGGTACCCCTCCTGGATCCCACATTAACTACATACTGGATAGCATTGAAAAGTTCATTGGTATTAACTTGCACTTCCTGAACGGACGAGGTCGCAGCGCCATCGGCCATCTTGAATTTTTGACGTTTATTTTTGGCGGGCTTATTTTTTTATTATTCGCAGATATGGCAAAGTAAGTAAAGACGTTGTTGAATGTCAGGAGGTTTTATGTTTGTTTTTTGTTTTCCATGATATGTTTTTAATTACCTAGCTCAGCGGGGTGATTGGCTATCTCTGTTGCAAACAAAAATGATTGACACCGATCCTCTTTTAAGAAACTGTGACAGTTTGTCAATTGACGTTCATTGAATTTCGACGGATGAAATGTCAAAGTTTGTAAAAACAGGATCAGTTTCAATCATTTCTGTTTGCAACAGAGTTAGCCAATCACCCCGCTGAATGAAATATTAGGGCTGCCAATACTTACTAAAGACTTCATCATAGGTTCTAGTTCGTTGACGACTTACTGAAACGGCTTCTGCAAAGAGTTTGAGGCTCTCCATCCTTCATGCACATGTCGTAGGTTCCGATTATAAGAGTAGCAGGGGATAAAAATATTCATCTGCTTATTCAACAATAATGCAATCACACTTACCGGCCAACAGTGGTACAAAGGACATACCCTCCTAAATAGTAGTATGTTATGTCATAAAATAACATAATAAGGCAAGACAGGGTAAAGTGAAATATGTAGGTATGCAACTGGGGCGTCCATATTGGGGCAAAAAGAGGTCTGGGCCTAATGTGTTGCGCAATGGGGTAAATTCAGGCGTGATAGGGTAAAATGGTGCTCTAAAAAGCAACGTATGGCAGGATAAGGCATTGCACAGTTAAGTAAGTATCGCTTAAAGCACATTGATGCACGGTGAGGCATGGCACAATAAGATAGGGTAGAATAGGACACGATGGTGCCCAGATAGCAGGGATAAGGTATTGCTGAAAACATTAAAGCATTTTAGGGCGCGATATGTCATGGTATAGTAGGATCAATGAATCAGAATGAGGTACGATGTGGTCCAGTATGGTAAAGTATGGGTGTAAGGGGTTCCAAGCCCCATCTGCGGAACCCAAGCCAACTTCACCTGCACTTGGTCACCCTGCTAACTAACAAACGGGGCTCTGGCGGCCGGCTGATTGCGGCATAGCGCAGCCTAACACCAGCACAGCTAAATCCCCTGACCGCCGACGGGCAGCAGCGTCGGCAGTGCGAGAAGCTGTGCCCTGCGATTCCCAACCCGCATTCCCAGCGTGGGTATTATGGGCATATCCCCCTTTAGGCCTATGTCCAGCAGTGGACTTAATAGGCTGGTGTTGTTGGTGTTGAAGTTAATGAGTTGATCACCAACTGGATTGATGTGTATAAAAGGCAACCAAGGCCACCACAGTGCAGTGTTCTCGCAATGCAGCTAACCACCACATGGAGATACATTGCAAGAGTTGCAGCCTTATGGAAAGAAGACCAAAGAAGAACTCACAACCACGACCTGTCAAGAGTGAGAGAAAAATCGGGGCAGGATGGGGCACAATAGGGTACATTGGGCATGGTCTTACCGTGCGGACATCGACGTCCCGGCCTGGAAGACCAAAGACACCCCTCAATGTGGACACTATCAGTCGATGAAGAATGTACGACTTAGAGAAAAGTATGGGCAGGATGGGGCACAATGGGGTACATTGAGGCACCGTCTTACCGTGCGGACATCGACGTCCGGCCTTGACGTCCGATTCGTGACTCGTAAGTGCAGTCAAGACGATTGTTATTCAACTCTGGCTACCGGACAATGAAATGAATGGAGAAATTTGATAATCTATATATAATATATACCTAATATATTTATATACATATGTATATAAATATATTAGGTATATATTATTAGGTTATACATATGTATATAAATATATTAGGTATATATTATTAGGTTATTATTATTAGAGTTCTTGAGTGGAGACCACGGCTCGGCAAACGTAGTGTAGGACGCCCTCCGGCCAGGTGGGGTGACGATCTGCGAAAGGCTGCTGGTAGAAGCTGGATGCGTCGAGCTCAGGACAGGGCGCAATGGCGCTCATTAGGGGAGGCCTATGTCCAGCAGTGGACTGCTATAGGCTGATGATGATGATGATGAGGTATATATTATATATTAGCGGCCCGTCCCGGCTTTGCACGGGTTAGGGCACCTTTGTACACCTTGGATTACGTCACTTAAGTTTTTGTAAGGATCCCTAATCTTTTCTAGCAATACATATAGCCTATGTTACTCCCGGTAAATGTAGCTTTCCTATGGTGAAATAATTTTTGAAATCGGCACTGTAGTTTTTAGTTTATTCATCACAAACATACACACACACCCACAAAAATACAATTTTTTCCTCTTCATATTAATAGTGTAGAAGTGTGGATTAGTGTAGATTTAGATTATTTTATTTTAGAAAAAAAAAGAAGTAGATATCATTAATGTGGTTCCCATAATACAAACATTGCTTAGATTGGGACTATACATATGATGTTGTATGAAAATGTCTTGAATTATAATTAAATTTTTAATCTTACAGATGACGTCCTGTCCAAAATTTAAAGCTAAGACCAAAATACTATAACAAAATACTAAAAAAGACTAATACCCACTCATAATTCAAAACAAACCAATCTTCACGTGCCAAAGTGATCAATGAATCATTAAAATTAAGCATTTTAAATTTAATAACATGTTTTTTTTATTTGTTTATTAGTGCTGCCAACTTAATTTAGGGTCAAGCGGGGTTTTTATGAGACAATATTTCGGGTAAAAATAAGACGTTAACAAAATCCCTCAATTTAACATCTTTTAATAATCATAATTAAGTTTAAAATCAACCATCTAGGGTTGATTGTTAGGGTTGAATTATGATTAATAAAAGACGTTCTATTGAGGTAGGTACCTTTTTTACCCGAAATATTGGATGTCTCATAAATACCCCGCCTGACCCTACACCATTGCAATTCATTTAACATCGAGATAAATCAAAATATAGCTAAGGCAACAGACATTTTTATAACAATGTCTACTCATGAGCACTTTTGTCCATGTCCTTGAGCTTGGCTGCGCGTTGTGGCAGGTCGCGTACAGTTATAGCCTCGCATCCCTCAGCACTGCGCATGCGTGTTGAATGTAAATGTTTATCTCGCTTGTATGTTTGTGTGGTGTAAAAAAGATTGACTAACGATTATATGTCTGTTTTTATGGTAATCGTTTTTGAAAAGAAGTATTGAGCTAAATGATTAACCGCTTGTGGCGTGGATTACTACGATGTTAACGTACCTTCCGAAGCATGCAAGGCACGTTAAAATGTTGGTCCCGGCTTTTCAATCGTATAGCCATGTCGGAGGCCTTCGGGCCTAAAAGTACTTAAAAATTCCGACACCAGTGTTGACCATTAGCTCATACGATGAAAAGTAACTAAATGATCATGACACCATTGGCACAATGGACAAATATCCGGCAGAAATTCAAGAGGCTGCGGGTTCCATTCCCCATACAGGACAATTGTTTCCATGATCGTGTCTAGGTGTTTAATACAGCATCCAACATTGATATGACGCTGAACTGAAACACCCAGACCTGAGACAAATATCTGTAAATAATGCAAACATTTCTCCCGCGGCGGGAATCGAACCCGCAACCTTCTGCGTACCAGGCGGACCTTGGCCCACCGCACAGAGGCCGTCGCAGCATATATTTATATATAATGCAGTCCATAGTTCCTGATACCTACGGGAGAGTAAGCTAATGTAAATGCAAGACTATACTTTTGTCGTCTTATGTAATAATGATAAGTTAAATTGAATTATTTTATTATTTCCTTAATCCTAGCGTTACTGCGCAGCTCGTGCGCAGCGGTGCTCGTCCTTCACAAATTTTATTTTATTCATACAAAAACAAAACAAAAAAAACATCTTCACGACTTTTTCCCCATTAAGGATATTTTCAGATATTGCTCAGTATGCAAATCTATTGAGGATACCGTAACGGGGGTAGTCAGAGGCAAGTCCAAACATTACGTTCGATACATGCCCACTTTTTGCAAGCAGCTAGCATTCCATGTGACAGGTTGCAAGCCCATCGCCGCTTTTTATTGGAATACTAACCTAGCACTAGCACCTTTCGAACTTTTTAGTTCGAGGGCATGCCGGTTTTCTCACGATGTTTCCTTCACCGTTTCGAGCTCATGGTAATGCGCACATATTTTTTTTAAACGACAAAATCCATTGGTGCACGGTTGGGATTCGAACCCTCGACCTCCAGTTCTTAAGTCGGGGTACATTCCACTAGGCCACCACAGCTCATAATTTATTCATACATTATAGAATAATTATTATTCTGTTCTCAAGTGATGATCTTTTGGATTATTATTTATGCAAAGGTGAGTTTTAATTCGTATATTATCTCGAAAAGGGGTAAATAAATGTTGTTGGGCTTTGGGAGTAAGTCCTACAAGTTTTATTTGTTCGCATAAAACTTTTCAAATTTTGTACTTTTTCACTTACGAATTGGCTTGTAAACTCGTGCCATAATTTAACTTATAGGGTAGCCCTTGAACGTGAACGACAGGGTTTTATATAACTTTATCCTGGTCTGATGATTAAATTATGGCTTTCCCTTAATTTGAGGGCTGCCTCACACAACACTTAAAGTTTTTCAATAAACTTAAAGCTTTTGGAGAAAAGTTTTGAATCACGGATTTAAATTTGAGATTCTCAAAACTTATGAACCATGGTCAAAATGAACTCAAAGAAAAAGTAAAAAGCAAATTTATTCCTCTTTTCGGCTATCATACGAATTCTAACTTACCTTGTTTATAAAGGTACCTATGTTTTTTTAATTAAATAAATAAATAATGCTGGACTATCACACAGCATCATGTAGCCCCAAAGTAAGCAGAGCTTGTAATAGGGAACCACATGATTGATATATTACATAAATACTTTTTTTTTGTAAATACATACATATCATACATAGAAAACACCCAGACCCGAGACAAATATCTGCAGAACATGCAAACATATATTTCGATTTTTATTTAAAAAAAAACCTGAAAGAGGTACAAGATACCTAACTAGGTACCTGAGTAACTGAGGAACTCCTCAGTTTGGTTGAAACATCTATTTTAAATCTATAGATATTAGAATCAAATATATCTATGGTTTTATCGATACATTAAACAAGATCTATTCTTCAGACTTCTCCAGATCGGTGATGATAATGATGCTGTTTTCAGCTCTACAAATTAGCCGCATACATTTTCTATGTCAAACCAACTACTGTTTAAATTAGCAGGTTCATTAACCGAATTTGGCCTAGAAAGCGTGTTATTTGAAGCTGTGACGTGGAGGGGTTAGAGACCCCCGAGTTATCACTGTTGCTATGGATACGGCTAGTTTTTAGGCCTAGTGATTTTGCTCTCAAAGAAGTAGATAAATAGATAGTTATGACAGGGAGTGTGGTGTCATAATTTAGAAGCACGTCATTTGAGATTTTGTCAAAAAGACACATTGTCCTTTATAAGATTTACTAACATTAGCTTTTTTATTACTACTGGAGCCTTACAGTAGGAACAGCAAGTTTATCTTTCTTAGTGTTAACATTATGACCGTCGCTTTTTTCGTAATCAAATTGATATTTTTTCGAACATACGGCAAGTAAGTTCAAATCCCCTAAGAATAATATTAAGTTTTTAATTTAATCCTAACGTTTAGTCGTTATCATTACTGATTACAAAGTATTGCTTTAGGCTGGTGATGATGATGATGATGATGACTGTGCACGTACGTGTCTTCTTTCACGTACGTACGTGTCGTGCTTGAACCCATTACTGCCATTACGGAAAACTTATGAAAATGAATCATGAATGACAATTTTGGTTAGGTTTTGTGCCTTTCCAAATATTCGATTCGGAAAAACCTCACTTTTATTAAGGAAAAAAGTTACACCTTACAAATTATAGCAACTTTCTCCATGCCTGTAATTCCATGGGGTATGACGTCATAAACGCGCTTTCCACGCACTTCTGGCCGTTTTTCCGGGCGATGACCGCATGTATTGCGAGGTCAAAACCACGAAAGTGATCGCGGGTAATTTTTGGGACTTCAAAAGGACAAATTATGAGATACCTACGATGTGTTATATTATATTCACCATATATGTGAAACGCTTAGCAAAGTTTTATTTTCTACATTTTTATTTTATTTTAGAAGTCTAGATCTCTAGTATTCTAGTATCTATTGATTAATTAGTCTAATATTGATAATGTCTCTAGACTTACCAATTGATTGTTAATTTATATAATATTTAACCTATTATAACTTATTATAAATGAATTTGTTGACTGCCGTGAAAATAACATAAAAGTAGTTAAAAACATGAAAATGCTGTTATTGCTGGACAAAGGCCTACCCTAATAAAAAGGGAGACATGTCCATAATCCTCATGATGGGCAAGCGGGTTAGGGATCGCTGAGCACAGCTTCTCGCACCATCGACTCGACCTGACGAAGCGTTCCTTGCCACAGCCGATTTATTTGTTGAAGGTTTTTAGGGTAAAAACGGGACCCTATCACCAATACAATAAATATTTAAGTTGGGCTCCCATACAAGGGTATGGATCCCTTCGAGCGCGAGGACGACTCTCACTTGGCAGTTGTTTTTAAACAGGACGATCTACGTTCCAAACCCCTAGATCCTTGATCATGGATCGCTGATCCAAATTTGGATCGCCCGGCTAAGACCCGGCTAATAGGGTTATAGAAGCAGAAACTAGCTAGTCATCGAGATTTATGTTTAGTTCCGCAAAAATGTAATAGGACTCTTAATTTTTGCGAGGCACAGTGCGGTTATCCATACCAAATCAGGCTATTTCTGTTAGCACCGTCATGGTCATGGTGAAGTGTTCTTCAGGGGCTAAGGCTCGCGAAGTGACATACTTCGTTGTTAGCAGATCATCTTGGTTATGCAACACTCCACCCGTCACTCTACTTCGATGCTTCCATGACCGTTTAGTGTCATTTAGAGTTAAAAGCCCATAGTACATTTTTAATCTACACTAATGTTTATAATACACTGAGACTTAATAAATTTAATGGTTTTTGTTTTGTAGATATGATTGGTGTACGTTTGTTAATTTTTGAAAATTTTGTTAAATACTCGTGCGAAGCCGGGGCGGGCCGCTAGTTGTATTATACACCTATGCGGTTAAGTGTAAGAAAACAATAAAAAAGTGTTTCATATCTTAACTATTATCATATGTATACATACCTGTTTGTGTCTGTTGCAAATGAATATTATTCTATTCTAAAAAGAAAGAAATTTAAAAACCTTATTAAGATATAAATTTATTTCCAAGAATCATTCTTATTTTGGGATCATATGTTTCGAAGTCAACATTTACGTTTTTGGAATTTTTCCCACATGAATAACATGAAAATTTCCGTGTTTATTCCACCTACATAACTATTAACAGATATTTACCAATGTAATGAGAAAGAACTAGGTCTGCACGCAACACAGGCTTTTGAACCGATGGCGTCATCCATCGGACGTTACACAGAGGCCATCCTGCGGTTTCACTCGACTTGACATGAAAGAAATTAACCTTTTTTTCCTTCGGGAAATAGACAATTTTTATTTTAAGTTTTAGGTTATAATGTACCTACATTCCTTGTTATACGTTCTCAACTCCGTTTGCATTTCTCTGCTCCAAGACCAGATTTTTTTAATGTTTTCAACTCACTATGTGCCATTGAACTTACGTAGCTTCCTCCTGGAGTCAGCCTGTATCAGTCCAGTGCTGCTCATAGGCCTCTTCTAATAATAAGTGGGATATGCTCAAAATCTTCACGCTGGGCATGCGTGTTCGGGATCGCGGGACACAGCCGATGCCGCTGCCCGTCAGCGGTCAGGGGATTTAGCTATGCCGGTGTAAGGCTACGCTATGCTACAATTAGCCCCGTTTGTTATTAGCAGGATGCACCACGGGCAGGTGACATTGACTTGCGTTCCAGAGATGGAACTCCTTACACCTTTTTAGGTTGAGTCGCTCCAACAATAGTATTCTGAGGGCTCTCTCTGACCACGTTTTTATGAATCACATCTTCAGCCATTAGACACACTTCTTGTCTACGACGCAGTTGCTTTTAGCTCTTGGCGTTTTTTTATTTCTATATAAAAAAATAACATTAAGAATTATGTATACCACGCAATAGAAGCACTCGAGGCGTGACTAATGTCGGTTTTCTTAGCATATAATCGTATGCGAAAAATATGATGACAATGACCCATAGCTAGAAATACCTTAAATACTAACATACATATTAATTATATTTAATAACTATAACATTACCCTATAACGTCTATAGACGATACCTGTTGGCCAGAAATCCGAGTCTAGGAGTACATCCTTGTGCCTCGCCAGAATCTGGAGAGAGTACGACTTGAAACTAGTATTTCTGCTACTCTCCAGCCTCCGAAGAGAGATTCGGAATGGCCCCTGAGTCCGACCCTGGACTCTCTTTTCACAAATTGCATGACGTCTTCTGCAGATGTTGTCTCGTCGAAAATACAGAGAGGGGGAGGTAAATCTTGATAGGTAGCGGCAGTGCCGCGCTCGTTGCGGCACGTCCTCGGTCGACGTCTCTTCTCCACTAGGGTGAAGCCGTCCGCGTCGACCTTAATCTTAAGGATCACTCCGCCAGGTCAATACTTGGATCTGTGACCATTTAGTGGCATTTAGATCAGAATGCTTTGCTGCGGAAGGCACGTTAAGATGTTGGTTCCGGCTTTTTCATTCGTCAAGCCATGTCGAAAGCCTTCGGGCAGTCTAAGAACTTCGACACCAGAGTTAATTACTAGCACATTATATGGAAGGAAGGAAGGATAAGAACTATTATTAGTACTACGATTTAAATGAAAAATTTTTATTACTTTTACATTATATGGATCTACCGTCTATGATATAGGTTACCTGCAATAAACGGATATTTTTAACGGCTCTGACACATGCGGAGATGGTGGAAACAATAAATGTATACTAAATTCTAAAACAAATAATATATTATTACCGTCGACGGAACCTAGTTTTATATTCCGGGTTCACACAGGTCGTAACAATTTTTAGGGGTCAATGTTCTATGTAAACGCTGAAACGATCTGAAATTGTAACAGAGTTCCGTAGGTGACTGACCGGTAGTGACCGAGTTACTGATTGATGGTGTTTGGGAAATGTTTTTTATAGCTGGTAGATATATAATGTAGTATACATAAAAAAAATCGGACCAACAGGTTTTGCCCGCGGCTTGGTTCACGTTGATGTAATCATCAGCCTATAGCAGTCCACTGCTGGACATAGACCCTGCTTTCCCTAATGCGCGCCATTGTGCCCTGTTCTAAGCTCGAAGCATTCAGTTTCTACCAGCAGCAATTCGCCAATTGTCACTCCACGTTAATGTAGAAATGTCAATTTGTTTTGTTTGATGCCCTTAGGAGTTTTCTGGATGAAAGGTACATTATGTCCATTTCTGTACAACCTGACAATGTGTACCTGCGAAATTTCACGATGATCGGTTGAGTAGAAGAGTAACCAACAAGCAAACGAATAATGAGTTTGTTTCTTTCGCATTTATAATAAGTATTAGTTAAAATTTATTTTAAATTTAATTTAATTTAACATTTTTTAAGAGTGTACTAGTGTGCTGGATATCCTGGCTGCAGCGACAGCTCTATCATAGTATATTATTTCATTTGATACCGATATTGGAGGGTTTGGTGAAAAACAATGTAATTCGCCATTTTGTGGTGGCGTCCATCTTGGATTTGAAATTTTTCATATTGTATAGTATTTTACTACTCAAGCCCTTTCATTTGATACCCATATTTAGGGAATGGTGAACAAATATGTAATCCGCCATTTTGTAGTGGCGGCCATCTTGAAGCGATTTTCATCAAACATAGCTAAGAACACTCCCGACTAATACACCTTTCAAACAAAAAAACTACATTAAAATCGGTTCATCCGTTCGAGAGCTACGATGGGACAGACAGATACACACACACACACACACACACACACACACACACACACAGACACGTCTAACTTATAACACCCCGTCGTTTTTGCGTCGGGGGTTAACAAAAATAAAATAAGAGAGAGAGCCTCTCAAGGCTATATATATATATTGGTCGAGGCTCTTCGGTATCAGACCGTTCGCTGAAACGACTATCGGAACGGTAATTGTTGAATCCATATACCAAATAGCAGTAGCCTCGTGGGCCAAGTCAATATTAGTATGATTGTTATGTAATTAGTTATTTATCATACACCACATAACGTGGGAAGGAGGAGGAAGAGATATTATCACCATATGAACAAGCAGCCACGAGATTTAAAAATAAACATATAGAATGATTCAATTTTGAAAAACGAGGCGTCATTGGATACCAACAATAATGGAACCATACGTTCACTGACCTACAGTATTAACTATATTGATTCGGAACACATGCCAGTCCCAAATTAGATAAGTCATAATGCTTCTCAATACTGACTTATTGCGAATGTACTCTGTTTATAACGTTATAAAATGGTTATAAATCTCTTTTTATTATTCTGTTATTTACTGATAATTGCGATGCGCCTGAAAATAATAAACCGCCCAAGGGCGAGTTAGACTCGCGGAATGAGTGTTCCGTACAAACTTGTGGTTACGTTACTTATGTTTTAGTAAGGATCCATAATCTTTTCTAGCTATAAATATGCCTAAGTTACTCAAAGTGAACGTAGCTTTCCAATTGTGAAAGAATTTTTGAAATCGGCATAGTAGTTTTTGAGTTTACTCATTACAAACATACACACACACACAAAAATACAAATTTTTCGAATTTTCTTTTCTTATAATTAATTCGAAAAAAGCTCGAGTTTGTCGTTTTTAATGAGTACCATGATACCATGACTAAGTGGGCTTCTTCCATCTTAAATGATGATAATACAACTCATCCTTATAAGGAGCCACATGACGCAATCCATCATCTCAATATGTTTTGGTGAGGCCGTCGACCGGCGGTCGGCCGATGACCTTGTTACCACGACCTTGCCTCGCGGCCAATGACACGATTCGGGCGTTTTTCTTCGGAAAATTCATCATCCACCTACGTAGACCTCCCACCCCTCTCTAAGCCCATGCGAAATGGATAGCTGCAGCGGTAATTGGAGAGTTTCAAAGGGTCAGTGTAGCTGGTTATTGGGGGGCAATGTTTTTGCGCAGTACTCACACCTACGCATTCGTAGATTCGTGTATGATGCTGCTGACAAAGTTCAAAGCTTAGATTCATTTAAGATCTTTCTTGCTGATTTCAATGTTGTCTTAAGATATTTGATGCCTTTGATTGGTATTGCATGCATTTGAATTGGTTTTAGTTTAGACAGGTTGGTTGGTGTCAAACAGGTTGTACATATGCTTGGCTATTGCCCGTGACTTACGCAATCATTCAATTAAAAACAAAAAAAAAGTGTAAATTTAAGTTTTTGATTAATAAAATCTGAAATTATTCTAAACTTGATTCTAGTCATATTTCTGACCACAATGTACCAATTTCGTAAAACAATACAATACCATACAATATTAACGCCAAGTTGCTTAATCAAGATAATCTTTAGGTAGAACTGCCTAGACACTTCTATTACATCCTAAGCTTCAAACTTTGTCTACGATGGATGGAGTAGGGTATAGATTAACAGATAAATCTTCCGAAAAGTATTTTTAATAAGAGGCTAATATTAAGTGTAAAGATAGGGTTTCCAAGCAATAATAGGGTTCGGAAAAGTTAAGCCTTAGATACTGCATCAGCTTAAAATAGTAAAGCGGGCTACAACCTTTCAGTTTTGACCGAACAGTCTTTGCAGTAACAACTAACATCTCTAGTGTCTACGTACATTGAGTTTGTTGAGTTTTAATCTCTTTTCGCTTCACAGAATCCAGTGAAAACTGAAGGTGTAGCCCGCTTTAGATTCTGTACATATACATAAATCTGATTTTTAAACATATTTATGACAAAGTAACTTCATCGATTGTAAAAATATATTATAACTGGTTTTTTCACGCGGCTTTGCTCGTGTTAAAGTCATTTTCTGTCCCTCGTGAACTTATTTCTGGATGTCTTTTTCTGTAGCCCTACCATACACCATGTATGCAAAATTTCATGAAGATCTGATGAGAAGTTATAGTGTGGAAGCGTAAAAGACAAAACAAAACACATTTAAAAAAAAAAACTTTATTTCAGACAACACTAGTACATAGATGATGATTGACATAATCTACTGTCCAATAGATATGTACCTTGCGGAAAAAAATAAAAACTAAATTCAAACTAAGCACCTTAATTATTATTTGCCACGTATAAGCGACGTGGTAATAATAGTGATGGACGCTCTCCGGCTAGATGGAGTGACGATCTGAGAAAGGCTGCAGGTAGAAGCTGGATGCACCGAGCTGAGGAAAAGGTGCAATGGCACTCATTAGGGCCTATACCTATTTCTAGCTGTGGACTGCTATATGCTGATGATGATCATGATTAATGTTATTTATAATTGGATTTGAAAGCTACGCTTCGAAAAGTACAATGTAGCAATAAATAACAAAATTAACTAAAACAGTGACAATTTGGCAAATTTTAATTATTTTCGTCACTGTGCCATCTCGACTGTAATCTGTCAGTTATCGCAACCAGTTGCGTAGCATTTACAGCGCTTTACGAAATTAATGCTTGGGTTGCTTAAAATATCCTTGACTCGGCTTGACAGGCGCTTGCGCAACCCTTGGGTTTGTGTACCAACAGTAGGAGGTACGGTTGGCAAAGGTAAACTAACTTTTTATAATGAAAAAAATTAACTAGAATTTTTTAGGTTCCTTACCTTACTGACAGCTACTTAAAAATAAAGATATTTTATTTATTATGGGGGTGAACTTTCCCAGAAGATGTCTACTGAATCTCTTTTTTAAGCTGTTAGGGTCGTAAGTCAATGAAAAAAACAGACACTGGCAGCTGATTCCATATTTTAGCACTGCGCAATCGTAAGATTGTCGTTTTTCGTTATTGTTTCGTATGTTGTTGTAAATGGTACTGATTATTTTAATTATATTAAATAAATAAATGAGGTAGTGGCCAACTCACCTTTGGTGTGGACATGTTACCTACAAGGTTTGCGAATAAAAATAAATAATAAATATAAAAATAATTTATTTAAAATTTCATAAATTGATAACAGTATTAAAAGTACAAAAATCTTAATGAAACATAGGTACGATAAAACTATAATACGATAAATAATGAAACATAGGTGTTTCAGGCGAAGAGATATAACAATTATAACATAGGCATAAAATATGTGAATAAAATAATATAAAACAAATTAATAACCTTTTGCATTACATATATACTGATCCTTATAAGAAGGAATTAAACCCGAGCTTTCTACGTTATCGTAGGCTATGTAAAATTGGCCTCTCTGCTTTTAATTATAATAAAAAAGATATCAGAGAGAGATATCCTGATATCAGAGGGGTTGAGTCATAGAGACATTTAAACGACTATTGCGGATTTGCGGGAGCACTATTTGAAGAGGGTATACTCATAGTTCTATTTCCACGCAAAGTTGTACACTGCTTTCGGTATATCCTGAATATTGTATCGACAGGTATGTCTGTAATTTGTTTTATGTTTATATAGTTTTTGTTACGTCAATTGGTTTTTATAATATTTTTATATTTATATAGTTTTGGTTTCGTGTTGATATGTATATTATAAGTACCTATATTATTCGCATCATTGATCTTTTTAGTAGTTTAAGGTTAGCACGCCAACCTCTTAACTAAACCTGTTACTGGTTGGCAGCTAGATAATGCCTATGGCATTAAGCCCACCTTTTGTAACATATTTTAAGTATGTGCAATAAAAACTGCGTCGAAATATTGGGAAATAACAGACCTCACTAATCATGGTAAATATCCCGTTGATATTAATAATTATGTTCTCAACCATGATAGTTTCAAAAGTTATATGTGCAATAAAGTTTTCAAACAAACAAACAAAAAGTTTCAAAGGCCACCATAAAAAAAAATAACTTTTGAAACTATCATGGTTGAGAACATAATTATTAATATCAACGGGATATTTACCGAAATATCGGGAAATAACAGAACTCACAAATCATGGTAAATATCCCGTTGATATTAATAATTATAAAAAGTAATCTTTATGATATCAGTTAACATCGGTTTATCGAATAAAATCAAGACAAAGAAATTTAAAAACAAGATAAAACTCTTCCTGATAGACTGCTAATGTATTTTTGTAAGATAGACAAATCATTTTAACACGCCATAGGGACATGACCTACAGATTCAACCTCTCTCCAAGGAAAACATCGGTCACCACACTTTGACGTACTATGAAAAAATGGCAACGTTGTGCAATCCATTCCACCGAAAATTCGACGGTCAACGAACCTCTTCACTATCTACGCACACAGACAACCCGTATCCCTCGTGCGAACGCTTTTCCTACACACGTATTTTCACACACACGTCTGAAAATGAGAGGGGATTGGTGGATTTTTTGTGTGCGAAAATAAAATTCAAACGTTCCCTAATGAGGTCGAATAGGACGATAGCGCTTGTAATTCACAACATATTAAAATTATGTGATAATTTCGTATGACACCTTACGTCAGGAAAGATGATAAAATTATTTGGGACATGAATAACATTGTCGTAAAACTTAGTTTATTAAAATCGCGCATTAAAAACTCTTTACATCAATGGCGCTAGAAAAGTTTCAGCAAAAATTATAAAAAAATTATGTGCTCCTGAAGTTTGGCTCAGCAAACAAATATAGGAATTAGATCCAAATATAGGAACTTTTTTTTGTTCAACCTGCATCGTCCCTCCTGGGCAAAGGTCTCCCCCAAATTTCGCAAACCATCTCTATCCTTTGAGATATTCCTCCATCGCTTTCGTGACCGACCACGACCTCGTCTTATTTTTTTTAATAAAGTGGTATTTTAATGATAAAAACCGATTAGGTATTAGAATTTTCCTACAATGTGGTGACCTATAATGACCCAAGTCTGCCAACAGGTGTTAACAGACTATCATAACAAAAAAAAAGTACAATTGAGGAAGGAAAATTGAATCGATTGTTGAATATTATAACTACAATAGCTCATTACATATACTAATAGATAGTGTGTTTTATTTTGAATCGGGTTCATTGATCCGAGAGGTCAATGACTCTATTACATTGCTAATGTTTGGCAAATTGTCTATTGCTTTAGCTTGTGGTAGAGTCATTGGAAAATAATTGATTCTAAACAGGAATGCTAAATTTTTAGCTACAATATTAAAGCGCATAATACCGTTCTTCGTTGACATTTTTGTGGGAAACAGTTAACTTCTAAACTCAAACTCAAACTCAAAATTCATTTATTCAGTAGGAACTGTATAGTACACTTTGAAACGTTTTTTTTTAATTTACCACCAATTCGTAACTAAAAAAAGGATATATATATCCTTTTCTGCTTATTTCGGTTTTCTTAGCCGATGATTAGAAAAGCAACACGTCGCCCGGTCACTACTTGGATGGGTGACCATTTAGAGGCATTCTATCTGAGTGCTCCCGTACTTCGGAAGGAAAGTTAAGATGTTGATCCCGGCTTTTTCAGTCATGTCGAAGAAGTGGTCTAAAAACTCCGACACAGAGTTGGTCACTAATTCATACGAAGAAGAAGAAGAATAATAAGAAAATTTGTCGACTATGCGACATTCCTAAAAGTATTCTAAGCTTACCTAAAATACTCGTTAGTATACCTAATTTAACGACCTATAAGACCACGCGGTATTTAGTCTGTCTTAGTAAGACTGTCTTACTGACTAATTAGTCAAGCTTATGACTGACTAGTATAAGAGTGGCTTACTCTTATTATACTACGTTAAGTGCAAAACAGTCTAACTAAGACAGAATGAATACCGCGTGGTCTCATAAGCTCTTTACGAATATGACTTCATACTGAGATCAGTTATTATTTGCGTAGGAGCGTATGCGTCGAAATCAAGGATTAGATCAGTAGCTAGCTGTTACAAATTTAATTAATATTACCATTGGTGATCAGGAAATTTATCTGTGTCGGTGTAAGGCTGTGCTATACCGTAATCAGCCGGCCACCAGAGCCCCGATTGTTATACAGCAGGGTGCATCACGTACAGGTGAGGTATATAGGCCTTGGATTCAGGTGTTGGCTTGGTTTCTGAACCGAAGATGGAGGTTGAAACCTCCAAAGAACGCCACCAACTTTTATTAGATAACGCTATATATTACTAGCTGCCGCCCACGGGTACGCTCGTGTGGTACATTCACAGTGACAGTACAGGCACATGAGGCTTACCATCTTCATGCCCCAAGTTGATGGACGCAGGGCGTTGCAAACATGCATGACCTACGAAGCAATACTTTGTTATAACATCAGGTGGGCCATGTGCCACTTCTATACTGAGGTATCATCAAAATCGAAATGCATAGGTTTATTTCGTCAAGGGCACTGCCAAAACAAGCCGACCAAAGTTCATAACATCCGTAGAGTTGATTGTCCTGCAAGAAGGACAATTTCGTATCCTACGTCAGGCCAGCCCCCTCAGGCGGGCAATGCCCCAGCTGTACTGCCGACCTTGTGGTAATCACCTCGGATTCAATGGCCCCCAATGCTTGATCAATATCTTATGATACCATCAAATTTGCAATGCGTTCTATTGGGATGAGCCCACTATGCACAATCTATCTGAATTAATAAATATTAAATGACTAGATTCCGCCCGCAGTTTCGCTCGCATGGTACCGGGATAAAAAGTAGCTTATGTATAGAATGTTTAGTATCCAGATCACACACACTGTGTATATTCCAAGTTTCATCCAAATTCGTTCAGTAATTTTTGTGTGCGAAAGAGTAACGAACATTCATTCATTTATGTTTGTGAGTATGGACTCACAAACTTTCGCATTTATAATATTAATAGGACGATTAGGAAGCGTGGGCAGCCCGCATGCCCAGCGTGGGGATTATGTCCCTTATTACTAGGGGAGATCTCTAGCCACCAGTGGACTGTTATAGGCTAATGATGATGATGAAGGGTTTGTATGACGACCCCGTTGGCAATGGCAGATAGTCAGTTGAGACACAAGAGGTTACAGGTTCGATTCCCGTTACAGGACAAGTGTTTGCTGCAGATCATTGCAGCTATTTGGAGAAAATCGTACTGTGAAAGCAATGCTTTGTATATGTATGTATGTATGTTGTTCAGCTTGAAAACGGCGGCACCGATTTCGCTTGTTTTTAAATGTTATGTCAGAATATGTTTCATTAGGTAAAATTGGAAATGTTGCCAATCTATGAGGGCCGTTTTATAGCCAGGAAAAATCAAATTGGTTGTATTAATTTTAATTAGATTTGTAGAGTCTATTACAATATCCGGACTTCTTTAAGAGTAGGGTAGAGTATTGTGGTTTTCCTTTCGTATAAACAGAAATTTCTTTGAATTTGATTCACTGTCTGTTAATTTATAAGGAAAAAACATTAAATTATTTTCTGCCTAGTAACAAAGTATTGCGTATTTGCGGTAATTAGTAGGCCAATGCAATAATGAGTAAATATAATAATAATAAATTTTCAATAATTACGTCATTATTGTCTTTTACGGTCGGCGGATCTCAGCGACTGTGAAGTTAGCCACAAAAGGGTGCTCAGTATCGTTTTTTGGGAGCAAATTCATGGTGTGGTGAGGTATAGTGGGGCGGGAGGGACAAAGTCTTTTAGGCTAGAGATGCACCTCTCAAAAAAAGTAAATCAAACATGAATCAATCAAATTAAATCGATAGTTTATCAAATTACTTCGATTACGTTATCGATAAGCTTGAGTTCATGTATCGAGTTGATGTAAAATGGTTAAATGATTATCCATAATAAATCTTAGATTATAATTTAGCTAATATTTAATACAATTATACTGTTCTGGAATGTGAATTATCGTTGGTGTTTCTAACAATAAATAATTATAATATAAATAAGTAGTAGGTAGGATCATAATATGGGTTTAGGTAGGTAAGTCGATCGTAGCTAGGTAGGTAGGAAGCTGGGCCAGCTGCGCTACTAGACCTAAAAGGGACCGTACAATATGTTTGGTATCGAGCACAGGTAGCGCACAAAGGAAACGAGCAAGTATTTTAACCTCTGAGAAGACTGAGTAAATAGGCACTTAAGTAGGTAGCCGCATAAGAAGAATAAGTAGGTAGTCACTTAGTAATAAACGATTGTTTTTAAGTTCTTTAATTAAAAACATTGTAACCCTTTTTGATTCTGATCTACTGGTTTATAAATAAAATACTTAAATAATGTACCATCTTTTATTTATCTTTTTTCACCTATCTTCTTCTTATTTACTTGCTAACTTTTAACTTATGTATATTTATAATTTAATTTTTATAAGCTCGGGAGGGCGCCAGGTCCTAAGGGACCGATTAAAAAGGTTCGACGGCAACTATACCGTTCAGCAAAAAGACTATTTATCTAGGGTGTGGGAACAGGCCTATAGTAAGAATATCCCACTCTTAGCAACCATATCCAGTTGTAATTTTAAAGTTTAAAGTTTAAAGAAGTTTAAAGGTTGGGTTAGTAGAGAACTTCACAGAACTAAAAAAAAAGGCGGCTGACAGGGGTGACCCGTATCAGACCGCGATACCGGCAGGGGTAGCTCCGACGATCTGGCCAGAAGGTCCGCGAACGATGAAAATCCGGAGAGGCCGGAGGGAACAGGATCTTCAGCCGGTAGACAGACCGTACAGCTAGCTCCCCGCCTTTGAAGTGGTGGTTAGCGTAAAAGCTAACCAATATCAGAGGAGAATAAAAAAAACCCTGTTGAAGAAACAGGAGGTTAGAACAACTAACTTCTACCTTGGACCTAACCTGACCAAGTTAAATAATTAAAGTAACTTACCCCTAGGGGGTTTATTAAATTTTATGATTTTATTGCTCAACAGAGCGGACGCATTCTAATCTCTCCACTTCTGTGGGAACTCCGGCTGGACTCCGCTGGACGTACCAGCTGGAACACAAGATTTTACAAAAACTTGACTTTGAGAATCGAACGATTTCAATCAAAAGAAAGCGAATGGCCGTCGAGCAATGATTTTTCACTTAACTCCAGTTTCCAACTGTTTGAATAAAGTTCGTACAAAAGTTGCTAATATGTTTTATTTACATTTCTGAAATTGCAAATGTAGAAGTTCCCATAACCTTAAAAACGATGGACAATATTTATCTGAATCATTTCGACACTCCAGGTGTAAAACTGCTAATTTATATGTCTATAAAATATTACAAAGTTACAGAAAATCTTCCAAAATAACCACCCAAAATGGTAGGGTAAGCTTGTTGGCAACTTTCCGAGTGACGACGCACTTTAGATGTCAACGTCAACTTCACAATGCCATTTTGACAGTGACACTGTTCGAAAGGGCCAGGACCATGTAAACGTCCTGGGTACGAGACATCCGATCCCTTCCACAAAATTATAAAAACGGGGAAACTAAAAATAACCCGTTACAACATGAGTTTATTATTTATGGAAGCAATTGCCGCGTGCGGCTTTACATGGTGCAATCGACAAATAAATTTATATTTACAGATTATTTTTGATAATTTATAATATAAATGTAAAAATTATTATTGTTCTATCAATCGTGATAAATAATCGATTCAAATAATCGATTGTAGACAAACAGCCGGCAGCGAAGAATAGCATCTCTACGCGGTAGCAATCGGAAGTGTTCGGATAGCGAGTTCGTCCGAATTCTTTCTCACTCACACTTCAAGCAATTGCTATAGTTTTATATGTTTGCGTTTCATCTATCAATATAGTCAAGCGCAAATCTATTCGTAAAATGTTGTTATTCGTTCCAAGTTCAAAGTTCTGCTTCGAATAGCGTTTTTACTGTTATTTTGTGAAGTGTTTTATTTGTTGACTGTTTGTTGAGCGGACGCGGATTCTTATACTTTAATCAAACATTTTCATCATGACTGTACATGCGCGAACTCGCGCCTGAGCCTATATTCACGTTTGCCTTGATTCGCCGACCGTACTGTACTATGCCAGAAGTATGGTAACGATGAAATGAAATCATTTCATTGTGTATTATGTAACTAGTTAAGATTTTTCATAATGACTTTTTAAATTGAAATAGTAACGATAGGTCATAGATACATACCTATTAGATTTACACAATTCACCTATTTATATGCTATGCAAAATTTTCGTCATCATCATCATCATCATCATCATTGTTTTCTCCGGTTAGATTTTTTTTTCAGATATGGTTTTTTATTTGGCTGTTTTTTGGTATGCTGTATTTTTTATAATTAAATTAAATACATCAGATGTAAAAAGGCCTAAGTATTATCCGCGGTATCTATATGATTTTGACATTGACTATCGTTAGGTTAGGTACAATGTACCGATGTTGTTGAACTCCACGCAAATAGCGCATCACTTCGTCACATCGTTATCGTATTATCTTCGCGTCATAGTGGCGAATAGACTGCTAGGGATGGGATAATTATGTCAAAATGCCGGAAAAAAGCCTTCCCCACAAAAGTGCATTATTAAGTTATTATCTGCTATAATATATCGCATGCGTTATCGTGATATCTGTTTTTTATTATTATGTACCTATTAGGATGGCTACGAAGTTACACACTGTTGCGATAACGCAGTTGTGTGCAAGAAATTGGGACGCATTATTGCTATAAACGCATGTGGTATATCCCCGGTAATAACGCACCTTTGTGGGACAGGCTTAAGACGTGAATATCAATGACAAATTTTGCCAAACGTCAAAGCCCAGAGTTTTTAGCGGTGCCGATTATTATCAGAGCATTAGCAAGCTGAGTGGCAGTGGGCTGGCCATATTCTGCCGAAGAAACGATAACCGTTGGGGTAAATGAGTTCTTGAGTGAAGGCTCGGCAAACGTAGTATAGGACGCCCTCCGGCCAGGTGGAGTGACGATTTGCAAAAGGCTGCTGGTAGAAGTTGGATGCGTCGAACTCAGGACAGGGCGCAATGGCGCTCATAAGGGGAGGCATATGTCCAGCAGTGGACTGCTATAGGCTGATGATGATTATTATTATTATTATCATAATTATCTGACATATATCGCGAGAACTGTCAAATTTCCTTAACGTTTTGATAGTTCTATCGTTATAATGTCTAACGCGACAATCAGCTCTATTCACGAGACTCAGCTCCCAGTTTTGTTTACAGTTTTGCTATGACATGTGGCTGACCCACTGCCGAGCAAATGTTTCTCCTATCTTTTTCTGACTTATTCTGGCAATATTTCATTGAAAACTTACCTAACTATATTAATAAGATATCTAGTAGAGACTCAACTCCCAATTTACTGAAAACACTCTAACTACTTTATTTAACTCTATAGGATTTACTGATATTAGCATAAAAAGCCGGATATTTTAGCCGTTTAGCAAAGCCAACTCTAACCACTTCACTTTACTGATTAGTGACTCGATAGTTTTTACTGTCTTAAGGTTAAAAAGCCGGATAATTATGCCGTTTAGCAAATAGTCAACTGAATTTACTTATTAGTTAATCAAAAAACTTCAGCTTAAAAAGCTCATTTGGCAGAGTCAATTCTTACAGAGAGTTACTTTACTTATTAGTGACTCAATAGTATTGAAGGCCCTAAAAATAAGCCATTTAGTAAACAGCAATAGTATTTACTGGCATCAGCATAAAAGCCGGATAATTAAGCCGTTTAGCAAACGGCCAACTCTACCCCTACGTCAAGAATAGCGAGTAGCGTGTGAAGGTCGTGCGGGCAATAACACCTTACATAATATGTAGTGATTTTAGAGAACCGATCCTTGTTTGATGGCCTCGGTGGGTGTTGGAAGCGAGGTGTGGGTTCAGTTCGGTAAACTAGGCAGCTAAAAACTAAATTTAAATAGACGATAATTGTGTTAGACGGGACGCGGAGGGAGAGCGAAGCTCTTAACGAGTCGAAACGTCGTCGGTGCCTTCACTGACGTAACTGTACGTGAAAATTCCCGTTTTCCAATATGAATGAGTTAATTCACGTTTCATGAGTAAAATAAATTTAAATATTTAAAACTGTAATTATTTAAAGCTGACTGATTAAAATAAATAAAAATTAATAATGCAGGATAATATCACACAGCGTCATAAGGTATTATAGGAATTACATGACTGATATAATATTTAAATACTTTTTCGAATTCATACTTATTATATAGAAAACACCCAGAGCCGAGAAGAATATTTGCAGATTACAAACGTTTGTTTTGCGTCGGGAATCAACACCGCAACCAACTGCGTCTCAGGTTGACCTTTGCCCTCTGCGCCACTGAGGTCGTCTACTGACTTAAAGCTCAATGTTATTGTAGCTTACAAGTTTTTTTTCAGTGACTCACTTAAACCTGCAGAAATTATCAATCAAGTTGAGTTCGATTTATAATTTCACTTACATACAAAATTTAAAAAAAAATGTTTTTAAAGTGCTAGTTCATACCATTGTTGTACCCAAAATTGGGCTCATAGTGTTAATCATCCATTTTTGGTACCTAAAATTATAAATAATAATTGATTAATAATTAATCTTTATTCCTTTTCTTAGTACTAAAATTACAAGTAATAAAATAATAAAAAGGATCAAAATTATTTAAATAAAGGAATTGAAGGTATTGTAATTTTACAATATGCCTGAACTAGGAAAACCTTTACCTCGGCTAAAAGAAATGCTAAATAGCAAACTTTTTAATAAATGAAATCACAAAACTTAATATTAAATTATTAATTATTATAAAACTAATTTTAATGCTACTTAGAGCTACCTTTTAAGATACTTATGAATAGGTTTTACTTAAGATTTAATTATCACTACTGTCGTAATTTTCCATCTTCTGCTGACTCAAAGGTAGGTCTGAGATTTCTTAAGTCTGTTTATTGATTTGAGCAATTGAACACGTCTGATCGCAACGAGTTGCTCTCGTAGGTACTTCCTACAACTGGCATTATGACTGTAATAATAAATTTAAAAAATCATTTATTTATCAACTGTAATAGCGAAAAAGCCATCAGGTATTTCCAAAAACCCACAACGCATTTTCATTTGTCTGTGTAGAAATACAACGCAATTCAGAAAGATGTTTCAAAAGCCCATATGATCTATTTCACAACATTTCAATTTTAAATTATTCATACAAATGCAGTCACTTTATTCTTTCTTGGTAACCCTGTGGCAAACAACCCTTCCTACTAATATAATTAAGGCAAAAATTTGTAAGGGTGGAAAGATGTAAAGATAAAATGCCACTTAAATTACACCTATAGGTTTAAGAGGTTCACCTGCCCGTGATGCACTCTACTGTATGGCAAATGGGGTTCTGGCGGCCGGCTGATTACCAGGCACCAGCCATGGTGCGAGAAACTTTGCGATCAACAACGCGCATGGCCAGCGTGGGGGTTATGTACATCATCATCAGCCTATAGCAGTCCACTGCTGAACATACCTCCCTTAATGAACGCCATTGCGCCCCGTTCTGAACTCAATGCATCCAGGTTTTACCAGCAGCTTTTCGCAGATCGCCACTCCAACTGGCCTGAGGGCGTCTTACATTACGTTTGTCAAGCCACGGTATAGCCATATCCCCCTTCATATAAAGCCAAGGTTCAGTAGAATGAATAGGCTGTTATAACGTAGTACCGTTGTAACGAGGCGCAGTGTATAACAAAGATGATTTGGGTAAGAACACCAAAATAACCAACGCCACACTACAGCACACATCACAATACTGTATGTGAGTGTGTGTGTATGTTTGTTCCCACTCAATTTCGCAACACCTGAACTGTTGGAATAAATTTAAAAATCTTATCTTATTAACATGTCTGATCCCACTGCAGAGTAAAGGCCTCCCTTCCCTCTTTCCAAGTTTCCCACATGCCGGACAAGCTGTAGACTAAAATCACCACTGAGTGGGTTCCACGGGTGGGAACAGAGGCGGCGTGACAAACTGGACGTAGGAGTTATCGTATCCTGGCGAGCGGATTAACAAGGTAGGGAAATATGAATATTATCGCACAACATTAACTAACCCCAAATTATAAGCATTGTATAAGGGGAACCACATGACTGATATAAAAAAATTGTACTTACCTATTGTAAGTACATAGAAATACTCGGTCAAATATAAATACAAACGTTTATCTCGCGGCGGGAAACGAACCCGAACCTTTCTGCGTTTCAGGCTTGTCTTCGTTCACTGCGCCACAGAGGTCGTCAAAATTACATAGTTTGTGACCTGGTTATAATATAAGCTTTTATTCCGGCACCATGAGAGCGAAGCTGGGGGCGGAAGCTGCTAAACAAGATATTGTCATGGGTAATTCCAAAAAATATTGCGCAAATCACCTTAGATCATAACTTGTATTGACTTGTCACGTCAATAGGTTATTCACGAAAATCAAGGTCACCTAAGTAACCGTACGACTGTTGATCACGTGAGAGCAATCTACGTGGTAACGTATTGTCTGACCACGTCATTTTAATAAGATGATGCAACAACATGTCTTTGCTACCTCATTATCATCATCATCATCATCAGCCTACAACAGTCCACAGGGCAAAGGTTTTCCCTAATGCGCGCCATTGCACCCTGTCCCCAGCTCGACGCATCCAGCTTCTACCAGTAGGATTTCGCAAATCGTCACTCCACCTAGCCGGAAGGCGTCCTACACTACGTTTGCCGAGCTGCGGTTTCCACTCAAGAAATCGTTAAAACTTATTAATACTTATCTTCTTTAACCACCATCACACCACACCAGACTAAGGCCACTGCTGTACATATGCCTCCCCTTATAAAGGAGAATGTGCCCATTACCACCACGCTGAGTATACAATTTGGATCGCAGGGCACAGATTCTCGCAACGCCGACGCCACTGTCCGTCGATGGTCAGATAAATTACCTGTGCCGGTTTTAGGCTGTGCTATTACGCAATCAGCCAGCCGCCATGAGCTCCGTTTATAAGTGAGCAGGATTTACCACGGGCAGGTGAGGTTGGCTTGGATTCCGAAGATGCAGGCTGAAACTCCTTACACCCTTATCTTCTCTAACTCTGATCTATCAAAATTGATAAAATCTCTATAGCGCTTGTCTGCTTATATCTAGGTATGACAACCTCTGTGGCGCAGTGGGCGAAGGTCCGCCTGTGAAACAGAAGGTTGCGGGTTCGATTCCCGCGGCGGGACAAATGTTTGCATGTTCTGCAGATATTTGTCTCGGGTCTGGGTGTTTTCTATGTATGATATGAATGTATTTACAAAAAATGTATATATGTAATATATCAATCATGTGGTTCCCATAACACAAGCTCTGCTTAGCTTGGGGCTACATTATGTTGTGTGATAGTCCAGCATTATTTATTTATTTATTTATGCCTCTCCTAATAAGTGCCATTGCGCCCTGTCCTCAGCTCGACGCATCCAGCTTCTACCACCAGCCTTTCGCAAATTGTCACTCCACCTGGCCGAGGGCCCGTTTGCCGAGCCGTCGTCGATCTAGGTAATATAAAAGTATATATTTCGGAGTATCTGGAAGTCAGAGTACTGGCTCAGTCAAGTTTGGGATCAGTTTATTATGTGCAGATTTTTTATGATACCTTTATTGGAACAAGCGCATGGCTCACCTGATGTTAAAATGATAACCATTACTTATAACAAAGTATTGGACTGGTCACTTTGGTCTGGTAAATCGGCTTAAGTAGGCAAGTAGTCGCCCACCAAATGCTTTCACCCATCTAGTGTTACTTTATTGAGCCACACCATCATTATGTATTACCTAGATTTACAAGCAATAAATGATTTATGATTTAGGATTAATATTTTTTTATTAATAACAACGCAAATGGCTAAGAACAGTAAGAGGTTGCATCACCAAACGTGATGATAGGTTGCACAGTTGGTATAGCCACCTGGTAGACTTCCACGACGAATAATATTGATTAAATGCTTTGTTCTCTTGGTGCCCAAGGTCTTTTAAGTTAGGTATTATTACATTATCTTAAGTAGGTAGGTACAGTTAGCCACAAAACTGGATTACGAGTAACTAGTGATTTTTGAAACTGCTATAATTTTGGATCTTTCAAACTTCTGATTAAACTTATTCTTATTTCAAATCAAATCAAATTGCTTATTTGTAACCAACAAAATACATATAAGACACAAAGTTGACGTCTCTGTGGTGCAGTGGTCGAAGATCCACCTCAGACGCAGAAGGTTGCAGGTTTGAATCCCGCCGCGGGACAAATGTTTGCATGTTCTGTAAATATTTGTCTCGGGTCTGGGTGTTTTCTATGTATGGTTTGTATGTATTTACAAATACAAATAAATATTAGTAATATACCAATCATGTGGTTCCCATAACACAAGCTCTGCTTAGTTTGGGGCAACATGATGCTGTGTGATAGTCCAGCATGATTTATATATTTATTTATTTAAAATAAAAAATAATCAGCTTAGTTGCAAATGGTCTCAACTCATCTTATAGGTACAGGTTAGGCTAGCCGGCGCTGGTCTTGCCTTGAGGCCGTTGGAGACCAAATAAATTTTACAAAATTAAGAGCCATTTGAAGGTTTGCTTTAAATTGTTCTCATGTAATTCATTAATTTCAGATGGAATGAGCTAGCTCGGCACTCTATACCATCCAGGCTTGACGACCTTCACCACAGGAAAGAAATGGTCAGCAATAAGTGTGGAGCTGACTAAGCAGTGGATTTCCTCGCGATGTTTTCTTTTACCGTTTCGAACACGCAAACAAACAGATATTTTTTCTATCAATTGCTGTGCGTTTTCGTCGCAAAAAATTTAACTTGGATTTTTTTATAATACCTATGGAACTAACATATGCCCACCTGATGTTAAGTGGTAACCATTACCTGTAACAAAGTATTGCTTCGTAGGTTACGGCTGTTTGGAACGTACACCTACAATGGAACACCCTGCGTCTATCCCCTTGAGGCATGAAGGTGTTAAGCCTCGTGTGCCTATAATGTCACCACACCCTTCAGACCAAAACACAACAATGCTGCTGTAATGTCATCACACCTTCAGATCGAAACACAGAAATGCTGCTTCATGGCAGAAATAGGCGTGGTGGTGGTACTGTTGTACTGTTTGTTTTATTCACCTCAATACTAGAGGGAAAACTCAAAGAAACAGGCGAAAAATTTAAAAAATCTAAATTAGCAATTTTGCCTGGAAATTGCCACACAATTACAAATAAATATAAGGTACTTACTTCAGCGAAACATTTATGTCTTAAATATAACAAAGTTACATCATTACAAACAATAATTCTATCTGCACATGATTCAGTATTGAGTCATACAACCCTATGAGTTAGTGAGTCACCATTTTCACCCGTGACGCGATCGATATTATTACGTCATTAAGTGCTACAACAACGATAGTAAATTAGTTATCTGATATTTAATACGATGACAAGATAAGTAGGTAGTAGCTATAATAATATTCGCACCATCTCGGTAAGACAAGGGCACAATTGTCAAAAATTCGAAAAATTATCTAAGTATGCCAATGAGCTTTAAAAACATCATTTTATGTGGAAGAACAAAGACACTTTATTATTAGGTTCAGTCTCATTTCGCCAGAGGGCCATTGTGCCTTTATCCCAATAAAAAAAATCATAAGGGCTTAAAAAGGGCTGTACTGAAGTACAGATAAGAAGAAAGTGCCAAAACATACAGTTGTGCTCTTGTCTTACCGATGGTGCGAATGGTAGAGTATTCACAACCGATTTATGATCCCTCTGAACTGAGGCCCAGCAAACGACTCGTCTAATCCTAGTATATAATCATCATCATCATCATCATCATCATCATCTGTTAGGTCGCGTTACGAATTGGTATCAATAAACCAAATGGTTTCAAAGTATACTTTATAGTTCTTTCAAATTCAAATGAATTTTGACTTCGACTTTGATTTTGTTGCTACTATTGTACGAACTTTGTTGGCCTAGTGAGATGTAGATTTTCCACTTCCGATGTGAGTTCGAATAGATTTTTCGTTCCAAAAAATTGTTGTGCGACCACGTGCTTCAAACAGTGAAGGAAAACATCGAGAGTAAATCCGCAGCCCACACGTATTGACCACTGTTTCCTGTAGATAAAACCGAATAAGCTCACAGGATGATACAGGTACTAGGAAAAACCTAATCCATCTAAGGGTATTTAGCGAGGCCGGTATTATGACGCGCTATGACGCAATCAACCGGTCGCCAGAGCACCGTTTCTTAGCAGGGTGTACCACGGGCTGATGAGATAGGCTTAGATCACACTTGGGTTCCAATACTGACAGTGCCATGGTAGAATTCTACCAGGACACAATGGCCTCGTCAAGTATTATTGCCACGGAGTGTAGCGTCGAGCCCTCGAGCGAGCGTCGAGGTGAAGGCATCAGGAGATGAATGGTTCGATAGTGTACCTACAGCACTACAGTGAGCGACGGAACACCGTGTATTTCTAGTTGGTAGACCGCTGAGCTAGCAAGAATTAGCAGTCGGTGGAGAGTCTGACAAACCCCTATTCTTCCCGAGTTGAAGGACATGCGTAAGGCATTTTCACACCAACAAAAAATGGGTTCCGAAGATAGGGCAAGTCCTTACATTACAAGTCAGGCAAAAACAAAATATTTATTTACATTTGGATAAATGACGTCATCTAGTATTTTCCTGCACGGTTTTCTAAAGATCGTTTGATAACATGAGTCATCGCCACCCCTTGGGTTTACCATTACACTAAGCATTCAGGGCAAATAAAGCCTTTTTATGCCAAAATATAACGTAGTTTCTTAACTATCTACTTTTCTTTTTCGTCTTCTTTTTTGCGCTTCCTTTTTATTTTGATTTTATTTATATTCGTTGTTTTTATATGTGTGTGATATCTAATTATTCTTACATGAATTATGAATTTTAGTTGTCTGAAATATTTTTTTAGAACTTTGTTTTTGCCAGTGGCCAGCTAGTTTGGTGTCAGAGTTCTCATGCCAGCCGAAGACTTTCTGACTGAAAGCGGACCAACACCTCTAACCGTGCCTTCCGAAGCAGGGAAGTACACAGATCTAAATGCTACTAAACGGTCACCCCTCAAAATAGTAACCGACTGAAGCATTGTTTAACTAATACAATCTTCTTTTTCCAACTAATACATGTTGGGTCTTATTATTTATTTTTAAGAAGCACCGATTTTTCAAAGCACGCTTTTCCATATGATATAATATCCTTGGCACCAACCTACCTACTCTGTGATGATGACTGATTTTTCTAAATTGTATAGCTAAACTTTGGAAATACTTTTTTTTTATTGTTATTTAATAGGAACGCCAACAGCTTAAAGATCAATACATTGTAGAGTTACACTGACAAAGTAATACTAAAAATAACTTATGAAGAAATGCAATTAGCTTGGAAAAAAACTGTCTAATGTATTCTCCCAAAAAGGGGTTATCGAAGCCCCCTTTTTGGCATTTTATCGAGAATATTCAGGCACGGATTTTTGTTATTTTTGCACACTTACTCTACGAGTATAAAAACTCAAGCGAAAGTGAGCGAGACTCTCTGTTGAAAACTCAGGCGTAAGCAAAGAGTTTACATATTTTATACCTTTTTTGTGTTTGGCCTAAGTTGTATATAAGGAGGGTATGGTTATACAATCTGATTTCCTGAACCAGCCGCGATGTATTGCAATTAGCTCAGTCGAGTTCCGAGGTTCAAGGCCCTGTAATAACACCGGCAGTTGCGCAACTTCCCAGTCACAAGGAACTGTTCAACAAGCCTAGGAAAAGAGTGAAGAGGCCGACAGACGCAGAGCTGCCATGTTAGGCGATTTTTCACCATTTAGGCTATCTCAGAGGGTGTAGGGGCGATCCAAAAAAACCATAGGTGGCCTATTATTATCGTATAAAAAATATAATTCTGCGTTAATAGACTATGTGTGAACCTTTCAGGACTCTAACGGTCTGATTCATATTTGGTTGGTTACTCATTCAATTAGTTACTTAATGTAGGTATTTTTTAAATTTAGCGATTTCATTGAGCTTCGCCTTGCAACTCTGGCTGACGCGCGAATATTTTGTCATGTCGTCATATTGTAAGCGTATCTTCAAATTTTTACCAGCGAAAAAGCGTACTATATACGTATTAACGCTTTATTTTTTCATTCCATTGGCCAAAGTTTTACGATAGGCTTACGATGATATGCCAAAATATTGATCAAAATACTATATTATTATGGCTGAATATGAGACATTACTTTTGAATAATTTATCACCTGTATTTTACCATGTTCAAAGACTAAAACGTCGATAAATAACCTTCAACATCTAGCCTCTTGCAGTGCTTGAAACCATAGACTGATAACTACCTAAATACTTTCTAAAAATAATCAGAGCCGTGACAAATAAATCACGCGCGGTTTATGTAGTTATCAGTGTATGGTTTCCTTAACAAGCACCACGTACCGGTAATCGAATCTTCTACGTATCAGGCGTGCATTCGCCCACCGTGCCACAGAAGTCGAAAGAAGCGTGTAGCCTAGATGTCAATGAGCTCATGATGAGTCAGAGCTTTCACCCCCAAATTAGCATAGAATAGATTTGAAGGTTAACTTCTTTCACCTTTACTACCAGTCATTCTGCCAAGTTCAACAAACTGGCTTCAATAGTTACCTAACAATTGCCTGTAGGTATTCTAGAATGTGTCTAAATTAATTGGAGCCTTGAGCATAGGCGAGTTTTTATTGATATGGCTTTAAATGACCCTGTAGTCGTTGTCCTGTCCAAATTCTGGGTTCATACAAAATCCAATTTAGAAAAGCTTTCAGTTTTTATATGTTTTTCAACTTTACGGTCATTTTTTTGAATAAATGTAGTGTAGGGGCATTTTATCCCAACATTAAAATTAAAAAAAATATCTTGACATATTAGTAAAGATATCAATAGACACCCTTACCAAAGCGATTTTTTCCGGATAGTCGAGTTTACTTTCCAAAGTTTTCAATGTAACCTATGCTTAGAGTTCAATGACCGGTTACATAATATTTTTTTTAGTTAAATAATTTTTCTATCCGTATCCGGTCAGAAAGTTCGCGCGTTTCACTGGAGAGGGCGCTGGGAGCATCGCAAGTGGTTCGCGAAAGTGCGCACGCGCATCGAATGACAAGTGGACGGAAGTTGTGTTTGTAGAAAAATGGAGGTAGAAGTGCTAGAGGAAGTTGGGAAAGTAAAATTAGAAAAACTGAAAATTATGGTTATAAAACATACTTATACTTACAAGAACAACAATACCAGCCTGTATCAGTCCTATGCTGGACATAGGCTTTCCCTAAAAAGAAAGGGATGTCCCCTTTCTTTTTAGACACCATAATCCCTATGCAGGAAATGCGGGTTGGGGATCGCAAGGCACTGCATCTCGCACCGCCAACGCTGCTGCCCGTCAGCCGTCAAGGGATGTAGCTGTGCGGGTGTTAGGCTGTGCTATGCCGGCTGCCAGAGTCTCGTTTGCTAGATAACAAGAAGCACCACGGGCAGGTGAGAATGGATAGCATTTCGAAGATAGAGGATGGAACCCTTTACACCCCCCTCCTTACTTTCGATTCTTCTTGACTATTTGATTCCTAGATGCTATAAATCCATCATAGAGGGAGGTAATAGGGAGTCATTCGGACTTCAGTATGTATAGGCTTAGATGACTCCATAATCATTATTATCATTATCAGCCTCGATGCTGCGCTAGTCTAAGACAGTTAGAAGATTTAGTTTAAAAAAATATATCCACCTACAGCGTTAAATGGTAACTTTTATTTACTGACAGGGAAGCTGTTGTGCCTGGGATATGGTTGGAGTAAGCTCGTCCAGTACCTATACAATCCTCGCAGCCTAGTCGGCCTACAGGAGAGACCTGGTGTGGAACTTTGAAACTAGAAGAACTGAAGCAAACCAAAATGCGGGTTCATGTTTCGTCCTGTAAAAGAAAATTTTGAACAGTATTTTTGGAGCACCTCATTTTTTAGGTTCGTTACACGTGTTATACCACATTTTTGTAATCGCCATTCAAGAACCTTTGCTCACCAACAGTTGTCATTTGAATATTACACGAAAATATCCAAAATTATAATACTAATTGTCATTACAAGGTGATCGACCGTCAGGTGTATCGCAGGGGTCGATGTTCGGACTAAGTTTGTATAAATATACGCGCTTAGATTTGCATCGTTAATTTGTTATTTGCTTATTTGGGTAGGCAACATCCAAAATGAAGTAGTTAAGTGTTCGATAAGTCAGACCCTTTTTACGGTCATAAATAAATCCTTATCAAACATTCTGCATAATGTTGCTCTCGTGTTTCAAAAAATATTTAAATATTTTAAAATTATGTTCATATCATGTACATCTATTATAAAATTCTGAATTTGAATAAAGTATCATCATCATTGGCCTACAGGCCCCACAGCAGTCCACAGTTGGACATAGGCCTCCTCATACTCAGGTTGTCCTCAGCTTGACACATCCATCTTCTACCAGCAGCCTTTCGCAGATCGTCACTCCACCTAGCTGGAGGGCGTCCTACACTACGTTTGAAATATTTAAAATTCAAAATAATTAGTATTAAAAAGTCACGTGAAAACTACAGGACCAATGAAACTTCAAATTACGACCCTAACGGCTTCAAAAGGAGAATTAATATGCATCTTTTGGGAAAGCTCGACCCATCGTCGACCTCATCCCTGCCTACGCAAGCCTCGAGGTCAAGAGCTGAAGAAAAATAAACTAAAAAATCCGCAGCAATGATTTTTATAACAAAAATATAGGCAACAGATATACCGTAGCAGTGGTCAATACCAATAGCCTTTGTTTAACCTGAAAGATAACAAAATTTTGCTTAACTCTTTCTTGCATCAAAAAATCGTGACTTGCGTGCTGGTTGGCTATGATTTTGTAACAATGTCTAAGTATCTATTATAAATATGCCTGCATATCATTATTATCATCAGCCTATAGCAGTCCACAGCTGGATTTAAGCCTCTCCTTGTGAGCGCCATTGCGCCCTGTCTTCCTGACCTAGTATTTATGCTGATAATTTGTAAGATAATGGTAAAAAATTGAATCATGCTGTGTACCATACACGCGCTTCTAAACAGAAGCTCGCGACGTTGGCAATGATAAGTAGCCCTTACGCAGCATGATCCAATTTGTGTTTTATTTTGTTTGAAAATAATAAATAAATTGGACTTTAGATTTAGGATTTAATTTTTACTTCAATAACAAGTAGCACTACCCGCGTGTTCATTTAATGTCGCCATTACAGCAACAACCAGTATATAATAAGGGAGGTCCCTTTTTCTTCTTCTTTCGAGTCAATGTTCTTTCAAAATGCCTTAGGTTAAATTTGTATGCCTCGCTTAAAAAAATAGGCATAGCCTACATCGGTACAGCTAAATCCCCTGGCCACCGATGGGCAGCAGCGTCGGTGGTGTGAAAAGCTGTGCCTTGCGATCCCCAACCCGCATGCCCAGCGTGGGGATTATGGGCATATCCCCATTTATTAGGGGAGGCCTATATCCAGCAGTGGACTGATATAGGCTGGTGTGTAACTTAAAAAAAGGGTAATATGTATGCCCCTTATAACCAAGCTGGGTATACAGGCTTGGAATCGCAGGGCACAGATTCTCGCGAGCTATATAGCACCTCAATCAGCCGACCACCAGAGCACCGATTCTAAGTTAGCAGGGTGCACCTCGGGCCAGTAAAGGTTGGATTGTGTTCCCGAAATGGGGGTTAGAAAGTTAGAATCCCTTACAATCCCATAATTACTTAAATCTTAGTATTTTCAAACTTACTATTTCTCTCCTAGGAAATAGTCATATAAAATTCAAACAATTCACAATAGAAATCACTCGATTAGTACATACCTAACCGTAAAACTAGAGGTGAATGACCGGATGACGTAATGAGGGTATTCTGTAATCCAAATGGCAAGTAGATAGAGTAGGTACGTACATTCTATTGGTATTGTTGGAGTGCTCGTGGCATAGCATTATCAGGTTAATAAAAAACCCATGCTTAATGTGACCTTATTCTTTTGCTTCAAATTATCCTAATCTAAAAACATTAATATCACTAGTCAAAAGTCTGTACCAAGTAATGCTGGGGGAAAAGTAAAAAAAAAACGGATGGATGTCTAGGAATTTTGACACTTATTTTCCTTCTTCGTGTGAGCTAATGGCCAACGCTGGTGTTGGAGATTGTTGGCCTCCCCAAAAACTCTGATATGGCTTAGCGACTGCAAAAGCCGGGACCAATATGATGAGCACTGAAGCGCTCTGTACCCCAAGTAAGAGTTGCACAATTCGAAAACTTTCTTGGTTTTACGATATCAAGCTCAATTTCAATGTATGTTTTTTGGAAATTACGCATCTGGTATTAAGTAGAAACTGAATTACGTAGACCATGTAATCTTCTTGCAGTTTGCAATAATTTTCACTCAAACCGGTGTGGTGATTAACGAAAAAAGGTACTTCAAAATTGAGCTCAATATAGTATAATATAAAAGTTTTCGAATTGTGCAACTCGTCTAGGCCCTCTGATCTAAATGCTAATAAACGTTCACCCATCAACCAAATTAGTAATAGTAGAGTTCATCGTTGAGGGCTCGTCCAGGGAAGTACTGCCACCATGTCTATTCATGCGGTAAAGCAGATGTGCTGTGTTCGGTTAGAAGGGTGTGAGTTCAATTGAGCTGGCTACACAACCGCGTTTGTTAATCTTCCTTGTACCTCCTCGTTGATGTCCTCTGTGGCGCAGTGGGCTAAGGCCGGTCTGAGACGTGGAGGGTTGTGGGTTCAATTCCCAGCGCGAGACAAATGTTTGGTCGAAATGACACCTCAGCCATACGACTGATAAATAAGTCCTGTCTCTATTTGTCTCTGGTCTGAACGTTTTATAAGTAAGTAATACTTTTATTTATTTTATTTTGGTAACTATAGACCATTTATATTTTCGCATAAAAAAAGACATCAATCTTATATGTTCCGATAACACAAGCGGTACTTAGTTTGGTGCTAGATGTTGTGTGATAATTTCCAGTATATATATTTTTTTTTAATTAATAATTACGTTTGCAAGACAGTTCGTCCGTACGAAAAACTAACGGAACAACCGAGCCGAAAGAAATGCTTACATAACTCGGAAGCCTGGGTGCAATGCTCGAGGTATACATTCATGACGTAAGGAGAAACGCGGTGGTTATGCAACCAGGGCCTTGAACCTATCGAACTGGTGAATGAAGTCTAGAAGAAGGGGTTTGTTTTTGATGAGTTCATTGGCGTGGTGGATGGGCGAATGATTGGAATGGTTTGGCGACTGTATGAAATGAGGTGGTTTAGCTTTATCGTGACAATATACGACACAACGATAGCTCAAAAGCAAATGTTTAGAAAAATTTGCTACCACCCGCGGATTCGCTTGCGTGGTACCTAATGGGGTGTAACACTGGAACCCAAGCCAACCTCAGCTTAACATTGGCACAGCTAAGTCCCTTAGCCGCCAACGGGCACCAGCGTCTGCGATGCGAGAAGCTGTGGCCTGCGATCCCCAACCCGCACGCCAGTGGTGATTATGGCATATCCACCTTTTTATAGGGGATCCTTTGACCAGGCTAGTGTTGTTGTTGATCTTGTTGGTACCTACTAGGGTTGTAAAGCCCGCTAGCATGGTACTTAGTTATAATGTTATAAAGCCTAATCCAAGCCCCAAAGTCTCGTTTTTATTCGTTACAGGATGCACCACGGCCCGGTTTGGATGGCCTCGGTTCCGAAGAGGAGGAGCTTGAGGGGTGTAATAAGAATTTACTCCTGTTTCTTGGCTATCAGGAACTAAAGAACCTACTACGGCTTCTGAATACCACATTCTCAACATCCAGGTATTCAACATCCGGAACACCAGGTCAAGGAAACATTTATGTTCCGCTGCGGAAATCGAACCCTTTTCAGCTGGCTTTTCACAACTTTATGGTCTTGAAGACACATTAAAATGATGGCATTTTCTCAGTTAAGCCATGCAATGTCTTCAATTTGCCTTAAGCCCCGACACCAGATTGATCCATATTAGACGATGTAATTTCTCATTATTTTCACTACCATTATACTGGCCTCATGGCTCAGTTGGTAGTCGCTGTGCCTTTTATGCTGCAGGTCGCGAGTTCGATTACCACCCAGGAAAAACGTTTGTGTGGTGAACTATGGATTTTTGTGATGTGTCTTGGTGTTCTTTAAGTACCTATCTAAGTAAGCTTCAGTCTCTGGTACCCAGTGCAGGCTCTGCCTAGTTTAGATCAGTCGACCGAGTATGAGATGTACTGTATATTTATTTATTTGACTCAATTTAACGTTCAATGAAGTTCAATGATTCAATTTTACGAACATTCTATCTTATAAGTACTCGTAACACCTTTTTATCAGTAGGAGCAAAATGTCAGACAATCCGAAAGTTTTTTGACAAAATATCTCACTGCATTCAAAGTCTGGGGACGACTCTACTTACGTGATCTTAGAAAATAAACATTCCGCCTGGTTACTACATATTATAATGGGTGACCGTTTAGTGGCAATAAGATATGAAGCGCTTCCGCATGTTAAAATATTGGCTTTTTCAGTCGCCAAGCTATGTCGGAAGGCCTCGGGTGGCATAAAAGTTGTAACACCAGATTTACCCACTAACTCACATAAAGAAGATATATCTTAACACTTTGAGTGCTGATTATCACAACGGTCTGCACTTCGACCGTTTGTGATAATACTGGCCAAGCTGGCCTGTAGTCAAAATAAGGAATCAATCAAATAGAGAAAGGCTATGCCACCAGCTCAAGTTGCAACTTTGCAAGTTCAAGGGCCGCTTGCGTCATCATTACCATTGCGTAACGCAGGTCGACGGCCGATGATTCGCGATGTGGATAGCTTAGTGTTGCTAGTGACTTTGTTTACTGGTTATTCCTAGTCATATGCAATGATGTTCAAAGCTTTTTGGTAAATTGCATGCAAAGTAAAAAAAGTCCCAAATATTTTCAATCACTATGTTTATGGAAATAAGTTGGCTTAAATAGTTGAAGTTTAATGTAATAAATATTACTTCATATAATATAATAAATAGTACTTAATTATTACAGCTAGTATATAGAATAAACAATCGCTGCTTGATTATTTAAATTATTAAACACTGAACGCACGGGTTAGGGTACTTTTTTACACCTTGGGTTACGTTACTTAAGTTTTAGTAAGGATCCCTAATCTTTTTTAGCAATAAATATAGCCTCTGTTACTCAGGGTGAATGTAGCTTTCCAATGGTGAAATAATTTTTGAAATCGGCACAGTAGTTTTATAGTTTATTCATTCACACAAAAAATTACAATTTTTCCCTCTTTATAATATTAGTGTAGATAAGTGTAGATTCATTGAATAAATTAATAATTGCTTATTATTTTAATATTATAACATAAGTAGAGAACGGACAAAAGGCAGACTTATCTCAATCAATTTTTTTTTATCCTGCATTGCTTACTAATTTTGTTAGTATCTGGTTACCTCTTAATCCTCAATAGAATTTCGTACTGTACTGGTACTGTCTTCTTCTTCCTGGCGATCACGAATCATTCGACCTGACGAATTAAGCGTAACGAAAAATATTGGCGCATTACGAATTGTTATTTAGAATCTACGCTTTCTCATTGGCCTAAATTTTACGTCTGCAATACGGACAGGACGCCCCACGGCCAGATAGAGAGACGATCTGAAGAAGCTGGATGCGGTACGGCCTATGTTCAGCAGTAGACTGCTATAGTCTGATGATGATGATGATACAATATTTCGAAAGTCTTTGTGATCGAGCCTCTGAGAATTGAGAAAGATAGAATTATTTCGTGTTACTTAGTTGCATAAAATTTATTTTATGTTATTTTATAAAATAATTGGTGTTCTATAATTATTAATGAGTGTTAATGGTCCAAGACCATTCTCATTAAATAAATAAATTAAATTAAAATAAATATCCATTTTGAAAACTTATAGAAGATGTTTGTTTGTTTATTAATTACGTAACTATTAAGTGACCCACAGGAAAGACAGAGTCAATAGCGCGAAACTAAACAGGCTCGCGATGTTTTCCTTCACTCAAAGCACGCATTACATGTAATAGCACACAACGTTCTATTTCGTCACGCACTTCCCCAACGGTTGCGTAAGAGGAAGGGCGGGCGTGGCCGGACGGAGTGAAAGTGAGGGCGGCGACCTGCGCACGCGCCGCGAATGTCAATGCGAACTGTTGCGAACTTTATTTAGGTTAGTTTTAGCTTTTATCGGTTACCAAATTACTTAGATAGGTAAACTATTTTTGATCATGAAACTCGTTTTATGTAACATTGAAACGAATTTTGAAACACAATTAGGTATTTCAAAATTCAAAATTGGGAGATTTTCACAGGACGTAATCATAGTGTAGGGTAAATAAGTGTTTTTTTTTTCGCTCCAACTAAGCGAGATTTACGATGCAATGCTTTGTGATAGGTAATGGTTTCCACTTAACATCAGGTGGGCCATGTGCTTTTTCCATCTTCACGTACCATAAAAAAAGGTTTTATTTTTATTTCGTTTGGCAAACTCATTTTTAGACCGGTATAAGGCCGCAAGATGCCGTGCTTAGTGGCTGAACATACAAAGCTGAGCTTCGAAAATCGTTGATACCTTAAGTAGGTAACTAAGTAACGAACCAAAGTGTACTGAGAAGAAGACCTCCCACGGACTAGGGCTCTCTCCTGTGTCGTGGGTATTAGGAATTTTGTGCTACATCATAGTACAATAACACTCAGACCCGAAACAAAACATAAGTCGGTGGGCATCTAAGGGAGCCTCAATCGCGAAGACAAGCAAAAAAGTACTCGAACCGTAGTCGTAAAATTTTAACCAATGTGAAAGCATAGATTCAATATAACGCTTTGTTATTGGCTAAAAAATTTTGTTAGGATTACAATATGTCAGGTTGATTTAATCGTGATGGCCTTACTGCTCAACATTGTGTGCGCTTGTTTAGGTGCCAATATTATTAGTAGTCATTGTTGTCAATTATTAATGATAGTCAACATACGAGTAGGTACGTGATTTATATCAAAACCATACATATATCAAAACTTGTTTCTAGACTAGACAAACCTTAAGTAGATTTTAATACATTATTAACCAAAGGCCTTATTCACTAACTCAGTTGCACACCGAAATGGTCGCCGCCGGACCTTTTTTTGCAAAGTTTGACATTTCATTTATCGAAATTCAAAGAACGTCAATTGAAAAACTGTCAAAGTTTGTAAAAACAGAACCGATGCTCGTCATTTCAGTGGGTAATTGAGTTACTAAATGCGGCCTCAGAGCTTGTAATTAGTTTATCGAATATATGTCTCTATGTATCTATGCAAACATTTGTCCCGCAACGGGAATTGATCCCATTTTGCGAAGACTAGGCTGACTATTGTCCATCGCGCTAACAAGGCTGTTCGATAAATGCTTTCTCCGCATTTCTTTTACTCAGTTTAGTATTCTTCAGTTATGCAACACAGGAAACTAAGGAAGCACTGGGAGGCCAGTGAAAGTGCGGTCGGTAACCTGCGCCCGCGCCGCGAATGTCAATGCGAAGCACGAATTGGGTTACGTACGCTGGTGAATGCATTCCTTGTTATCAATGGATTATTGAATGAATCTGATTATGTACTGTGGCTTCACTTGCGTGGAATTTAGAAATGGATTATTTATGTCCCCATTCGAACTACCCTCGAGAGCAATGAATCCGGGTCACTCAAAGAATCCAAAAAATCTCGGAAAGTAAGAATGCTAGGTTAATGCAATAAATTGTATTTAATAGACAATTTAATACTCCTTAAATGAAAGTTAAAAAAATATGAGTCACCATACATTTTATTTACACAAAATTACATAAAGAAAAAAAAACTGCTGATCTCTCCTTAAAACAAAAATAGGAAACATGAAATTTTTGAACTTTATGACGATTTTCTTGAATTTCAATACTTCGTATTACCTCCTCGTGCTTCCATTACTGCGTTTACGCGGTTTGGCATGCTGTACACAAAGTTCCTTATACGATTTTGGGGAATATTCTCCCATTCCTCTGTGAGAGCAATTTTGAGCTCAGGAAGCGTGATTGGGGGAGGGTTTCGTTGTTTTACGCATCTCCCTAGCTCGTCCCAAGCATGCTCGATCGGGTTGATATCCGGGCTGCGCGCTGGCCACTCCATACAAGTAATGTTCATCTCTTGAAGGTAGTCATTCACAATCCTACCTGTATGAGGTCGGGCATTGTCATGCATAAATATAGCATCCTCACCCAAATTGACCATAAATGGACCAACGTGTTCGTTGAGGATTTCTTCCACATATCTTACGCTAGTTAAAGAGCCGTTTTCTATGATCACCAGCTCTGTGCGACTTTCAGAGGAAATTCCGGCCCACACAAGTACAGACCCACCACCGTAGGCTACTTTTTCTTCGATGCATGCTTGCTTGAATCTTTCCCCTGGTCTTCTATACACTCTGTGTCTTCCATCGTGCTTGTAGAGCATAAATTTTGATTCGTCGGAGAACATAACTTTCGACCAATCTTCAATACTCCAATTTACGTGGTTCTGGGCATATCTTAGTCTTGAAATACGATGGCCACGCTCCAGTTCAGGGCCGTTTGCAGGTCTAAGGGGTTTTAAGTTAGATTCAGCAAGCCGACGTCTTACTGTCCATGCACTTGGGTTACTTCCTCCGAGGCGTCGAAACTGATTTGTGAGTTCAGTTCCTGTGAGAAAGCGATTTCGAAGCATGGTGTTCACCAAGTATCGGTCTTCTCGTGCTGTGGTACACCTAGTTCTGCCCGTTCCTGGTCTGCGTAGGTTAGAACCAGTTTCTTCGTAACGTCGGAGAACTCTTTGTACTGTTGACAGCGACACACCGACAGTCCTGGCTGTATCGCGCTGACTCCGGCCGGTTTCCACCAATGTAAGTATTCTGGTGCATTCTTCAAGTGTAAGCGACATGATTTCAGCTTGAATAATGAATATTGAGCACTATCAACCTGGTTTATGTACCAACATAAATGACAGATTACAAACAAAAGCAAAAACAAATCCTGTAATTTCGTAGTTCCATCTTCGACAGTGTTCCCTTTTCAAATTTGATTTTTTTATGATATAACTTTACAATAACTAAGAAGTTTTAATACTTTCATTTAAGGAGTATTAAATTGTCTATTAAATACAATTTATTGCATTAACCTAGCATTCTTACTTTCCGAGATTTTTTGGATTCTTTGAGTGACCCGGATTCATTGCTCTCGAGTGTATTATTTTCGTGTTAAATCAGCCAGAGGTAAGTGTCACTCACTTAGTGAAAATAATAACAACCAACTTAAACTAAAAAGTAAAAATCCTGCGCCCTGGGCCAGGGTAGAGCTTCGTTCACTCGTTTCTTGAGTTTTGCGGGGAAAGTACCAATTCCAAATAAAATTTATATGGTCCCATATATATTCTGATCTACTAAACTAAAAAAAAATCCTCAAAATTGATTTATAATTGGCGGAATAATCGAGTAACATGCATACAAAAACAACATACCTAAAGTTGAATTGAGAACTCCTCCTTTTTGAAGTCGATTAATTATAACTCACCAATATTAACCAAGCCTCATTACCTATGTAATTTCACTAGCACACACTCAACAACATCAACAACAACAAAACCATCTTATGTCAGTCCACTGCTGGACATAGGCCTCCGTTAATAAGGAAGATATGCCATGCCATAATACGCGACGGCTAGGCCTAGTGTGAATGCCGCTGATTAATTGTTTTTAATTTTCTTTTGGTAAATAAATATTTCGAAAAGGAAATAGAGGACAATTTAATCATTATCATCATCATCAGCCTATATCTGCCCACTGCTGGACAAAGGCCTCCCCTAATGAGCACCATTGCAAATTGCGCCCTGTGTTTATGTGATAAGCTAATATAGTATAAATAAAAATTGGAAATGATTGAAAACGAAATTAGATAAGTTCTTGTAGAGTGGCTTACCTCGTTGTTCTTAGCAGATCAATAACACTCCGCCAGCTCACTACTTGGATGGGTGACCGTTTAAATATGTGCGCTTCCGTTTTTTGGATGGCACGTCTGGTGTTGCTGTACCTTTTCTTTGTGGTACCAAAGAGTTTGGATAGAAACTTTTGTCATAACTTTATTTCAGTCTTTAGGCCATGTCGAATGCCTTGAATGCCATCAGATTTGGTAGCTCATAAATAAATAAATAATGCGGGACGTTATCACACAGCATCACGTAGCCCCGAAATAAGCAGAGCTTGTATTATGGGAACCACATGATTGATATACTAAACATATTTTTTTTTGTAAATACATACATATCATACATAGAAAAAAATACATATAAAGAAGAAGAAGATAAGATGATTAAGAGATGATAAAGCTATACAGCTTAAAATTATAGACGCGCATAAAATAACCGTTTGCTAATCTAAAAACCCATTTAGACGGACAGACATACATCATAACTTGATGCAAATCCATGTATGATTGATTACTCTTATGACGTATACAATAATGATCTTTATGTCGGTGATATTTAAGTTGAAGATGAGGATGGTAGTGAGAATTTAACGTGTTAGTTGTGACTGTGGTCTAGTGAGAAGCGATGCTACGTTTTAGGGTGACGTTACTGAACCGGTTAAACGAACCTTTATGAACGTGAAATAAGAACGTTGGTACTTTTATTGGTGAATCGTAGAAGTCCTTCACCGCTGATAAGGACCTTACACAGAATAATAATAAAATAATTAAATTAAAAAAAATACGGTTAATTGTGAGTCGGACTTTTGCACAAAGGGTTCCGTACCATTTTCTATAAATTTTTGGGAGACCCCCTTAATTTATTTTAAATTTAATTATTTATTTTTGAAGTGAACATACAACTACTAACTCTGTGAATATTTTAAGCGTCTACCTGTTATTGCCGTTATTAATATCGAGCAAAAACGGCAAAAACATCACGTTTGCTGTATGGGATTCCCCTTAAATATTTGTCTTATTCGGTTTTTAATATTTTTGTTATAGCGGCAACCGAGAAATATCATATATCTGTGAAAATTTCCAACTGTCTAGCTATCACGGTTCATGAGAATGCTGTAGCATGGTGACAGAAAAACGGCTAAAAAATCACGTTTGTTGTATGTACCCCTCAAATATTTATTTTAGTCTGTTTTTAGTATTTTTTGTTATAGCTGCAACAAAAATACATAATCTGTAAAAAAAACACTGTCCAGCTATCACGGTTCATGAGATACAGCCTGGTGACAGACAGACAGACAGACAGGCGGACAGTGGAGTCTTAGAAATAGGGTTTCCGTTTTTGCCCTTTGGATACGGAACCCTAAAAATGGCTAATTGTGAGTTGTATTCGCGCATTAATGGTTCCGTACAAACTTGTATGATTGTTTTGCGATGTAATTCTGCAAATTATAATATATCTCGCTTCAGCAAGTGGTGGATAAGCCTTACCATCAGCAATCGTGAGAAGGCATCAGCGCGGGAAGTATTCCATAATTTCCACCACTTTTCCTTCAATACACTTTCTTTGGTGTTAAGTATTGTGTGATTGGAAAACTAAAATGCTTAACGCTCATTTACATAAGTTAATAATTATAATTGACGACCTCTGTGCCGCAGTGGGCAAAGCCCGCAGACACAGAAGGTTTTGGGTTTGATTCCCACCACGAGACAAATGTATGTATTCTGCAAATTTTAAATTTTAATATAGAACCCCTTGCACCCCGTGCTAACTAGTTTATGTTGCTCTCATGACATGTACAAAATTAATTGGAATAAATATGACACAACATGCAAAACATGCATCATCACCATCAACCTAATAGCAGTCCACTGCTGGACATATGCCTCCCCTAATGAGGGCCATTGCGCCGAGGGCCATTGCGCCTTGTCCTGAGCTCAACTTAGCCTTACGCAGATCGTGACTCCAGCTGGCTTTGCCGTGCCGCAGTCTCTACTCAAGAACTTGTTTACCCCAACGATTATCGGTTCTTCGGCACAATGGCCAGCCCACTGCCATTTCAACTTTGCATCTCCGAGCAATGTCGACGTTCTCTCTTAGACATTCTCATCGGATGAACATGCTTATTCATCATCAGCCTATAGCAGTCTACTGCTGAAAATAGGCGAAGGTTTATGCCTAGGCGCTCTTTGGGGGAGCCTTATGAGCGCCATTGCATTCAGTCTTTACCTCGACGCATCCAAACAACCAGCAGCCTTTCGCAGATCAACACTCATCTAGACGGAGGGCGTTCTACACTACGTTTACCCAGACGCGGTTTCCATTCAAGGACCTTCTATCCATACTATACATTACCCATTGAAAATAATGACCAACCCATGCTTGCAGAACATGCAATTTCTAGCAAATATGAATACCTAGGTGCCGGTAACATAAAGTTCTAACTAAACAGTGAGACATCGATCGCAGATCGAGGTGACCGCGTTGCAAGTGAAATGGGAAAGCGACCTCGCAGTAACGGTAACGTATTGTGTATAACACTTATAATCACGGGTAAGCCAGCTGTGACGACTGTTACTGGTTATTGCAGACGAACAAACAAAATTACAAACCTTAATTATGAAATCGCACCTTAATATATTTCAGATATTAGTATTATTTAGATGGTATGAATGAAAATTCATTATTGTACATCTTAATTTTACGAATAACAGATAGAACTTAGAATAAATGAAAGTTACAATGGGTGGTATTATCGCTTAGAAGCGATATCTTCCAATCAATCTTTGGAAGGAGAGGATATGTTAAAAGAAAGAACGGCCGGGGAGTACTTTATAAGAAAGAGAAAATAATCGAAATATAATAATAGAAGAATGGAGAAAAAAAATCGACTAAGTAATAAGTAATTTCATCGTCATCATCATCATCATTATTGGGATATAGATGTCCACAGCTGGACATAGGCCTCCCTCAATGAGCGCCATTACGCCGTCTTTAGCTCTACGCATCCAGTTTCTGCCAGCAACCTTTCGTAGACCGTCATTTCACCTTTCTAGAAGATGTCCTATACTAAGTTTGCCGAGCTGAGGTCTCCACTCAAGAAACCATTTACCCTACGGTTGTTGGTTTTTCAGCAGATATGACCAGCTCACTTCAATTTCCTTTAAAAAAACTAAACTTTATTTTATTTAAAAAAACTGGTCAAGTCTACAAGAAGGCTTTCGTATCATCGTACATGCTAAATATAACAATGTGTACTTTTGGGCTTAAAGAGTTATCTGTCGTATCGTCGTAACTAATGTATTTCGTAGTTAGTTAGGTATGTGTATGATATTATTAGCCGTATTTGTTTATCGTGCTATCCTATCCATCCAGGTTGTCTGGAAGAGATCGCTATTAGCGATAAGACCGCCCATTGTACCTTTTTTTTTTATTATAATTTTTCCTGTAAATTGTTGAATTTTTTTGGTTTACAACAAAGAATTTATCCATCTATCTATTGTTTACTTATTTGTGTCAACTGCAATTATAGGAAAGGTATTAAAACACTTAAACTAACGAAAAAGGAACTGTATAATTTTAGTAAATCGATTGAATATTACAATGATCTGAATTAACGGGGTAAAAATATAACTATATTCTATTTGATCTAATTAAATAAGCGGAAAGGTAAAATTCTACTCGGGCAAATTTTACGGAGATGTTGCTGGTTCCAAGGCTCGACGTGTAATGCCCCCGGCTCGATAGCGCGCGCTCTGTCGCTGCCCTGCTCGCGCCAGTCACCACAATTATTTTTCCGTAGGGTTCACGTTGCACGCGGTGTTGCCAACACGGCCCTCCTGCGCTGTGCATGTCCTCAGGCACGACACGAATAGACAGGACCTGGATGTCAACTGCAGGCCTTACACGGATGACCTGGAGATATAAATTTTATCAATTATTAAACATCCGAGAAAGTTCGGCCACTCATGACTGATTTATTTAATCTCGTTTATAACTGAGTACTTAAATTTTTCCTGCATTATTCCTTTAGGCTTAGGAATTTCTACCATACAGAAGAAATTTTAAGACTGTGCAACTCAGTAAATTTTACCGGTAAAAGACACGCAAAGAAAGTTACTTATATACTGGATAACCTGAAATAATAGTGTAGTCTTTGAGCTATGACAACCCGAACAGATAATAATTTAGTTCACTGCCTTAATCCGAACAGTGCCTGTTCCAGCCACTCCTTTAGTCTTAGGAAGTATCCGCTTCAGCACACCCGTTCGATTCTGGTCAGTAACATTATTAATCTTTTCAGGTCATCCAGTAACAGATCAATAATTATCAGTAGGTACTAATTTTATTAATATTTTATCATACCTACCTTTTATATTACTATTGTCTTCATTATTATAACTTTTACTTCATTAAATAGATAACTAATGAAGGAAAAGTATTTTTAATTATATTTATATTCTATATGTCCTATCTTCCCAATAGGTACACTGTTAATCATCAAATGAAATCCAAGGTTTTCCGCATCCGCAACCCTATAATTGGCTCTATTTATGATTTATTTTATTCCATTGCATGTTCTTCGACTTTATATATATACCGCTCTAAACGTTTGCATAATTTAAATGGACCCTTGAATGCTGGTAATAATTTTCTGCTGCGTTTGTCATTACTCTGGCTTTTTATAACTTGATTGTATATACCTATTTTGTTTTTTATTTTGTTGTTTCAATTAGATCGGTTTTTGTTTTTCCATTTTTGTGGAAACAAACCGATTCGGAATGCCCCCGTCTACCACAAAACTCGCACTTTAATGTACACACAGCGTCACGATCTGGTATACCTCTTTCAAGTATAAATTTAAACTGCTGCCGTGGAGGCTACCATATTCAAATGGCCAAAATCACAAAAATATTTATACTTGGCTGGGGGATCGAACCAGTAACTCATTCACACCAGTTTATGAATCAGACGCTCTAACCAACTGAGCTATCGTAGCGGTTGGCGATAATGACGAAATTATAAGTTACAATATACGTTTATTATTTTGTCTAGGTATTCATGGATGCGTCAGCTAGTAACTTCTTCATTTGTTTAACACGGTAGTGCGCAACTACTTATAATTATTTTGTGCAGCACTGGACTATTGAGGGTAGTTGTGTATTAAATGACAGTTCAGAACAAAAGGTTACTTGTTTCGTCTTGGGTGTGTGTCGTGTGTCATTGAATTTGTATATGAAAAATGTTGCATATAATAAAGCCAGTCCGAAAAATTGAGCTAAAGAGTGCGTTTTGCAAAATAAAACTTTTGGAACGCTACAACCCATCAAATAATCAATGTATGGAATTGGAAATGGCAGAATAACATTAGGTAAGTGGTATGAGAATTATTAGTAGGATTATCATAAACAATGTTCTTAGTAGACCTATTCCATTTTATATTATATAAACACATCTTATGCTTATAATATTATGTTTTTATTTTCAGGTTATTGGCGATGGATGTCATCAATGAGCAAAGTTTTGCAAGAAATAATGCAGTCAACAGTGCAAGTTGCTTATCCAGAAGGAACGGTGTATTTAGTTTATGATAACTGCGCGGTTCATCGTTCGCGAATTCTGACCAATTGGCTCGCTTCTCAGACGGGCATTATCACCATATCATGGTCATCTAAAAGTCACGATTTAAATATGTGGAGAATGTGTGAGCATATGTGGGGTCAAATTGTCCTAACTGGGACATGAGTGAAGTGTTGTGCACCTGTAACAGGAGGTCATGAGAACTTAGGAACTGATGCGTCGTAGTGGTTTTGGTTGGACTTTGATTACCCAAGTGAAAAGAAGGCTTCAACAAATAATTAAAAGTTTTGGACATCCATCCCATTCGGTATTAAAAAATATTTAAATACTATAAAATGTTTTCAATTATAGATAAAATACCAGACTAAGTATTTGCGAGTGATCTAAATTGTTTATTGGATTTTTATACGGCAAGTATAACCTGTTCCAATGTTAACATGTTTGTTCACTCGTTAATCATATATGGGTAAATAAGTATTAATCTATCATTTAAAACATTATTGAAAATTCAAAAAAATAAGTTACTATCTATATTCTATTATGTTAAATGTGGTGTTTTAATAAATTTGTTATAACTTTTGAACATTTTTTTTATTTTTTAAGCTTAATTTAAATAATTAGGTAACTTACTTACTACACTTACCGCGTAACGTAATCCATTGTTAGTAACAAAAATTAAAAAAAAATATATATATTGGTAATGAGGGATTTGAACCCAGCACTCTTGTAACGTTTCGATTTATGTCGAGTGTTGTAACCGCCACTCCATTGTGTCGTATAGCAATATTATTGAAATTAAATATTCGTAGGCAAGGAGGAGAAGTTTTATAAAACACATTTGTGCAAAAAGTTGAGATCCACGAATGACGCCGCGACGGTTTGAACCTACTAACATTAACTAGGGGGGTTACCAGACTCACTACACACACTATTCGCTTATGGTTGCCACCGCAATTGTAGCATTCTATTGGCTTACGATTTTGCATTTGAGCCGCATTCGTCTGGTTTATTAAATTTGAGGGTAGACTGGTCGAAACTGTATGTTGGGCCCTAACTTTATTTTCGCGACTACTGCTGCCAATGCTATTATTGACGTTACTTTTTAGAGTTAGTATGTCAGTTTTCGATTTGAATACGCGGCTATGTAAAAACCCGGCCAAACTGTCACATGAAACGAAGTTGCTCGCTTCAACGGATGCTGTTATATTATTATCGCCGATATTCCCCAGTATTATTGATATAACGTCATGTTCCGAAAAATTCATGCATAGGTTATCGATTTTTGCTTTTTGTTCGAAAAAGAAATCGTACAACGACTGATTTTCGACCGGTTTTCGATCAATGACCTCTCGCAACAATTCATACATATTTCTTTTAACCCTAAACGTGTCTGTTATTTTCGCCTTCCAATCATTCCACAGCCAAGCTGTCCACGTGTGATCGCTACGTAATAAAGATTCGTACCAGACTTTTGCCGAGCCTTTTAGTTTGTTCAGTGCCTGATATCGTATCATACCATCTTTCCATGAAAACGTAGATGCAAAAGAATCTATAACGTTAAGCCAAGACGCGACATTATCTTTTAGCGGGTCAAAGTCAGGTATCATACTGTGTAAGGTAGTATTCATTGTACTCACAGTTTCGCTTGCTTTTGATACCTTTGGTCTTTTTCGTGTCTGGGGTACCGGTGCTACTGCTTTGTTCCTTGATCTGCTACTGCTGCTACTGGAACTAGAACCAATGCTGCTTGACGACGATGAAGATCTCGCCCGCCGTTTCGTTTTGCGTCTTCGCTTATTTTTTCGTTTCCCGCCCATCGCACTTCTTAACTTTTCGGGCCAGGTAGGTGTGACACGGGTGATCCCACTTCTGATGTCAACTGCAATTATAGGAAAGGTATTAAAACACTTAAACTAACGAAAAAGGAACTGTATAATTTTAGTAAATCGATTGAATATTACAATGATCTGAATTAACGGGGTAAAAATATAACTATATTCTATTTGATCTAATTAAATAAGCGGAAAGGTAAAATTCTACTCGGGCAAATTTTACGGAGATGTTGCTGGTTCCAAGGCTCGACGTGTAATGCCCCCGGCTCGATAGCGCGCGCTCTGTCGCTGCCCTGCTCGCGCCAGTCACCACAATTATTTTTCCGTAGGGTTCACGTTGCACGCGGTGTTGCCAACATTTGTTTATTCTTTGTCTCTTATTAATTGTTAGTTAGCAAACATATTATTATTCTTCTACTACACTCGAGAGCAATGAATCCGGGTCACTCAAAGAATCCAAAAAATCTCGGAAAGTAAGAATGCTAGGTTAATGCAATAAATTGTATTTAATAGACAATTTAATACTCCTTGAATGAAAGTTAAAAAAATATGAGTCACCATACATTTTATTTACACAAAATTACATAAAGAAAAAAAACTGCTGATCTCTCTTTAAAACAAAAATAGGAAACATGAAATTTTTGAACTTTATGACGATTTTCTTGAATTTCAATACTTCGTATTACCTCCTCGTGCTTCCATTACTGCGTTTACGCGGTTTGGCATGCTGTACACCAAGTTCCTTATACGATTTTGGGGAATATTCTCCCATTCCTCTGTGAGAGCAATTTTGAGCTCAGGAAGCGTGATTGGGGGAGGGTTTCGTTGTTTTACGCATCTCCCTAGCTCGTCCCAAGCATGCTCGATCGGGTTGATATCCGGGCTGCGCGCTGGCCACTCCATAAGTAATGTTCATCTCTTGAAGGTAGTCATTCACAATCCTACCTGTATGAGGTCGGGCATTGTCATGCATAAATATAGCATCCTCACCCAAATTGACCATAAATGGACCAACGTGTTCGTTGAGGATTTCTTCCACATATCTTACGCTAGTTAAAGAGCCGTTTTCTATGATCACCAGCTCTGTGCGACTTTCAGAGGAAATTCCGGCCCACACAAGTACAGACCCACCACCGTAGGCTACTTTTTCTTCGATGCATGCTTGCTTGAATCTTTCCCCTGGTCTTCTATACACTCTGTGTCTTCCATCGTGCTTGTAGAGCATAAATTTTGATTCGTCGGAGAACATAACTTTCGACCAATCTTCAATACTCCAATTTACGTGGTTCTGGGCATATCTTAGTCTTGAAATACGATGGCCACGCTCCAGTTTAGGGCCGTTTGCAGGTCTAAGGGGTTTTAAGTTAGATTCAGCAAGCCGACGTCTTACTGTCCATGCACTTGGGTTACTTCCTCCGAGGCGTCGAAACTGATTTGTGAGTTCAGTTCCTGTGAGAAAGCGATTTCGAAGCATGGTGTTCACCAAGTATCGGTCTTCTCGTGCTGTGGTACACCTAGTTCTGCCCGTTCCTGGTCTGCGTAGGTTAGAACCAGTTTCTTCGTAACGTCGGAGAACTCTTTGTACTGTTGACAGCGACACACCGACAGTCCTGGCTGTATCGCGCTGACTCCGGCCGGTTTCCACCAATGTAAGTATTCTGGTGCATTCTTCAAGTGTAAGCGACATGATTTCAGCTTGAATAATGAATATTGAGCACTATCAACCTGGTTTATGTACCAACATAAATGACAGATTACAAACAAAAGCAAAAACAAATCCTGTAATTTCGTAGTTCCATCTTCGACAGTGTTCCCTTTTCAAATTTGATTTTTTTATGATATAACTTTACAATAACTAAGAAGTTTTAATACTTTCATTTAAGGAGTATTAAATTGTCTATTAAATACAATTTATTGCATTAACCTAGCATTCTTACTTTCCGAGATTTTTTGGATTCTTTGAGTGACCCGGATTCATTGCTCTCGAGGGTATTTCACATAACAATTTAGTAAGCACTACCATTCTATTTCCACACTACACAAAGGTAATCTGGAAGAAAATGCTAATTAGCATTAAGTTCGCGTGTGTATTTGTTTTATTTTGTGCAATAAATAATTTTCTATCTATCTATCTATCTAACTTCTATATTTTATGTATCTAATATTTGCATCTTGTATATAAGCAGTCGTACTGTCTACAAAGCTAAGTACAGGTAAAACACAGAACTAAGTGCAAAAATATTCAGCATAAAAAATAATCGCATATTTATTTTATAGGTCAACAAACTTTTGATCGTGACCTCGGAATGACACAAGATGGCGCCGAAATTTAAGTGTGACAGAGCAGACGTAACGTTTGTAACTGACCTCTTTGTGGCCACCTTTCCCCAACTTTCTCTGGCACACTTCTGCTCAAGGTGGATTTACACTGGGTAATGACCAACCGACGAGACTATACGACACCAAACTCGTCGACACTGCTCAGAGATCGAAGCTGAAGGGGCAATGGGTTGGTCATTATATCCTATGTGTAATGTAAGGTATTGGTAAATGCGTTCTTGAGTGGAGATCGCGTCTCGGCAAGAGTTGGAGTGACGATCTGCGAAAGACTGCTGATAGTAGCTGGACGCGTCGAGTTAAGGACAGGGCGTGATGCTCAAAGGGCTCCGCCTATGTCCAGCAGTGGACTGCTATAGGCTAATGATGATGATGATGAATGCCCAACCGAAGAGAATATTCGAGAGAGAACGTCGACATGGGCTAGCGAAACTAGCGATATCTGCCAGAGGCAACCGATAACTATAGGGGTAAACGAGTTCTTGAGAGGAGACCACGTGGCAAACGTAGTGTATGCTCTCCGGCCAGCTGGAGTGCGAAAGGCTGCTGGTAGAAGCTGGATACGTCGAGCTGAGGCTGAATTCCTATTCAGCCTCAGCTCGACGCATTCACCCGCAATGGCGCAATGGCGCTCATTAAGGAGACCTATAGGACTGCTACGGGCTGATGACGATGATGATGATCAAGTAAAGTATGCATAACTACCTTACCATAAATTTAAGTATGGATACATGAAATAACATTTTAATAACAATAATAACAAGTATATGTCATTGTATGATAACTGTAAAGTATATGTAAAGTATATGTCATTGTATGATTGCTTGTAGTAATTATATTAAATATGTGCATATGTTAGTCTGTAAGGTATTAATAACTATGGGACTCTGCAATTATATTTTTGATAAATAAATGTTTTTTTTTTGCCGTTTGCTGCTAGTGTATAACTGCTTTACCGGCATCGTTAGCTACGCCTTGTTGTTGTGCTCGCAAAATAAGCGCGCCTTTCTATCATTGTCAATGGCATACATCTTAATGTTTAGGTACTTGGAGTAACTACTGTATTTATAATTAACTTCTTTCTTGTATTACTGTGTAAGTATAATAATTATTTTTCAAGATTTTATAACATTCCAAAAATTTGGACCCAAGTGGGATTTTCCCCCATAAATACCAGGACGCGCAACCAAAATAAGGTCGCGGGTTCAAATAAATAATAAATAAATAAACAGCGTGACTTAATCACACAGCATCATGTAGCCCCAAACTAAGCAGAGCTTGTATTATGGGAACCACATGATTGATATACTACACATATATATTTTTTTTGTAAATATATACATATCATACATAGAAACACCCAGACCCGAGAGAAATATCTACAGAACATGCAAACATTTGTCCCGCAGCGGGAATCGAACCCACAACCCTCTGCGTCTCAGGCGGACCTTCGCCCACTGTGCCACAGAGGCCGTCAAATCAAAAGTCATGAGTCAAAATTTTTGGATATAATAAAATCTTAGATTTTCACTTATGCGTAAATAAGGGAAAACTATTATTAATTTATGTGTATTCTTTTGTATTTTATTATCATGAAATACAAAATAGTCAAATAATTCATATTCTGTTGGTTAAAGAAGTCTTAGGCGATCTGATAAAAAATCCGGTATATTTTATTTCTTCGTAAGAGCCAGTGGCTAACTCTGGTGTCGGAGTTTTTATGACGCTCCGACATGGATTGGCTTTAATCTATTGAATAAATTCGAAGTATCTAACAAATCATGCGGTTTTTTTTAACAAATAGCGATAACATGATTGAAAAATAGAGCCTAGTGTTATAGCTTTTGAACCTGAATAGTAAAATAGTGTTCGAAAGAAATGAATGGTTAAGCCTCCAAATAAATTAATATTTTTCCATCGAGATGTTGTGACGATGGTAAAACTAAGTATTTTTTAGTCAAAAACGCACGTCGGCGCGGCGCCGCCGCGGCAGACCGAGAAATGATAAACACCCTCGAAAGAGCGTTGGTTCTTCTAGGTCAAGATCCAAATATCGTGGGAAGGCATTTACCCAGCAGTGGGACATAGCAGGTTAATATTAATTAATTTAAATATGTAGGTACCTAGTTATTATACGAGGTACCTATGCTATGTTTTTAATAAACAAAAATCAATACGCTGTTCATGATAACTTTAATAATTAAGATAGGTCAAAAACTGATTTTACCGCAATCCATTTAAATAATTGTAAATACCTTGTATCTGGTTAGTTTTAAATCAAAAAAATTGTGAAATGCTTAAAATAAGTGCAATTACAATGAAAAGTGTATCCTTAGCTTAATTTGGCATATAAGTATTTCAAAAACCATCAAACACAATTTAGGTATGGAGGTATTTTGGTCCAATGTGTGTGGCAAAAGTTGAATAATTTTAGTACACATAATATTCTTAGAAATTACACACTACTTTATATTATAAAGAGGAAAAATTTGTATGTGTGTAATGAATAAACTCAAAAACTACAGTACCGATTTCAAAAAATCAATTGAAAGCTACATTCACCCTGAGTAACATAGGCTATATTTAATGCTAGAAAAGATTAGGGATCCTTAATAAAACCTATGTAACGTAAACCAAGGTGTAAAAAAGTGCCCTAACCCGTGCGAAGCCGGGACGGGCCGCTAGTAAAACAATAAAATAGCCTAAGCATAAAATTTTAATAGACTTACTAACGCCACCTAGTCCGAACATTTCAAAAGCAATCTACATCGACCTACTCCCCTCTCTAATTTCCACCATTATGCGGCACCATGTGGGAACGTCCCAGATTCAGGGTCCCGTTACTAGAGAAAGTGGTTGCACCGTCTATGCAAATTATGCAATTATTCCGCCCGTGCCCCTGCGCATGTTTTTGAATCAAAATTTCTGCGATTAGTGTATTTTTTCCTGTCAAACCCTTTTAACAAATCACATACCTAATTAAGAGGTAGGTAACATAAGGTAATTTTGTAATAATGATAGCATTAGGTAGGCTTGGCTCATTCTTATTTTATTTTGATTATTGTGTTTGTAAATTTATAGAAACGAGTTTTTTTTTAAACAAATAAGTACCCTTAACATTAACAAACGCATTGCCTCGTATTACATAATTTCCACGCTTACAGTTATGCGCTGTTTCTATGCAGCTTTCCAACAAGAATGATCTAACGTGAGCGAAAAATGATGCCACCGCCATGTTGGTAATGGCTGCCACAAAAAAACTAACGGAATTAAATACCTACCTAACAGCCGCGCGGAGAAAGGCTTTCGATTGTCCCACATATCAATGCACGCGAATCGGTCGCGACAACAAAACGGCACAACACTAGCGCTTAGATTTCCAACCCTATTCCTATCGAGCTGCTGTCAGAATAATCGGCGGGAGTTTTGACGTTACCGCTTCGAAATTCAAACGTCAATTGTGACATTTGCGCACGATAACCGGCGTACAGTTGTCTTGTTCTGTTTTACTGGTAGAATATAGCTGTTTCGTTTGCCATTGAAAAAGAAAGCATTAGATTTTTTCCCGGCATTTAGCCGAAGAAAGCAGAGTATGTAATAGAAACGTTGGTTTTGTACCGGTTGCATTGCATTAGTTGCATAAGAAAATGCATTTCCCCAACATTCACTTGACAATGTGGAATTTAATTTTCACCTGCAGACTACTATGTATCTTAAATAAGTTGCTAGTAACCTATACAGTAACCCTAGGTTATTTCAGTGTTTAGAACATTTATTACTTTATTTTGGGCGTCTAACTAAATCTTAGGTACCTACATATTATAAAACCAATTGCCGTGTTTGTGTCTCGAAAAAGCGCGATAATGGCTCTACCAATTTGAATAATCTTTATTTTGTTTTGTTCACCTTGATTCAGGGATGGTTTAGGCAAAAAAAAAAGAAGAACCCAAAGAAACAGCGCAAAAATCAAAAGCATTTCATCTAGTGCTTAATAAAAATGCACAAGAAAAAAGACATTCAACGCATAGGACTCAAAATTACTTTAAACTTATAAAACTTCTTCCTTCGTATGACCTAGTGGCCAGGTTTGCCTTTTTTTATAAAACTAGCTAATCCTACTCATCAACGTATTTTTCTCTCTCAGTTGATGTGCTTCAGGTATCCAGCATACACCAGTCTGATCTTACATTCATAACACCTAAGAGTGCTTTTAAAGCACAAAAAGTAATGTTCACTAAACAGAACATCAATAAATGTACATGGAATATGTACCCCGGTTTAGTATTGTATATTAGATGAACATATTATATGATATGACATATTAGAGTGGTGTTCGGGGTTCCAACATCCATCTTCGGTGCCCAAGCCATCCTCACCTGCACGTGGTGCACCCTGCTAAATAATGAACGGGGCTCTGGCGGCAGCTGATAACGGTATAGCGCAGCCTTCATCAACACAGCTAAATCCCTAGGCCACCGATGGGCTGCAGCGTTGATGGTGCGTGAAGCTGTGCCCTGCGATCCCCAACCCACATGCCCAGCGTGGGGATAATAACGGGGGATATGTTCATAATCCCCACGCGGGGTATGCAGGTTGAGGATCACAGGTACTTAGCCTCATCTGCCTGTAATTTCACCAGCACCCACACTCTTCAATCCGAAACACAGGAAGGCTGCTTCACGGCAGAAATATGCACGGTGGTAGTACTTCCCGGATGAGCCATTCAACAAACAACTGTACAACTTATTAATAAATATAATTATAAATAATATAATATTACGTATTTATTTTCAAAAAATAAGGTTTACAAGGTGGAATTAAGTACTAGAATTACATATGGGTGTAGGAAAGAAAAAATCTTAATCAACTGGCACCTTGTTTATAAACATTGTAGAGTGAAAACTTTGAATCCTGGTTCTAAGTTTTCACTTATAGATCTTTGCTTCAGGCAGTTAAAGAGCAGCAGACCTTTAGAGCAAGAGATTTCTTCCTCAGCTGATATTTTTAAAGACATAATATCTGTTAGTAAACGTACAAACCGCTCGTGGGATCGCTTACTTCGATGTTCTTCGCAGATCATGTCGGTTAAGCGATCCTCTATCCACTAGTCACTACTTGGACGGGTGACCGTTTAGTGGCGTCCAGATCTCAGCGCTTCCGTGCTTCGGAAGCTACGTTAAGATGTTGGTCCCGGCTTTTCAGCCGTTACAAGTCGGAGGCCTCCTGGCAACCTAAAAACTCCAACACCAGAGCTGATCAATAGCTCATACGAAGAATGAAATACTCAGTAATAATAAAGCACTTTACCATGTTAAGTCACTAGTAAACTGTTAGTTCAAAACATGAACTTTCATCGCACCGTTACACCTAAGTGTTCCACGACCTCGAATCTCGCTCTAGATTCCCGCATCCGCGCCGCTGATGCGAAGCCGGTCGAAGCAAGACTTGACGTCTCTGTAGGCTAGGTACCATCATCATCATCTTCAGCCTGTACCTATCAGTCTACTACTGGACTTAAGCCTTTTTACCCGACTGAAGTCCTCTTCAGTCATGTTACGTTTTTAGGGTGTATGTATATTATTTGTCGTTCGTTGTAGCCCAAACAGCTGCACGGATTTTGACTAATGAGGTGTCGTTGGATTTGTCTAGATCACAAAAGTGACATAGGCTATATGAAATTTCAAAAAATCTAATATGGCGACTATAAGAGGCCATTTTCAATTTAAAACGACTACTAAATTGACTAAGTACTAAAAACTTGCTGACTATGCAGACGGGCTTTTTGTTTTTTAAATAAATACGTTTTATGATACCTTTTGATGGTAACAAGTAGCGGCACGAAACTCTATCGCTGACCGTTATTGAGCAAAAGTCAAAAGTAAGGTATCTTATGGGAGCTAGAGGCGAGAGAGAGCGAGAGACCCATGCGCAGATGTTTCGTTCACCGCTAAGCCGCTAGCTATAGTAACCATTTTAATAAAGCATTGCTTCATAGGCTGCGGATGCTTAGAACGTGCCCTACGATTCTACACCCTACGTCCATCAACTTGAGGTGTGAGGATAATAAACCTGCATGTGCCCCTCACCTTCAATTTCACCCTTCAGACCGAAACACAGCAATGCTGTTTCACGCCAGAAATAGGCATAGTGTTAGTACCAACTTCCCCGGATGAGCCCTTCACGAAGAACTCTTCTACTGCTAAATACTTTAACAAAGAATTCTACTGTTTCCTTAATAAAAAGGGGGATTTGCCAATAATTCCCAACCTAACCATGCGGGTTGGGGCCGCATGGTTAGGTTGGAAGGCCGCATGGTTAGGTAATGAAACAGTAGTAGAGTTCTTTGTATCGCAGGGCACAGCTTCTCGTACGGCCGACGACGCTGTTGTGGAGTACATTTTATTTTTTCACACTCTCTGGTTAGTCTATATAGTTATCATCGAATGAAAATAGTCAATTTACGTATAAAATGAATCATACACTCGTTTTGTTTTGTCTGACACTACTTTGTTGATTTATCTGATTATTATGTCCCAGATTGTAATAACTGTTACTTTAAAGCTTGCGTGGCGTATGTAGTTTGGCTATCGCAATTTAGCAAATTAACAAGTATGGAATCATTCTATTCAGTTTTTTATGCAATGGCATCTGGGTTATCATTTCCACAATTTCATCTATATGACGTTGTATTGTTTATAATATGAGGCATCGTTGTACGGTATATTGGTAAGTCGGCAGTCCAGTCTAACTCTTCGTCAGAAAACCAGTAAGTTAAAAACTTTAAATTCTGTCAACTGTCAAGTAAAAAAAACTCTATATACACCCATCGATGCGTTTGCAAAATGTTAACTGACGAAAAGAACCAAGATAAGCCCAATAAATAGAAAAGCGTTTTTTTATAAGTATTATGTAGATAAGTAGGGTAATTTATCTACTCTTGAATTGAATTGATTGATTACATTATTTACCAATACCTACTTATATAATGTTAATAACAAACTACTAACTAGGTACAAGAATGAAGAATCACCTCATTTTCCAACCAAATAAAAAACCTGACATAACAAACGACTTAACGCTTGAATCACCATGAAGTCAGACCTAAAACATTGTTACAAGACAATACCGCCAATAAAACAACCAAATAAGCAGCGTAACCGATAAGTATGAACTGATAATAGGTATGAACGTGACTTTGAAACCAACAATTTCTCGTCTCAAAATCAGAAAGCGCGGCAGAGTTACACCGGACGTTCACTGCGATCTTGACTTTTACCTCACTCTACTTATCTGTGAATTACACATTGCTGGCTGAACATAGGGGAAAGAAGAGAAAGTAGTAACAGAAAGAGCAGTATATGGTGTAGTTTGTTGAAATAACAATAAGGTTATGAACACAGCATGTTGTGCGGTCTCGGCGAAATGTCGAGCCAAAATGTGGGTCACTGCCGCGTATAACGGCCCGCGCTCGTTGTCCGCCCGCGTAACGTTACGTGTGGGAAATTATTTGAATTTGGAACACTGTTTTTTTACTTTTTTATCAGGTTGGTATTGTCATTGTTAGTTTGCATTGTTCGGTTCGGTGTGATCTAGTTTTAGTCTGACGCAAAGATACCGTTATGATGGGGTCAGTTATTGGCGGCTACACACCTATACAAGTATTCTGTTTAGGTTTAACACTTAGAATGCAATTCTTAATTTAAATGAGATTGTAATTTATGATATTTTGACGTAACTAGGTGACATTTTTTTTTTTTTAAATAATAGGATAACGAATTTTTGGTTGCGCATGTTTAGGTTTTACAAGTAGAACATGGCTGTGCTTTTGATATTTTGTATTTCACCCTCTACGTAACCCCATGTTGGTTTTTCTCATGTCACCTTTGTTTTTGAAAATAAATTATTTGTATTGTATTGTACATAATATTGTATAATGATTGAAATTTATGTCAAGAGAAATAGGTTTAATTGTATAGTAGACCAAAGAGGTTGGATAAGAATTTATGTAATATTTTACTAACAATCGTTGGTAGACCATAATTTTGATACGACTTATTGACAAATTAAAGCTCTTTCTGTTCCTTCCTATTAATCAAATTGATCATTTATTATGTCATTATTTGTCTAAATTTTTAAACTGCATGTATGACATAATGTAAAAAAAATATTATGTCGGTAGGTCATTTGTATTGTTTTATTGTTTCTGTAAAAACTACATGCCCAAAAACCTAATAAATAAAAAAACAAGCCTAAAGCTGCTAGGTATTACGTAGAGTTGGGAACTTACTCATAAGAAAATCGTTAAAATAATCATAAATATGAATATTATTATTACCTGCTCATAATAATTACTTAAACAGATTATGGCTAGTAATATAACCCAGTCAAGTAACGGTTCTGTAACAAACGGTAAGCACCCACTCAAAGTCAATGCTAACTTTCCTTTCAGTCTGCTCGGACCTATCCATTTTGATACTTGCATCGTTTCAGTTATGAGCGAAGCGAACATCGAAAATTTTCATGGCGAACAGAGCTAAATCATAAGTAAAAAAACTTTAGATTCATCAATCACACCAGCTACACCACCCTATATCCAGACCACTGTTCGATTTAGGCTAGGCCTCACCTAATACGGCGGATATGCCCATAATGGCCTAATCCATAAGCTGGATAGGGGATCTTGGGGATCGCAGAGTACAGTTTCTCGTATCGCCAACGTTGCTGCCTGTCGGGAATACCGGTTCAGTACCGGTGTGCGACTCCGCTATACCACAATCAGCTGGCTGCCAGAGCCCCGTTTGTTAGTTAGCAGGGTGCACCACGGGCTGGTAAGATTGGATTGGGGTCCGTCCGAAGATGGAGGTTGAAACCCTGTACACCCCCCATGTGATAGAGTGAACTGTTGTTGAATTGAAATGAATTGTTGTTGTTGAAGTGAATTGTTCTACTTAAAGTTAAGAGAATATGGAATAAGGCAGTGCCTACAAAACCAGCATTCAATCCTTCCTATGAGAGTTTTGGAACACATGTCATATATTTTGAATGTTAATGGAGCAGAATAGCAGAGGGAGCCATGTTAAAGTGGAACACTGAACAATTATAGCTGAAAAAGAAGTTTTCCTGCATTATTTATAGACAAAAGTACCAAGACATCTCGTTAACTGCAATGCAGAATGCGCTTAAGCTGCAGCTTTCACTGCACTTTACTATTAACTAGGACTCACAGAATGACGAACAGACAGACAAGTCGATAATCTTGAATGTTCTGGCTAATGACTTAAATCTTTTGATGACATATTTTTACTGTAAAACTATTTATTTCGAAATGTAAATGTATATGTAGAAATTTGATGTTGAAAAGCATAATTTAACGTAAGACTATATTTTAATTTGATACCTATTTTTAGTTGACCAGTCAACTACGGTGTCCGAGTTCTTAATTGAATAACATACTTGGCGTCGTGCTCGTGGTAGACCACGCAAGCGATGGCGAGACGAGCTTGACACCTTCAGCGACTATCAGTGGCAGGCATTGGCGTTGAACCGCAAAGAATGGAAAACTCGAGGGGAGGCCTTTGCCAGTGCCTTTTGACAGTGCAGGCTAACAACAACAACATACTTGCTACATTATTATATATAGAAGTTTTTAGACCTCCCGGGAATATTTCTGTATAAGTAGTATGAATTATAACCACTACCACATAGGGCTGTTAAAAAAATGATTTTCGAAATTTCAGTAGGTAACTCACATGGGTTAGGATCTGTCTCCTCTCATATTTAGATGATACTAAAGAGTAGGTATCTTTAAGTCTCAAAAAATTATGACCCAGGTAGGGCATGAACCCAAAATCTTCTCCTAGCTACGAGAATGCGAGTGAGACGAGAGATGTTAGGTAGTCAACTCCACGTCAACTTCTTGCCTAGTCAAAAATTTTGGGAGATCTCGGTCCGAAACTTCTCGGAACTTCTTCCTCCTTTCTAAATCCTGAAGTCATTATCATCATGATCAGCATTAGCACTCTACATATGAGTGGCATTGCGGCCTGTCCTCAGCTCTACGCATTCAGCTTCTATCTACAGCCTCTCGTAGGTCATCACTCCACCTGGCCGGAGAACACCCTACCCAAGTAGGACTTCGATCTCCACTCTAGAACTTGTATACCCCAACGCATCGATATACGAGTATACTGTTACTATCGCCCCAATGGTTATCGGATCTTCGGCACATATGGCCTGCCCACTACCACTTCAGCTTGCTAGTTCCCTGAGCTATGTCGAAAACTTTAGTTCTATATCGGATAGTTTCGTTGCGGATTCTCTGTTCACAACTTTAGTTCTATATTGGATAGTGTCGTTGCGGATTCTCTGAGCTATGTCGACAACTTTAGTTCTGTATCGGATAGTATCGTTGCGGGTTCTCTGAGCTTTGTCGGCAACTTTTGTTCTATATCGGATAGTTTCGTTGCGGATTCTCTGAGCTATGTCGACAACTTTAGTTCTATATCGGATAGTTTCGTTGCGGATTCTCTGAGCAATGTCGACAACTTTAGTTCTATACGGGATAGTTTCGTTGCGGATACTCTGAGCTATGTCGACAATTTTAGTTCTATACCGGATAGTTTTGTTGCGGATTCTCTGAGCTATGTCGACAACTTTAGTTCTATATCCGATAGTTTTATTGCGAATTCTATTCCTCAGAGAAAAAAATCACTAAATCCTGCAGAAAATACACAATCTTTTAGGAAATAAGCAATCTGCTAGGATTAGGACCGAGAGTCTATTTTATTGACGTAACTGCGTTGTAAGTAAATGATTTGTATTTCAAATTTGATTTTCAAATGGAGTGTACTGTACACTCCATTTGAAAATCTATCAAAACAAATGCCAAAGACAAATATACCTATCCACGATGGTATTAGGTAAACATTCCATTACATAAACTCTATAATATCAGGTAGGTACTACAAAAGTTGTATTTCGTAAAACTTTTTACTATTCATTGCTAAACCCTTAAGGTAAACATCCCATTTTAAAAACCAAAGTATACATAAAACTACCCAAAAGTTACGTTTCGGAAGCTTTTTACTCTTCATATTACTGAAACCCGGTTGGTGAACCAAGATGATAGGAACAAAAGAATTCAACGCACTCTTGGTGCAAAGTGAGAATGATATTATATTTCTGCTGGTAGAATGTTCTAGAAAAGAAAGGGCTCTTACTTTCCAATTGAAGCTTAGTTGAATAGAATAAAAGTAGATTACAGTTCTTTGTGCAGGGCTTATTTGGGGAAGTCGAAGTACTGCCACCATGCCTATTTCTGCCTTGAAGCAACATTGTTGTGTTTCGATCTGATGGGTGTGGATGCTGGTGAAATTATAGGCACATGAGGCTTAACACCTTCATGCCTCAAGGTGATGGATGCATGGTGTTGCTTCGTAAGGCACGTTGCAAACATCCGTGACCTACGAAACAATACTTTGTTATAGGTAATGGTTACCACTTAACATCAGGTGGGCCATGTGCTAGTTCCATCAACAGTTATAAAAAAAACTTACAAATAAATAAGATTTTCTCATAAATAAATTTACCTAATAAAGCTTTAATTTAAAAGTTTTTCAAATAATCTTTATATTGGGTTCAAAATTAAACCAAAAAAGTTTAAAATTAATGAAGGAATACCGTACATATTTTTTCTTTTTATTTTCTGTATAATTGTCTGACTGTCACCGTTGATTATTTTTATAAAATGGTATTTTCCTGTAACTAAGTACCTATAAGTCCTAAGTACCTATAAGTCCTAAGTCTCATGTGTTATTTATGTCATTTTTACAAAATAGTGGAACGTAGGTACTGGAATGAGCACTTGAACAAAGAAAACAGATGAAGCATTCGGTAGTTTAGTGGTAGGCTTCAGGCTCCACCTCTTAGGGATCGAGCCCTGACCTTCATTCAACAAGGCACCACCAGTCCAAGCAAGTATAACCTACATTTACTACACTCTAACTCACATACAAGTTCCGCTTATCAGTTCCTACTCTAAAAATAGGGTAATAAAATACTAAATAAATAATTTCCATCGATTAAAAAGAAATTTTCCGGTCATGTAATATTACCGTACAATTTTCCGCGCGCGTAACCTGGCAATGGCATTGCGTGCGGATACGCAACACACACACCAACGCACTGTTTATAGATAGCACCGGTACATCCCTTCTTACACGCACACAGACGTAAATTGCGACCATTGATGGCAGAGAAAGATTATACAGTAGCGCATCTTTTGGGTATTACACCTACCTCTACATATCATATTTTAATTATCTATAGTTCTTATTCTGTTCATCTTTTTTGTCACCTATATAGGGCAAGTATTTTTTGTGTAGGTAAGAAGGTAAACTAATTGATTCATTAAAATTGGCGGTTTTATATCCGACATATAAATGCACATCAGACTTCATATATATGTGGCAATTTAGCTTACAAACAAAATTCTATATAGGTTTTTTTGTTAAAAAAAAAGGTATATTCGTGCTTACTTTATACTTATTTCAATAATTATTTAAGTGATTGCATACGATTGTTTCTTTTGATATGTTCTAGGCTCTACCAAAAAGCTCTACTAGTTTTATAGTAATGTTTTTTAAATCTCAATCCAAAGTTCTAGAATGGCTTTGCATAGCATACGCACACAAGCAAACAATTTATGATACACTTTGATACACAGTCACTGTTGTACAGCGTTGGTGAAAGTTTGCCTGTGTGAGTAAAGAAAGGTGTTTAGCTAAGTGAAATGGGTACACGGTCATAGATAAAAATAATTATATACAGAACGCAAATGTTTTATTTATTGAGCAGGTATTTATGTACTTAAATTAAACTGATGCTAGTTTTATATATTATGTGTGGCGATGACCTACTAATTTAAACGGTTGTTTTTGAATATGTAAATTAATACATAGGTAATTATTTTGATAATTTTATGTTTTCTTTTCGACTTATGAACGCCCCGCGACTGAGTCTAATGCACTCCTTCAGGAGCCGAATTTCACGAACTCCTTTCCTAGTGCACCACTTCCTACGCCATTGAGCTACTAGGTTTATACTAGCCGGTAGTTCTATAATCAATCCTTCAATTGGACTACTTCAGTCCACAGAACTACTTTTATCTCTACTTCAGTTCGTAATCAATTACTTCAGTCCTTCAGTAGTTCACTAGTTCTATTCATAGGTTAAACACATAAATATACCCGTGATATATTCTTATTCTAATTTACAAGTCGTTTTTATTGTGTCTTTCATCTCAGAACCAGCGTTATGATGCAACAAACTATCTATCAATATATTCGATAGTTCGAAAAACTAAAAAAATGTTAGGTACTATAGAAACGCTGAAAGATAACCCCGAATGCCAAACAAAATCATTCACATTAGTTGACTTAAAATTGAATATCGCTCGATATAAAAAAGTATTTTAGCCAAATGAACTAAACCTGAAGTACTGAACTAAATGAATGAAGGCTTCACAGTGGTGAAGAGAAGTTTAGCCATCTTTTCACTTGAGTGACACATACTGCGCATGGCTAGTTTATATCCGACACCAAAGAAAATAACTTTAATCACACCTTCCTTTGGTTTAGACTGCAAGTTGACTGTCGGTCAGTCAGTTGGTCAGTCAAACAGCTTTATTAGAGTTTTTTACACCACCATCTTGAAAATATAATATTACAGGCCATACGACTGCATGCAAATTTCAGGGAGGTAATGTGATTTGAATTGAAACCTCTTATTTTGTAATACGAAGTACTATTAGAAATTCCATGGTCCCATCCTGTGGTAGAGATCACACCAAAAAGAATTTACTGATTCAAAATTCGAACTAACCTTTTTGGACGCCGCGGAGCATTCGAAGGTTAAATAAGTTTTACCATAGAGACCACGCCAAAAAGAATTTACTAATTCGAAATTCGAGCTAACCTCTTCGGAGGCTGCGGGTTTTAACAAAGTAAAAAGTACCTACTAGTATTATTAGAAGGACAACGTCGTCTTTAGCACAATGGATGAATGGCTGATAAAAGAAGCTGAATTGATTCCCACTGCGGGACTAATGTTTGCACCCAGAACAGACCCATCACACCATGGTGAAGTTAATCAGAGTTCCTGGTACTTACAACACAGGTGAAAAGGCTATTTGATTGATCGGTGTTTTGGTATATTTGATAAGCATGCCTTTTATTTTCTCGCAGAGTGTCAAGTGTAGAAAGTAGAGTCATCTCGGGAATAAAGCTGTCTTCCTCTTGGGCGAACTTAAATCCCTCGCTGCACTCAGGATTCAATAAGGCGATACGATATGGTGATGTAAGACACTGTTATTCCCTTCGTTAATAATTTACTATTAAACTTATTTAGATTAGAAGCTAAGAAACTTCTATGCATTTTTGACTTAAATAACTAGGTACCTACTTAGGTATGTACAGTCCTACTTCATTTATTTATCATCGTAGACAAGTATGGAACAAAACTGAATAATAACTAGGTAAGTATGTATATCTTACTAAGTTTTCTATGTACCTACCAATTTAGGTACAGGAGGTCTATCTACTACGAAATGATAAATCGAATCGAACGATTCTTCGGATGTTTCCTACTACGAACTAATTACATTCTTCTTATTTTTTATTTATGGCCTCTGTGGTATAGCGTCCAGAACTTTTCTAGTTTCGGGTCGGTCAGTTCATCGTTTCATTAATTTCATTCACAATCTTTTACCCTCTGAGGTTAGCTCAGCAAACGATTCGACAAAAACTTAAAAGTACCTACTACTTCGCTACTTGGAGCCAACTTCCGACGGACAAAGATTCCGAGCGACTATTGTACTAGGTAGGTAGGTACTTACGTAAACAGTGACCCAGAACTTGGAGAAAGGTCTAGGTGCAACATAACCTTGCATATTGCATCTTAATTTTACTATTCGAGAATATTCGTAGAGAGTTGTTATTCCTACATCACCAAAACGAATGAATGGTGAGTAAGTTCAGAAATGAATCTTTGAGTTTTGCACAGATTGCTAAAAAAGACGGGAACAACCTACCTGGGAGCGACCAAAATCTGCTCTGCGCTGTACTTATGTCCAGCAATAACATCCAGTCACTGAAGATAAATCCTGATGAAGCGAAATCGTTCAAAACAGTCCTACTCTGAGGTCTTGACTCTCAGTAGTGAAGTAATCACTGTGAGGAGAACCACCACACCAGCCTATATCAGTCCACTGCTGCGGCCTCCCATAAGGGAGATATACTCTTAATTACCACTCTGGGCAAGCAGGTTGGGGATCGCTGGACACTCTTCTCGCACCGCCGACGCTGCCGCCCTTCGGCGACCAGAGGCTATAGCTGTGCCGATGTAAGGTTGTGCAAACCCCGTTTGTTACATAACGGGATGTACCAAGGGCAGGTGAGGTTGGCTTGGGATCGAAAGCTGGACATTGGAACCCCCAACTGAATGACGTACTGATGACAGACGTCCGTTACCTCCACCTAGTCAAAGGTAACACTAAAATCTACAACTGTCACATTGCATCAGCTCTATGCAACATAGAAAGCGCGCCTAGCTTTCGCTTCACGGCCTACTTGCCCTTCACGAGCCGGTATCATGCCCAGGAGAGCCACAGCCCTATAGGTACTAAGGTTGTAGAAACAGAGAATGCTCTGTGTAGGTAGGTAAGTACTTACTTAACTAACGGTGAAGCAAATTACCATGACGAAACCATAGTAACCTTACTTAGGTACCTACCTAGGCGTTATGGAAAGCTTAGGTTGGTATCATATCTTTAGGTAATTTTCATGTTTTTTTTATACTATTCAGTATTCAGTATTCAGTTTATTTATTGCAGCATAAGACTTAGTAACTATAACAGTGTTCAGTTCTATGCATCCTGTTTAAAGGATGTAGCAAAAACTTAACCTAAATATAAGGTATCTAGGTACTTAAAGTACCTACAACATATAGTACTATTTGGAATTATAATTTACATAAAGTATAAACCTATACCTAAGTACATAAACACTTATACTATATAAATATCCATTTAAAGCTACATACAGGAACATATTATTATTATTATTATTTATACAGGAACATTATTTTATAAAATATTTACTTACCTACTAAGTTAATCTGAAATTACAAAACCTATCTATAAAATTTCTTTTTTAGTGGGCTTAAGATTGGATAGTTATATTATATATATATATTGAACTATCTATACTATCTTATCCTCAAAAAACTCATCTAAAGAGTAATAAGATTTTTGTATTAGAATTTTTTTGAGTTTATTGATAAATGTTCGTTCATTAGTTTCATTTCTTAATGAGATCGGGAAGTTATTATAAATTTTTATTGACATGTAGTAGGGGCCTTTCTTAAACAACTCTATTCTTGGGACTGGAAGTAGTAGATTTGATTGTCTCCGGGGGTTTTGATCAAAATCATAAAGGTGTAGATGTTTTCTTACAAACAATGCCATTTCAAATATATATAAGCTCGTTAATGTTAGAATTTTTAATTTGACAAAATGAGGTCTGCAGCTTGTGCGTTGTCGGATGTTTGTGATGATTCGCAGGCATTTTTTCTGCATAATAAACAGCTGGTTTGCATCAACACTATTACCCCATAGTACTATCCCATATTTTAGCCAAGCATAGGCATAAGCATAATAGGCTGTTGTTGCTGTGTTAACATCAGTGTTTACTTTTAAGATTGACAGTGCATAAATAAATTGCGATAATTTAGCTTTCATTTTTTCTATGTGCCCTTTCCAATTTAGATGTGTATCGATTTTTAAGCCTAATAATGTGTAATCTTTGACTTCTTCTATTTTTAAACTATCAGTTAGTGGAGTTAAGTTTAAGGGAGTTTTTTGATAAGGAGTAAATTGAATAATTTTTGTTTTTTTGGAGTTTGTTTCTAAATTGTGTTCTTCTAGCCAAGATTTATTTTTTATGAAATTATGTTTGATATTATTTAGATAACTTGAATCCGGTGAACATTTGAAGAGGAGGGAAACGTCATCAGCAAAAAGGATACAGGAGCTATCAGTTATTTTTGGCAGATCATTGATGTATATTAGGAATAGAACACATCCTAGAACGCTTCCTTGAGGGATAGAATTATTTATTGTGTGTTTTTGATTGAACTTTTTGTATGTTACTTGTTGTAGTCATGGTTTTATTGTCTATATCAAAGAATTCTGTTTCCACAAATTGTTTTCTATCTTGGAGATATGATCGTAACCAGTTGAGAGGTTTACCTCTAATCCCAATTTCAAATAATTTAGTCAGAAGTATCTTATGTGAGACTTTGTCGTAGGCTTTTGTCATATCCAGTAATACTCCAACTGTGTGTGATTTGTCCCTGATATAATTTAAAGTTTCTAGGTTGAATTTGAAGATGGCAAGAGTTGTAGATGATTTTTTTCTGAACCCGTACTGATTTTCATTTAATAGGTTAAATTTATCTAAGAAGTTATATACTCGATTTGATATTGCTCTCTCAAAGATTTTAGATATAACAGGGAGTAGAGCGATTGGCCTGTAGTTATTGACATCCTTAGGTTTACCTCCTTTTTTAAGCAAGGGTCTTATTTTGGCAATTTTAAGGCGTTCAGGGAAACATTCTTCTTCGATTGACTGATTTAGTAATGTGGTGATAGGCGATGTTAGTTCTGAGGCACAGAATTTTATTAATAAAGGTGGTAAATCATCTGTTCCGCAGCTAAATTTATTGGAAAGTCTCTTAATGAGTATGTTTACTTCACTCTCAGTGACAGGTGAAAGGAACATGGTGTTTGTTACAATGCTTCCTGTTGTATTCATATAATTAGTGGTTGCTAGTGTGTTACAATTGCCTATTGATGCAAAGTGATCATTGAATATGTTTGATACCCTATGTGGACTATCTATAGTTTCATCATTTTTTATAAGTTGTATATTTGGTTTCTTTCTGGCTGATTTTTTGTTTGTAACATCTTTTATTATATTCCACATTGTTTTAACCTTATTTTTAGATAATTCCATTTTTTTAATATTTGCCAGTTTTTTTGAGATTTTTACACATCTTTTAAGAGTTTTTTGGTATATTTTGTAGTGTGCTTTTAGGATATTATTTTTTGTCTCATTTGTAAGTGATTTTAAAGTTCTTTTATGTTTACATGATACTTTTATGCCTTTAGTCATCCAGTTTTTAGATTTATTCCTGATTTTAATTTTTTTATATGGTATGTGAATTTCTAGAAGTTCCCTGAGTGTGTCATCAAATATGTTATAATTTTCATTTATACTTAGCCTCGGGTTTAATTTTTTATTCCAATCAATTTTTGAAAGAGAATTTCTGTATTTTTCTAAATTTATCTTGTTAAAATTTCTTTTATTTTCTGTAAGGATGGTTTGAGATTGTTTTAGATAGTTACACTGAAATTATACTATATATAGCTCGATTACCACTGACTGACTCACTGACTGATTCACTGATTGACATGATTGTTCTCCCAGATGCCACCTTGTAGGGTTGAAATTTTTGGTAAATTCGTATAGAGGGAGTGGGGGCGACCTCAGGAAAAATCTGACATTTCCCCTTTTCACCCCCTTTCACCCCCATCCCCCATGTATCTCGGAAACTATGGGTCGTAGAGGGTTCGCGTTCAAACTAATGTTGCTCAGGGTGCATTTTAATGTAACGATCCGAAAAAAAAATAAGGGGTCCCATACAAAAAAAAAAGTATCCCATACAAAATTTACACCCCTTCATACAAAACTTTTATTTCTTTTGTTTTGTGGAATCGTATAGATACTTAGTGTGGTGTAGGTGTAGGTGTAGGTGTAGGGTAGTGGTAGGGTAGTGGTAGGGTAGTTGTAGGGTAGGTGTAGGGTAGTTGTAGGGTAGTTGTATGGTAGGTGTAGGGTAGGTGTAGGGTAGGTGTAGGGTAGTTGTAGGGTAGGTGTAGGGTAGGTGTAGGGTAGGTGTAGGGTAGTTGTAGGGTAGTTATAGGGTAGTTGTAGGGTAGGTGTAGGGTAGGTGTAGGGTAGGTGTAGGGTAGTTGTAGAGTAGTTGTAGGGTAGGTATAGGGTAGTTGTAAGGTAGGTGTTGGGTAGGTGTAGGGTAGTTGTAGGGTAGGTGTAGGGTAGGTGTAGGGTAGTTGTAGGGTAGGTGTAGGGTAGGTGTAGGGTAGGTGTAGGGTAGGTGTAGGGTAGTTGTAGTGTAGGTGTAGGGTAGTTGTAGGGTAGTTGTTGGTTGATTTCGATTTCAATTTCGATTTCGATTTCGATTTCGATTTCGATTTCGATTTCGATTTCGATTTCGATTTCGATTTCGATTTCGATTTCGATTTCGATTTCGATTTCGATTTCGATTTCGATTTCGATTTCGATTTCGATTTCGATTTCGATTTCGATTTCGATTTCGATTTCGATTTCGATTTCGATTTCGATTTCGATTTCGATTTCGATTTCGATTTCGATTTCGATTTCGATTTCGATTTCGATTTCGATTTCGATTTCGATTTCGATTTCGATTTCGATTTCGATTTCGATTTCGATTTCGATTTCGATTTCGATTTCGATTTCGATTTCGATTTCGATTTCGATTTCGATTTCGATTTCGATTTCGATTTCGATTTCGATTTCGATTTCGATTTCGATTTCGATTTCGATTTCGATTTCGATTTCGATTTCGATTTCGATTTCGATTTCGATTTCGATTTCGATTTCGATTTCGATTTCGATTTCGATTTCGATTTCGATTTCGATTTCGATTTCGATTTCGATTTCGATTTCGATTTCGATTTCGATTTCGATTTCGATTTCGATTTCGATTTCGATTTCGATTTCGATTTCGATTTCGATTTCGATTTCGATTTCGATTTCGATTTCGATTTCGATTTCGATTTCGATTTCGATTTCGATTTCGATTTCGATTTCGATTTCGATTTCGATTTCGATTTCGATTTCGATTTCGATTTCGATTTCGATTTCGATTTCGATTTCGATTTCGATTTCGATTTCGATTTCGATTTCGATATTTTCGATTGCTTCTTCTTCTTTGATATCATCGTTGATTGCTTCTCCCACATCGATATCTTCTTTGATTGCTTCTTCCTCTTCGAAACCCTCTCTGATAGCTTTACGAATCAAAACATAAACCGCGAGCTGCGTGCAGCTCGCGCACCACCCAACCTCTAGTTATTATATTATATATAGCTCGATTACCACTCACTCACTCACTCACTGACTCATTGACATGATTGTTCTCCCAGATGCCACCTGGTAGGGTTGAAATTTTTGGTGGGTTCGTATAGAGGGAGTGGGGGTGACTTCAGGAAAAATCTGACATTTCCCCTTTTCACCCCCTTTCACCCCCACCCCCCATGTATCTCGGAAACTATAGGTCGTAGAGGGTTCGCGCTCAAACTAATGTTGCTCAGGGTTTATTTTTATGTAAGGATTCGAAAAAAAAAATTAGGGTTCCATACAAAAAAAAAATAGTCCCATACAAAATTTTCACCCCCTCATACAAAATTTTTTTTTTCTTTTGTTTTGTGGAATCGTATAGATATTTAGTGTAGGTTAGGTGAAGGTGTAGGTGTAGGGTAGTTTAAGGGTAGTTGTAGGGAAGTTGTAGGGTAGTTGTAGGGTAGTTGTAGGGTAGGTGTAGGGTAGTTGTAGGGTAGTTGTAGGGTAGGTGTAGGGTAGGTGTAGGGTAGGTGTAGGGTAGTTGTAGGGTAGTTTTAGGCTAGGTGTAGGGTAGTTGTAGGGTAGTTGTAGGGTAGTTGTAGGGTAGGTGTATGGTAGGTGTAGGTTAGGTGTAGGGTAGTTGTGGCGTAGCTGTAGAGTAGCTGTAGGGTACTAGGTGTAGGGTAGTTGTAGGGTAGTTGTAGAGTAGCTGTAGGGTAGTTGTAGGGTAGTTGTAGGGTAGTTGTAGGGTAGGTGTAGGGTAGGTGTAGGGTAGTTGTGGGGTAGTTGTAGGGTAGGTGTAAGGTAGTTGTAGGGTAGGTGTAGGGTAGTTGTAGGGTAGGTGTAGGGTAGTTGTAGGGTAGGTGTAGGGTAGTTGTAGGGTAGGTGTAGGGTAGTTGTTGGATTTCGATTTCGGTTTCGGTTTCGGTTTCGGTTTCGGTTTCGGTTTCGGTTTCGATTTCGATTTCGATTTCGATTTCGATTTCGATTTCGATTTCGATTTCGATTTCGATTTCGATTTCGATTTCGATTTCGATTTCGATTTCGATTTCGATTTCGATTTCGATTTCGATTTCGATTTCGATTTCGATTTCGATTTCGATTTCGATTTCGATTTCGATTTCGATTTCGATTTCGATTTCGATTTCGATTTCGATTTCGATTTCGATTTCGATTTCGATTTCGATTTCGATTTCGATTTCGATTTCGATTTCGATTTCGATTTCGATTTCGATTTCGATTTCGATTTCGATTTCGATTTCGATTTCGATTTCGATTTCGATTTCGATTTCGATTTCGATTTCGATTTCGATTTCGATTTCGATTTCGATTTCGATTTCGATTTCGATTTCGATTTCGATTTCGATTTCGATTTCGATTTCGATTTCGATTTCGATTTCGATTTCGATTTCGATTTCGATTTCGATTTCGATTTCGATTTCGATTTCGATTTCGATTTCGATTTCGATTTCGATTTCGATTTCGATTTCGATTTCGATTTCGATTTCGATTTCGATTTCGATTTCGATTTCGATTTCGATTTCGATTTCGATTTCGATTTCGATTTCGATTTCGATTTCGATTTCGATTTCGATTGCGATTTCGATTTGCTTCTTTTATATCAATATTCTCTTTGATTCCTTTTCTTACATCAATATCCTCTGTTTAAGCAACATCCTCTTATATATCCTCTTTAATTGCTTCTTTTACATCGATATCTTCTTTAATAACATCTTTCACTTCGCTTTCTGCTTTGATGGCATCTTTCTCTTCGATATCATCGTTGATTGCTTCTTTCTCTTCAATATTCTCTTTGATTGCTTTTTCCACATCGATATCTTCTTTGATTGCTTCTCCCACATCAATATCATCTTTGATTGCTTCTCCCACAGCAATATCTTTTTTGATTGCTTCTTCCATCAAAACATAAACCGCGAGCTGCGTGCAGCTCGCGCACCACCCAACCTCTAGTTATCTATATATATAAAAGAGAACTATCCTCACTCACTCACTGACACACTCATCACGAAATCTCAGAAACTACAGGGTCTACAGATCTGAAACTTGGCACAAATATTCTTTGTAGGGTGTAGGCGCTCACTAAGAAACGATTTTGGGAAATTCAACCCCTAAAGTGGTCAAAAGGGGTAAACACTTTTGTATGAAAAATCGTATTCCTTGAACATAGAAACTTGAAACTTGGCATAACTATGCATTAACAAAAATAATTAAGGATTGTATACTTTTTTCACCAACTTTCTATAAAATGAGGGTGTAATTCTAATAAGTGGCGATACTCTCCCGTATTTTTGTTCATAAAACAGCAATAGAGGTGAAAATTCTTTGGATAAAATTGAAAAACATTTCTACGTTGCGCTGACAGCGTTTCCAAATTCAAAAACGGTTGATTCAAAAATCGAATGCCGTTCCAACCACAGATTGGAGAATAGTGTAAAAACCGAGGTTACCTTACATGTGAAATTTACGCAGAAAATTGTGCTATCAGATGAATTGTGAATTTTCGTCTTTTGTTGCGCTATTTCTTCAAGATAATTTGGTTCATCTTTGGTTGATAATTTTATTTCGTTCAGATTGTTCGAAATATACTAAGTACTTGAACTTGAAATGGATAATCATATCATTATCACGTCTAACGAAGTGCAAATGTTGTGCCAAATAGTGAGCATTCCTGGCGATGGGGCATGTTTGTTCTCATCGTTATCTTATTTGGTGCATGGCAGCATTGCCATGGCAGCTCAAATTCGAGCTATCATTGTGCGCCACGTAGCTGACAACTGGGAAAGGTTTCAACCTTTCTCCCAGCAACGGTCAGGAGCGCTTTATGACTCCAAACGTAGATACGTCGCTGAAATGTCATGCCTTGACACCTACGGAACTACATGCGAGCTCATAGCTGCGGGCGAAGTATTCCCATTCGAGATTCAGTTGTATCGGGATGGCATTCTTATTGGCGTTTTCGGGGAAGCTCGAATGGGAGTGAAAAGAATCCGATTCTCCGGAGACTATAATCAGGGCCATTTTGATGTGTTAGTTCCATTGAGCGATTTTAATAATCAAAACTTTGGTAAAGTAAATGAATCGCCGACCTGTACCAATCCAGCAGAAAGTGTGCATTTTTTTTCGAATTCAGTGTCTCGGCCCCAACTGACTGCTTATGTCAATCAATCTCCGACGTATACTCAGCCTATAGAATGTGGACTTTTATCTGGCGTACAAGCCCAGTACCCAACGCATGATTTTGATTATAAGGAACAATCTCCCACCTTTACTGAGCCAGATGAATGTGTGAAAAATTTATCTCAAACACAATCCCAGTACTTAACTGCTACTCTTCTTGAAAATAATCTTTCCACTAACATTGAACCAGGGAGTTTTGAGCCTAATTCATCTGAAATAGAGTCACAAACCCAAATTGCGTCTGAACTGAGTCCAAAAGAATCGATTTTTGGAATATCTGCCATAGGTAAAAGATGCATAAAACACAGGAAAAGGTTCACAGATTGCATTAGGAAAAGGCAATTAAGGACATCTGCTTCAAAGTATGCAAAAAATAAGCCAGAGGTTAATAAATTAGCTGCAAAAAACTATACTGAAAATCATCCTGACTCCCACCGTAAGGCTGTATGTAGGTACAATAAGACCCATCCCGAAATTAACCATAAGGCTGTAAGAAGGTACAATCTCAGTCACCCTGAAGTTAACCGTGAGGCTGTGAAAAAATATGCGCAAAATAATCCAGAAGTAAATAGGGAAGCTGTAAAACGTTATGCATCGAATAACCCCCACGTTAGCCAGGCAAAATACTATAAAAAGAGTTCATTGCTCTGGGCGAATAAGCATTTATCTGGTTTCAAATATGACCCTGAAACTGAATATGCAAAGGATAAGGTAGTTGATCTGGGATCTCGGCAACCCTGTTCCTGGTGTCATGCCCTGAAATGGCAAGATGAGCCTCCTGGAATGTGTTGTAATGGTGGAAAGGTGCAGCTATCTAATTTACAGACTTACCCTGAGCCTCTTCATAGCCTCCTCAAACACCAACATCCTATGGCTGAACATTTTCTTTCTTCTGCACGTAAATACAACGGATGTTTCCAAATGACTTCTTTTGGCGCAAAAGAAGTTAACGAGGGTTATATGCCAACTTTCAAGGTACAGGGGCAGGTTTATCATAGAATTGGAAGTCTGATAGCAGAGCCCCAGCAGCAGCCGGGCTTTCTTCAAATATACTTTGTTGGTGATGACGACGATGAAAGGGAGATCCGTTGTGGTATATTTCCTGGCGTTAAGCCAGAACTGGTGGCCCAGTTGCAAAAGTTGTTGCATGAACACAACGCATATATCATTGACTTTAAAGCTGCTGTAGAATCCATTCCTCCAAATCAAAATGAGTTTCAAGTGGTGATCAATGCAGATAGAAAACCTTCCGGTGAGCATAGCGGTCGTTATAATACCCCGTCAACCAGAGAAGTTGCAGTTGTTATAGTTGGTCAAGATTTTGAAAAAAGAGATATTATCCTTCACAGCAGAGACACCAGACTAATAAAAATCAGTGAAACACACCGCGCTTATGACGCTCTACAGTATCCCCTGATTTTCTGCCGAGGAGATGATGGCTACTATATTAATATACCACAGCGAGATGCAATAACTAAAGCTCCTCTAAATAAAACCGTCTCGGCAGCTGACTTCTATAGTTATCGAATAATGGAGCGTGATGACGAAGAATGCTACCTTCTGCTGTTCCGTAACCTGTACAATCAATATTTGGTTGACATGTATGCCAAAATTGAAACCGAGAGGTTAAACTTTATCCGTCACAATCAAAAACGACTGAGAAGTGAAGAATATGTACACCTAAAAGATGCCATGTCAAGACTAGACGGAAATTTAACTGACTTAGGAAAATTGGTTGTTTTGCCATCCTCTTTTACTGGTGGACCAAGATACATGCATGAAAGGACGCAGGATGCAATGACGTACGTGCGCATTTTCGGACGACCTGACCTCTTTATAACCTTCACGTGCAATCCAAAATGGCCTGAAATTTTAGGTCTCTTAAAAGAAGGTCAAAAGCCACAGGATAGACCTGATTTGACTGCAAGGATTTTCCAATTAAAAGTAAAACAAATGATGAAACTTCTCATAAAAGGGTATTTTTTTGGTAAAACTAGCTGTCACATGTATAGCATAGAGTGGCAGAAACGTGGTCTTCCCCACGTTCATATTTTACTGTGGTTGGAAGATAAGATACGACCAGAGTCTATTGATAAAATAATAATTGCTGAATTTCCTGATCCCTACCAAGACCAAGTCCTCTATCACATAGTCAAAACAGCAATGGTGCACGGCCCATGTGGTTCTATAAATAGAAAATCACCGTGTATGAAAGATGGAGCCTGTACTAAGAAGTACCCCCGTTCTTTTTTACGAGAAACACAAACTGGGGAGGATGGTTATCCTAAGTACCGCAGGCGATCTCCGGAAGACGGTGGCTTTACTGCTCAAGTACGCGGGGTTGACCTGGACAATCGGTGGGTTGTGCCATACAACCCGGTTCTATCCCGCACGTTTTCTGCTCACATTAATGTGGAGTACTGTAATTCTGTAAAATCAATTAAATACGTATGTAAATATATTAATAAGGGATCGGACCAAGCTGCGTTTACCATCGAAGACCTAGACGAGGTAAAGAAGTACGAAACCGGACGATATATTAGCAGTTCCGAAGCAGCTTGGCGCATTCTTTGCTTTTCTATCCATGACAGATTTCCACCAGTTATGCATTTGGCTGTTCACCTCGAAAATGGCCAAAGAGTATATTTTTCGGAGAGTAATGTAGTTGATAGGATAAATAATCCTCCTAAAACTACACTTCTGGCTTTTTATGAGCTGTGCAGAGTGGATACTTTTGCTAAAACTCTTTTATATTGTGAAGTCCCAGCATATTATACATGGAAAGACGGTAAATTTTACAGAAGGAAAAGAGGAGTTTCTGTAAGTAATTACCCTGGTGTTAAGAAAGATAAGATTTTAGGTCGAGTGTACACAGTTCACCCTGGCAATTCTGAATGTTATTACTTACGCCTCCTTTTGCACAAGATCCGTGGCCCAACATCATTTACTGCCTTAAAAACCGTTGAAGGCGTTGTCCAGCCGACATATCAGGCAGCATGCAAAGAGCTTGGCCTTCTAGCAGATGATAGTCAATGGGACCACACTCTTAGCGAAGCCTCTGTTTCAGATTCGCCTAGCAAAATAAGAGAATTATTTGCTACTATGCTGGTATTCTGCCAGGTAGGAGACCCCCTAAAGCTATGGGATAAACATCATTATAGTCTTTCTGAAGATTTTATACGAAATATAGAAAGAGAGATCGAGAATGATCAGCAGGTTCTCGGCATTGCTAGCAATCGATGTCTTATTTATCTGGAGGATCTTGTGCTTAAAATGTCAGGTAAGCGGCTAGATCAGTTCGGACTTCCAGCACCTTCCCGTGAACAAGAAGCCAATGTAGCCAATCGCCAATACCTAAACGAGATCGCTTTTAATGTCCATCAGTTGACTGAATCAGTAGCTGTAAATGTTCCAAAATTAAATCAAGAGCAGAGGGAAGTTTATGATGAGATAATTCACAGCATTGATTCTGATTCTGGGAAGTTGTTCTTCCTCGATGCACCTGGCGGAACGGGAAAAACATTTTTAATAAATCTGCTCCTGGCCACAGTAAGACGTGTACAAAATATTGCCGTTGCCGTTGCTTCTTCGGGTATTGCCGCTACTTTGCTCGATGGCGGTAAGACTGCCCATTCTGCTTTCAAGTTGCCTCTAAACTTTAATTTCTGTGAGACTGCACTTTGTAACATCCCCAAACAAAGCAATATGGCTCGGATACTTAAAGAGGCCAAATTAATTGTCTGGGATGAGTGTACTATGGCCCACAAAGGAGGTGTGGAGGCTCTTAACAGAACTCTCCAGGATATACGATCTCAAAATCGTCTTATGGGTGGAGTAACGGTCCTTATGGCCGGTGACTTTAGACAGACTTTACCCGTAGTACCAAGAGGCACACGTGCTGACGAAGTCAAGGCCTGTCTCAAATCATCGGTCCTTTGGCATCACGTCAAAGTATTGTCCTTAACAGTTAATATGCGCGTCCATACATATCGAGATCCGCGGGCAGAAGAGTTTTCACGCTTATTACTTGACATTGGTGATGGCAATATTGTTGAAAATGAAGGGAAAATAACCATTCCGAGCACCCTTTGTGATGTAGTAGGGGATCTGGATAGTCTAACTAAAAGAATTTATGCAAACATTAATCAAGCCGATGTATGTTTTTTAAGGGAAAGAGCCATTCTCACTCCAACAAATGAATCTGCCAACAACATCAACCATCATTTGTTGGAGAAACTTTTAGCGGAACGAGTATTATATAAATCTGTGGATGAGGTGCTAGAGGTCGAGGAAGCGGTTCATTACCCTGTAGAGTACTTAAATAGTCTCGACCCATCAGGATTACCACCACATAAACTCTACCTCAAAGTTGGTGCTCCTATCATGCTATTGCGTAATCTGCAACCACCAAAGCTATGCAACGGAACAAGACTGCTCATCCAGCGACTTCAAAAGAATGTTATTGAAGCTACTATATTTACAGGCGTCAATCAAGGAGACACAGTATTCATCCCACGAATCCCACTCATCCCTTCAAACTATCATTTTGAATTTAAACGTCTACAATTTCCCGTAAAGCTCTGCTACGCAATGACTATCAATAAAGCACAAGGCCAAACTTTAAAGGTAGCTGGGGTGGACCTGAGAAATAACTGTTTTTCACATGGCCAGTTATATGTGGCATGTTCTAGAATCAGTTCAGCTGATAACTTAATAATACTGCAACCTTCAAATAAAACACGAAATGTGGTTTACAAAGAAGTCTTGCAGACCCGTAATACCCGGTTGTAAAATGCTTATTTAGGTTGAAATAGCTGAACCGCTCGCAACTTCGTTTGTCTTTATACTCTTTTTTTACGTATGTCCTTTCATGTGAAATGTTTCCCAAGCCCCGTAATTTGACAGGGAACCCTAAATATGAATGGAATAAAAAGTACCTACATATTACTACATTACCTACCCCGTAATGTAGTAATATGTAGATACTGTTCCCGTTCCCGCTCTCACTCCTTTTTACGTTCCTGTTTATCAGACAATATAATAGAATATATCGTAATATCGCATGTGCAAATATTGAAAATGTTTAAGTTTTTCTAATCGAGTATAGTGCCCCGCTTCATGAAATTCTGACATTTGCCTGTAGTTTCGCAGATATGAGAGGGGTGGTTGTATATTTGCCATAAAGTAAATTCGTCACATTTTTGAAACTCCATACATTGAAAGTGAATTCGGCACAAACATTAAAAAAAGATGTGTAGGTGAATAAAGTGATCGGTCACAATTATGTCAATATTTGCGTCTTCCGGAGGGCTTCAAAGTGCAATTTGAATTTCCAAAATCGGGTGCTAACTTTTCGAGATTTTCCAAAATTTTTAAAAATTCAATCATTTTCTGGATCGAGAATTTTCCAATTACATTTTTGAGCTCGCTATTCAAGAAAAAGAAAAAATATATCTCGAGGTTGAATTAAGCTACAGCTTGAGCCATCTTAGGAGGCAGACGGACAAAAACTGTAGGCAGTAGAAAGTATTTTACGCGCAAAGCCACTCTGCGCTCCGTTCACTTTTTCGTCAATACATTATAGTCAAATTTCACCATGTGCTTTATTTCTAAATTACATTTTCAATGCCTTTGATAGTTGCGTGTAGTGATAGATCTGTAGAATTTTAGTACATTATGTATTAGGACGGCTAAAAAGTTACATACTGCTGCGATAACGCATTTATGTGGAAGGAATTGGGACGCATTCGCAATAACGCATGCGATATTATAGCCGATAATAACACACCTGTGTGGGGGAGCTTTAAAAGCTTCGTGCAATGCGATACTCTTAAAAATTGGAATGTCAAATAAAAAAAATAATATTTAAATTGGATTAGAATTCGAAATTTCAATTTCATTCATTTGTTCTTGGATATTTGAATACGGTAATAGAGTAAGGATAGTAAGTTTTTTTGAACATAAAGACTTGATATTTTTCACAGAGACTATGTAGGTACTTTTTATTCCATTCATATTTAGGGTTCCGTGTCAAATTACCGGGCTTGGGAAAGGACATATGTAAAAAAACAGTATAAACGCAAACGAAGTTGCGAGCGGGTCAGCTAGTACTATATATAGCTCGATTACCACTGACTGACTCACTGACTGATTCACTGATTGACATGATTGTTCTCCCAGATGCCACCTTGTAGGATTGAAATTTTTGGTGGATTCATATAGAGGGAGTGGGGGCGACCTCAGGAAAAATCTGACATTTCCCCTTTTCACCCCCTTTCACCCCCATCCCCCATGTATCTCGGAAACTATGGGTCGTAGAGGGTTCGCGTTCAAACTAATGTTGCTCAAGGTGCATTTTAATGTAACGATCCGAAAAAAAAATAAGGGGTCCCATACAAAAAAAAAAGTATCCCATACAAAATTTACACCCCTTCATACAAAACTTTTATTTCTTTTGTTTTGTGGAATCGTATAGATACTTAGTGTGGTGTAGGTGTAGGTGTAGGGTAGTGGTAGGGTAGTGGTAGGGTAGTTGTAGGGTAGGTGTAGGGTAGTTGTAGGGTAGTTGTATGGTAGGTGTAGGGTAGGTGTAGGGTAGGTGTAGGGTAGTTGTAGGGTAGGTGTAGGGTAGGTGTAGGGTAGTTGTAGGGTAGTTATAGGGTAGTTGTAGGGTAGGTGTAGGGTAGGTGTAGGGTAGGTGTAGGGTAGTTGTAGAGTAGTTGTAGGGTAGGTGTAGGGTAGTTGTAAGGTAGGTGTTGGGTAGGTGTAGGGTAGTTGTAGGGTAGGTGTAGGGTAGGTGTAGGGTAGTTGTAGGGTAGGTGTAGGGTAGGTGTAGGGTAGGTGTAGGGTAGGTGTAGGGTAGTTGTAGGGTAGGTGTAGGGTAGTTGTAGGGTAGTTGTTGGTTGATTTCGATTTCGATTTCGATTTCGATTTCGATATTATCGATTGCTTCTTCTTCTTTGATATCATCGTTGATTGCTTCTCCCACATCGATATCTTCTTTGATTGCTTCTTCCTCTTCGAAACCCTCTCTGATAGCTTTACGAATCAAAACATAAACCGCGAGCTGCGTGCAGCTCGCGCACCACCCAACCTCTAGTTATATTATATATAGCTCGATTACCACTGACTCACTCACTCACTGACATGATTGTTCTCCCAGATGCAACCTCGTAGGGTTAAAATTTTTGGTGGATTCGTATAGAGGGAGTGGGGGTGACCTCAGGAAAAATCTGACATTTCCCCTTTTCATCCCCTTTCACCCCCACCCCCCATGTATCTCGGAAACTATAGGTCGTAGAGGGTTCGCGCTCAAACTAATGTTGCTCAGGGTGTATTTTAATATAAGGATTCGAAAAAAAAAATTAGGGTTCCATACAAAAAAAATATTATCCCATACAACATTTTCACCCCTTCATACAAAACTTTTTTTTTTCTTTTCGTCGATCACACGGTTGTTCTCCCAGATGGAATCGTATAGATATTTAGTGAAGTGTAGGTGTAGGGTTTGGGTAGTTGTAGAGTAGGTGTAGAGTAGGTGTAGAGTAGGTGTAGAGTAGGTGTAGAGTAGGTGTAGAGTAGGTGTAGAGTAGGTGTAGGGTAGGTGTAGAGTAGGTGTAGAGTAGGTGTAGAGTAGGTGTAGAGTAGGTGTAGGGTAGGTGTAGAGTAGGTGTAGAGTAGGTGTAGAGTAGGTGTAGAGTAGGTGTAGAGTAGGTGTAGAGTAGGTGTAGAGTAGGTGTAGAGTAGGTGTAGAGTAGGTGTAGAGTAGGTGTAGAGTAGGTGTAGAGTAGGTGTAGTGTAGGTGTAGAGTAGGTGTAGGGTAGTTGTAGGGTAGCTGTTGGTCGATTTCGGTTCGATTTCGTTTTCGATTTCGATACAAAATTTTCACCTCCTCATACAAAACTTTGTATGAGGGGGTGAAAATTTTGTATGGGATAATTTTTTTTTTGTATGGTACCCTAATTTTTTTTTTCGGATCCGTATATTAAAATGCACCCTGAGCAACATTAGTTTGAACGCGAACCCTCTACGACCCATAGTTTCCGAGATACATGGGGGATGGGGGTGAAAGGGGGGTGCGTGTAGACGGAAAAAAAAAATTAGGGTTCCATACAAAAAAAAAATTATCCCATACAAAATTTTCACCCCCTCATACAAAATTATCCCATACAAAATTTTCACCCCCTCATACAAAGTTTTGTATGAGGGGGTGAAAATTTTGTATGGGATAATTTTTTTTTTGTATGGAACCCTAATTTTTTTTTTCGGATCCGTATATTAAAATGCACCCTGAGCAACAATAGTTTGAATTTTGGTTTTGGTTTTGGTTTTGGTTTTGGTTTTTCGCTATCTGCTTTGATGGCATCTTTCTCTTCGATATCATCGTTGATTGCTTCTTTCTCTTCAATATTCTCTTTGATTGCTTTTTCCACATCGATATCTTCTTTGATTGCTTCTCCCACATCAATATCACCTTTTTTGCTTCTCCCACATCAATATCTTTTTTGATTGCTTCTTCCATCAAAACTTAAACCGCGAGCTGCGTGCAGCTCGCGCACCACCCAACCTCTAGTTATACTATATATAGCTCGATTACCACTGACTGACTCACTGACTGACTCATTGACATGATTGTTCTCCCAGATGCAACCTCGTAGGGTTAAAATTTTTGGTAGATTCGTTTAGAGGGAGTGGGGGCGACCTCAGGAAAAATCCGACTTTTCCCCTTTTCACCCCCTTTCACCCCCACCCCCCATGTATCTCGGAAACAATAGGTCGTAGAGGGTTCGCGCTCAAACTAATATTTTTCAGGGTGCTTTTTAATACAAGGATCCGATAAAAAAAATAGGGTTCCATACAATTTTTTTTTTATCCCATACAAAATTTTCACCCCCTCATACAAAACTTTTTTTTTCTTTACTTTAATAACATGTGTCGATGTTTGGTGGAATCGTATAGATATTTAGTGTAGGTTAGGTGAAAGTGTAGGTGTAGGGTAGTTGTAGGGTAGTTGTAGGGTAGGTGTAGGGTAGGTGTAGGGTAGTTGTAGGGTAGTTGTAGGGTAGGTGTAGGGTAGTTGTAGGGTAGTTGTAGGGTAGGTGTAGGGTAGTTGTAGGGTAGTTGTAGGGTAGTTGTAGGGTAGGTGTAGGGTAGTTGTAGGGTAGGGGTAGGGTAGGTGTAGGGTAGGTGTAGGGTAGGTGTAGGGTAGGTGTAGGGTAGTGGTAGGGTAGTGGTAGGGTAGTGGTAGGGAAGTGGTAGGGTAGTGGTAGGGTAGTGGTAGTGTAGTGGTAGGGTAGTGGTAGGGTAGTTGTAGGGTAGTTGTAGGGTAGGTGTAGGGTAGTTGTAGGGTAGTTGTAGGGTAGGTGTAGGGTAGGTGTAGGGTAGTTGTAAGGTAGGTGTAGGGTAGGTGTAGGGTAGTTGTAGGGTAGTTGTAGGGTAGTTGTAGGGTAGGTGTAGGGTAGTTGTAGGGTAAATGTCGGGTAGTTGTTGGTCGATTTTGATTTCGATTTCGATTGCTTCTTCTTCTTTGATATCATCGTTAATTGCTTCTCCCACATCGATATCTTCTTTGATTGCTTCTTCCTCTTCGAAACCCTCTCTGATAGCTTGCTTCTACAACTTCGATATCCTCTTTGATTGCTTCTTCCACTTCTAAATCTTCATTGATTGCTCCTCCTACTTCAATATCATTTTAAATTGCTTCTTTCACTTCTAAATCCTGTCTTATAGCTTTACAATGCACGCCAAAACCGCGAGCTGCGTGCAGCTCGCGCACCACCCAACCTCTAGTTGATAATATAAAGCTTTGTGATCAGAGATGCCATAATCTTTTACTGTAGTAAGGAATTCTTTTGAATAATTAGTGAATAGAAGATCTATACATGTTTCTGAAGTAGATGTTTTCCTAGTAATATCAGATATTTTTTGGTAAAGTCCATGTTCCAACATAATATTTATTAGACGTTTATAATTATTTGAATCTTTATTTTTATCAAGATTAAAGTCTCCTCCTATGATTATATGTTTTTTTAGTATGAAAGGCTTAATGATCATAATTAGTTGATCTATCAAATTAAAGAAATGTTCAATTCCGCGATCTAATCGATATATATGAATTAATAAGATATTTTCTTTGGGTATTTCAATTGCACAACACTCTACAAAGTATTCTACTGATAAATTAGATATGTCAGGTCTTTCTTTAAATTCTATGTTATTTTCGAGTAGGATGGCAACCCCACCTCCCTTACGTGTTGGTCGGCAGTATGAAGCTGCAAAAGTATAATTATTTATTTGTGCAAGTCCTATTTTTTCAGGCTTTAGCCAAGTTTCTGAAAGACATACAACTTGAATAATTTCCTTACTTTCTTCTAGTATACTTTCAATTATGTGTATCTTATTATTAATACTTTGAGCATTTTGAAATATAATTATAAAATTAGTTACGAAAAGTATGCTTCGTGACAGGCTGGCTTAGTGTTTTTGAGGCCCTGCGAGTAATCATACTTCCTGTAGGGTATGTTATTTTTGGTGTAGGCACTGTTTCATAACTTGCTTTTGGTAATGCTTGGTCGGATTTAATTGGGTGCGTATCTTCATTGGAGTAGGGTGACCGATGGTGGCAACTCTCATTTGTGTTCCGCTCAGTGCAGTTTCTTGCTCCTGGGGATGTCATTTCAGGGCTCTTCATTTCAGGGCTCTTCGTAGTAGACCTGCTGTAAGATTTTTGTTCCAGTGTTGAATTTGAGTGGTCTCTATGTATGTTTAGTGGGTGTTCCTTTTGGGTGTAAACCAGATTTTTAGTAGTATTTTGTGGTTTCACATTATCTTTGGGGCTTTGAGTGATGGCATGCTCATTTATTATTTTTGTGGATGGGTCTACATATTCTTTTCCATCAATGTAAAGCCTGTTGTTGCGGATTACTGCAAATTTCCCATTTTTGCGTTCCATTTTAAGGATTTCTCTTAAGGTTGTCCTTTTTTGCAGGTCATTTGGGTCCAGGAACTCAGATATAGCTAGTCTAGTATTTTTGAAGTAGTAGTTGTTTTGCAGTAGGTATTTAGTCATTCTTTTGCTTATTATTTCTATGACAAGAGGTCTTTTATATCCTTTTCTTCCAATCCAGTGTAATTCTTCTATGTATCCGGTGAGATCAATGTTCTGTATTTCTATAAATATCCTAATTATTCTATTAATGAGGTCATTTTCATTTTCTCCAAAGTCCTCCAAGCCATAGAGCACAATTTTTTTGTTCTTCTCATTGTTCGGTAAAGGTATGGTATTTATTGTTAGGCCATTACATGACTGGGTTAGATGCTGTTTGAGCATGGTATTCTCATGTTCTAAACATTGAATTTTACAGTCTATTCGTTTTATATCCAACTCGTACTGGAGCTTGCTTTCGTCTGTATTGAGTTTATGTGTATGCAGTTCTTTTTCGAGTGTATCAACTTTTGATTTTAACTCTGCCTGTGTTTCCATTATTTTGCGAAGTATGAGTTCAGTATTCTTTTCAAGCTTTTGGTCCAATAAACAGCTGATTTGGTCGAGGGTTATGCAGTTTTTACATCCCATATCGACGGTTTGAGTGTCACCAAAAATGGTTTTGTCATTGAGTACTTGCTCACCAATGGACTGTGTCTCACAAATCAGGGTGAATGCTGGTTTTGTTGTGGAGCCTACCGGAGTATTGTCATGCCTATTGCGGCGGGTGAGATTTTGACATTCTGGGCACGTCCAGTTTATTTCTAGATCTTGGACGTGGACTTTATAGTAATCTGCTGTAATATTTAGGCAGGCATAGTGATAATGTAGCTTACATTGAGTGCAATCCAATAATTCAGTGATTGAGATGTGTTTTGCACAAGCCTTGCAGGTACGCATTTTTTGGGGGGTTACTACTAAGTTAGCAAACAGGCATACGGTCCTCCTGATGGTAAGCGGTTCCCGTAGCCTATGGACGCCTGTAACATCACCTGTGCGTTGCTGACCCTGATAAAAATTGTAAAACGCCCTTTTTGAATCGCTGCATATTGTAATCTCTGCGGAAAACCGGGGCACTGCTTGCTATATACCTACCTAATAGGTAGATAATAGGTATATAAGTAGGTATAATGTTATCTGTGCCTAAAGTTGAAGTAAGAAGATAGATACCTACTGGATGAGAATCCAGTACCTTCCTACTTCAACTTTACCTACGTTATACGTAGGTATTCTGTACTAACATGTTGCTAGTACTACAATAATTAGGTAAATGGTGTGAGCGTTCCATTAACTAAAAGTAACTTATCGAGTTAATTAATTTAGGTCTGATTCGAGATCACAATGCTATTATCCTTGCAGAAACTAGGATAAACATTCTTGGAACAGAGTAATAGGGCGTGTAACGGGACGGACTGAACGGAACGGTAAAAAAGATTGTTATTCAATATATCGCCATCTAGTGGGGGGAGCGCTTACTAATAAAATCATATACTTTTTGTGTTACAAAACTGCCATCTATTGAGTATTTTAAAACAGGACAGGAAGCTGAGCCCACATTTGCTACCTCCCCTCATGAGATGGGGTACGCAATATTTTTTTATTCAAGTATTTTTTATATTTTTATTACATGTGTATGTACCATACATTATGAATAGTTTAATCGTGCCTAATTAAGGAAGGCATAGAATTATAATAATTAAATATTTACAAACTTTCATATTAAGATATTTCGTCTGGCAACAATCTGCTGCATTGCAGTAAAAATATATTTTTCTATACTAACAACCCCAAAACTGGGTCAAGGAAGTGCATCGAACGAAAGATTTCGCACAATTTTATTTATTTTTAGATTGTTTACGATGATAATCGATAACTAACAATCAATAAAAGTATGGTGACATAGAAAAGGGTGTGTGTGGTACGATGTTATTCAAAAGTGTTGGTGAAATTCGCAAAACAGAACATAATTAGGCGGCCAAAGGAATACCGCATTCAGTGATTTTTACCTGAAAATTCTGACTGGGTTTTAGTGTAATAATCTGTAACGTCTTCCACCGTACCGGCTTTAGTTCATGGGTGATTGAATTATCCTGTCGCTAGAGTCAGCTGTTACATTCCGATAAGAATTTTGTCATACTGTTGACCCAGTTTTATCAGCCGTGTGCGTTGACCTATCTGGATGCGGATTATACGCGATGTTATTTTTAGTGTCTAGCTTTGCATTTTAAATGTTTAATTCAATGTCGATACACGAAACAAATCACATGCGAAATTGATCGAGAATGGTGAGTTCTTTGTTTGAATTTAGAATTCAATTTTCAGTTTTTCTTTTTTGTTTCTAATATGTATTTTACAAATCTGTGAAATTTAACAATAACTCATTTATCACAGCTTTGTATTATTTTAGGTCTATACATACATACCTACTTATTTTATTTATTTATTTTTAGAGACTTTGTTTTGATTTTATTTACCTACCTACTCAGGTAGATTATTTTAAATAAGAAAAAAAATCCTGATCATAAAAACTATGTGGTTGGTTATTTGGATGTATGTACCTACCTGTTTCTATTTCGCTATGTGAACTTGTATCAAAAAGCTTTGGTAGATATAATATCTCAATAAAGATATAAAATAGCAGGTTGCTGTTGTACAATAGACATGATTCAAAAAACAAATTTAAAATTGATCACAATGGATCTATATTCCATTGATCTTAAGCTCAGTAAAAAATTCAACCAATCCTAGTAAAATCCAACCCGAATAAAGGAACTACATTGCTAAAAGTAGCGGCACCAAACTCTAACGCTGACCTTTATTGCGCAGAAGTCAAAAGTTAGGTATAATAAGGGAGCTAGAGGCGAGGGAGAGTGAGAGACCCATGTGCAGACGTTTCATTCAGCGCTAGACTTATGTGCCTCTATTGTATTGAATTCTAAGCTCTATTGTCTAAGAATTAACTGCTTATTTTCAGATGTGCTCACATTGGATGGAAGGAAACTGATAACAATTTTTTTTTATCAAGACACAAATTCTTCCTACAAAGCCAAATAAACCAAAGAATTTCACAAAATCTTCCAAAACAGAGGCTGACTGTAAAAAACCCGCCAAATGATTGCCAAAATGAATTCCAAATTCAAAATTGCCAAATAGTTTTTGCTTTAGTTCTATCGGACTAAAATGGCATTCTACCGGGACATAAACAGGCCCGAATTTTGAAAGAATTGTAGCTGGACGATTTATGATGATATTTTGAAAGTATTAAAGCTGGAGCTAGGGAGAGGGCCTCCTGCCCTGGTCTTCGAGGCCCACGGCAGGGATGAAGAAACAGAATGTCCGCACTCTATCGTTAATTGTGTGCACATTTACATATTTACTGGTCGGGGCGGCTGTATTTGATGCATTGGAGTCTACTACGGAGAGGAATCGATTTGAAGTACTGCAAGGTACTGAGTCATAGCTAACTGGTCTACTATTGTAATAATAATATAATTATTATGTTGGATACTATTCTTCTTCTTCGTATGAGCTAGTGATCAACTCTGGTGTCAGAGTTTTTAGGCTGCCCGAAGGCCTCTGACATGGCTAAACGACTGAAAAGCGGGGACCAACATCATAACGTGCCTACCAAAGCATGGAAGCGCTCAAATCTAAATATCACATGGAGCTACATGATCACACAGCATCATGTAGCCCCAAAATAAGCAGAACTTGTACTATAAGAACCACATGACTGTTAAACTACTAATATATTTTTTGTAAATACATACATATTGTACATGGAAAACACCTAGACTGGGACAAATTTACAAATAGACAAAGACAAATTGACTTGCCCCATAGCTCAGGGTAGTAACTCTGCCTTCTGAGCTGCAGGTCGCGGGTTCGATTCCCGCCCAGGACACACATTTGTGTGATGAACATGAATGTTTGTTCTGTCTGGGTGTTTCATAAGTATCTTTTTATGTTCATCAGCCTCTGGTACCCATAGTACAGGCATTGTCTAGTTTGGGAACAAAAAAATCAACAAGCAATGAAAACATTTTGTTGAATCGAACCCGCAACCTCTAAGTCTAAGGTGTTCCTTCGCCCATTGCGCAAAAGAGGTCATCATGTACTAACAAAGGATCTTTGTCCGGTTGAAGTTAGGCTCGGCAAACATCAACCAATCTTAGTACGATCCGACCCAAAAATAGGAACTATGTTGCTAGTTGCTGCTAACTTCACAGGGATAAAGATATGGTCTTCCTCTTATAATTTGATATCGTTTTTGTTTTTTCTTACATCACAGATGTATCAAAATGGTTCTAGGAAAACCTATCACATATACATTCAATAAAGATTCTAGGAATACCTACTTTGAAGGAACAAAAAGAATCCTTATAGGACCACTTTATTGTCTGTCTCTTAAGTTCCTTTTCTCAAAACCACAAGTTTATTCTAGGGTTTATCAAGTTGTTCAAGTTTTGGCTGCTCTTTTTCTCTAATGAATCTGTTACAATTCCTGTTGCAATTCCAACAAATTCCTGTTATAATTCCTGTTGCAATTCCTTTTGTCAGATGACATGACATCTGATTTCAGTTCTATTGTATTGAGGATGTCAGGTATAAGTTGTTTCAACCTCCATCATCAGAATCCAAGCCAACCTCAACTGCTCGTGGTGCACCCTGCTAACTAACAAACGTGGGTCTGGCGGCCGGCTGAACAGGCGACATAACACAGCCTAACACTGGCACAACTAAATTCCCTGACCGCCGATGAGCAGCAACGTAGGCTGGGAGAAGCTGAGCCATGTGATCCCAACCTGCACGCCCAGCCTGGGGATTATGTCCGCGTTCTTAATGGGAGGCCTATATCCAGCAACAGACTATTAATAGGCTGCTGATGTTGTTTTTTCTTCTAGCTTCCGCCCCCGGAGCCGTTCTCGTTTAGAGGATAAAACGTACCCTATAGGTTCATTCAGGTTAGAAACTATGTATTGTGCGTTCCAATTTTCATCCATATTCGTTCTGCAGTTACAGAGTTGAGTGCACACGCACACACACACACACACACACACACATGACTGCTGGCTGCCATAGCCCTGCAGAATCACATCAGTGTTTTCAGCACTCAAAGTGTTAATTTTGTTCGTGATATTGTCCACAGCCATCGAAGGAATGATAATAAGGAAGTACAATATAACTGAAGAGGATTTTAGAGTGATGGAGACAGTGGTTCTCAAGTCAGAGCCTCATAAAGCTGGACAGCAATGGAAGTTCACCGGAGCTTTCTACTACGCCACTACTGTGCTCACTACTATAGGTACCTGGCTTCCGACGGCTTCACTCGCTTATTATGAGCCTGAACTATCCCACTGCAGGGCAAGGCCTCCCTTCCCTCTTTCCAGTCCACTGGCTAGTCGGCCGATTAGTCGGCCTCTTTACAACCAACTAATCAGCTAGTCGGCCAAAGTCCTAGTAGGCACATCTCTATAAAGGGTAAAAACGGGACACTACAAGTAAGACTCCAATTTCCCATCTGTCTGTCTGTCACCAGGCTGTATCTCATGACATGAACCGTGGTAGCTAGACAGTTGAAACTTCCACAGATGATGTATTTCTGTTGCCGCTTTAACAACAAATACTATACACAGAATGAAATAAATATTTAAGGGTGTTTACGTGATCACCAGGCTGTATATCATAAACCATGATAGCCAGACAGTTGAAATTTTCACAGATTATGTATTTCTGTTGCCGCTGTAACAACAAATACTAAAAACAGAATTATATAAATATATATGGGGCTCTCATACAACAAACATGATTTTTTTGCCGTTTTTTGTTTTAATTACGGCAACAGGTATACGCTTGAAATATTCACAGAATATTTAGATGTATATTCTCTTAAAAACATTTAAATAATTAAATTAAAATAAAATAAATTCAGGGGGGGCTTCCATACATGTATTGATAATGGTATGGAACCCTTTGTGCGAGTGCGACTCGCACTTGGCCGGTTTTGTTAAATTGAAGAGATTGATGCAAATTAACATCTTAAATATTGGTTCTTACCTATCCGGGTTCGTTTTTGGTAATGTTACTATAGTTTTTAAGAGCAATCATAAAAATTATTGCTCTTAAAAAGGCACATTTATAAGGGGAGGCTGTGGGCCCATAAATGTTAATTTGACTTTGGCTCGGAGTTTCCGTTTTCGATACGGTTCCTGCAGTTTTATAAGAGCAATCAGAAAACTTTCTTGCTCTCAAAAAGCTTGGTTTGAAAAGCATTTGTATATTGACAACGAGATATTTTGGATTACATCGAAATATGGGGAACACATAATCGGAATAAACTAGTTTTAGAAGTAGTAGGATCTTTGTGAAGGGCTTATTCGGGAAAACACAACGACCATACCTATTTCTGCCGTGAAGCAGCATTCCTGTATTTCGGTTTGAAGGGTGTGGGTGCCGGTGACATTGCAGCCCCATCAGACCTTCATGCCTCAAAATAGACGCCTAGCGTTGCATCGTAAAGCACTTTTCGTGACCTACTAATCAATACTTTGTTATAAGTGATGGTTACCACTTACAACGCATGTGCCTCGTGCTAGTTCCATCTTTCGGTAAATATCCCATGACAGTTTCAATAGTTATATCAAAAGTTATACCATCTTTGATTTTTTTATACAACTTGAAGATGGAACAAGCACATGGCCCACCTGATGTTAAGTGGAAAACATTACCTATCACAATGCATTGCATCGTAGATCGTTTTTTGGAACATGCTCTACGATGCAACACCCTACGTCCATCAACTTGAGGCATGAAGATGATAAGGCTCTTGTGCCTGTAATTCAATTTTAATTATTAATATAACGGGATAATTTTACCATAATTTGCGAGTTCTATTGTTTACCGATATTTAGACGCAGTTGCATGCGCCATGATCACGGGACGAACTGAGTGCCTAGTGAAATTTTTTTACTAGCTCGATCGCGTTTACGCAAATTTGTATGGAAAGGAGTCAGTGCCACACGTTTTTCACTAGATGGCGCTACCTCGATTCCATATAAATTCACGTTAACGCAAACGCGCTGATAAAAAAGTCGCACTAGGCACCCAGTTCGTTCCCTGATCATGGCACTCACAAATCATGGTAAATATCCCATCGATATTCATATATATGTTCACAACTATTGTAGTTCCAAATCATACCATCTGGGAATTTAACTGTGTTTTGAATCTGTCTAATACGTTACAGGTTATGGCCACTCCACACCAGCTACTATCGGAGGCAAGGTGTTTACAATGTTCTACGCTATCGTGGGGATACCACTAGGCCTCATCATGTTCCAGAGCATTGGAGAACGAGTCAATAGACTTAGCAGGTGTGTACCTACGCTTCTTACCATCATATTTAACGCTTTGACTGCTGGAAACACAATGCACCGATCATGAGCATGCGCGGAGCCTCTTGCTGGACCATGATTCTTCATCGTATGAGCTAGTCACCAACTTTGATGACGGAGTTTTTAGCCGCCCGAAAGCCTCCGACATGGCTAAACGACTGAAAAGCTGGGATCAACATCCTAACGTGCCATATTGCTTACTGATGATCGGCTATGATCACCGAAGCTGGGCCACACCAGATTGAACTTAGCCAAACCATGATTGGGGTGTAAATGGTTTCAACTTCCATCTTTAGAACCCAAACCAACCTAACCTGCCCGCGGTGCATCCTGCTAGATAACAAATGGGGCTCTGGCGGCCGGCTGATCGAGGAATAGCGCAGCTTAACACTAGCATAGCCAAATCCCCTGGCCGTCGATGGGCATAAGCGTTGGCGTTGCGAGAAGCTATGCCCTGCGATCCCCAACCCGCATGCCCAGCGTGGGGATTATAGGCATATCCCTTCTTCTTCTTCTTTAAAAGAGGCTTAAGTCCAGCAGTGAACTGAATAGTGACTGTATTTTTTTCATGATACTTGTTGATGGAACAAACACATGGCCCACCTGATGCTAAGTGGTAATCATTACCTATCACAAAGCATTGCATCGTAGATCACGTTTTTTGAAACGTGCTCTACGATGCAACGGCCTTTGTCCATCAGCTTGATGCATGAAGATGATTAGCTTCTTTCTTTATTCTTTATTGTACACTATAAAATACATGCTGAAAAAGTTTTCTTAAAAGCTATGTACAAAGGCGAACTTAACCCTGACAGGGTTTTCTTACAGCAAACCTTTGGGTATAAAGAAAAGTTATAATGAAAAGCATAGATAAATGTGTACATACAAACGATGAGAAATTGAGAATAAACCTACATAAAACTATTACAGACAGCTTCTTGTGCTTGTAATATCACCGGCACCCACACCCTTCAGACCGAAACACAGAACAGCTGCTTCAAGGCATGGTGTTGTTTTAAACCATAATCACGAACAATTGACCTGTCATATAATCGTATCGTACATAGACTTATTTTCTTTACAGTGTTATAATAAAGTCTATAAAACGCGCGTTGAACTGCAAGCAAGTGAACGCTTCAGAACTAGACCTCATCTGCGTGGTTACAACTCTATCCTCCCTCACTATAGCGGGAGGAGCCGCTGCATTCTCAACCTTCGAGGGATGGAGCTATTTTGATAGTGTTTACTACTGCTTCATCACTCTGACAACCATAGGTAAGTTTTTATACCATTTAAATAGCCTTTTATACACACTTGGGCTTTACCATGTGGTTTAGGAAGTACGGGTAAGATAAGAATCCAACGTTAGTACTTTGCTTTGGCTTCCACTTCGATAGTAAGTCATCTCGGGTTTTTTTTTGTTTTGGTATTCATACCATAAATTTACGGGTTTAGTTCCCAGAGGCGTTACGCTGTCTAATAGTTTATCTAATTATCTTTTATACGAGACTTGGGCCTTACATTGGACAGCGAACTTACTTTTAATACGCATATAGCTGATCATGCCTTTAAATCACTAGGTTCAGCCCAGAAAATGACATTTGTCAAAAAAAAAGTGGGTCTCAATCGACTCTATTTCCCAACAGGAAACATTTTCCCAAAGTGACTTAAAAAATCGTAAGATTTCGGGAAAATTAAAAAAAAAAAGTGCTCCATACAATTTCTATGAAAAATCATTCGCCATTGAATTCAAGAAGTCCTAATTTCTTCCAGGTTTTGGTGACATGGTAGCTTTGCAAAAGGACAACGCACTAAACCGCAAGCCGTCATACGTGATGTTCGCACTGATATTCATTCTGTTCGGGCTCGCTATAGTGGCCGCTTGCCTTAACCTGTTGGTGCTAAGATTCGTGACCATGAACACTGAGGACGAGAAACGTGACCAGGCTCAAGCTGTACAGGTAATCATCACAGACAAGTAAAACCTACTATCCAACTAAGCTATTATTAGGTTTACTTGTCTGTGTTGTCAATGCGTGAGAAATTTAAAATTAGGGTGACAACTTCCATCTTCGGAACCCAAGCTAACCTCACCTGCCCGTGTTGCACCCTGCTAATAAACAAACGGGGCGTTATTTTGTTTTACTGAAACTTAAGTAAGCAATTATAAACTAGGAAAATAATAATAAATATGTTAACCAATAAAATGTACACAGCATTTCTCCCGTTATATTTTTTTTCAGACAACAGATTTTTTATTTGGCTGGGTTTTGATGTGCTGGGTTGTGATTTGATTTGGGTGTGTGTGTAGGTACCACCAGGGGTGTACAGGGTTCCAACCTCCATCTTTGGAACCCAAGCCAACCTCACCTTCTCGTGGTGCACCCTGCTAAACAACGAACGGGGCTCTGGCGGCCAGCTGATTGCGGCATAGCACAGGCTTAATCGGCACAGCTAAATCCCCTGGCCACCGACGAGCAGCAGCGTCGGTGGTGCAAGAAGCTGTGCCCTGCGATCCCCAACCCGCATGCCCAGCGTGGGGATTATGGGCATATCCCCCTTTATTAGGGCCTATGTCCAGCAGTGGATAGGCTGGTGTGGTAGGTACCACCACCTTTCGTTTTCGTTTTATACACCCGATATAATCGAAAAGAAACAAGGAAAACATATCACCCACTTATAGTTTAATCTACTCAAGAACTCCTGTGCGTGCCTTTTTTGCTCGAGGTCTATTCTAGAAGTGAGCTGCCTGAACGGCACACTAGCATCCTGACAAGTTGCCCATATTATGAACCCTTATAACGTATTTTACCTTCGCAGGCAAAGAAAGTAACGGTACGATTGGAAGGCGACATCATCACAGCGGAAAGCGACGTCTTAAAAGGAGTTTCGCGAGGAACCCGCTTACCGGCCGACCCTGTCCAAATAAACATAGGTAAATTAAACAACCTTAACGGGGGTAGTCAGAGGCAAGGCAATATTACGTTCGATACATGCCCACTTTTTGCAAGCAGCTAGCATTCCACGTGACAGGTTGCAAGCCCATCGCCGCTTTTTATTGGAACACTAACCTAGCACATACCTTTCGAACTTTTTAGTTCGAGGGCATGCCGGTTTCCTCATGATGTTTTCCTTCACCGTTTCGAGCTCGTGGTAATGGGCATATAAAGGTGAGGCCCGTTAAGGTATCCTCAATAGATTTGCGTATTGAGCAATATATGAAGATATCCATAATAAGGAAACAGTCGTGAAGATGTTTGTTTGTTTTTGTTTTGGTTTGTTTTGAACCGACTTCAAAAAGGAGGAGGTTCTCAATTCGTCGGAATCTTTTTTTTTTGACTTTTTTTATGTATGTTCACCGATAACTCTGTCAATTGTGGACCAATTTTCAAGAAGTAAGAAGTGATTTATTTGAAGTCGGTTTTTTTTAAAGTCCAACTTGTTGTAAACTGAACAAACCGACATCCATCATACATACAGACATAACTTACTTACTGCATCGGCGCAGGGACCCGAAGTGAGTCTCGAAAAGATCCTTTGCGATCTCTTGCCAATTCTCGGCTCCAAGTTCGCGCAGGTCAGCTTCCACGCTGTCGATCCAGCGATACTTAGAACGACCAACCGGTCTGCGCCCGAATTTTTGACCCAAATATGCTCTCCTCACGCTTCTATCCTCACGCATTCGCTGTACATGACCAAGCCACCGGAGGCGGCTTTGAATTCTCCAATAATATTAGGCTCGGCTACTAGATCTTCGATTTCGGCATTCTTTCGGACCCTCCGGCTACCATCCTCGCTCTTAACTGGACCCAGAATTTTAAGGAGAACTTTTCTCTCTGCTACTAAAAGCTGGTTCTCGTCCTTCACGGTTAATGGCCAAGCTTCAGAACCATGCATGAGAATGGGCCTTCTGGGCAGACCAGCTTCTCAGCAGAAGAACCAAAGTCAGAATTTATAAGACTTACTCATAAAGTTACACCTATTTCCCAGAAGGGTAGGTAGGTACGATCCTGGAGGAAAGAGGTATGCCTCTTCCTTATTTCACGCATCATATTCTTTAGTTATTTAACACTTAATTGCACTAACTTTGCTAATACATTTGTTGTCAGTCAACCTTTCCTGGCAGAAAACAAGGTTCTTCATACATGATCGTCGGCTAAGGGTACTCTTGACCTGGTTTTTTTCAGCACGTCTCCTGATTTGATCGAAAATCGTACGTTGAGGAATTTCCCTTCCAACAGGGATGACAACTGAAAAATTCTAATTTCTTCTAAATCTAAAAAAACTATTGGGCACGTAATTTCTTTTGCCAATCAAACAAATAATTACAAAGATATAGTGCGTTGAAGTTCGGCCCATATTCTTTTGGGGAGGATAAGTCATTTAACTTATGGTTTCAGGAGACTCATCGATGCTTCCGCTTTACACTGATGAAGACTACGCGCCGAGTGTCTGCAGTTGTTCGTGTAACTGCTTCGGCCACAACAAGTATGTAATGAAGTATATTTTACCAATAAACAATTCTCGCATAATATGAATGAGTGACTGATCATCATTAAACTTAGTACACTATTGATTGGTTAAATAAAGTGTATCTAGTTTATACTTCTGATTACTTGTTAAATCTACCCACACTACACTGAATGTGGCTGAATCAACAATTATTAATTAGGCATACATTTCTGCAGATCAACTGTATTGTAATTCATATGATAGGGTATGGTCTGACCAGCCATATAAGAGCACACTATCTATTTTTAGGGTTCCGTACCCAAGGAGTAAAAATAGGACCCTATTACTAAGACTCCACTGACCGTCTGTCCGTCTGTCTGTGACTAGCCTGTATATCATGAACCGTGATAGCTAGACAGTTGAAATTTTCACAGATGATGCCGCTATAACAACAAATACTAAAAACAGAAAAAAAAATTAAGTGAGTTGTATAGGAATACAACGGTAAACCAACTCGCACTTGGCCGGTTTTTATATTATTTACTCTACCATCCCTAGTCAGAGCTGACCAGCTTATACGAAGCAGAATAAGTCAGAGTTCCACATTATGACTTCTAATAATAAACTGTTTTTCTAGACTATCACCATACCGGGACCCGCTGTCTCCCATTCCACCTACCAACATCAAGCATATAAAACCCAAGAACTACCAAATCGGGGGCATCCCGCGCTTCATCGAAAAATCCTCTTCCAAGAACCGATCACAATCTCTACGCCTCAATTCCGCCTCTGGGTATCTCTACATGAACGCGAAAACCAACGACTTCCAACTAGAACCAGATGACTTCAAAGAAATGGTCGCAAAACGAAGAGAGCAACTCAGACAGGGCATGATGAACCCTGACAGCATCTGCAACAACAACGAACAGTACAACCCTTACAACAGTATGTCAAATCGCTTAGACAGAAGCCCACATAGTTCCCTATACTCAATGAACATGAGATCAGAAAACCGCAGTAACGACCCTCTAGTGGACGACTATGACTCAGAGAAATCAAGCTACGCTAAGAAAAAGCTCATGAAAAACATAGCTAGAAACACACGCAAAATGGACAACTACTTCTATGACGACGCAGTGTTACACTTCGATGAAGAATACGCTTTCGACGGCTCCGTTATATTCTCCAAGCGGAGAAAATCTGTGGAGAAGAATTGGGATTACGCGTGCCAGATGCCAAACGATAAGCCGGTGCCCATTGACGACGATTATGTATACTATTTGCCGGACGATAGTGATCTGTACATAACTGATACCATTACATTGAACCTACCACCCCATCGGGCAAGTATTTAGTGTGGTGAACGAGTCGTGATCTTATAAGGCTATAGGATCTTTGCATTCGGTTCTTTTGTTCAACGGCCGTGTACCATTAAAAAGCAAGCTCTTTAGTGTTACATGGTACTGAATAAGTAACCTCTAAAATAATTATGGTTTGTATCTGACTAAAAATAGGGTCATATGATAAGAGAAGAAGAAGTAGGTCCTTTGTGAAGGGTTCATCTTTCTGCCGTGAAGCAGCAATGCTGTGTTTCGGTTTGAAATTCTGGCGAAACCTTTTTAATAAAGTAATGGATAAAGAAATATAAATATAGTGAAGTTATTGTTAAAGCCAAGACAGGGAAGGATGGCGTCATTTTCAAACCAAGGTCTGGCCATGATGACGTCATTGTCAATGGGCAAAGATGCCATCATTGTCAATGCCAAGACAGGCCAAGATGGCTGACAAGGTTATGATTTCCTTATTATCAAAGCCAAGACAGGCAAGATGATGTCATTGTCAAAGCCAAGACAGGCCAACATGACTTCATTGTCTAGCCAAGACCGGCCAACATGACTTCATTGTCAAGCCAAGTCAGACCAACATGACTTTATTGTCAACCCAACCAGGCCAAGATCACGATTCGACGGCCAATCTTGAACGAAAACAGTGCCGATTAGGTTAGTGGTTATACGGGCCAATTAAAATTTACAATTTTGCAAGTATACCCTGTGTAATTAGCTTTTTACGATTGGCGCGTGTGGTCGGTTCTATGAGCGTGACTTTTGGCTTGTTATTCATCAATAATTACATTGTAATCGTTATAAAAGGCATAATCTGAATAATCTCCGTTCTAGAAGGCATATAATTCTTTTATAATCTCCGTTCTAGAAGGCATACATTTATTGTAATAATCTTCGTTCTAGAAGGCATATAATTATTTTATAATCTCCGTTCTAGAAGGCATACATTTATTGTAATAATCTTCGTTCTAGAAGGCATATAATTATTTTATAATCTCCGTTCTAGAAGGCATACATTTATTGTAATAATCTCCGTTCTAGAAGGCATATAATTATTTTATAATCTCCGTTCTAGAAGGCATACATTTATTGTAATAATCTTCGTTCTAGAAGGCATATAATTATTTTATACTCTCCGTTCTAGTAGACATATAATTATTTTTCCGAATGGACATAGCTCAGTCTTACTTATGGTATGTTTCTACGTGCGTACTTGCTCGACGTCTTTTGTCTAAACACACTATGCCGAAAATTACGCGATGTAAGTTCCGCAGCTGAAGTTGGCAAGTTCGGCTGTACGCCATAACGCAACGTAATTTCAGCTTAATGTGTTATCTGTAATTAAAATAGCGTTGCAGGTGTAATCACCGAACTTACGTCGCGTAATTTCGGCTATAGTGTGTTAAGACACAAATAGCATGTACGCACGTGGGACTTACTGATGTACTCAGTATGATGAATCGAATTCAGCGTTCAATGATACATGCTCATTGAGCTTGTTCGCACTTGTAAATCACGATTAAGCTGTGTCCTGATTAGGCGAATTGTAACAATGAACCACGAAGCACTGGCGAACTATTGGCAATAGCTAACTCAGTTACCGAGAAGTGAGTTTGAAGTCTCTGGTAGTTTTTGACTCTATTATCTCGAGGTGAACTTTCTTGGAGACATGAAATGATGATAAATATATAAAGAAGTACTGTGAATTTTGTTATTTATTTAAGAAGTACTGTGGAATTGGGTTGCTGGCGTAGTGTACTTTGACGCCGACTGGAGCAAATTGTGAGCGTAATTTTGCTGGAAATCGCGTGGTGACAGCATGAATGTCTGCCACACAAAAATAATGCCAAAGACTTTTTGTCTGTAACGATTATAATGTAGTTGCATAAAGCCCTGTAGATATGTAAACTTTGAATTATTTAATAAGATTTGCCAAATCGTGCGTTTGCGCACCGCAAAAATACTCGCTTGTTAATTTTTCTATGAATCAAAATTCATAATTTTTTTGAAAATATTTCGATAAGTAGTGAACTACCGAGCTTAGGTAAATAGGACTTTGTAGTTTGGATTCTCGAAAATTGTGCCATTTCAAATGTTTACCCGATTTCCCCATGTACTCAGTACATTTTACATATTTTATTTGTGAGATTAATCTCATGGTGTAACCATTTTTTTATATAAATGTGTAGGTTCCTCGCGAAGTTCTTTTAGTAATTTTTAAAGTTGCCAAATATATTTTAAGCTTTTTCGCGCTTCCAAAGAATCCTTAATTTAACTTTTTAATATTTCAATTCTAAGAAAGAGAGATCAAAGTGGTATTATAGTTCTAGTCGTATTAATAAGTGATAATTTAAGGCTTGAACTGACTTGCTTTAAGTTTTAATTTAATATTTATTTAAATTATTTAATTAATTTTTTATTAATATTGTTTGGGTTATGTTTATTGTTCATGCATATTTGAAATGCCTGGACAAAAAAACATAAGTATGTATAAAATTAACATAGTTAATCAGAGCAAGGTGCTAGAAAAACTGATTTAAAATCCCTCTGCTTGGAAACCTAAACAGGATTGAATGTATGTGTTATCTTGGCTCGAAATTTTCCGCAAAATTGTACAGAAATGAGTAACAATTAATCCTTTTTACAATATACTAGCAGACTTGCTCAACGAAGACGTACCAGTGAATCCTAAATCATAATAAACAGTATTATTTTAATTATTCTGTGATAATTTAAATATTAAGTTGAAATGACTGACATTTTTTTAAATTATTTTTATTTTATAAAGGACTCCTTTGTATAGCCAAACTGTTATAGTCGGTCCTATAATTTAGCTAATTATTCTATTAATTTGTTAAAATTGTTCCTAATCGAAAGTGTTTTGGGACCACTCAAGTTGGTGAAAAAAATAATATTTTAATTTATTATAATTTTTTGTAATCTGATAATTTATTCACTTTTTTATTTTTATCAGTTTTAATAAATCAATTGTTTAATGTAGATAGGTACATAAGTATTTACTTAAAAGTTATGCCAGATAATTCCTTACCATTGCTAGTGGTATAAAATTGTAAAAATGTAGTTAAGTTAGGTAGGCATCTACCTTTAAATGTTCTGACGAATATCTGTCATGAAATTATGTAATTTGGTGAAATAAAACCAAAAATGTAAATTAAAATTTCTTTAATAAAATTATGAAATTTAATGAGTTTTGATTTATTTATCTTCTGTTACATCAATGATATTGCAAGAACTTGGTAACCTTGACTTGATGCTGCAGCATCACCTGGAATGTGCAGGAGACCAAACTCCTCACCAACTTACAGTAGAGGAACCGTGTTTGGGCTCATTGTATTGGTCGCGAAGAGTTTTTAGAAAGACCGCGATAAGGATCTGATAGTGGAGTAAGAAAGTGAAATGGGTCTCTTTTTTACGTGAGGGACTTATAAATGTTGAATTTATACATGTTATTTTAAATTCCTAATTCCTAACGTACCTACCTATACCATATACTTCGAGCATAACAGAACAGAACAGCAGGGGAACTCGAACACTTCAAATAGAAAAGTATTAAAACATTTGAAAATACTTCTGCAGATACCAAGCGAACGAATATTAAGATATTAAGAGTACGAATTAACTTGGTCAGACTCGCACTTGGCTAAACAAAATTCCACTAAATAGTGAGCGCGACACCTATGCAAAATTATTAGAACTATTAGAACAGGTTCTGGTCTCGCTGCTAAACGTAATGCCATCTTTTGGTAAGCGACAGAAGTTTGTAAACATGTATGCTTCTTTTGAGAAAAGCGACACCTATGCTAAACTTATCGAACTATTATGAACATTTTTGGTTATAGTGCTACCATGACTGTGCTACGTATAAAATTATGTAGGTATTTTTTTAACAGATGTCACTTATTATAATATTAATTTTTAGACTACCTGACTACTGAGGTGCATTGGGCGGAGGCCCCTCTGAGACGCACAAGGTAGCGTGTTCGATTCCTGACTCGAGACAATTGCTTGTATGCAAGGTGCAAGGCAGGTAGCAGGGTACTTGCTCTACTATATTTAATATGAAGTTTAAAATATATTACCATCATATTATGCTAGATAACATTAACCTTGATCATAATAATACATACCTACTAGGTAACTAGGTACAAGAAAACTTTAGGTGGAGAATAACTGAGTAGGTACCTACATCCATTGACTACTTTACCTAACAGCAAAATAATATTCCCTTTAAAACAGCGCCACTCTCTAGAAATTCATTTCAAAGCTGGATTTAATAAATGCTTTGCTCGCTGTTATTTCTCTTTGTGAGTGGCCAAAGAGAATAAGAGGAAAAATGGGAAAGGGGCGGCCCACCCACTGAATAAAGAAAAGTTAAAATTTTCTTAAAGCACCCCTCGGGGTGGTCTATCTATCTTCGTTTAAGTATTGGCAAAAATTACCCCCTTATTTTTTGTCCCTTTCCCACCTGATGACATTGGATCTTTGGAAGTTGGCGATTGACGATGTTTCGTCTTTGCTTTAAAAGTTATTGAAGACTGAGAAAGGTTAGTTGGTATAGTGTACCTATACCTAATAAGTACTTATAGATAAAAAAAACTCTTTATTGTAGGTACTCACACCAACTTAAACTTATTATTACATTTTAAAAACTAACAAGAAGATCGACTTTAATTTTAGAATTAGAGCGAAAATTACAAGTGAGGATGAGGTTTTTTGAGTTTTGCGAGAAACGTACCAACAACAACAACCTATTCAGTCCACTGCTGGACATAGGCCTCCCCTATAAGAAGGGGGATATGCCCATAATCCCCACGCTGGGCATGCGGGTTGGGGATCGCTGGGTACAGCTTCTCGCACCGCCGACGCTGCTGCCCGTCGGCAGCCAGGGAATTTAGCTGTGCCGGTTTTAGGCTGCGCTATGCCGCAATCAGCCGGCCGCCAGAGCCCCGTTTGTTAGTTAGCAGGGTGTCCACGTGCAGGTGAGGTTGGCTTGGGTTCCGGAGATGGGGGTTGGAACCCCTTACACCCCACAAAAGTACCAATCCCACAAGAATAACATTTATATGGGACCAACTGTGATGTATAATAAATTTTAACCCTTCCAAACAAAATTACTTATTAAAAATAATTTTGTAAATCGGTCCACAACTGACGGAGATGTAGGTGAACATACCTACCTATTTATAAAAAAAACATACATACAGCCGAATATAGTACCTCCTTGTTTTTGAAGACGGTTAAAAACTGACAATATCAATGGGCGATGTTATCGCTTAGAGCGATGTCTTCCAGACAACCTAGGATGGACTACATTTAAATATACTTCAAAAGTACCTATAAAAGTGCTCGTGGTGTGGCTTACTCAATACAAATAATACATTGAATACTAAATGCTTCGGTGATCATCTTGGTAAAGCAACACTCCGTCTGCTCTTGGATGGGTGACCGCTCAGTTACATTTAGATCTGAGTGCTTCCGTGCTTTGAAGGTTACGTTAAAATACTGGTCCGCTTTTTCAGTCGCTAAGCCATGTCTGTCTGTCACCAGGCTTTATCTAATGAACCGTGATAAACACTTGAAATGTTCACAAAAGATTTATTTCTGTTGCCGCTATAGCAACAAATACTCAACAAAAAGAATAAAATTAATATATAAGTGGGGACTCCCATACAACGGTACAGGGGGTCTACTACGATTCACCGAAGTACAAAATTTCGTGTTTCGTTTCGTGCGATTGGTCGTATTTCATACTGTCAATTCCAATATTTCGGTCGTATGTTGTGAAATAGAGTAGGATGCGCAACGTTCGATTAGGGTGCCTAGTGCGAGTTTTATACCGGCCAGCTCGCCCGCGTTTGCGTTTACGCAAATTTATATGGAATCGAGGTTGCGCCATCTAGTGAAAAACGTGTGGCACTAACTCTTTTCCATACAAATTTGAGCAAACGCGATCGAGCTGGTAAAAAAACTCGCACTAGGCACCCTGTTACAGTACAAAATTCGAGCCAAAATTTCGGATTTCGTTTGATTATGGGTACCAATCGCAAGAAACGAAACACGTAATTTCGTACTTCGGTGAATTGTAGTAGACCCCCAGATAGCTTCGCACGGTAGCCCGACTCGCACTTGGCTGGTTTTTTAGTATGAATTTTTATTCAGTTATATTTTTAGTAATAGATTTCTGTTGTCTACTCGAAGCCGTGAGGAATACACAGCAAAGGACAGGCAGCATCTACCAGCATTGAAAATAATCGAACATACAACTTTACTAACTTCGTATACTCCGCTAAGCCATCGAGGTCATCCCTTGTAGGCGTTCATTGCACGTGTAGCCTAGGTAACAAGTGGCTAACCTAGGTCTCTTAATACTTACAAAACTAGTTAAGTAAGTAGGTACTTAACTCGGAGAGTACCGTCGGAAAATTAGTGGAACACGTAAAGAAGTTTTTGGTTTTTACACTAAAAAGTATAAGAACTTACCTGTGTCACAGAATAATTAAAATAAATAAATAATGCTGGACGTTATCACACAGCATCATGTAGCCTTGGGGCTACATAGCCCTTAGTTTGGACTAAGCAGAGCTTGTGATATGGGTACCACATGATTGATATATTCATCATCATCATCATCCGCAGCCCGACTTCACCCACTGCTGAGTATAGGCCTCCCTTTGCTCCTGCCACTTGCCACTACTTGATATATTACTTATGTACATTTTTTTTGTAACTACATACATATTATACATAGAAAACACCCAGACCCGAGACAAATATCTGCAGAACATGCAAACATTTGTCTCACAGCGGGAATCGAACCCGCAACCTGCTGCGTCTCAGGCGGACCTTCACCCACTGCGCCACAGAGGTCGTCAAAGTTGTTGTTCTACCTAATAATCTTATTATCATGAATTTGGGGTGGTTAAATATTTTGACAGTGTACAGGGTTCCAACCCCTATCTTCGGATCCCAAGCCAACCCCACCTGCACGTGGTGTACCTGCTAAACAACGAACGGGGCTCTGGCTGATTGCGGCATAGCACAGCCTACATCGGCACAGCTAAATCCCCTGGCCACTGACGGGCAGCAGCGTCGCTGGTGCGAGAAGCTGTGCCCTGCGATCCCCAACCCGCATGCCCAGCGTGGGGATTATGGGTATATCCCCCTTTATTAGGGAGGCCTATGTCCAGCAGTGGACTGATATAGGCTGATGTGGATGTGGATGTGGAAATATTTTGAGAAAAAACAATTAAAATCATCTAAAAATTATATCCATCTTCCAATCCAACTTCAACTGCCCGTGATGCAGCCTGATAAGGCTAAGGGCATTTTCGCACTACGTCCAATCTGAATCCGAACCCAACCCTAATCAAAGAAACAGAGATCGGACTAGTGCGTAAGTTAATATCCGAATTTGGGTGAGAGATTTATTATTATTTAGATCCGTATTTTCACGGATCGGACGTAGTGCGAAAACGCCCTTACTAAGTATAAATAAAAGACAAAAATCTCAATAATATGTAAACGTCATTTCATTCAAGCAAAAACCATTGTGTGTAACACACTGAGTCAACGAATCTAATCTTTATTTTTCTTAATTCTGCGTATTTCATTCTGTTTATATCAAACGGGGCTCTGGCGGCTGGCTGTATGCGGCATAGCGCAGCCTATCATCGGTTCAGCTAAATTTCCTGACCGACGGGCAGCAGCGTCGGTGATGCGAGAAGCTGTGTCCTGCGATCCCCAACCCGCATGCCCAGCATAGGGATATGACATATCCCCTTTATTAAGGGAGCCTATGTCCAGCAGTGGACCGATATAGGCTGGTGTGGTTGTAAAACGGAGCGCCAAAACTACAAAATGGATTGAGCTGAAAATATTTTTACGTTATTATAGATCGGAAGTAACATATAGGCTACTTTTCATTCGAGTACCACGCATGTGAAACCGAGGGCGAAAGCTAGCAATTAATGTTTCTGCTATTTTATTAGCAATTTATGTTCTGCTGCTGTTTAGTTTGGAGCTGTACAGTTGTACAGCTCCAAACTAAAGTTAACGATAAAGTTGTTCAAAGTAGAAACTCACTTGCGAATTGACGAATTTCACTTGCACTCGGCCAAGGCTCAAATCTCGATTATGAGCTCTTCTCACTTTCGCGTGTTGTGAAACGCTCGTGGGGTGGTTGATCTTCTGAGCTCACTCCATACTGTCACTTGGATTTCGTTTAGTACACTCCACCCTGTCACGGATGGATGGGTTACCATTTAGTGGCATTTAGATCTGACTGCTTCTTTGCTTCGGAAGGCACGTTAGGATGTTGTCCCTCCTTTTTCAGGCTTTAAGTCATCTCGTATGTGTGTGTGTGTGTGTGTGTGTGTGTGTGTGTGTGTGTGTGTGTGTGTGCGTGTGTGTGTGTGTGTGTGTGTGTGTAATATAAAAAATAACCCTGAACTACATAGTGCCTTACTATTTTTGGCTTCTTATAGATAATGTTACTTAAGTAGCCTTTAGAAATAACACAATAAGTAAGGTACTATGTAACTGTATCAAGTTTTTGTGTGAAATAAACTGAAACTGGTTCTATAATTTGATATAAAGACCTCTGTGGCGCATTGGGCGAAGGTTCGCCTGTGACGTAGATGATTGTGGTTCAATTCCCGCCGCAAGTATTATTATTTTGTGTACTTAAGAATTTTCTATATACATTTGACAAGCTTTCTCCTTTATTTTTTTCTAATTTAAGTTACTCAATATAAATATTTAAAAATCAATAAATAAATGTTTATTTCAGACCAGAATCTATAGCAAAGAATTAATTGACTCAGGCGTGACTTTGCGGAAATCCATTACAAGATATTCTACAAGACAAAATATTTCAACTAAAAAAAACCAAAATATTGCAACACGTCTGCGGAGTTTCTGTAAGACACAGAATCATCATTGCGATACTAGGCTACAAAACGGCTTCAGTACAGCCAGCCAGTGTCACATGATGGTGGATATCTCCAGTCACACGGCCAGGAGGCTGTTGGTGCTCCCGCGCATCGGCTCACCAGGGAGGCAGTGCGTTTCCGCATGACTGCATAGAAATCGTTTGTGTGCGCATCTGCAATCTAATATTTAATAGATATAATATTTAGTACAATTCCGCTAGCCTTCTCTGATAAGTTTCACAAAAACCCAACATAAATTCGACAATGTTTCGCCTTCCCCATAAGGCATCGTCAGGATATGATCGACTCGCTGTCTGCCTTTGGCCCTCCATAGGACTCTGCAGACATGTTGCTTCGCCTAGCAAATATTTTGTCTCCTAAATATCTTGTACGATAATCGTTAAAAGATTTCTAACTAAGGTTACCCACTAAAGTGGAGAGGAGAGAAGTTTGGAAATGTCGATATCTGTTTGGTTATTTACAAAACATCTCTCCTACTTCTCTTCACTTGCTATAAAGAAGTTAGAAGCGATACCTCTCTTTGTCATTCGCGAGGCTGACTGGCATCAATAATCGTAAACTTTTTTATTCCTTACTAGATTCTTTGGCTTCCCTAGCTGGGTACTCGGGTAAAAAGTTGCTTATATGTCATTCTTGGTATTGATCTATATATTTGTAAAATTACGACTCAACTCCGTTCAGTAGTTATAGACTGAAGGAACTAACGTACATTCTCACATTTCACAATGTTTCGTCCTTATAACAGGGTGGGGCAAAATTTTACTTCATTGAGTTCAGCTACCATTTCTTTTGTAGTTACAAGGTTTTGTTCTGAGGAAACTATAAGTTTATTTTGAAGGAAAAAATAATTGCATTTTCAAATTTTCATTTTTTTTTACAGTTGGCCTAGACAATGATATTTGTCAATAAAAAAGAGTGGATCTCAATCGACTCTATTTCCCAACAGGAAAACTTTTTCCAAAGTAACTTACCAAATCGTAAGTTTTCGTGAAAATTAAAAATAATACAATTTACAATACAACTCCTAAGAAACGCTATTGACCACCACAAAATATGCACAATATGCAATTCGAACACTTGCCGGAAAATACTCTGTTCTTATTTCAAATTGATCTTTCATAATGTGTTGGCAGAGTGATGATACCACCGACTACCATTTTGAGTCTAATTGCGTACATAGACTCAAACTTATTAATATACAATTTCATAGAAATTGTATGGAAAACTTATTTTAAAATTTTCGCGAAATCTTACGATTTGGTTTGGTAGATTACTTTGGGAAAAGTGTTCATGTTGAGAAATAGAGACGACTAAGTTTTTTATGACAAATGTCATTTTCTAGGCTGATTGTACATTTTTTTGAAATTATGATATGCAATGGTTTTTTTTCGTCAAAATAAACCAAAAATTTCATTCGAACAAAATTTTCTAACTACAAAAGAAAAGGTCGCTGCTCTCAATGAGGTAAAATTTTGCCCCATCCTGTATTATACTATCATCTGAACATCGGAAACGGCTCCAATGATTTTTATTAAATTTAGTATGCGATCGGGGGCGATAAATCGATCTACTTAGGTTTCATTTTTAGAAAACGAAAAAAATTCGAGCAAAGCTCGGCCTTACGTACTGTTATATCCCTCTATTGCATATAAAACTAAAAAGTGGTCAGCCGAAAATGCAACACTGCATTTTCAGCCAGTACTCTAGTCAGTCTCGGTCCTCCCTCGAAACGAGTCGAACGTTTCCTAAATCTATTACTAAATCTACTATTTCAAAATCTATTTTCGTGTTTCCAAATTCATAATTAAAACTAATTTCCAGCAAAAACTTTATTTCTTTTTTAAAAACGGTTTATCAGAATCCCGTATAACATTTGGTGGCAGCGGTGGGATTAAGTGATAATCCTCGGTAACGCCTCGTTCTAGTGAAATAAAACAATATTAAACGTGAACACTATCGCTATTAAACGTGTCGTGCTATTTCACCAAGTTCTGCGCGCTGGTTTAGCCAGCATCACCGTGTCATCATTATCATCATCACTGCATCAGCACCGTGTCATTATCATCATCACCGTGTCATCAGCACTGAATCATCACCGTGTCATCAGCACTGAATCATCACCGTGTCATCATCATCATCACTGAGTCATCATCATCATCAGCGAGTCATCATCATCATCACCGTGTCATCATCATCATCACTGCGTCTCATCGTGTAGAGGTGGTAACCACCACTGTCTCCTCGTCGTGTCATCATCACCGAGTCCTGCTGAACTGCATCACCGCTGAGTCCTGAAAGAGCCTACCTGGAAAAGTACTGGTACTTACCTGGACGCCGCTGAATCCTGATCTGCCATGTCTACGACGATCCTGCTATTCCTGTGAGTTATTTTAAACTTAAAACTAAAGTGAATTAACTTAAATTCCATCGTGTTATCGCAGTGCAATAAGCGATTAAATTCTTAGAACTCGAACGTCGAGAGTGAATCTTGCTATGATAAGCCGTGTAGTCTAAACAGTCAAGTTCTACGAATTATGACCAGAAGTTCTCAACAATCAAAAGCAGAGTTACTTTTGAAACTAGAAGATTACCCTGATCTGCCTGTTTCGCCAAATCCTAGTCCGACTCCAAGTGAGTCCCCAAATATGTCTAAAACCCCAGAGATGGACCTTAATGTCTTGTTCAAATTCATCAACACATATGATGGAAGTAGAGAAACTCTAAATTCATTTATTATAAATGGCAATAATGTCCATGAACTGGCAACAGATGTGCAAAAGCCTATCTTATTTAAATATATACTAAGTCAATTGCGCGGTAAAGCGGAACTTGCCTGCTCCATTAAAGACTTCACCAATTGGGATCAATTAAAAGAATTCCTTAAGACTCAATTTTGTGAAAGGAAGCATTATTCCCACCTATTGATGGAATTACAAGAGAGCAGGCAAGGCCCGCAAGAAACCGTCTCGCAGTATGCCCTGAAGATCGAAACATGTCTGTCACAATTGTTGACGGAAATATCTTTACAAAATACTAAAGTGAAAGAGGTATCGGGCCGTACCGCGGCAATGGAGGATCTGGCCCTCCATCATTTTACAATGGGCATTTTGCCCAGAATCTCTACAATCGTTAGGTCCAGATCCCCAAAGAATCTGAACGAGGCCATAAACTTGGCCATTTCAGAGGAACGAATTCAACAATCCATGTATAGGAAGCCGGAAGGTAAGTTTCCTAATCCTAAGTTTATTAACAAACCTAAACAAATGTTTAGCCGTGAGTTCCGAAACCAAAGTGCCAATACGAACCAGTATCGTAGCGATGAAGTCTGCCGGTATTGCAAAAATCCAGGCCATTCGATCGAAAATTGTAGGAAACGAGAATACAACAATAATAGATCAAAACTCGAGCGTCCTTCCACATCTGGCTACAAGCCACAACAAAGAGTCAACCTCGTTGAAGAAACCGAAGACGACGAGGACACCTACGAAGACGGTCATCCAAAAAACGAATAGGTGGCTCGTACCGGTGTCATGCGACGTCATACCATTCCTCTACTAAATTCGGCACCGCATCCAACGTTTTGTTAAAACCAAAACCTACTAAATCCACTGTATCCACTGTATCCACTGCATCCAACGTTTTGTTAAAATCAAAACCTACTAAATCCACTGTATCCACTGCATCCAACGTTTTGTTAAAACCAAAACCTACTAAATCCACTGTATCCACTGCACCCACTGTATCCACTGCGTCCACTGTTTCCAATGAGTCAAAGCCAAAACTTACCAAATCCACTGCATCCACTGTATCCACTGTACCCACTGCACCCACTGTTTCCACTGCGTCCACTGTTTCCAATGAGTCAAAGCCAAAACTTACCAAATCCACTGCATCCACCGTATCCACCGCTCCTATTAAATCAAAACTTACCAAATCCACTGCATCCACTGCATCCACCGTATCCACCGCTCCTATTAAATCAAAACTTACCAAATCCAATGCATCCACTGCATCCACCGTATCCACCGCTCCTATTAAATCAAAACTTACCAAATCCACTGCACCCACCGTATCCACCGCTCCCGTTAAATCCTATGCTTCAGTTGTATCCACTGTACCTATCAGATCCACTGTATCCGCTGTATCCACTGCCCCTACAAAATCCACTGTCTCTCTTACATCCGCTGCATCCATTGATCCTCGACCAAATACTTACAATAAGAGTAATACTTCCGAAATCCAGCCCGTTAGTGGTACTAAATCCTGCCCACTGTGTACAGCACCTGAAAATAAAACAGAAATCTGTAAAACATTCAATATCGTTACAAACCCATTGAAAAAGTACTTACCATTTGTGGAAGTCCAGACGTCCGTGTCCTCTAAGCCTTTAAAACTCCTCGTAGATAGCGGAGCTTCTATTAGTTTGATTAAACAAAATGCAATCAAAAGAATGCCTAATACGATAAACTTACATATAATAAGTTTCAGTGGTTTGGGGACAACAAATGATGCAATCAAATCATTCGGGCACATACCAATTAATTTTAACGAACTAAATCATCAATTTCATATTATTCCAAATCTAGATTTTCCATATGATGGAATAATCGGTAACGACTTTTTCGCCACTCATAACTGCAACATCGACTATGCTCAAAACACACTCAGAGTTGGCGAAGTACAACTTCCCCTGGATTTTACTAAACCAACCTACCTCCTTCCAGCTAGGTCTGAAACGATGATAGAGTGTTCTGTTTCTAATCCTGAAATAGGAGAAGGCCTGGTATTGGATCAGAACCAATATAAAGATCTTTTAATTGCTAATTGTTTAGTGAAAGTAAAAAGTAATAAACGAATTAACGTTTCAATTATTAATACCTCTGAATCCCCTGTATCGTTACAATCAAACTTGGACATTATTCTTGTCCCTTTAAATTCAGAAACAATGATTCAAGAATCAGTTAATGCTACTTCCACAATCCCTCGTCCTCTTAACGACTCCTATCTTCGTTCTCAAGAAACCTTAAATCTTCTTAGAGTAGAACATCTTAACTCAGAAGAATCGAACGCCCTTTTCGACATATGTTCGGAATACTCCGACATTTTCCACCTCCCTGGCGATAAACTTTCTAATACTACTGCAGTGAAACATGAAATAAAAACAACGCCTCAAAACCCTATCCATGTCAAGTCCTATCGATTCCCTGAAATCCATAAAAAGGAAGTGGCAAAACAAATTGACCAAATGCTCGATCAAGGTATCGTAAAACCTTCTATGTCTCCATGGTCCTCTCCAATTTGGGTCGTCCCCAAGAAATCAGATGCCTCTGGTCAACGGAAATGGCGCGTAGTAATCGACTACCGCAAATTAAATGATATTACCATAGGTGATTCGTATCCCATACCAAACATTTCCGAAATTTTAGACCAATTAGGGCAATGTAAATACTTCAGCACCCTTGATCTTGCTTCAGGGTTTCATCAAATTCTAATGGATGAGAAAGATGCATCCAAAACAGCCTTCAGCGTACCTCAAGGCCACTACGAGTTCACCCGTATGCCTTTCGGTTTGGAAAATGCCCCAGCAACCTTCCAACGGTTAATGAATACCGCTCTTGCTGGTCTTCAAGACATACGATGTTTCGTTTACCTAGACGACATCGTAATCTATTCACACGATCTTTCTAGTCACATTGAAAACCTTAAATTGGTCTTCCAACGTCTCAGAGATTTTAATCTCAAACTCCAGCCTGACAAGTGTGAATTCCTACGTCGAGAAGTGGCTTATCTTGGCCACGTTATAACAGAAAAAGGTGTCAAACCTAACCCTGAAAAAATAAAAGCTGTGACTCAATTCCTCACTCCTAAATGTCCAAAAGATATTAAATCGTTCCTAGGTCTTGTCTCCTACTATCGCCGCTTCATCCCTGACTTCTCTAAAATTGCCAAACCTCTAAGTCAACTCTTAAAAAAGGACGTCCCATTCCTATGGGAAAACCAACAGCAAGTTGCTTTTGATGAACTCAAACACAAACTCACCTCTGCTCCTGTTCTAATCTATCCAGACTTTTCTATCCCTTTTACCTTGACTTGTGATGCCTCTAACTACGCCATAGGCGCGGTCCTCTCTCAGGGACCAAATGGTCAAGAGAGACCGATAGCCTATGCATCTCGGACTCTTAATAAGAGTGAAACCAATTACAACACTACAGAGAAAGAACTGCTTGCTGTCCTCTATGGTTGTAAAACTTTTCGTCCATATCTTTATGGGCGCAAATTCAATATTATTACGGATCATCGTCCACTTACCTGGCTTATGAATCACAAGGATCCGGGTAGTAAACTGCAAAGATGGCGTCTTAAACTTTCAGAATATGATTTTACCATGGGTTACCAAAAAGGGAAACTTAACGCCGCTGCTGATGCTCTCTCCCGATATCCCGTCAATCCTATACAAAATGAAAATGATCCTCTGAGCCTCGACGACATAAGTCCTTTCAATCCTGATCTCGATCTTGATTTTAGTCCATTGAACTTACCAGATCCAGTGCCGGTAGAACAACAACTCCTAGATCCCCTGACTCCTGAAAAAGATCCTTTGGACTTACCTTCAACTTCCCGACTCGATCCTCATGACGGCCCTCCAAATCCTACTATATCCAATGAAGACTTACCTGTTGACTTACCAAATCCTGAACTCCATGACAGTTCATACTCCGATTTCCTGAAATCCATGGCAAATAAAGATTATAATTATAATACAATTATCCACGAATATACTAACCCTTTACTATCTTCTGATTCTAAAATTATCATTGTTCCAACGTCCATTGATCTCGATGAAGCTAATCCTTACGTTGAAGAAATCCTTTCTAATCTTGATAACCCCGCTGAATTCCTTAACAAAGAACGAACTCTGTATTCTCCTCTGAATCTGAAAACAAAAGATAAATCTTACTATTTTCTTTTCACAAAAGTCTACCATTTTGATTCTATACAATATCCTGATATATTCCAGTCCATAAAGGCCCTCAAAACCGAGCTGATAACTGAAAACAACTCTATTAAAGAAATTGCTATTTCTGATTTCAATGACCCTTTCGTTAAACTCTCATATACTAGAATCTACAATATCCTAGCCTTTCTATTTCACGATACAAACATTATCATTAAAGTTTACAGAAACTCTATGATCTTTCCCACTCCAAGCGAAATTCCTAGAATCCTAAAAGAAAACCATGACATACCCATTGCTGGTCACGTTGGCGCGTCTCGAATGTACAGTCGCCTGAAAGAAAGATATCATTGGAGGAAAATGAGATCAGACATCGAAAATTACGTAAAGAAATGTACTCAATGTCAAACTAATAAAGCATTACGCCAAACTAACCGAGCTCCAATGCAAATTACATCCACATCAACTGCACCTTTTGAGCGAATTAGTTTAGACATCGTTGGTCCTCTTCCCGAAGCCGGTCTGATCAACCTGAAATACATTCTTACCATTCAAGACGACCTTACAAAGTTCTCCTTCGCTTATCCTATTGCCAACGCGACAGCCGAAGAATCCTGCGAATGCCTAGTTCATTTCATTTCCTTATTCGGAATACCCAGAATGATACTTACCGATCAAGGTACTAATTTTACCGCAGACTTGTTTAAAATGACATGCCAATTTCTAAAGATAAAACAGCTGTGGTCCTCACCTTACCATCCCCAAACGCAAGGCGCTTTAGAGAGAAGCCATTCGACACTTAAAGAATACCTAAAATCATATACTAACGAGAATCAAACGAATTGGCATAAATACGTCTATACCGCAATCCTTGCATATAATACTAACGTCCATACAACTACAAAATTCACGCCATACGAGCTACTTTTCGGCCATAAGCCTTACCTTCCAGACTCTATCTTTGAACCTATTCCTACGGGTACTTACCACGAATACATTAAGATGTTGAATCACCGTCTCAAACTTTCTCGCGAAAAAGCCCGTGAAAATATTGCAAGATCGAAAGAAACGTCCAAAACCCACTACGATCAGAGGTCCCGACCTGTTACATATAAAGTTGGTGACATGGTTTACCTTAAAAACCACGTCAGACTTCGAAAAGCTCTATCACCAGTATGGAAGGGACCATACAAAGTAATAAAAATCCACGGCAATCATACGTTGTCTCTACTAATTAACCGTCGGCATATAAAACACCACTTCGACGAAGTAAAATTGGCAACCTAAAGCCAAATAGATACTAAGTTCGTTTTAAGCTTAATTAAGTAATTTTAGTGTTTTATTTCTCTTACAGCCTGGCAGAATTCTGTCATGGTCTTTCGCGTACCCAGGACTTCACCGCTATCGATCCAATTACGAAAAGCCCTGGCATCTATTTCAACCCTTCAGGATCCGTAAGATTAATTAATGACTATCTACATGTTATAATACCTGTAGAGATAGAATATATAAAACCACACATCGATAACATAAAAAATGTGCTTCACTCCGCCCAGTATATTTGCTCCAAAAGTGACGCAATCGACGATCTTGAATGCCAAAATTCCTTCCAGCCTCTTGTCTCAAGCTACGATGATATATCAAGAGATTACTATGCTATTTCCCATCTATTAAATAACAAGTCGAAAAGATCAGCATGGATATCTGGAATCGGTACAATTTTTAAACAAATATTCGGAACCATGGATGAAGACGATGCCATTAGATATGGAAACGCCATCCAAGCTCTTAAAGAAAATAATAATCAATTATTAGATTTAGTTAAAGAAAATGTTTTAATCTCAAAATCGGCAATTTTAAATTTAAACGAATCAATTATAGAAATTAATAAAAATGAAATTAGATTAAACTCAATGATTGAAAACTTATCTTCCTATGCAAAAAATGTAACTATAGTTATGAATTCATTATTGTTTAAGTCCACGATACAGGAAATGTTTAGTGTAATTCAATCTTGTATGTTAAACATATCTTATAAATTGGAAGACCTCATAAATTCTATTTTATTCGCCAAAACGAATACCTTGCATCCATCAATCATAACACCGAAAGATTTGTATATCGACTTAGTAAACAATGTAAAACATTTACCTAAGTACGTGGAATTTCCTGTAAGCCTAGAATTAGACAATGTTCATACATTGATTAGTGTTACTGAAATAGTATCGTATATCTTAGATAATAAGTTGGTTTTTACTCTTAAGATTCCTTTAGTACTCTTAAGCAAATTTAATCTCTATAAAACTATCCCAATACCGGTTCCCCATAATGAGAGTAGATACAAATCATATGCGTTGATAACACCTACGACGTCTTATGTGGCTCTAAATGAAGACAAATCTAAATACCTAGCATTTAATGATCTTGAAAAATGCATAACTTTGTATAACGAAATTTATTTATGTAAACAGTTAGACGAATTTAGTGTTCAAAACCATCCTATTTGTGAAACTGAAATAATAACCAAAATCCTGACCTCACTTCCAAAACAATGTAAAACTAATTTCATATACGGCCTTATTGATATTTGGCAATCTTCATTCATCAAAATTAAATGTAGAATGCAATAGCGAAACTTCAGAGCACACTATTCTGGGAACCAGTATTTTAACTTTAAGACCAAATTGTACAGGCTTTTGTAAGAATGTGAAGTTAATTGGAAAAATAAATCCAAGATACCATATGAAACATATTCATTCGGACTTTAATCTCATTAACGATTCATGCTGTAATTTATCAAAATTTAAAAAAGTTAACTTTACCGATTCTTCAATTCGAATCTCTAAATTAGATATAAATAGTTTAAATGAAATAAATAGTAGAATAGATAATACATTAGATAATATAAAACAATTAAAAAATAAGAATGAGTCTATTCCACAGTTAACATCACATTCCTTAGTTTCTTATATATTTGTAATTTTGTTTGTAATATTTGTCCTCTATTACTTTTGTAATAGGAAATGTTTGACTTTTTATCATAAATTCAGACCTACCCCATCTGGGAACTCTGAAAACCCGGATATAGAAAACATCCGATTAGGTCCTCAGCCGCGAATCTTGTAATTAAAAACTTCGCTAAATTTACCGTAAGTTTTTACCTAAACGGGGGGTTGTTATATCCCTCTATTGCATATAAAACTAAAAAGTGGTCAGCCGAAAATGCAACACTGCATTTTCAGCTAGTACTCTAGTCAGTCTCGGTCCTCCCTCGAAACGAGTCGAACGTTTCCTAAATCTATTACTAAATCTACTATTTCAAAATCTATTTTCGTGTTTCCAAATTCATAATTAAAACTAATTTCCAGCAAAAACTTTATTTCTTTTTTAAAAACGGTTTATCAGAATCCCGTATAACAGTACTTAGACATATATCACGAGAATTTACTAATTTCTGATAAGTTTTGGGATGGGTTTCCTCGAATGTGAATACAATCTCTATTCCTGATAATAGGCGAGGCCCTGAGGCGATACTGTACTGATTAGGGGTCGCAAATCGGGATCACGAATCCCGAAAATACCGGAATACCGGACCGAAAAGAACGCTTTCAAATACCGGCATACGCACTTTTATTGTTTGGCTGGTGACTATTCCCTTACGAAAATTACGATTCCATTACATATTTCAAATATTTTTCTCACTATATTGAAAATACCGAAAATACCGAAACTACCGGAATATCGGTATTCATTTCAAAGTAATACCCGATACACCGATTTTTGAAAAGAGGTCCGGTATTGCGACCCCTAGTACTGATACGCATCAAGTCTGCTACGCGCTACTATGCACCGTAGATGTGCTACGGGCTACGCGTTTCTCTACGGCGTAGCAAGAGGTTACAGACGTAGGCTATCTAATTGATTCGGAGTTGTGATAGTCACAACGTATCTATGTGCATCTGAAGTGAGACTCAGCAAAATATACGACCAACAACAACAACAACACTAGCCCAGTCCACTGCTGGACATAGGCTTTCCCTATAAGAAGTGGTTATGTTCATAATACCCACGCTGAGCTGCGGGTTGGATCGCAGGGCACAGCTTCTCGGACCACAAACGCTGCTACCCGTTGGCGTCTAGGGAATTTAACTGTGCCAGTATTAGGCTGCGCTATGCCGCAATCAGCCGTCCGTCAGAGCCCCGTTTGTAAGTTAGCAGGATGCACGTGCAGGTGAGGTTGGCTTGGGTTCCGGAGATTTGGGTTGGATTGGAACCCCTTACACCCTTTACGATTCAACCAATCCTAGTACAATCCGACCCAAATATAGGAAATAATTCGCTACAACTTCAAAGGGACGAAAATATTGTGACTATTGAAATTTATAGTAGTTTAATATTTTATTTAAAATATTCTTCTGAACATTCAGACATCAGACATTTCTGTACACTTACACTTACAATAAATTCAAGACGGTAGTCTTGCTACAAAAGCCCGAATTTTAATACTTCCAAAAACGAGTAAAAACAATTCCTTACAAATTAAACTCAAAGGAAAGAAAACAACAAAGTCCAGAATCGCTTAAACACAACAAAAGGTCCGCGAAAATAATTTTATTTAGCAAAATTGAAACTGGGCCGGTCTTGCAAAATTTTAATATTCCCTCTAGCTGGATATCTATTTATATTTTTCCTCCCCACTTTCTTTTGGCGATTATTATTCTGTATTCCAATGGGCTCGGGGGCGGAGCCACCCCTCGGACTCTTTCCTTTTTGCTTCTTAAGTCCATCTTGAAACTGGACAGGGGAAACTTTGGAGTAGGCTGAAAGTAAAATAGTAAACATAATTTTGGATATAGAAATCCACTTTCTCCACAGTATAACTTGGGCATTAGCATCAATAACTAATATTTCTATACTAGTTATTATTATTGATGAATGGTGCTTTAATTATAGCTCTATATTTAAAGCAGGTCATACTTTTATGGATAACATTTTTAACAAGATATTTGGCACCAACAATTCAGTCTTTTTGTTTAATTATATTCAAAGTGAGTTGGTGTCCACCATGTAGGCATCTAATGTGGGCATCTGCTACAATCAATCTAGCTAAATGACAATCAGAACCAGCTGTATAGGGAATTTCAAATCGTGTGGAACAAGAGCGTTGGATAAACATCCACCTACATGCACGATTCTCTTGTCATCCGTCACAACAACAACAATAATTTTTTTTGGTACTTTGTAGTGTTAGGAATATATGCTTATAAAATAAGTTAGAAGACACGTGATGAAAGAATGAAATAAATTACATAAAACATATTGCAAAACGGTAATTTTCACTTACCGTTACATCGGTGAAGGCACCGACGGCGTTTCGACTCAATAAGAGAGTCTTCGTCAGGGTGAGTGAACGCGACGCTCTCCCTCCGCATCTACACTCGTGCTAGACGGATTTCGTTTTCTAATAAGAATAAGTAAAATAAATAAAATAAAATCTTAAAATTCTTGAAGCTCTATTTTCGTCTCCACACCTCTCTGTTCTCTGGTTCTGTCACTTACCCCTTTCACTGGAAAAACCGTGGCACCTACCCGGAAGGGGTTCGATATTTAAATATAAGAAGAACACCCCCTTTTTTCAAGGGAGGCCGAACCCCCCTGCCCCCTGGATTTATGGATCTGCCCTCCCAAAGTAATTACTTATCTTCGCGAATACAAATCAATCGAGGTAAAAAGAGATGAGTTTTCGGAAAATATCAGTTATTTGAGGATGTTTGATTTCTTGAGGTTATGTGCTTGAGCTGTCTCAAGTGCAATGTAAATTAGGCTTTTTGTATATTCAAGTAGCGTAAATAATGGTGTAGCATGTAAGGTTTGTATGTTTGAGGCTCAAGTATAAACCTCTTGTAAGATTCTGCTTGATTTTGGAAGAGAGTGGAAGCTATTTAGCATGGGATGGTAACCGGCTGAGTCGTAAGAGGTTGTGGGTTCGAATCACGTCGTACCATTTCACGTACCACGATGTATGTGAATATCACGTTTTTCAATATAAATTAGTAAATTTATGTTATGTGAACGTATGAAAGTATGTCATGAATTTTGAGTTTCAGTGTTATGTTGAGAAACTGGTTCCTGCTCACTTATTTCTCGGCTGACTAAAATGACTAAACAATACTCAATCTGCCAAAAAATATATATAAAAAAGCATTCAGAAAAATACTGATATAAAATCATCAATTTATCAGTAATCCATCTGAGTGATTCATTCGCGAATCAGCTCTTTGTATCTCAGTGATGCATTCACAAAATCATATCAGTGATCTTTTTAAAAATAGTTTTCGATTCAGCTCAGTTTCAGAGAGTTAAATGGAAAATATCAATTATACTAAAAGTGTTGGCGCGTAGCTTTTTTATTTATTTTACAAATAAATGTAGTTAGTACCTATTAGTACTACGTACATTCTAGTAGTAGATTTTACTAAGTCCTTCGGTTTACGAGTATCTACTTTTTATTTGAACATGGTATTTTTATATCTTGGTACTTATTTATGTCAGTAAGTGTATATAAGTATTTAATTTCATTACATTTAATTTTTAACTTTAGAAGACTTTATAATGAACACTTAGTTACGTCAACAATTGAAAACAATCACAAAATACAATTAAAAATATTATTAAACATAAATCAATATAACTTAGGTACACAAAAAAGTATATCATCATCATCAACGACCTATAGAAGTCCACAGCTAAATATAGGTCTCCCCCAAATTTCTCTACAAATAAAAAATTATGTCTGTACTATTAAATAAAATATATGTACTGACTTGTCTGTCAGTAGTATCAGCCCATGGTGTTGCCATGTCAAGTATACCAACTTTATGATGATGATGATGATGATACTTACTACTTAGTTACTTATTTCATATACTTGTAGTGATGATGACCTACTTACATATAGGTTTAAATAACTAACTCTTGAGTTAACCTAAAGTTTTCATAAGTAACGGTAGACGATGTGTGTAATATAATCAAAAATATTAAATTAAAATATTAACTGCACTTCGTGAGCGCTCCGCTGACGTGCGGCGCGCCCGCCGCCGACGTGCCGGCAGCGGTGCGCGCGCTGGCGGGGTGTCGTGCCCCAGTGGACCGCTCACTGAGGTTTCAACGGTTTTCTCCAGATGAAGTATTCAAGATACTCACATCAGGGGTGGCGAATAAACCAACGAAGGATATTTATGACATATCCATATCCTTGTTGGTCAAAGCTGCCATCCCATTGAGATTCATTCTATCGTCACTTTTTAATAGATGCATTGTCTTCGGTGAATACCCGCAGGTTCTGAAAAACGTTAGAGTATCTCCGCTATACAAGGGCAAGGGGAATAAGGATGACGTCAACAGCTACCGGCCTGTATCTATAATCCCGGCTATTGCCAAGATATTTGAGCGCGGGCTGAGCACCAGACTGACGGCGCATCTGTACAGCACGGAGTCCCTGTCCGACCGGCAATTCGCCTATCGAGCAGGGAGATCCACGACAGATGTCGCTAGGGAGGTCGTGTGCCGCGTGATGCAGGCCAAAGAGCGAAGGTTGCAGGTGGCGGTCTTGTTCTGCGACTTGTCGAAAGCCTTCGACGTCGCGGATCATGCCGTCCTTGAGGCGAAACTGGCACATTACGGCATCGCTGGACCAGCTTTGCGACTGCTGCTCAGCTCTATGACTGGCCGCACGCAAATTGTCACGGGCAGAGGAGGGAAAGTAAGATCGAGCCCGATGTCAACCACTATTGGCGTGGCACAAGGGTCCTCGATTTCGAATATACTTTTTTCCCTCCTTATGAACGACCTACCCGACTGCATAAAAGAAGCACATGTACTCATGTATGCGGATGACGTAGCGGCCATCGTGGAAGCTACAAATCTAGACGCATTGCAAGAAAAGCTGAACTCAGTTGCAGGTGAATTGCAGAAGTGGTTTTATCAGAACGGCCTCATTCTGAATGTCACGAAAACCAACTTCATGCACTTTAACCTGGCTGGGCACAGTCTGCCGGTGGCGGTGAGCCTAGGCGGTGAAGTGGTCAACCAAGTCCATTCAACTACTTTCCTTGGGTTCACCTTGGACGAGAGTCTAACGTGGGAAGCGCACATAGACAAACTATGTAAGAAGATAGGGCGATCATGCTTTGCTCTCTGGCGCCTCTCGGCTACCTTAGACAGAGCTATGGTGAGGAGTATTTATTTTGCCAACGTCCATTCGCTCCTTCAGTATGGTGTGGAGTTCTGGGGGCGTGCATCCGATTGGGAGCGCGCTTTCAGGCTCCAAAAGAGAGCGATAAGGGCGATAGTGCAAATTCCGCAAGACGAGTCCGCGCGGCCGTATTTTGAGTCCTTAGGGATCTTGACCGTGCCCGCCCTTGTCATATACCAGTCCGCGCTGTATGTGCGCAACAACTTGGACGAATATACGAGGTTTGGGGACGGTCACAGATACAATACAAGGCACTCACACCGGTTGAGAGCTTTTCCACGTCGACTGGCGAAGACGTCCAAGTTGCTACACGTAATGGGGACGGCTGTCTACAATCGTATCCCAACTCCTATTACCAGCGCGCAATCCACGACATCCTTCAAGTTTCAGTTAAAGAAGTGGCTAGTACTTCAATCTATATATGACATTAATGAATTTATGACTCTTAAGTGTACCTAATTATTTAATTTTATATAAATGATGATGTATTGTGATATTTGACCATTCTAAATGTATCTTTTACAATTATGTAATTTATATTTTGTGACCTGTAACATAATTGTTATGAATAAATGAACTATGAACTATAACCTAGATATTATAGCGTTTTTCTTTAATCCAGTCCAGATTTTTGACACCAACCCACTGCTGGGCAAAGGACTCCCCCATATTCCACCAACCATATCTATTCTTCGAGATATGCAACCATCCTCTCTCGACAGCCTCGAGTTCTTAATTCAGCCCATGCTGAATAAAACTTCGTGATAATATACTATACAATACTATAGTTAGAGAATAAAACTTACTTTTGTCAATGAAAAACGATATCTATCAGTCTGACTTTTTAGTAAATTTAAACAGAAATTAATGTAAATAAAATACTAAATAGGCTAAGTGTTAGTGGTGTAAATTACCAATGTACCATCGCCCATCAGCGTCCAAAATTGGTAGAATAAAACAAAATGGCGACTTTCAAAACTCCAAATTGACACCGACACTAATGAATACAGATAGAGTTACCGATTAATTGGAAGTTTATTTCTTTCGAAATAATTTGAACGGCTTCGAAAAGCTTCTTTCTTTTGAAGCCTTCTACTTACAAGCTAGGGCCTTAGGGCTCCACAAGTGGTACTTCCACACTATACTGTGCTCACTCTATTACCCATTATACTCAATATATTTATTGTCTTCACATGGTTATAAGGTAATAGATTCAGCACAATATATTGTGGCAGTGTCACATGTGGACCCCTTTGGCAATATAGAACCTTTATAACCATGTAATGACAACAAAATATTGATTAATTGATTATTGGGTATCGAGCTTTTACGAAAATGTAATTAAAATGAAAACAATGAACAGCGAACGCTGGTTTCAAACAGACAGACAGAAAACGAATCATAAGGGTGAAGTTATTCATTATGGTACACTCTAAAAAAAATTAGTCAAAGAATTGGTTAATGTTAGCCCCGTGTGTTATTATGCATGGCACGGTTGCAGGTTGCGGTTGGCTTGGGTTTCGAATTTGAAGATTGGAACTTCTTGGTGATCGTCAGAAATGACGATAATTTTTTAACCCTACGTCAGAATGGGAGGTTGGAAACATTTACACCCAGGTTAGTGATGACGGTGTTTCCTTAACCCTTGAGACAGTTTAATTGATAAACCTGACTAAAAGCGAAGAAGGTTAATGATGATGATGCTCCCTAAGCCCAGCTAGGTGACTTTGTCTGCTTCTCAGCAATAAAGGTCTCCGGTCACGACCACTCGAGCCTGGCAATTTCCTATCTGACTGACAATTTCCTCAGCGAGCCCGATTTTAATATAAAACGAGAAAAAACATCGCTCCCGACTTCTGTAGTTGACGGTCGACTTGCGGGGATAAGACCGGTGAAGATATTCTAAACTTGCCTATAACCACTTTTTTATTTTATTTATTAATTTATTTAGGTCTACCAACAGTTTTAACAAGATTACAAAATATTTATTATAATGAAATGTCTTATGCTACATGAAAATCCAATTACAGGTAAATACCACTTGCACTTTCTTTTTAAAACAAAAAGCAGGCACTTTCTTAAATCTGAGAATAAGGAACTGTTATATAAATTATAACTAAGGTTGTTTCAATCAGTTTATGCAAAGCAGAAAAGAAACGGAAAAGAGACAGATTAAATGGGTGAAAAATATACATATACATTAGGTACCAAGGTACATATAAGTACTCTAAGGTACGGATTATGAGGTTCATTGAAAGTTTCACTATACCTACCACTGATTTAGGTATTCTTCACGAGGTTTTTACTTGTATTTTATCTGTACTAATATTACTATTGCGCGATTAAAGGAAGTCGCGGGACATCTTAGGCCAAGAAAGGCAAAAGTTAGGGATACGTGGAAAAACTTGGAGGAGGCTTTTATCGCCAAAGGCGGTCCAAAATTTAGTTTTTTTAGTATGTACACACAGCACAATATTTTATGTTATTTTTATTTTAAACTTTTATTTATTGTAAACTTTTATCATTTCTATTTAATAATTATGCAAGTAACCAGTGAAGAAATTTTGAAATTAGTGTAAGGAAATAAAGCTTCTTTTATTTTTATTTTATTTATTTTAATATTACTATTGCAATTACAAATTCTTTCAATTCCACTGGTCAATAAACAATTTTTATTGATGCTTTAAGTTCTGAATAACACAATGCCGTATCTGCTGCAAGACGTGCTTCTGAGGCCAGCAGTCAATGTGTAAACCCGACTTGTGGATCTATTATGTTTTATAGTCAAGAGTCGTGTGCAGTCGTGTGTCATGTATTATGGAAGTTGTGCGACTGCTCGATTATTAGGTTTGATTAGACTCTGTTTGACACGTTGACGACCTCTGTGGCGCAGTGGGCGAAGGTCCGCCTGTGACGCAGAAGGTTGCGGGTTCGATTCCCGCTGCGGGACAAATGTTTGCATTTTCTGCAGATATTTGTCTCGGATCTGGATATGTATGTATTTACAAAAAAAAATGTATCTATGTAGTATATCAATCATGTGGTTCCCATAATACAAGCTCTGCTTAGTTTGGGGCTACATGATGCTGTGTGGTAACGTCCAGGATTATTTATTTATTTATTTTTACTTAGCTAGTCCTGCGGCAGGTGTTAGCTACGAGACTTAACAACGATCCCATACCCTCAAGTGTACTTTTAAGTCTCATGAGGGACTTTTCCTGTGTGTATTCTACCGCTTGTATAATGAGGAGTGTTCTGGAGAATCGTATGAGACGTTGCCTGCTGCTTCTTTCTATCTTCGCACCGCTCGACATCGGCAGAGGTATCATCCACATACATTGCCACCTATATGTTCTCACTGTGAGGTTCCAGAGGAATTTTCTCCCTCGAACAATCAAGCTGTGGAATGGTCTCCCTGTCGATCTGATGTTAGAGGTGTGAGTCTGCGGGAAACGCTTACCATCAGGAGGACCGCATGCCTGTTTGCTAACTTAGTAGTAGTAGTATAAAAAATAAGGTGCGCCGTTGTGTTTTAGCACCCAAAGCGATATACATTAGATTTTATTAATATAAGATTTGCCAAAAACATTTCTAATAGTTCCTTCGTTTTAAGAAGAATATCTCCTAATGGTATAGTTACAGACATTGTAATATGTAATTGGAAAAATCAAAGTTTTTTTTCAATACGTATAAATAGAAAAAAACACAATAACTGTTCAAATAATTTTAATAAGTAGGTGTTCACGATTATTGCAACCCGACGTATCATAAGCGTAACGAAAAATTTTGATCAATGACAAAGTGTTACTTTGAATCCACGGTTTCTCATTGGACAAAATTTCACGATACTTTAATAAGCTTAAACCTATAAGTTTAAAAAAGCAGAAATTCTAGCAACAAACTTACAATTTCTTAGTCTTATCCATATAAAAGCTGCCGTTCCTTTGAAAATGGCTTTGGCGAGAGAAAGAAAAGTGGTTCACGATGGCCGACCCCCCTCCTCCCCCACCCCTGTTATTTTATATAATGCTGTTTTATTTTACTTGCCATTGTATTTTTGCTTCCATCTAAGTTAAGCTTTCATCTAAAGTTATGGATACTACTTTATATTTATAGTTATACTTACTTAGCTATCTATAATTCTACCGGTGTCGCTCCTCCTTACGTATAGCGTGGATTTTCATGTGGGAGGCCCGTCAGTCAAGGTGTTAAAGAAAAATGGTTACTTACTTTTATTGAAAACTACTTGCAAACCGTTTGCAATGTTTCTTTTTGTATCACATTACAATTTTCATACGAAAATACCATTCTACTTTTGCAATGGATTTTGACAAAAAAGCTTCATATATCACATATATGCAAAAAAATGTGTCAAATCGGTCGAGCTTCTTACAAGTAATGTTTTTTCATACAAGAGGCAATTGATTAAAAAAATATATACAACAAATTGGTGATGGCTCACGAAACTGTTATATAAAATTTCTTTTTTGTTTGTCTTTGTAAAATGGATTTTAAAAGCTAAGAATAAGTTTACATAAAAGTAATGATAAATTACATTTGACAGTTAAAATTTTGTCATTTTGGAAAACTAAGGGTATCTCTATAAATAAACAATTAATAATTAATTGAAATTCTAAATAAGGCTATTTTATATGTACACTTTTTAATATATACAGTAGGCAAAATTAGAAGTATCTAGGTGAAGCTAATTTTTAAGGATCAAAGGCAACCAAGAAAACTTAATTCCAAATAAATACGTTCTACGCTTATCACCTTATCCCTAAATACAAAGTACAAAAATAACCAGCATAGTCAGATCTCAACCAGAGCTGTATCTTCAAATATCAGTTCAATTTATACCCAACCAGATGAAAAACGCAGCTCAAGCTACACTGGTTTCGTTCCGGCCACTTCATTTTTGTTTTGAAATTTTCTTGAATTTTTGCTCTTCGCAGCTTCTCTGAAAATAAATGAAAACTCGTTGATTTATTGCTCCGAAATGGGATACTTACTAACTAAAAATGACCACTGTATTTTGGAAATACTTATAAACAAGATCGAAAAAAATATTTTTCGTATGAAATGGCCATTGGTGCCAAATCTGGTGTCGTTTTTTCAGGTGTCAAAGAACTCCGTCAGTCTTAACGACACAAAATGCTTTTTCAACGTGCTTTTCTAAGCAACGAGAGAAAACAAAGAGCAATTAAAATAACTGCCAAGAAAATTAATCGAGAAACCCTTGTCTCCCGTCATCATCATCATCATCAACGTATAGCAGTCCACTGCTGGACATAGGCCTCCCCCAATGAGCGCCATTGCGCCCTATCCTCAGCTCGACGCACACAGCGTCTACCAGCAACGTTTCGCATCTAGTCAAACCACCTTGCCGCAGGGCGTCCTACATCATGTTTGCCGAGCCGAGGTCTCCACTCAACTTCTTTACCCCAACGGTTATCGGTACTTCGGCAGATATAACCACTCTAGTCAGTGGTTATATCTGCCGAAGTCCACTACCTCTTTAGCTCTCTCTCGTGTTGTTAGTTGCCTCATTGGCGTATGCCTATGTCCAGCTGTGGACTGCTCTAGGCTGATGATGAATGCTAATAAAAAACTACTATATTTGGTCCGAAAAAGTTTTAAGTTAGTTTGACTGTAGTTGATCTACGTAAGCATGACGGAGCGTATAGTCGGACACTCTTACCAAATTATCCGTGGATATTTAGGTCTTGTAGAATGGCGGTTTTTGTTACGTGCATCTATTGTATTCTATTAGCAGCAAGGCAGGAACAAGTCATAGTATCTGGGGTAATAGATTCTCATATGTCTGACTAAATGTAAATAAACAAAACGTTGCTTTTAAAAATTTGATTTCTTTAGAAAAGGAACGGTACGGTATCCGTACAACTCCAGGCAAAGTCGCAGTACGAGCTTGTTAAAAATAAAGAACAAAAGGGGCTGCCAAGCGTCCAGGCCCGCTATCTTTTTGCGAGACTTTCGAATAATTGTATAGATAACGGAACAAAGAAATGAACCCCCCACCCCCAGCCAAGGAGATTTACTGTTTCACTTATATAATACTTGGCTGTTTCTTATTATTAAGCATTTTTCAATGTGAACTTTCAGTTTGTTTTAATTTTCAGGCGTTTTCAATGGCGACTTTCATTATCCTAAATAATCTAAAATAATACTAAAAATATGCCGGTACGCACAATATTCTTACACTGAGGTACCTTCTACACAATAACCTAATGGTAGATTTAAGTATTGCTTTTATTTGTAAAAATAGCAGTTTCTTTCAGATAATCTTTGTGTAGTGTGGAGTTAGATAGATAGTAAATGACAAAACAAAAGGTTATACAAGAGACAATAAAAAAACTAAGATTTTTTCATCACACCTAACATTAGTTGATCTGTATCTGTTGTTGTGTCTGTGTATTGTATCATAATGCCTTGTCAATAAGGTTCAATTTAATTTAAACACTTTATGAAGTAGCACAGGGCAGGAGGGAGGTAGGGGTGGATATTTTTAACGTCTTGAGAACCCTCTTTGATCAGGCAACATTTTGACGTCGCCTCGCTGTTTAATTACCCGAGTAAAAAATGTTGTTTTTGCTTTTCTTGTTTCTTACTTCTATCGGGTTACTTTTGGTCCTTGAATAGACTGACGCAAAGATTCTAGAAATTACTTTAAATAAAACATAACCTCTACAAAACTATTTAAATTATTCGATGTATAATAATTGCCATGTCAATAATTGCAACGGATCTTTGTCCCTGCGAAGTTATGCTTAGCTAGCGATTTGACCAATCCCAGAACAATCCGACACAAAAATGGGAACTACGTTGCTATTTGTAGCTAACTTCAGAGGAAAAAAGACGTTAATATGAGTTAACTTGCAGTGTGCAGAAACAAAGCAATTTTAGCGCGGGAACGATGCGAGTGGCATAATCAAAAGGCCTTTGCTCAGCAGTGGGTCGAAAACCGCTGACAATGATGAGATGATAATGATGAAGGCAATTTTACTACCAAATCATGTCATAAAGGCTGTGAGTAACTACAGACAGACACATACATAGTTTTGAATCCACGAGGTTGCCTGTGCTATGGCTTTCAGATACCCAGATCGCTAAACATGTGATTTAAAAATTTGTCCCTAGGAGCAACTTAACCCACACCGCTAGTGAAGGCCATCAGACAATATTCTCACTATTTGTAAAAGCCCTTTGGCTGCTGGCCTGTGGCGTTGTGCCGCTGGTGATGCTAACCTTGGGGAGGGTTGTTATTTCGCACTCAAAGCGTTAAAATTCTTTTACTGTAAAAGAAGCTTGCAGGATTTGCCCTAGTCAGCTCCACACATATGGTACAGGTGCTACAAGCCTACTCCATGTAACAATGCTCAAGCATTACATATAACACATAGGCTTTAGCCAGGTATCACGCGATCGAAGCAACGGGCGAAAGCTAGCCTGGAATAGATAGAGACACCTTCCACATTGAATAAATTTCACTTCACTTCTTTAATAATGGGCTTCTGGGATAGTTTCCACAATTTCGCCAGTATCAAGTATAATGTTCATAATAATATGAGGCAACGTAGTACGGTTTATAAGTCCAGTCGTCCAGTCTTCAGTCAGGTCCTGTTTACTGCTATAGCCATGGCGAATATAACAAAAAACGATCGGCGCACAATTTTTTTCATCCGAGAATTCCCGTTCAATATTCTTTTATTCCATTTCACTAATACTTGTGTCTTATAATCAACATATAACGGTTATATTACCATGACTAATAAACGAGATACTTTAGAAAAACACTAGAAAATAAAATTTGATAAAAATGACAACCGTCGTTCAAGATGAAAAAAATGGTGTCCTTGAATAAATTTTCACCAACGCATTATTACTATTCCAATACTGTCTTACTGTCTAAACATTTTTATTAACAGAGTGAGAGAAAGTATCTACTTCAAACAAGAGTGACAAAGACGAAATATTGACCGTTCCTCGAATTTTAATATTCTTTCTTTGAATCTTAATTTTTCGTGGGGCGATCTTTTGTCACTTTCGCACTCGTTGAATTAAGGGTTGGTTTATCTCGAGGTAGTTGTATGATAATTTGTTACTTTACTTCGGGCTATTCCCGAGGAGGAATTTGTAATGAACGAAAAATACATAAACAAAATGTTTGAGAAATTTCAAGTGTTTTCTACAAAAAATTATATAATTTTTGAATTTCTGACATTAAAAAGTTCAATTATAGGTAGAGTAGTAGAAGCCTTTGGTGAAGGATGTGTCCGGGGAATTATTACCACCATGCATTTCTATATCTGCCGTGAAGCGGCATTGCTGTGATTCAGTTTGGGTGTCGGTGAAATTACAGGCACATGAGGCTTCCACCTTAATGCCTCAAGTGGAAGAGCATTGCATCGTAGGGCACGTTGCAAACATGCGTGACTGACGATTCAATACTTTTCTATAGGTAACAGTTACCACTTAGCATCAGTTGGGCCGTGTGTTTATTTCATCTTCAAGCTTTTATATCGCGGTTTAATAAATCGATGGTTTATACCTAAATAGGTTGCGCAAGCGGCTTTGCTCAAGTGATACCAGTTTATAGTAACCTAAGTTATTCTGTTCTAATAAGTAATATTTCAGCTTAATCCGTTTAGAAGTTTAATAACATTTCACATTTCATATTTATTTATTTACTGTTTCATGTTCTCTGTACAAACATTTGCCAAACTAATAAGGACAGTGTGATGCTTATTAGAAGAGAAAAGAGCAGAAATTAAATAACATAACACAATCAAATTTTGAGTCTCTAAACTTATTCCTGTCCTTAAGTTAAGTATATTTTCAATATATTTTGTGGGCAGTATCAGGAACCCTACCCTACCTTAAGTTTAGAGAATCTGTAATAAAAACATTACCTACCTACTTACGTAATTTTTTTTATTACAGATTCTGCGTGCTATCTCTCGCTTTATATGATAAAAAAAAGTTAATTTATTTGCAAAATAACGAGTAGAAATATAAGAATGTACAATACAAAATAACATGATTTAACTGTATTGGTATGCAAAAATTTATCACGTGCTTGTCTTATAAGTAAAAACCCTTGATTCAAGCCCTCTAAGTTCTATTGGGATCTATGGGAGATGCGGGTTCAATTCCTATTCTTCAATGTATTCCACCTATTTCAAAAAGGCTTATTTACCTTTCTACCATCATTACATTTTTTTTGTGCCGTAACCGTAAATTACTGAGTCAGATAAAAAGCCAGTTATGTCCGGCAACGAAGGCAATCTTCTAGCTAAGTGAAGGCGGGGGCGTCAAATTGTCTTAATTTTTCATCTCGCCCGCCCGCCTCCCTGCTATAATTGTTTTTAATTTAAAGGACTACCTAGCGTTAAGTAGCGGAACTACAAAAAAGGCTTATGGATTTAACTGAACACGTAGGCACTTAACCTCAACGGTGTCGTCGGAGCACAGCCTTTACGAGGCCCGCAGTCAAAGTGGTCCTATTTATCGATATAGTCAGTAAATAAATAATGAAATTGTAAAAAACAATGCATGGAATTGATCCACTAAACTTAATGCATGTTCTGTAGATATTTGTCTCGGGTCTGGGTGTTTCTATGTATGTTATGTATGTATTTACAAAAAAAAATATATGTGTAGTATATCAATCATGTGGTTCTTATAATACAAGCTCTGCTTAGTTTGGGGCTACATGATGCTGTGTGATTACGTCCCGCATTATTTATTTATTTATTTAATTAATTAATTATGATTCAATGGAAAAATAAGCCCCAAACCGAATTATTTACGAAATATTGTGATCAAAAAGTGACCAGTGCAGTTGTATTTTAGTTTATTTTTCCACATGGTCATTGTTTTTTGGTAATCAGAGTGCAGCAGTAGCTCTCTTCTTATGGGCAAAGTTCACTTATATGGGCTGTTGCCCATTAGTAGTTGTGTATTGTATTAGTTGTGTGTCTGTACACACTGCACACAACTGTAGCTTACAAGGGTGCTAAAAAGATGTTAGAAGCTAAGTGGAACTTTGACTAGAGGACGTAGGTACCATGTTTTAAGTAGTAGCGCTAGTTGACGCTAGGTAAGGCCCAGGCGAAGAAAGTTACAACAAAAATTCTCGTTTACACAGGTAATTTTATTGTTATAACAAATGTTCTTGCTTTGTTCATTTGTTTTGTTTCTTGACCCTGTTGTTTTACAACTGTTATTTGAATTATTTCAATGTTTTAAAATAATCCTAAAACATTAAGAATCTGTACTTAGAAGACTTGAAAGAAGATCAGTCAGTTTCATACAACCTGTGACCTGAGACCTGACCATAAAATGTCGCATCTAAAAATGACCTATGTCCTAATTGCTAGTTCTTATTGCAGGATATCATGTTCAATTAATCATTTTTTTATTAAAGCCGGGGAATTTTTCTGGGTATTTATTTTATACTTTTAGGTTACAATCGATTAGGATACTGGCGCTATTAAAAAAAAAAAACAAACGCGTGCTTTGTTAGTGGCAGTTTTATTTTAGATGGTTGACATTGGCACGAGAGATGCACAATGTGGGTGAGAGTGCGTTCATTAACCATGATTCGTTATGATAAGGCGTATTGCGATCAATATTTATTATTAATTTACTAAGTATTCCGGCTTTTATAAAAAAGTTATTAATTATAATTTCAATACTCCATTATCAAGAATATTTTTACATAATTCGCATTTTTAGTCGCTTCCATTTATGGTCAGGTTTGAAATGACCGGCCTTCTTTTAAAGGGAGGTTTTGCCATTGCTACAGGCCTATGTCCAGCAGTGGACTGCTATAGACTGATGATGATGAGTGTTTGGCATACACTACGTAGGTTTAAAGTCATGCAAAAGCAAATCTGTGTACTAGGCAGAATATTGGGTAGCTACAAATGAGTTGTTATATTGTATACCCAATTCCAATTTGTTTATATTTTTAACCGACTTCAAAAAAATAGGAGCTTCTAAGTTTGTCGATTTTTTTTATTATGTTCCTGGGTTACTTGAAGACGGATGGACCGATTTGGAAAACTATCTTGCTATACGTACATGCCACAATGTATATACAATGTATGTTTAATTTCTTGTTATACTATCTTCAAATATGTATGATAAAACTGTACGTGTGTGATTGTATTCTCATTAGCGTCAGCCCTGTCTTCAGCTCAAATAATAGCTTCTACCAATAGGCTTTCGCAGATCGTCACTGCATCCGGAGCGCGTCTAACTTCGTCTAAAACAGAACATTTTCACGAAAGCACTAGTCTTCAATTAAAAATAACAAAAACGGCAACATTTAGTCTTTGGACATATTTCCTGGTTGGCGGAAACGGATGGAGACAGTCTCAGTCTTCTGGAAGGCGGCCAGGACCGAAGATTTGTTGATTTTATAAAACAAAAATATATCTTTCCGTCTGCTGGTCTGCGTTTTTGGAGACTGTTCACTCTTTACAATTTTCTTTTCATTTTTACTTGCAAAAAAAAACAATTATGATGGAATGTGCTAAGATAGTTTTCTTTCGTCATGATAGTTGTTGATAATTTTAGTTGAAAAGCGGCGAATGGCTTGCAACATACCACATGGAAGTTAATCTGCTTGCAAAAAGTGGGCATGAATCGTTTGTGTTTGAACCTGCCTCTTACTCGTAGATCTAATCCAATTTTTTTCTTATACTTCAAGATGGAACAAGGATAATAAGGCCTACCTGATGATAAGTGTTGACTATTACCTATAATAATAATAATAATGCTGGACACTCACACAGCATCATGCAGCCCCAAACTAAGCAGGTCTTGTATTATATGAATCACTTGACTGATATATTTTTCTTATAAATATATACTTATTAAAAATATAATACACCCAGCCCCGATGCAAATATTTGCACATCAAACTTTCTCTCGCGGCAGGAATCGAACCCGCAATCTTCTGCGTCTGATGAAGTATTTCACCCACTGCACCGCAGAGGTCGTCCAAACCAAAGAGTTTGTATTTTTATAAACTGAATCTATGGTCAAAATTACATGATGTGTTTCCATCAATAGATTTTCATTTTGTCTACATTTCTTCAACCTTGTTTAAACTATACCATCTTAATTGAATCTTTAAAAAAAATATGCGTTCTCTTTTCAAACTAACTACTCAGATAGTAATATTCTGACGTTTAAAACAACGAGTTTGAGAATTTTTGTCTCCAAACTGTATTTCTATATAAATGTCTATGTGATTGGGCAAGGGGTAGTTACCTAGGGTGGCATTGTGAAGAACAGTTTTTACAAGGGGTGCCTACCCCATTTTATTTTTTATCGGTGCCAAATTATTGCGGGTACGGCGAGAGAAAGTATCACGGCGTTACAAGATAATCAAAGTAAGAAAAAAAAAGTAAACTTTTGTTTTTAATGAAACAGGGGCACTGTTTAATTTAATAAGGTATGCCTACTTTAAGAATTAGCATAATAGGTATTTTTTTCAATGAAGATTTAAAAATAGTCTAGCCAGTTGATTCTTATTAGAAAACCATAATAAATCAATTACTAAGCAGGTATTTTTTAAAATAATATCAAATATAATTGTATCTTTTTGTAGAGTCTTTCTAGTCATCTACCTACGTAGTAAGTAGTTATGACATTTTCATCACACTAATATTATAAATGCAAAATTTTTGTTTTTTTTGTATGTTCGTCCTCAATCAACTCCGTAGCCGATATGAAATATGAAATATACATAGTTTGTGTCCTGAATTAACACATAGACATATATTAAAAAATAAATATAATTTAAAAGAAATATAAAAAATCCAACAAAAAATAACCAATTTGTGTATCATTATCTTACTTTACCCCGAAAAAAGAAAATTCCAACAAAAAATAACCAATTTGTGTCATCAGTTTCTTTCTTTCCCCCCGTGCATCATCCCCCCCTCGAGGTGGCACAAAACTTTCCGTTGGACCCCGCGAGGGAGAAAAATAAATCTAAATTGGCCCAATCCTCAGAAATCCCCTTCTTTTTCTGGCGCCATTTCCAAGAATAATTGCTCAAGACCGACTTGAGAAAGTAGTATTTCTTGCAAAAATCAACTCTGGAACAATGAAACAGAGTCGATATTTGTTAAAAATGGGTGACGTAAAAAAATTTAATTTTCGAATGTATTTTAAAATGAGTTCGTTTGCAGAGTAGTTTCTTATAAAGAGAAAGAAGAGATGTTCTAAAAAAATTTTTTTGATGCGGTTTCTAAAAAAATTATAGAAAAAAATTAAGGCAAATAATTAAGAAATATATATTTCCACCTCTGTGGCGCAGTGGGAGAAGACCCACCTAAGACGAAAGGTCGCGGGTTCGATTCCCGCCACGAGACAAATATTTGTATGAACTGCAAATATTTGTCTCTGATCTGGGTGATTTCTATGTATAACATATAAAATGTATATTTACAAAAAATAAGTAAGTAGGTAATACATTAAGTAGGTAGTCACGTGGTTTACTTAGTTTATTTAATTAGTAGAGCTTTGCTTAGCTTTGGGCTAGATGATAAATACTGTGTGATAATCATCATCATCATCAGCATTATATCCGTCACTGCTGGAAGTAGGCCTCAAGTGGAGCCATAACGGCTTTTCCTGAGCTCGATGCATCCAACTTCTGTGTTGTCCACCATTATTTATTTCCGTGCTTAATAGTAAGACCGTTCTAAAAGGTAATCGGTTGCAGCATTCACAGGTATAAGCCTTCATACGCACTAGCGGTTAACCTTTAGTTGACATTTTGAGGCGGTTAAGTGCGTGCAATCATAGGCGGTTGTATATTAAAATGTAAAAGCGGCTGGCCGAGCGGCTACCCATCACCGCGGTTAACCGCTAGTGCCTATGAGAGCTAAGAGGATCGCTTATCTCCTAATCTCTTCTAGACATGTTCAATTTTTTTTTAATTGCGATCACCAAGCCGCTGGCAAGGCGTGGTGAAAAGAATCATTAACTCAGAAAGGACCAGTAAATCATTAATATTCCATTTACATTAGAATTAGAAGAAATCAGTGACTTAAGATAAAAAAAATGCAAGTATTTTGCTTTAGTTTTAAAGTTTTCCTTAACTTTTACTGTTGGAACACCTTATAATTCTCCGAAGCACAGAAGTCATCTTCTAAATTAATGAAATTTATGAAATAATATCATAATTAAATCTTTGAGTGCTGATAGTAATGTTAGTGACTTAATCTTCCTGTCATAAGAAGCGTGAGTATAAACTTCATATTGATAGCTTCTATCTACTATAATTTCTCTACCTAACTTGCCCAAGTGGCAACACATGAAAAATTACCCTAATTGTGAAGTTTCCCGCGCTCGCTGTGTGTTGGCCGGAACTGACGTAACAGGCAACTTCCGGCGTCACAGGATGTACCAGCAATTGCGTGGTTGAGCGCTAAATTTGTTATAATCTTATTTATTGACCAACTTAAATAGAAACGTTTCAATTCACTTAACATTCTAAAATAAATAGCTCCCAGTATAAAAGTTACAGCAAGAAAAGCTATTTACACAAAAAAAAAAAACAACTTTTTACTTCCCGAACATTCTCAAACGATTAAACTACTCTACACCTCAAACTACCGCGCGAACTTTGCGATGAAAAATTCGACTTTCGACCAGTTTCCGGTTCGCAAATTAAAAAGTTACCGGAACACTTTCCCTCCAAAGTTTGAACTATTCCGCCATTTTGGTTGAACGGTTAACTTTTTAATTTTCACGGTTTGCGGTGCTTCGGCATTCGTACGTTTGAAAAGTAAATGTGCTTTTTTAATGTTGAAGTAGTTTGGACACATTAGTGGATATGGCTGAGTAGGTATGTACCTACTGAGTACCGTTTTCGTATTAATAATCAATAATCAACACAACACTTCCAAATCAATAAGCTCCACTCCGACAACTTACCTACAGTCGGGTAAAAAGACTCATCTATTATAAATATACTTAAAAATTTCTTTATTAAAAAACCCATGAAATAATAGGTATGAAGGATATTAAAAATAAAAAAGCATGCATCTATTTGAAGGATTATGTATCTGATAATAACGTTTAATGTATTTTTTTGTTTGTTAAAGCTACTAGATTTTTAAATTTAACGGGGCTGTTTCATTTTTTAAAGGTATTTATGTGAATATTATTTAACATAAAACCTATTTATCAAATGTGTATTGCCTTTTTTAGTCTCATAAAACAAACCATAGACGGCATGGTTCCAATACCTCACCCTTCCGAATCGAACGTAATGAATTCTGAATAAAATTATCTTTTCCAAATAAGACGAAATTACAACTTATTAGGTTGATTTTCTTTCTTGTTTGAAACAAATAGCGAATGATTCTATTCTGGTGATTATACCTTGCTCAAAATAAGGTTAGAAACGGTAGTACAACCTCCGTAGATGTTTAACGCATTTTAGACCAAAAAGTTTGCGATAAAATGAGTAACAAGAAGTATTTTTAAGTTAGGTACGGATGCCTTAGCCTATATGTATAAATAACGGGACATCTCACACACGGTCAAATGATACCAAACTAGGCAGAGCCTGTACTATGGCTATGGGTACCAGTGGCTATGATAAACATACATAGATACATATAAAACACCCAGATATAGAATAAACATCAATGTTCATCATAAAAATGTTTGTTCTGAGTGGGAATCAAACCCGCGACCTGCAGCTCAGAAGGCAAAGTTACTGCCAACTGAGCTATGAAGCCAGTCATAGCTCAGTTGGTAGTAAATAAAGTCAAAGTCACATTATTATCTAAAATGGAAATTAATCTATCTTGTTACAAAAATAATAGTATCCTCCTTGGTTAAATTAGTTATCAGAAATATTTCTCTATTTAGTTTAGGCAGTACCTTCAAAAATTTTTATTAAGTAAATAGGTATGTACCTACTTCCATATTCAAAAATCTTTGGAACGTGTTTATGAAAGAATCTAAGAAAGAATATTAGCGTAAAATCATAATATTATATCATTATCATCATCAGCCTGTTAGCAGTCCACTGCTGAATAGAATATACTCATAGACCTATCTTGGGTAGATGTATACGAAAGAACCTTATATAAAAAAAATATTATTGGTAAGTACATAAATAAAGTACCGATCAGATAGCGAATATATTGAGGAATTATGTAGAGACATACCTACCATAAAATATCTTAGAATCCCTTAATCTCTTCGAGATTAGAAAAAAGGGTGAAATACCAAGTACTTATCTCAAAATTAAAATCCGAGTACTTGGCATTCAACTCTGGAGATCCACCGTCTAACTCATTATGGAGAGATAAAATTTAAATTGCAAAATGTTCCCCCTTCGAAAAAAGGGCTAGTGGGCGTCAAAAAAGTAGCTAAATGCCTCCAAGATTGGGGGTGGCGCCCCCTACCCTCTTAGGCCCTCGGAATTAATATTTTTACCGCCGTTTGTTTCTTGTTATCAGAAATTTTGGATATTTCTCTGGGCTCTAGAATTTGTTTGATGTTTGCGTTTTGTTTCTTTCACTCGTTGTAAGATTTCGTATTGCGTTTCGTTTTTGTAGCTATTTTCTTTGAAATTTCACCTTGATGTCTTCCTTTTGCTATTTATTGGCATGAAATGAAATGAAAATTTGCGTGAAATGTTGTATAATGAGGTACTTACTTCATTTTAAATTTGTAGTTACCTAATTAATTACTTAATTAGTTAAATTGATTGTCATGTTTCTTTTTTCGACGACCTCTGTGGCGCAGTGTGCGAAGGTCCGCCTGTGACGCAGAAGGTTGCGGGTTCGATTCCGGCTGCGGGACAAATGTTTATATGTTCTGCAGATATTTGTTTCGGGTCTGGGTGTTTTCTTTGTATGATATGTATATATTTACAAAAAAAAATGTATCTATGTAGTATATCAATCATGTGGTTCCCATAATACAAGCTCTGCTTAGTTTGGGGCTACATGATGCTGTGTGATAACGACCCGGATTATTTATTTTATTTATTTATTTAAGGTTGGTCAGTAAGTTCTGCTATTAGCTCTACTATAGAACAGACTGACAACAAGCAGTCCAATTAGTTCTAACTGCTTAGTAGTAACAATAGCGGAAACAGGAAATAGGCATGGTGATGGTACTTCTTCGGACAAGCCTTTCACACAGAGAGAGACAAAAAATCTGTTTAGTGGCATTAACTGAGTGCCTCCGTGCTTCGGAAGGCACGTTATGACGTAGCCCCATTTTTTAGGTCCAAGCCTAATAACTAGTGACCCGACCTGATTCCTTTTGGATGATATAAATAAATAGGTGCTCTCTTATTATTGTCGTCTTTTTGTGTGCATTGATTCTTTTTGCTTTGCTAATTGTGTTAGTTTGAATGACTTGACTAATTTGGTAATGGGAAATTCGTTAAGGAAATCATCCTGTATGCTTATAATATGTAGAGTGCAGCCTCAGTCGTTAGTTTGTGAATCAGTTTGAATAAAAATAGAATTGATTCACAGAACATTGAGGTCAATTAGATGTAAATGTATTTGCGAAACAAACTTGTTATAATAAATAATAGTAATATATAATGAACTATAATATAATATATAATAGTTCAAGCCTCTCAAGAACCTTAATAAACATAGACAGACATAGATACATTATTTATTTGCCACATAGCACACACAATACGGAATAGGTACTTACAGGTATGGAGATAGTTGAAATTTTCACAGAGTATGTATCTATTTATATTATCGTGAGTATTTAAAATATATGTGTTATATCTTGTACGATAATACGAAACCTTGGAGTGCGTACGACTCGCGTTTGATCGATTTTTTCAGTTGTTATTGCCATATCTTAAAAGTCTAAAAACTCCAAAACAAGAGTTACTGAGACTAAAAAGATACTGAAATGAAATGATACCTCTGCTCATGGTTGACTGGCAGAAAATACTTTTTTGCCATTAGATAATTATATAAATACGCGATTTTTCTAGTTTTTTTCCTAGCATTTTTGTTAAGTGTAGTGTTAGTTGTTAGTAAGTGTTAGTTTGTAAATATAGATTTTAATAAATACGTCCTGACCTCGACCTGCCTTCAGTTTAACATTTTACGTTGTAAAATTCTAAAACAAAATCATTAGTGGAGTTTAGTGGAATTTTTCAAGTTGTCACGCCATTGAGGGCTAAAGTTTTGGAGCCAATTTACTGTTTAATAGGACCCATTTGTTTCGTAAAAACATTGGCTATATCCAACAAAGTTGGGCTATTTGTTGTGAGTTCAACTTTTGATTAGCACTTCACTTGAGATATTCTTATTTTGGTACTAGAATTAAATTTAGTACATGTTTTAAATTATAATTCAAAATTTCTCCTCTACGTCCATATTACCTAGGTAGGTATCTACTAAGTAAATTTTGGTCGCATTTTTTAAAATCAAAATTAATTAAAAGAAGAATGTCTATATTGTTTTAAATATAAGAAAAACTAAGACGTTATTTTCAATTTTAAAATATATTTTATTATTTAACGTTCTTGCCCCTCTGCTGGGCAAAAGTCTCCCCCATGAAATATTACAATATTCATACATTTTTTATGGTCGACATAGTTACGTATAGATGTATGTATCAAAATACAAATAGTTTTTACTAAATGATTAAAAATTAGACATTAATCTTGACGTTCTCCATTATTACAACTAAAACTTATGTTAAAATAAAATATTCACTTTATATTTTCGAAGAACTGATGCGCAAAATTGTAATTGGCCTATTCCATAATCTATTTCAATGTTGAAATTTTGTACAGTTTATTATCTAAATATCTAATGTTAAATGTGTTCCCGTTTCACGATTCCATTTTCAAAATAAAACTCAATTCTCCTCGGAAAAACAAAGCAGTTAGGCGTAGCAAAGTCCATCAAAACTTCTCAATCATTATACAAATATAATTACAAAATCCAAAGGTGAATGGAAAGGGGCCTCGGAGAAAAACTTGGGGAAAATTTCGGCAAAATTTGAGGGGCAGAAAAGGGATGAATTGATTTTATTTGCAAGACGACACGATTTTTTCATTAGGGGAAGGGAGTTCAGAAGAAAATTTTAATGATGGAAGCCATTTTGGAGTTTGGGGAATCATCAAAAATTTTAAACAAAAACTTGGAGGTTTTTTACTTATTCTTATGAACGTGGATATCAAATAGGATATTATGTAAATATTTGAGATGGTTCCATAATAGTAAAATAAGAAATATGAAATCTAATACTTATAGCGAGTTTCTTCGTTTAAAACTATCCGCTAACAGTACTATGTGATTTGAAGCACGGCTTACTTTTTTTATAATACTTGAAGATGAAACAAGCACATGGCCTGATGTTAAGTGGTAACCATTACCTATCACAAAGCATTGCATCGTAGATCACGTTTTTCTGGAACGTGCTCTACGATACAACGCCCTGCGTCCATCAACTTGAGGCATGAAGATGTTAAGCCTCTTGTGCCTGTATTTTCATCGGCACCCACGCCCTTCAAACCGAAACAGAGTACAGCTGCTTCACGGCAGAAATAGGCATGGCAGTAATTCCCCGGACAATCCCACCACAAAGAACTCTACTACGATCCTCGACCTACTTCGGTATCTATTTTTCGAATTCAGTCGTTGAGGCCTAAAAACTCCGACATCAGAGTTGGCCATTAACTCATAAGACAAGCTAACATACATTATTTACTAATATATTTATTTAATTTACATAATTTATTTTATCAGTATTTACTGATATGAGTGTGTACTCGATAATCAAGTGCGTGTCATTGGCCTATTTACCTTTTCGCAAAATTGTGATCTTCATAAAATTCTTCAAACGCGTCATACATATTGTTACTTTGTTTTTTTACCGTTTGGTTGTAGTAGTAAAAGTAAAAGTAGTTTTGTAAGAAATAGTTTAACATAAACCACGACAAAAAAAATATTATGTTCTTACAAAGCTTTTAGCTATTACCTACAACCGTTCAATACCTAAGATATTCAATAAAATCTTGACAAACTTCAAACTCGTTTTAAACTCAAAAACAAGGAAAAAGCACTCAATAGAAATCTTTAAGGACCACGCTAAATACAAGTCATTATTTTTTAAGAACGCCATATTGCTCGCCACCCCAACCCACCCCCTGCCGCCTACAAAAGAAAAAGCTTTTGAAATTCGAACAAAAATGCTCGCTTCCACCAATGAGAGCGGCGTTCGTGGAATAAAAAATAATCGATAGTGGAGGCGGGCGTTGAATGAGTTCGAATTTAGAAAAAAAGGTCGAATACTTTTAAAACTTTTTGGTGATTTGTGGTGGGAAAAAGTTTGGGAGCTTTGGAGTTTGAATACGTACGATTAATACTCAACTGAAAATCTCATTGTTTTTTTTTGTAAGAATGACATAGGTTTAATTTATTATCAATAGTTTGGTAGGTACTCAGTACTCACGTATTTGTTCACAAGATAATTTACACAATTTTTTGTTATTTTTCTTATTCGTTGGAAAATTTATTGATTTTTTAAGGTCACTCCTGTCAATCACATTAAATATATATTTTTAACTTTCAGCGTCTCACCTGAGCTACACTACGGTCACAAAGTTTAACCTCAACTGACTTAACCCTACCGCTGCTACGCGGGTCAAAAGGTCCACCCGTTAAAAAAACTCGTCTTACCGGTTATCTTGCCCCAGGCCAACACAAAAGATAGAAGGGTGCAAACTGGACATAAAGGAATCTTCTATAGGGTTGGGTAATAATAGCATTGCATTATAATATTTGGACCTATTTAACTATCCAGTGGGTACGCTATTGTGATGTGCAAAACTGACCTAACCGGTTTTACCATTTTTGTTGATTAGTGACGGAAAGTGTCGATGTTTTGCGTTTTCTAATATTTTAGATAGGTATTCTGCAGCTAATGCGTACCTACTGGGCTAGGATTTTAGACAGAATAAAAATTTAAGTGTCTGAGTAGGTATTAGGTAGGTACCTTCTCATTGTCTAAATCTACTCTTTATACACTTCTAAGTCATTTATTCTATGAATTTTAAAATTTTGAGTGAATTATCATTAAATACAAATAAAAGACTGTAGATTAGTATATTTAAGAATCCTTTATTGTACATTTTTTATTTGTAAGTTGATCATTTTTTTTGTTAAATATATATATAAATGACGACTACTTCATTAATAAGTTTCAACTAAGATTTCAAAAAGTGTCGAACACTTTATATTTTTTTTTACTTCTTTTATATCAGTGTCCTTAAATTAAATTTTAAAGTGGGCGAAGGCTCTCTTAAGACACAGAAGGTTGCGGGTTCTCTTCATACCGTGAGACAAACGTTTGTATGTATTAAAATATTTGTCTCAGGTCTGTGTGTGATCTACGTATATGTATATGTATACGTAGCCATGTGTTTCGTATAATACAAGCTCTGCTTAGATTGGGACTAGATGATGTTGTACAGCAAATTTTTTTTTGAAATATTTTCATCGACAATTTCTATCCACATCTATACATCGATAAGCACAAGCTGTCCAACCGTCCAACTGTTAAAAAACTACAATTAACCCGTCGCAATGGTCCGGGGGTACAATGGACCTAATTTGCATTCCGGCCTGACCGGTTCTCACGGGCCACACCGGGCCTGGACTTGTGTCTTCATCACACCTATAGGGTTGAAGTTAAGTAAATCCTACTAATATTATACACGTGAAAGTTTATGAGGATGTATGGATGTATGTGACTTTTTAACTCCAGAATGGCTGAACGGATTTGGATGAAACTTGGAATATACATAGATTGGGGCCGTTATTAGCATATAGGCTTTAATTATTTTTTATATAAAACTACACCAAAAAAAAGTTACTTTACGATCATTGTTATTTATATTATTGTCATAACTCTTAACTTTGTTTAATAAGTAGTTTAATAATTGCAGCATGCTCGCATTTCAACTTTTTGTTACCTTTCTTAAGTAAATAATGTTAAAATAATTAGTGTAATTCTCATTGTAAGTGAATTTATAAATAAAATGAGAGTGATTCACTTACAATGAGAATTATACTAATTATAATAAATATTTATAATTAGTGAATAATTCTCATTGTAAGTTATTTTTAATAAAAATAAAGTTTCTTAAACCGTAATTACTTTTTATCCGGGTACCACGCAAGCGAAGCCGTGGGTGAAAGCTAGTGGTGAATAATAATGTCCTTCGTGGCTAAGTAGATGAGTGGCTGAAGCTGGGTTAAGTGCATGTTATTACGATTAATATAATTATATCGTATAATATTAAAGTATAATATTTTATGTTTTTACTTAAAGTCTACTTCTATATTTTTACTACGACTACTAATACTTACATATACTAGAAGTAGGTTTCTTGAGGTTGGTAAGTATTTTAGTAAGTGTTAATTTCTAAGATTTAACATTCATATGAATTTAAGTTAATTTCTCTATTTAATAGAAATTAATTATAATGACACCATGGCATTAAAGCAATAATAAAAAATAAACATAATTATGTGAAAGAAATATAAGATTAATATTTTACCCGTATTTTGAGGCTAATACTCACAAAAAGTAAGTAATTATAAAGGTAAGTTTTAAAAAAGGATACATCCACATCAATATTTAATATTCATAACTTTCTAAAGATCACATCGAAGATACAGTATGTCCAAAAAAACGTCCGATTGTCCGCACTTAGATGGGTACAAAGGACCTCATTTGCATTCCTGCCGGACCGGTTCTCACGGCAGGGTTACCTGGACACGTTCGCAGCTCAAGGGTTAAATCTAACTGAGATGTTAACGGTTAAGTGAGTATTCAAATGACTTTAAATTATCATCATCAGGAAGACATTCAAGAGACCAAATATTTAGTATAAATTCCATAAAAAAAAATATTGCCCCTTGAATATATCTTTAGATGGATTTTCGCAAGTGATCTCGCGAAAGTTAATTAACTAAGGAGGAATACGTATTTTACGTATATTTGACCCATGACGCACATAAATAAGTACATTGGTAGATTTACACAATGTGGTATGAAAATAAATAGGTATGAAAAGAAATATATATACACAACACAATACACAAGATAGGTACTATAGATACTATGGCAATATGGCATAAAATTAGTGTATGGGCGTATATGCCCTTACACTAAATATAGTAATAATACAGGCATAGAAAAGATACCTACGTATTATATAAAGGTAGAACCTTCGAGGGTAAGTGCTCGAAGGTACAGATAGGTACCTATGTATGTCACAGAACGAATAAATATATCATCACTTCGAAGGTCAAAAATTGGTTTCTTCCTTCCTTCCTCGTATGACCTAACTGTAGTGTTGGAGTTTTAAGGCCGCCCAAAGGCCAAAAAGCTGGAGTCAGCATCTTAACGTGACATATAATTCAATGATGCAATGAGTTGCTCCACCTAGAAGATCTACTCTCCGTGCATTTCCACTCAAACTTCAAATATATTTTTATTTTATTCTTAGGAACACTTTGAATCGTCAACTATTTTCATTAACACCAATTCGTAATGCGACTGAGCAGAGAAGAATTGGAAAGAAACTGCTTGAGTTATCTATACTTATAAATAGATATATATTTTTACCGATTTAAAAAAAGGAGGTAATTAAAATCTTAAGTCTGGTTGGCTTCTATTTTTTTATCGACTTCAAAAAAAGGATCATTGGTACAATCTCTATTCTTAACTATAACATTTTTTGAGGGAGTTGGAGTTGGAAACTGAAATAACATGTTAACTCGACTTGTTGATCGTTTACGGTTTGTCATGACTGGCTTACCGCAGTGACGGATATTTTATGTCTTCCGAAGGCCTCTGATGAGGATGAAGAAGATGATTTTATGGCAAAAATTTCATATTGATAAAGAAGTCCAGTGGTAGTGTAGGACTCCCTTCGGTCAGGTATAGTGACGATCAGCGAAATAATGGCAGAAGCTGGATGCGATTAGGAGAGGCCTGCTTTATTTTGGAGTGTACAGGGTTCCAGCCCCTATCTTCGGAACCCAAGCCAACCTCACCTGCACGTAGTGCACGCTGCTAAAGAACGGGGCTCTTGCGGCCGGCTGATTGCGAAATAGCACCGCCTACATCGGCACAGCTAAATCTTTTGGCCAACGACGGGCAGCAGCGTCGGTGGTGCGAGAAGCTGTGCCCTACGATCCCCAACCCGCATGCCCAGCGTGGGGATTATGGGCATATCCCCCATTATTAGGAGAGGCCTATGTCCAGTAGTGGACTGATATAAGCTGGTGTGGTGTGGTGGTGCTTTATGCTGATGATGGTGATGATGAAAGATGCTGCTGGGATCTATTGAAAATAATGATGAGGGTGATTGAGTCTCCGACTATTATCATATTTTAATTTTATTGTAGTTAGTAAGGTGAGTTCACTATTTAAGTAGTTGTGTTTTAGTAAGGTATTTTGGTGGATTTTTCTGAGACACTAGGTCCGTGAACGAAAGCTTAAATTAGGAATTGGCCCTGAATTCAGTCCCTAAAGGGGTACAAAGCAGGAAAAACTACGCTAACGAAGTTGCGGTTTGCCCACTAGTAAATTATAATAATCATTTGGCCTCACGTTAGAATTCTCTATAGATACTGTGGGTACCAAAATAATAATATTAAGATCATACAATTATTTTAGATCGTGTGGTGGGTGAAGAATCGAACGCACATCTAACACATCTGAAGTGACTAATCACTGTGCTAAATAGGTAATCAAAAAGCATTATAGCATACACTTATAAAATTTGACTGCTTAAGATTGGTCTATTATACCAGCATTTTTATTTAAATGTTACTCCTATCTGTGCTCCTATTAAAATTATAAATCTCATTCTTGCACTTGCCGGAGTAACCAACGGTCTTCGGTCTGGCAGACCCCAAAAAATAACCATTCAAAACTACACAACAAAAAGCTGCACAATTTATGATAATTCTCACAGCATCCCCTTGTCCTTTACAAGACAAACATTATCTTAACCCTAATTAATTTGAATATGAATACGTTTAGTTTGACCCGTGGTTCTTTCTTAGACTGTGAAGGGTTAATGTCTTTTCTTGGTCATGTCGTGAGAAGCTATAAAATAATTCGATGATATCAAAAAGGCAGATGATGTTATCCTGAGTTATATTTATAATACAAGATTTACTTTTTTCATTTTAACTATTAATAAACAGCTAGGTATGTCTTCCTAAATCTATTTCCCTAGTCACAATAATAATGTTTGAGGTAATATTTTTATGAAAAATAATACTTATATTTTTATAACCATCATTAGTAAAGGAACCAAAGATAATTTAAAAATAGTTATAATATGCCACGTAACGTATTCGCCGCTGACTTCGAGGACAGAGCAAAGTGGAATAAAAATTGTAGGATGGCTGACCACATCACTGATAACTAGATGAATTACCATGTTTACTAGCGACATCTAGTGTGCAGTAGCAGAAGCTAGCACTGCCATCTGTTGATAAGTAGAACACTTCATAGTACAACGACATCTATCATGGAGTAGTGACACATTGTATACGCGCCATCTAGCCTGTAATAGATAAACACAATATACCCTGACATCTAGTAGGGAGTAGTAGAATAAAATATATTTTATGGATATGATAAAATAGTAGGTATTGTTATTTTGCAAGATACTGTATCTTGCAGAGACCAGAAATTTATAATATTTAAATTTTAAAAATAAAATATAATACTTCGATGCTAAAATTATTATCGTACATATTAATTTTAACATCGTAGAATAAAAAGATTTTTTTCGAATATTTTCTTTAGAAACCTGGTATGATAATTACTATTATAAATATTAATTCAATAAAATGATTTTTTAAGATTAAAAGAAGAGTATTTTGTACAAGATTTTAAGTCATGCTTACTTAAGATTTTTATTAATTCTACTCCATACTAGATGGCGTTCTAAGTATTAATAAATGACATCGGTATCAACCCCACCGTTTACACCGGTTGATTGAATAAAAGGGTCTCCCTCCTTATTGTTATACAAATGATTTTACATATCATAGTGATTTGATACGTGGAGATTATTTAATGTCTATGGATACGCAGGGTCAAAGTAGAAGACATATTGGTCGAGGCATTCTTAATAATAACTCAAGAACCTGAAGCACCTCAGCCTTCAAACAAAACATTGCAACGCTGCTTCATGACAGATATAGCCATGCTCTTATCCTTCTTCATATGAGTTTGTAGCCAGCCAACTCTGGTATCTGAGTTTTTAGGCCGCCCGAAGGCCTCCGAATATAAACGACTGGAAAAAACACGACCAACATCTTAACGTGCTTGCCAAAAGAAAGCGCTCAGAGGGCTTACCACAGGTTTTTATAGTTTACGAAAACTTTATAAGTTTCGGTATCTTTTCATACATTTTCGTAGTTCATGCACGTTTCCCTAGAGGCGCTGTACTGAAAATGTATGGAAAGATACCGAAACTTATAAAGTTTTCGTAAACTATAAAAACCTGTGGTAAGCCCTCAGATCTAAATGCCACTAAACAGTCACCCATTCAAGTTTTGCGTGGACGGAACGTTGCAGCACATCGAAAAAAGCCACGCCACAAGCGCTTCATAGCCCTATTGGCAGTTACACATCCGGACGAGCTCTTCACAAAGGCCTACTGTCGTGTTCACACTATGAAAGATACTTTTGCCTGTCATGGACCAAAATGTATGAAAATGTTGGTGGTAATGTCAAAAAAGAGAGCATTTTTCACAAACTATCGTAGTGTCGTATATTGGTCTTATTAATGTCTAGTGTTTAGTGTATAACGCTTTGAGTGCTGAAAACACAAATGTGATACTGCACGTCGTCCTCCTCTTCGTGCATGGCACGGAGCGTCATGTGCGAGGCCAGCAGCCAACGTGTTAGTGTATAATGTATAACGCTTTGAGTGCTGAAAACACAAATGTGATACTGCACGTCGTCCTCCTCCTCGTGCATGGCGCGGAGCGTCATGTGCGAGGCCAGCAGCCAACGTGCTAGCAATTTAATAAAACTCACCAGGATACTAAGATAATTATTTTTAATGCACTTGAGTCGAATGATCTCGATTTAATGGTCAACCACAGCGATACTTCAAGCTCGCTCCTTCCTCTCCGCGTCGTGCGTTCGTTTAAAAACTGAAGATACACGACGCAGATTTTAAGACATCTTAGCTTTACAATCATTTAAGTTATAGCATTTGAAGTAACGCTACCAGTGTATAAGTATTTTGATTCATCGGTATATCGCGTAACCCGCTCGAGACGCAGAAGGTTGCAAGTTCGATTCCCGCCGCGAGACACATGCTTGTTAGTTTTCAAATACTTGTGTCGGGTTTGGGTGTTTTCTATGTAAAATATGTATTTTACTTATAAAAATTACGTGAGTTGACTCATTCATATTGAAAAACGGGAATTTCTCGTACTTACATAGATAATAAATAATTCTGGACGTTATCACACAGCATCATGTAGCCCCAAACTAAGCAAAGCTTGTGCTATGGGAACCACATGATTGATATACTACATGTTAACATTTTTTTCTGTAAATACTTACATATCATACATAGAAAACACCCAGGCGCGAGACCAATATCTGCAAATAATGTAAACATTTGTCCTGCAGCGGGAATTGATCCCGACAGCGTCAGCGTCTCAGGTGGACCTTCGCCCACTACGCCACAGAGGTCTTAATATAGATAGATAAACTGTTCATTATATACAACACCAATACAAAAAAAAAAAGACCAACTTAGGTACATCAGTAAAGGCATCAACGTCGTTTCGACTCCATAAGAGAGTCTTCATCAGGGTGAGTGATTGCGACGCTCTCCCTTCGCCTCCCATCTAAAACCATCTAGTACCGATGTACAAAAAAAATTATATAAATAGTATATCAGTCGTATACTTCCCTTGATACAATCTGCTTAGTTTCGGACTCGGTGATGCTGTGTGATAATAACATTATTTCTAATATAATAGGTGAATCAAAGATATTAAATTGGATTTTTATATGAACAGGCTCTCACTTATATAATCAACTATCATTATTAGTTGCGGCCTTTGTTCGTGTGTTACCCGGATAAGAAAGCTGACTAATGTTATTCCTTGTTTAAATCTATATTGTTCAAAATTTACGTACAGGGCGTACGGGGCTCCAACCTCCATCCTTGGAACCCAAGCCAACCTCACCTGCACGTGGTGCACCCTGCTAAAAAACGAACGGGCTTTTGGCGGCCGGCTGAATGCGGCATAGCACAGGCTCCATCGGCACAGCTGAATCCCCTGGCCACCGACGGGCAGCAGCGTCGGTGATGCAAGAAGCTGTACCCTGCAATCCCCAACCCGCATGCCCAGCGTGGGGATTATGGGCATATCCCCCTTTATAAGGGGAGGCCTATGTCCAGCAGTGGACTGATATAGGCTGGTGTGGTGGTGGCGGTGGTTCAAAATTTTAGCTTAGTCCGTTTTGTAGTTTTAGCGTGAGGAGTGACAAACAAACTTTCGTCATTTTATAAGTAGAATTAGATACTACGAGCTTTTCTTATTATGCATGATAAGGTGTATAAAAACATCCCACAGATTGTAGACACTTCATTCCCCTACATTGAACCCGTTTTTTTAACATCCGGCAACGGGACAGGGAATATAAATGGCTTTTTAAGTGTCCAGCGTTTTTTACTCTAGAGTAGGGTGTAGATAGGGCGGGGGCATCCGGCTTTTCTACCAAATGTCCGGCTTTCAAAAAATTAATTGCTCAAAATTTTAGACCAGTTTATATTAAGTAAATTATTTTTATTTTTTAATCAAACAAATATTTTTTTATTAAATCTTCATTACACACAGTAAAAATTACCGCAAATAAAGTTTATGTAAGAGGCAAACCGTTGGGCAAAAAGAAAAATAAATTATACCAAAGTTAGCAAGTTAAATATCTTTGCGACGTTCCACATTATGTATTTCGCGGCAAGTGTTCGAAGTACATCATCATCATCAGCTTATAGCAGTTCACTACTGGACATAGGCCTCGGAGTGCATACATACGCTCAATGTAGTGGCAAATAACGTTTCATAGAAATTTTATTGTTTTTTTTTATTTTCGCGAAATCTTACTCTTTGATTCGGTAAGTTACTTTGGAAAAAGTGTTCTTGTTGGGAAATAGAGACTGAGACCAACTTGTTTTTTGACAAATGAAATATGCAGACTGTACATTTCTTTAAAAATCCGAAACTGAAATTGTTTTTTTTGTAAATAAAAAGTTCCTATGGTTTTTTAAGATATAAACCTTCTAAATAAAAGAAAAAATGTACCTCAATTAACTAGAATTTTACCCCGCCCTGTATAACATAGCACATGCTTTTCGAATATAGTGCATGCCTGTTTCTTTAAGATGTTTTCCTTTACCGATTCGAGCACGGTAATGCACGCGTAAATTTTACGAAACGTTGATGAAGTTATTTATGGACATCAAACCTTTAAAATGCCGGGAATAATATTGTTATTCCCGCTATGTCCCAACCCTAGTGGAGTGTTAACAGATTTTTTACGGGATTTCCCAGGGCTATTATGGTTAATTCAGTTGACTCTCCAGCGGAAGTATTTTTACTTTTTTTCGGGTTAAAAGGCTACTTGTCAGCCAATTTGTCGGTGGTCAGCTTGTAATCGGTGATTTATGGGTTTTTCTGTGAAAAAAGATTTTTAATTTACCCGTTTTCAGGGTTTTTTAGTTATGTGCTAGGTTAGTGTTCAAATAAAAAAGCGGCGATGGGCTTGCAGCCTGTCACGTGGAATGCTAGCTGCTTGCAAAAAGTGGGCATGTATCGAACGTAATATTTGGACTTGCCTCTGACTACCCCTTTTAGGGTATCCTCAATACATTTGCAAACTGAGCAATATCTGAAGATATCCATAATGAGGAAAAAAGGCGTGTAGATTATTATGCTACAATGGTTTTAATAAAACAGTTTTATCTATTTATCTTTATATCAACGCACAGCCTAAACCGCTGTACCTAGGGACCTGAAATTGCTTATTGAAATGCACTTAGATAGGTACCTTATACAGGATGTTACTGTAATGGCGATATTAAATGACGACATTTTTTTACTGGCAATCTTATTCAGTCAGTGCATTCTAAATTTATACCAAATTTCAAGTCGGTAGCTTATTTCCTGAAATAATCAGGTGTGACAGACGGACGGACAAACCGGCACTATACGGGTTCGTTTGACCGGTTTGGTAACGTCACCTTAAAATCACTAATAGAGCTCTACGCGAACAGTCGCAAGCATAAGTTAGTTTAAATTAAAACAAAACAACGATGCTACCTAACCCGTACCGTGCGCGGCCGCAGAAACAGGTCCTGTTTCAGCAATCAGCTTACACACCAGCCTATTCAGTCCACTGCTGGACATAGGCATCCCCTATAAAAAAGAGGATATGCCCATAATCCCCACGCTGAGCATGCGAGTTGGGGATCGCAGGGCACAGCTTCTAGCAGCGCCAACGCTGCTGCCCGTCGGCGGCCTGGGGATTTAGCTGTGCCAGTGTTAGGCTGCGTTATGCCGCAATCAGCCGGCCGCCAGAGCCCCGTTTGCTATACGGCAAGGTTTATCACGTGCAGGTAAGATTGGCTTGGGTTCCGTAGATGTTGGAACCCATTACACCCCATTAATGCCTTCAGCTTAAGTTAAGATAAATGTTACTGAATCAGACGTACGTCAATTAAATGAAACATCATGATCATGTTACTCCGACGTCCTGTCTGGTGATTTTTCCGGGACGTCCCAGGGGCGTATTGAGACTGAGGCACACTGAGTACATTTTTACTCGACAAATAATAAAGATAGATACATAGAAGATTCTTTATTGTACAAAAAATTCATTGTACACTAGCTTTCGCCTGCGGCTTCGCTCGCGTAGTACCCAGATAAAAAGTAGGCTCTGTGTTAATTCCGGTCATAAACTATATATTCCAAGGTTCATTTAAATCCGTTCAGTAGTTATTGCGTGAAAGAATAACAAACATACATCCATCCATACATCTATACATCCATACATCCATACATCCATACATCCATACATCCATACATCCATACATCTATACATCCATACATCCATACATCTATACATCCATACATCCATACATCCATACATCCATACATCCATACATCCATACATCCATACATCCATACATCCATACATCCATACATCCATACATCTATACATCCATACATCCATACATCCATACATCAATACATCCATACATCCATACATCCATACATCCATACATCCATACATCTATACATCCATACATCCATACATCCATACATCTATACATCCATACATCCATACATCCATACATCCATACATCCATACATCCATACATCCATACATCCATACATCCATACATCCATACATCCATACATCCATACATCCATACATCCATACATCCATACATCCATACATCCATACATCCATACATCCATACATCCATACATCCATACATCCATACATCCATACATCCATACATCCATACATCCATACATCCATACATCCATACATCCATACATCCATACATCCATACATCCATACATCCATACATCCATACATCCATACATCCATACATCCATACATCCATACATCCATACATCCATACATCCATACATCCATACATCCATACATCCATACATCCATACATCCATACATCCATACATCCATACATCCATACATCCATACATCCATACATCCATACATCCATACATCCATACATCCATACATCCATACATCCATACATCCATACATCCATACATCCATACATCCATACATCCATACATCCATACATCCATACATCCATACATCCATACATCCATACATCCATACATCCATACATCCATACATCCATACATCCATACATCCATACATCCATACATCCATACATCCATACATCCATACATCCATACATCCATACATCCATACATCCATACATCCATACATCCATACATCCATACATCCATACATCCATACATCCATACATCCATACATCCATACATCCATACATCCATACATCCATACATCCATACATCCATACATCCATACATCCATACATCCATACATCCATACATCCATACATCCATACATCCATACATCCATACATCCATACATCCATACATCCATACATCCATACATCCATACATCCATACATCCATACATCCATACATCCATACATCCATACATCCATACATCCATACATCCATACATCCATACATCCATACATCCATACATCCATACATCCATACATCCATACATCCATACAATACATCCATACATCCATACATCCATACATCCATACATCCATACATCCATACATCCATACATCCATACATCCATACATCCATACATCCATACATCCATACATCCATACATCCATACATCCATACATCCATACATCCATACATCCATACATCCATAAAATCAAAATTCATTTATTCAGTTGGAACTGTAAAGTACAGTCAGCATCAAAAGTAGATGATGAGTTTCAGAAGTTCAATACACCTGATAGAAATTTGCGTCAGAATTAGATAGCACTAAAGTGTTCCATAAATAGGTGATTGAAAAATATGCCAACAATAAGCTGATGACACTAACCACCACATGTACCTGATGACTTTAAGGTTCAAAAGTATCTGATGTAAAATAGTTTTATAAATATACTAGCTGCACCCCGCGGCTTCGCCCGCGTGGAAATGTATGTGTCAAAATGTGTTTCATTATTTACATAAAGGTTTATTTTTACCACGTTTTGCGCGGAATAAAAAGTACTAACATATTATTAATGCATTACCTAGCGTACCCGTACACGTTCCGTTCTCGTTCCCACTCTTACTACCTTTTTCGTTCCCGTTCCTACTCCTGTTCACGTTGATCACCAATTCAACTGCAGGTTAAGTATGATAAATTTTAATAAACTTACCTAACTTGAGAAATGATTGGTTCCCCATACAAACTTTCATCCCCAATCATAGCCTGTTCAAGTTTTATTTTCTTGATGTACTTTTTAGGAATCAATTTTAATCAAAGTTCATTAATAAAAATTGATTACCTTTAACCACCTTAGGGGTTGAAGTGCGGAAAATCCTGAAACAGGTCATTTATTTCTAGAGGAGAGATTCTGTGCATTATTTCAAGTCGATTGGTAAAAATTTTTTTTGTTCCCCGTACAAACATTGCCACCCCGTTTACAACTTTAGAGAAAAAAAAAACAAAATTAGATAAGCCTTTGTATTATTCACTAAGCTAAACTAACATACATTCACACAAACTGTTGTTCTCTGTACAAACTTTGCCACTCCCGTTAATCGTCTTAGGGATTTCATTTCGGAAAATCCTGAAACGCGTATTCATTTATTTTTAGTAGACGGTCTCTGTGCAAAATTTCAAGTTGATTGGTAAAGATTTTTTTGTACCCCATACAGACTTTGCCACCCCCGTTCACCACTTTTGAGGTTGTTTTTTCAGATTTTTATTAGCTTATGTGTTATTCTGGCACCGAAACTATCAACGTGCCAAATTTCATCAAAATTGGTTTAGTGGTTACGGAGATACGAGGTAACAAACATTCACACAGACTTTCGCAATAATAATATTAAATACATCATAATAATAATAAAGTGTGATGTGATGTGATGTGATGTGATAGTGTGATGTGATATTAGGATAGGATAGGATTAAGGTTATTAGGATTTGGAATTAGAATGAATTATATTACTTAACAATATTTTGGAAATAAAGCAAGGTTCAAAAATATCTGACTATCTATCATAGCAAAAATAACTGATTATCTATTTTAACTGGCCTCTTAGCTCACTTGATAGTTATTCATATTTATAAAAATAAAAATAAAAATAAAAATAGAAATAAAAATAAAAATAAAAATAAAAATAAAAATAAAAATAAAAATAAAAATAAAAATAAAAATAAAAATAAAAATAAAAATAAAAATAAAAATAAAAATAAAAATAAAAATAAAAATAAAAATAAAAATAAAAATAAAAATAAAAATAAAAATAAAAATAAAAATAAAAATAAAAATAAAAATAAAAATAAAAATAAAAATAAAAATAAAAATAAAAATAAAAATAAAAATAAAAATAAAAATAAAAATAAAAATAAAAATAAAAATAAAAATAAAAATAAAAATAAAAATAAAAATAAAAATAAAAATAAAAATAAAAATAAAAATAAAAATAAAAATAAAAATAAAAATAAAAATAAAAATAAAAATAAAAATAAAAATAAAAATAAAAATAAAAATAAAAATAAAAATAAAATTACTATCTACTGAGCTAAAAGGTTAAAATAGATAATCAGTTATTTTTGCTATGATATATAGTCAGTTATTTTTGAACTTATATCTTTATTGCCAAAATATTGCAAAGTAACATAATTCATATATTTATAAAACTATTTTACATCACATACTTTTGACCCATAAAGTCATCAGGTACATGTGGTGGTTAGTCTCATTAGCTTATTGTTGGCATATTTTTCAATCACCTATTTTTGGAACACTTTACTGCTATCTAATTCTGACGCAAATTTCTATCAGCTGTATTGAAATTCTGAAAGTCATCATCTACTTTTGATGCTGACTGTACACTTTAAAACGTTATTTTTTTTATTTACACCAATTCGTAACGCGACCAAACAGAGAAGAATTGGCAAGAAACTCCGTTATGCTTATATTTTTTTAAAGTCCATGTTATTATAATTTTTGTTCATTGTTTTTGAGGGAGTTGGAGACAGTTTCATCCCAAGCTTTTTTGTCACCTAAATAATCAGATATTTTATAATAAGCCTTATTACAGAGGTTTGGTTTAACAACATTTTTGAATTTATTTACAGATAAATTAATCACGTCATTTGGGATTTTGTTAAAGAAACCTACGTTTTGCCCTTTAAATGATTGACTAACTTTATGGAGCCCTATAGTAGGAACAGCAAGTTTATCTTTATTTCTAGTGTTAACATTATGATAGTCGCAATTTTTTTTGAACAAGGTAATATGTTTTCGGACATACATTAAGTTTTCATATATTTATTGGCACGGCACTTTCATAACATTTATTTCTTTATACTTAGTTCTAAGTGATTCTCTGGGGTCCATATTATAAATTGCATGAACAGCCCTCTTCTGCAACACAAATATGGTGTCGATATCTGCAGCATTCCCTCACAACAAAATGCCATACGACATAATGCTATGGAAATAGCTGAAATAAACTAGTCTATCCGTTTCTACGACAGCTGCAGAACTGAGTCTGTTCGACAATCCATCTTTGTGAGTGCCCCATCGAAGCTTATTATCTAAAGTTATGCCTAAAAATACAGTAGTATCCACAAGAATTAAGTCTTCATATTTTATTTTTATGTTAAGTTTAACTTGTTTAACATTTATTAATATAAATCTTATACATTTGGTTTTAGTCTCGTTCAATATTAAATTATTGATATCGAACCAGTTAACAATTGCAGTGCAAAAGCTAAATTTTAATATTAAATCAGTCATGCAGGTAAAATCAAAAACAAATTCAATGATTGTCAAATAACAATTGAAGAATAAATTAATTAACACAACATATAGGTAGTCAACAAAAATTATATAAATAAAAATAATTCTAAAATTTATAAACATAATATTCGATTCCTATATATGTGTGTGCCTATAATTAAAATAATCATCAATTGTATAGAAACATCTATCACAAAGCCAATGATATTTCATTGGTCAATTCAATAAATGAAGGTACGTCAGAAGGTGACTTGCATACAATATCTTCGAGAGGAAAGAGTTTTTGTGCCGAAGGCCTATAAATGAATGCTCTCGGTGCACAACTCACCCCAGCTAGTTAACATTCATTGAGCCTTTTCATTTGCGTGTTTTTCTGCCGCCATTTTCTTTATTTTTTACATTTTAACACCCAACTGGGACGTGTAACAATTTGCAATGCTTTTTATTTATTTTTGCGTTTAATCTGTTATTTTTGCTCGTGGAAATTATACTGGGAGGGAGAATTTTTATTTTAAAGAAGATGGCTGAATCGTTTTGGCTTATTTCTGGTAAATGTTTCGGTTGGAAGTTTATTTTTATTCCATACATAATACTCAGTACTTTTATTGCTTACATATGATGTTAAATTGGATAAACCCTGTCTAAGGGTGTATCAATATACTAAGCAGACCGAGGAATTGTAGATAGTACAAGTAGGTAGTAGGTACCTAGGCATACCCATGTAACCACTTTAATCTGTAATAATTAAAATTATTATTTTTAGATATGTAAAGCTATTATGAGAATTCTTTTAATAACTACAAAATATTATACGAATAGGTTTATAACTAAAGCGCGTAGGCTATGTATTATTGTTAGTTGTTTATTATTATCGTTGGATTGTTCATAAGAGTTCGTGTTCACTGATCTAAGTTAAGAATTTATATAATTACTAGCTGTGCCCGCGACTTTGTCCGCGTGGAATAGTGATTTTGGGCAGCATTTTAGGACGTCTTTTGGTTTATTTTAGATTATAAACACAGTCGTTTGAGTCCACACACACACACACACCAGCCTATATCAGTCCACTGCTGGACATAGGCCTCCTCTAATAAAAGGGGGATAAGCCCATAATCCCCACGCTGGGCAGGCGGGTTGGGGATCGCAGGGCACAGCTTCTCGCACCACCGACGCTGCTGCCCGTCGGTGGCCAGGGGATTTAGCTGTGCCGATGTAGGCTGTGCTATGCCGCAATCAGCCGGCCGCCAGAGCCCCGTTCGTTGTTTAGCAGGGTGCACCACGTGCAGGTGGGGTTGGCTTGGGTTCCGAAGATAAGGGTTGGAACCCCTTACACCCCCGTTACACCGTCGTTTGAGTATTTAAAATTAAATCTACAGCACTGCTTCTATTCATGATATTAGACGTATAGCCATCGGGGATCAAAGCCTACAGGCAATACTTAGGTATTAGCTGTTTTTCGCACAGTCAGCTTTATGTGGCTCTGTCGCAATTCTAGCAGCCTTTCTATTGCCATTCTTGCAGCGGTAAAAGTTGTGGATGTAGATTTAGATCCACATCCACAACTTTTACCGCTAGTCCTTGGGCTTTAAAAAATTCTAACTTGAAAAAAAATACTTTGTACTATAAAACTAGGTCAATGTTAAGTTACTTATTAGTCTATCATAAGGCTAGACTGTAATATTTTAAGTGTACATTTCCTTTATTGAAGTGCACTAAGTAAAAAAAAAAAAACTGTTCTTGTAATTTTTTTTATTGTTCTTGTGTGCGATAATGAGTTATCTGTCTATCTATACTTTCTCTAATTTCCAACTAAAATATTGAATATAAATTATTTTAAAAACAAACGAAATTCGTCTTCAATACTATAACTAAATATACCTACTTAAACTAAAAAGTAAGAAATAATATTTTAATTACTTAAAACCAAGAACATTAAAGGACATTCAACGAAATTATTGAAACTTATATACCTATTTACAATTTAAAATTATTAATTTTTGGAGTCGGTGCCAGCCTAATGAAAATGTCCTTTTTTAAAAGAATTTATTATTTTTAAAATGTCTTAGAACCTGTAACAAATTCATGGAGGGTATAAGATTCCAAATCTCCATGTTTGGAATTCTAGCCAACCTACCTGCCTGAGGTACACCCTGTTGTACCCATTGCAAACAGGGCTCTGGCAGCCGGCTGAATGCGGCATAACGCAGCCTAATACTGGACAGTTGAATTCCCTGACCGCCGAAGAACAGCAGCGTCGGTCGTGCGAGAAGATGTTTTTTGCGATCCCCAACTCGCATTCCCATAGTGGGGATTAAAGGGATATTTTCCTTGATATAGAAGAGGCATATGTTCAGCAGTGAACTGATATAGGCTGATGTGGTGTGATAACACCTGGTATACCTTAAGTTGGTATAATATCTACGTCCATGGGCAGCAGAAACTACGTTTTATTCGATGATTGTTTTTTATTTTTAATCAAAAAACTTACAGGATTGGATCCCATAACCTTCTCGACTCCCTAAAACAGGGCTTTAGCAAGTAAATACATAAGTTATCGTCAGTTATCTTAAACATAAGTAGGGCGTGCGGGTTGGGGCGCGATCCTAATCAATTTAATTGGAAATTTCCATTGATTAAACGCAAAGACGTTGAGAAGTTGACCTAATAAAACAGGGAGCGTCCGCAAAACACGAAACTATAAATAACAATTTTTATAATACAGAAGATGGAACCAGCACATGGCCCACCTGATATTAAGTGGTAACCATTATTTATGACAAAGTATTGCTTCGTAAATCACGCGTGTGTATAACGTGCCCTACGATGCAACGCTCTGCGCCATCAACTTGAGGCATGACAGTTTTAAGCCTCATGTGTCTGTAATTTCACCGGCACTAATTGTATGTTATAACCGAATGGTTTCCAAGAATCGGGTCTGATCATTGCTACACCCAAAGTCGGTAAATAAGTAAAAACCTTTACTATTTTAACATTACTGACATTGAATGTAACATAAATAAAACTGTTACTACTCCTTGGAAGAATTCATGACCGTTAAGCAGCAATAGGTAGTATAACATGTTTGACTTTGTACGTATTTGTTCTTATTTCTTATTGTTTTATTTTATATTCATTTGTATCTTAGTTTGATCATATGCTTCGACAAAATGTATCTAGGTAGCTATTGTAAATAATGTAATTCGAATGTAATTGTTAATGTTGACATATAAATATTGTAGAAAATAATAATCATAATACATAATTTTAATTGACATATTACATATAAAAACAATAATTTGACGAGCACACTCACCTTTTGCAGTGCCCTCACAGGGTCCATGTATTTACCTATGAATAAGTACCTGCTGTATTACTAAGATCTAATACAAAACTGTACTGTACATGGTGCAATAAACAAATAAACAAATAAACTGCAATAAAAACATATATAATGAATAATGAATATGAAATATGAATATTTACAGAAACTACAGTCTTTTAGCAGCAAGATGTGTGGAAGATTCCACAGATTGGACAAAACGCCACTAGCCTCTATCGTGTCCTGCTTCTAGAACTGGAGGCAGTTGAAAGTCCGCATTCATCGTGAGCTAGACCTGGATGAGGCGAGCAACAAATCATACTGAAGACAATGATGATTGCATTGCGTCTTTTGCCCCGCTTAATACCAAACTACGGTTGTCCCTCTGATTACAATGAACATAAGAGGGATATTTCGTAAAACAACGGTGTTTTGTCAATTTTGATGCCCATATATGTTTATTGAATTAGGTATGTACCTACTACAGTCGCGAGTGTACACAACTTTTGCCAATGACAAAGAGTATTTCAATTTTAGCAACTAGTAAGCCAACACATCATAATAATAATCAACCTAGCCGTTTTCGGCTTCGGTGACTGGCTTTTACGTTTGTCCTAAGTACTTGTCTTGTCTTAAGAGGCTGATATATCCTATCTTGGCTTTGAATGTTCTTAAGCAAACAGCGTACTAAACAAAGATCCTATAGCTATCTTATAAAAAAAAAAAAACTTCTGCTTCTACTGTTACTGATACTGGTGCACTTTTTAGAAAATCATATAGAAAGCTATGTTATTGAACCTACTTAGAAAATCAAATCTTCTTCTTCTACGAGATAAGTGGTCAACTTTTTAGAAAATCTAATAGGAATTAATAAGTTATGAGTTTACCAAATGACGTCCAATCTTCAAGTGCTATAATACTTATTGTAGGTTGGAAAGATTTTTATCAATGCCTTTTCATCATATAGGTGTGTGGACTGCGGACACGGTGGCGGTGGAGGCCTTCAGTACCATTTGATCAAGCACCTTCATAATTTAAAATGTATGTGTACTGCACATAGGTATGGACTCCGGGCGCGGTGGCGGTGGCGTCTTCATAATTTTTTGAAAACTCATATACATAAGACCATCCCACAAAAATTTGATATTTGGTAGAATGGTCAAAAGGTATTGGCAAAAACCGGTGGACCTTGAGTGGCGGCTAGCTGCCTTCAGGCTGCACTACAATTTTCTCTTTTGTTGTTCATTTTGATAAGTTTATGCACGCCAACCACAATTTTTTTACCTATCATGGTTGACTGGCAGAAAATGCTTCCTAGCATTAAGTCCACCAATTCTACATTTATTTTTGTAAAGTGCAATAAAGAATTAAATCAAGGAATTACGGCCTCGTTTGTGTGAAGCCTTCATACGTGTACAAGCATTTACAATTGAACATCACACCTACGAGCCACGCCAGTGTGACCACGTAGAGGTGCACGTATCAAATAAATTAAATATATTATTTACTAGAAAATACAGGTAACAAAATATTATAATTACTGGTGGTCCCCGCACGAGGCTTGTAGGTATCGCGGGAGGTCGGGTTCTACACCAGCCTATATCAGTCCACTGCTGGACATAAGCCTCCCCTAATATGAGGGGATATGCAAATAATCCCCACGCGGGACATGTGGGTTAGGGATCGTAGGGCACAACTTCTCGTACCGCCGACGCTGCTGCCCGTCCGCGGCCAGGGGATTTAGCTGTGCCGGTGTTAGGCTTCGCTATGCCGCAATCAGCTGGCCGCCAGAGCCTTGTTTGTTAGTTAGCAGGGTGTACCACGTTCAGGTGAGGTTGGCTTGGCTTGGGTTCCGAAGATGGGAGTTGGAACCCCGTACACCCCGGGAGGCCGGGTTATTTTATAGTAAAAATTACAATAGCACAGTGCCAGGGTAAAATAAACTCTAAGAAACAAATCATAAGATAAATGTTTCTTACATATAATGACATTAAAATAGGTACTTACGTAAAATGTGACATAGAAAAAAATAAGGAAGAGATCATTCAATAATTAGCCTATTACACTGCTGGATATAGGATATAGAGCGCTATAATGCGCCCTGTCCTCAGCTTGACATACATACATCTTTCCCTATACTGTAATTATATGACAGTTTGTGAGGTTGTGTGGGCAGGATTGCCTTTAAAGCGGTTCTGTAGATAGGATCAATTCTCTATCTAGAATCTGAATCTCAATGGATTTACCTGTCTATCTTAATTATTTTATTATTGTTTTCTGGTTGCTAGTGTTAGTGTGATTGTTACTTGGTTTCTATACTTATGTTTTTACCTACTTATCTCGAGCAATTTTTTTCTTTTTGTGTTGTGTGTGTCTTTCCATAAACGATTTCAGTTTCTATTATATTTTCTATCCTGTTTATTTTGCAAACCATACCGAAATTCGTATATCTTAAAATTTCAACCCACTGAATCTTGCGGTGGCTAGATTACCAATAAAATTTATGTAGGAGTATGCTAGCTTCTCTGAGGCACCCGGCGAAGCTGCCCCTACTTGTACTGTTATAGTAAGTGTATTTATTGGGTAATGTCTTATTAGATTTTAGTCGGTGGATGGGGATTTTTTGCAAGAATGCTTAATAAAAGCAGTCCACGATGTATACTTACCAAATATGATACGTAATATGCGTATCTTATCTTGTAATGGGAAGATTTTATCATCATCATCAGCCTATAGCAGTCCACTGCTGGACATAGGCCTCCCCTAATGAGCGCCATTGCGCCCTGTCCTGAGCTTGATTTTATAAATGATTTGAAATGAAAATTACACTGAAAACTTTTTTCTCAAGCTTTGAAAAGAATTCTGCTCGGAGACTGTTTCAGTTTTGGCCTGTCTATTTGGCTTATAAGTTAGTAGTGAATGTCTTTTTGCAATACTTATAATCGTACATTATACTTTGCTTACTAGAAATTGTTATTGGAAAGGTTGGTATATAAATAAGTTCTTAAAAGTCAGGTTTTATAAGTAATTTCTGCCGTGGGGCAGCATTTCAGTATTTTAGTTTGACCGGCGTGAATGAGGCTTAACTCACTTTTATACCTCAAGTACGTGAAAACATGCGTGAACTACGATAAAAACTTTGTTATAGGTAATGGTAAGCTTAATATCGTGGGTTTTGTATGATTGTTCCATCTATGTCACAGGTTTCTTCTGAAAATCAGCGCTGCTTAGTCCACCCCTGGCAAAGAAGCTGCAAGCTGAAAAGGCCTTTTTGGCCCATGCCGTTGCAGAACACCACACAACTTTAGTCTTACCGTCCTATTAATAACAGTTTTATAAACCTCAGATAGCTAAAACGGCGTTAAAATGTCATGTTACCCCTTTTTATTTACATTTAAATGATATGGACAAGCTTACCTCATCGAGCGTTTTAAAATGATTTGGTTATGAATAGGGGGTTAGTTTATAGTTCTTCCTGGCTTTTGTTAAAAGTAGTTTTTTTTTATATCTATGTGCTTGTATAGTAATTATTTTCAGGCACAGTGAATATTTACCTATAATTTATTCTGTATTTGTTGTACTTTGCTTTAAAAAACTGAATAAAGATCTTATTTATTTAGTAAACTAGTAAACATTTTTTTTTTTACTTTATATAAAACCTAATATTAGTATAAAACAGGAAAAACAAACTGCTGGGTTCCTCTCATTCCTTCCACATATTATGATCCTTAGCAATTTCTACCCAATTTTTTTAATTGAGTCCAGTCCATGCCGTCATTTTCATTCTGGTCGGGTCGTTAACGATTTGGCCGCGTAGCTTTCTCGCCCGCCAGGGGTACCTTTTTCCACAGATCATTTTACATGCGGCAGACGTGAGGTACCATTTTAAAGTACTAGTAGTTACGAACAATAGACCTCGCGAGCACAATTATTTTTGCAAACATTATTATAAGTAAAATCCTGCTATAAATAACTTTAGTAGTGAAGATAACCATGTCAGTTTAAAATACTACGATTGATATACCTCCATAAATGTTTGCCTTTTACCTAGTAGTTAAAGGGCCGATTCTAAAATCTAAAAGTGACCAATTTACTGCATTTTTCGGAGCTGCTGATGCTGCATGTCAAAGTCTCATTAGATTTTAAACAAATTTTTATGAGACCAATTAAACGCTACTTGGCTATAATAAAGAAAAATCATAGAAATCCAACAGCGCCCTTTTTGTCCCTTTTTGGAGGAAATACTCCTACAAAAAAATCCAGACAACAAATACATTATACACAATATACAAAGTATACCTACCAAGTTTCTTGAGCTCAGATCGAATGTAAAATACGACCTGAAAACTGACACAGGAAAGCAAATTTTGCCAGACTTCAAGCAAAGACATTTCGCTCGCTTCGCTTGCTCGGTCAGTTAGCAAAGACATTTCACTCGATTCGCTCGCTCGGTCAGATAAAAAACCAACCTTCTTAGTATTTGTTCGTATCCACGATTCATACATACACCAATAGTAGTTGTACTAATAAATTGCCTTGGGACACTACATAGCAAACTTTGAGAATTATCAAGCGGCGAAGCTACAAATCTTAGAGGCACCGTTTGCTCGGTAAATCTTAAAGGTCATAACTGCTTGAACGTGATTGGTGGAGCTGTTGAGAATGTGGTGTCCACTCCAGCGTGAGTTGGTTTGAATCCCGGTGCGACATCATCATCATCAACAACATACATAAGGTGAGATTTAATTCGAGTTTGAAGGTAAATCTTCTCCCGAAAGTCAACAACATTAATTGATCAGAGGCTTTTCGAATTTTGTTTTTCATTGAGGAACTAGTTTGCAAAGTAATGCATTTATATTATATATAATATAACGCGTCCTGCTGCGGACCCGCTTGCAGATAAACTTCTTGTACAAGTGTATGTTTGTCAATAAATTGTGAATTGTGAATCCTAGAACAGCTGATTTTGTAAATGATGTAATGATGATTAATTATTGTAACTCTGCCTTAATTTTAGGGCTGCTAAACATAACACATATTTTAGTGTGTATATCTTTAGTTTTTGGAGAAAATTTTTGAATCACGTACCTACCTACGTATCAAAGATTTTTGCCTTCATCAATACACATCAACTGCTTAGATAAATAGTATTTTATTGATAATTTTGGCTTTGAAATTATAATTGTACTTGGTCTAATTATAATAGGCTATTTTCAAAATATGTTTAATAGTATAGGTATAATTTAATTATTTTTTAATATGTAGCATGTATATTAGTTTTTGTATTATAAGCACCACCGCTCAATTCTTTTAATTATATTCTTTCCATTTTTGGTTGTCTGGAAGAAATCGCTTTAAGCGATAAGACCGCCCATTGTACCTATATTACTATTTCATTTCTCTGTTTTTGTAAATTTTTGGTTTTTAATTGGTGTTGTGTGCAATAAAGAGTTTATCTATCTATCTATCTATCTACCTATTTATAACTGATGCACTCACAACTTGTGGCCTTATTACAACCTTTTCGGGATAACATACGAATTCAATCTCACCTTGTTTAAGTCCACTGCTGAACATATGTCTCCAAACATATCATGAAGGTCTTAAGCCCTCTCCATCCACCGATCACCGATCGGCAATCTTGACGATGTCGTCAGTTATCTGGTGGGAGGTCTCCCTATACTTCGTCTTCTAGATCACGGTTGCCATTCAAGAATTTTTATCCCTTTCTGCATTTGATGACCGGCTTTCGCTCACTGCGAAATTGACCAACCTTCATGTTTTATGCGACCCTGGTACTACTGGTAACAATAATTTTACTCACAATAACAACCCTACTCCTGGTGTTAAAATTAAAAAGCCAAGGGCAACGACCATGGCTTTCAAAGCACTGAAGCGCTCAGATTCACTATTTGAGAGTGGCTTTAAGATATCTCAATACCACCCTCAAATAGTGAATAATGACCACTCTTCTTCGCCCTCTGGCCAGGTGGACAGCCGATCTGCGAAAGGCTGCTGGTAGAAGCTCGATGCGTCGAGCTGAGGACAGGGCGCAATGGTGCTCATTAGGGGAGACCTATGTCCAGCAGTTGATTGCTATAGGCTGATGATGATGATGATGATGATGATGATCACTCTTATGCGTGGCGTGGCTCATGGCGTGGCTTACTTGGGCGTTATTACCAGATCATATAAGTTTAGCAACACTCCGCCCGGTCACTAATTGGATGGGTGACTATTGAGCGGAATATAGATCTGACCGCCCCTTTTTCAGTAAGCCAAGGAGGCCAATAGCTGGACTAAAAACTCATATAGTTGGCCGCTAGCTTACACGAAAAAGACAAAGAAGGAAATGGAAACATCCGGGTTGGCCACTAGCTTATACGAAGATGAAAGATATAGATAACTTGTTCTTTGCTGGGCCTACGCAAGAAGCTCTCAGAACCAGTGGAGTGAAAAAAGGCAGCTTCAAAGACATTCCAAAGTAGTACATAGTTATTTCCTCAACCGCTCAATACAGCGTGGCTAAGGCTCCGTACACACTACTCCTAAGATATATATGTCAGACGAAGGGATCTCCTGATCCCCACACTGGGTATGCGGGATCTCTTTTTTTAAAGTTTAGTGACTATTTTGAAATAGGTGGGATTTAAATCTGCTATTTTGCCGATTCTAAACCACATACCTACGGTTTGAGAGACATCATTCATAAGCTTTTAGATCTTTTTACCAGTTGAATCGGAGAACTGAATACCACTTAAAATTGATTTAAAATCAGTAGTGGAAATACACATACAAAATAACTTTTTTAAATCAACATCCAACTTCGGTGCCCAAGCCACCCTCACCTGCACGTGGTGCACCTTCTTAACTAACAAACAGGGCTCTGGTGCCGGCTGATTGCGGCATAGCGATGCCTACATCAACACAGCTAAATCCCCTAGCCACCGATGGAGCAGCGTCGGTGATACAAAAAACTGTGCCCTGCGATCTCCAACCCGCATGCCCAGCGTTGGGATTATGGGCATATCCTTGATTAAAGGAGGCCTATGTCCAGAAGTGAACTGATATAGGCTGGTGTGGCTATGTAAGGGGCTGTTCCTTTCAGTTGTATATTTTCCTAAACCATCCCTGAATCAAGATGAACAAAACAAAAAAAAAACATTCAAATCGGTCGAGCCGTTTCCTCGCTTTTGCGAAACACACGCACGGCAAATGATTTTTTTATACATAAAAGACGAGATTTGTATAAATAAGATTTATGTCTTGCCTGTCTGTGCACTGCCTTACACTCACACACATTCACCCACACATACGCACCATAAAACTGTATCACACAAGCTCTTCCCAAGACGATATTAATATTAAGATTACGAGCAACTCAACATTCAGCACAAAATACATCTTAACCCAACGAGATAGGGTGTAAAGTTACGTGGAGGGGGTGAGGGTGTTGGGTGGTACTTGGGGCGAATGTAAAAACCACCCCGCGATCGACTTATATGCTGTATCAAGACGATGGTGCTCGAGAAGAGGGAGGTGGTAAGTGCTAGCTTTCTTGAGACTTTTTCGTTGTTTTCATAAAAGATTTTTTTATTTTGGAAAAGTTTGGGGGAGGCCTTTGCACAGTAGTCGGTCAAAATGAGCTAGTTTAAAAAAATAAGAGAGTAAAATTTTTATTTTGAGCCCGTTGGATACTCGTTACTGTGAAAAATTTGTGTTGCAAGGGTTGAATAAGACGCAAGGGGATACAAGGTGTTATATACTGGGATAAGCCCCACCGGTTCAATTCAATTCGATTCAATAAATGCATGTTTCAGATATTATTTCCGGGTCTAGGTGTAGTGCATGTCGTTTCAAAAATCGATGGTCAGTGTAGAACTGCACCTCGTCAAAGATCATCTTATTTCTGCTGTGAAGCAGCAGACTTGCTGTGTTTCAGTTTGAAGGGTGTGGGGTGCCGGTGACTTTACATGCTGACGGTTGATAAATGTAGAGTAAGTAGTTGCATAGAAAGGCACGTTCAACTTGCGTGACCTTACTTGGACAAAGGTAATGGGTACCACAAAATCAGGTGGATTTTTCAAGTACCATAAAACATGAATATGATGTAAGCGAACTAAAATTAGAATATATAAGTTTTTGTGAAAAATTAAGCTGTACATTAAAGTATTTTCATTAATTTAATATAATGTCGTCTGAATCACTTTAGCTTTCACCAGTACTCAATGTAAATGGAAGCAAAAGTGAAAAAACATATTGATATAAACCATAAACTTGTAATATAAACTTTACTTGAATCGGGGGAGAACGGACAACGGAATTAGGGGCAATACGGGACTGGGGGGCAACGAAACGAACCCACAATTATTAGGCAATACCAAGACAGCGCTATTTTATTATAATCTCCAAAAGTTATTTAACTAAAACGCACATACCGCCTTATTTCCGAAGGCGTAAGAAGCGCGCCACCCTCAAATTTTACCTCATCTTCCTCGCGAGCCCCACACCTACATATTTATTATGTACTTATGTACTACTTAGATACTCCTTATGTGCTTATATACCTACTTAATATGCTGAGACTTGAGATGAGATATTAACGTACGCTCCTATTACATAGATACGTTAGTAGGTTTAGAATATTCTGTTTGAAGATGTTTTGGAAGAAATTGACGACCTTTGTAGCAGTGGACGAAGGTCCGCCTGGGTCAAAGAGGTTGCAGGTTCGATTGCTGCCACGGGACAAATGTTTGCAGATATTTGTCTCAAGTCTGAATGTATTCTATGTATAATATGTTTGTATTCACAAAAAAAATATATATCAGTCATGTGGTTCTCATTATATAAGCTCTGCTATGTTTTGGCTAGATTATGGTGTATGATAGTGCATTATTAAATATCATTATTAATAAAAAAAAACAAAAGTAGGGCACGTCTTAAATAATCGTGACCTACGATGCAATACTTAGTTATAGGCAATGGTTACTTAGCATCAGATGGGACATGTGCTCGTTCCATCTTCAGGTACCATAAAAAATGTTCAGCAGTGGAAAAAAAAAGTTAAGTAGTAAAAGCTAAAGTTGTTGATGATGAAATAAAAGAGCGTTTTAAAAGTTTTTGTTCTTATCATTTTCAAATTCAAGGATGTTCTAGCCATGTTGGAAGTCTTCGGGGGTGTAAAGGGTTCCAACTTGCATTTTCGGAACCTAAGCCAATCTCACGGGCCCGCAGTTAGCACAAACGAGGCTCTGGCGGCCGGCTGACTGCGGCATAGCGCAGCCTGAAGCAGTGCGGAGCTAAATTCCCTAACCACCTACTGACTCGTGGAGCAACCTGCTAACTAACAAACGGGGCTCTGATGGCTTGCTGGCTGCAGCATATTGCAGCCTAATACCGGCACAGCTAAATTCCCTAAGCAGTAGGTGTTAGGATAGCAGCGTCGGTGGTGCATTCTGTTCCCTGCGATCCACCACCCATGCCCAAAGTGGGGATTATGGGAATTTATTAATTGGGGAGGCCTACGCTCAGCAGTGGCAGAGGCTAGTGTTGTTGAAAGAGGCCTCTGAGGGCTTATAAACTTCGAAACCAGGGTAACAGATCCTTGTACACTTGAGAAGTCAACTGGCTTATGTCCTATACTAGGTACTCTATTAGTAGCAGCAAAATGCAATACGTACAGATTTTATGATCCCAAAAAATTGGACCCAGGCGGGTACAAAGGTAAACAAGCAACCTTAGCAACAATACTGAATATAGTATACTAGCTTCCTCCGGCGTCTTTGCCTACGTGGTACCTGGATAAAAAGTAGCCTAATTTAGGTATATTCTAAGTTTCATCCAAATACATACTCGCACTCACAAATTTCCCATTTTATAATACACTCGAGAGCAATGAATCCGGGTCACTCAAAGAATCCAAAAAATCTCGGAAAGTAAGAATGCTAGGTTAATGCAATAAATTGTATTCAATAGACAATTTAATACTCCTTAAATGAAAGTATTAAAACTTCTTAGTTATTGTAAAGTTATATCATAAAAAAATCAAATTTGAAAAGGGAACACTGTCGAAGATGGAACTACGAAATTACAGGATTTGTTTTTGCTTTTGTTTGTAATCTGTCATTTATGTTGGTACATAAACCAGGTTGATAGTGCTCAATATTCATTATTCAAGCTGAAATCATATCGCTTACACTTGAAGAATGCACCAGAATACTTACATTGGTGGAAACCGGCCGGAGTCCGCGCGATACAGCCAGGACTGTCGGTGTGTCGCTGTCAACAGTACAAAGAGTTCTCCGACGTTACGAAGAAACTGGTTCTAACCTACGCAGACCAGGAACGGGCAGAACTAGGTGTACCACAGCACGAGAAGACCGATACTTGGTGAACACCATGCTTCGAAATCGCTTTCTCACAGGAACTGAACTCACAAATCAGTTTCGACGCCTCGGAGGAAGTAACCCAAGTGCATGGACAGTAAGACGTCGGCTTGCTGAATCTAACTTAAAACCCCTTAGACCTGCAAACGGCCCTAAACTGGAGCGTGGCCATCGTATTTCAAGACTAAGATATGCCCAGAACCACGTAAATTGGAGTATTGAAGATTGGTCGAAAGTTATGTTCTCCGACGAATCAAAATTTATGCTCTACAAGCACGATGGAAGACACAGAGTGTATAGAAGACCAGGGGAAAGATTCAAGCAAGCATGCATCGAAGAAAAAGTAGCCTACGGTGGTGGGTCTGTACTTGTGTGGGCCGGAATTTCCTCTGAAAGTCGCACAGAGCTGGTGATCATAGAAAACGGCTCTTTAACTAGCGTAAGATATGTGGAAGAAATCTTCAACGAACACGTTGGTCCATTTATGGTCAATTTGGGTGAGGATGCTATATTTATGCATGACAATGCCCGACCTCATACAGGTAGGATTGTGAATGACTACCTTCAAGAGATGAACATTACTTGTATGGAGTGGCCAGCGCGCAGCCCGGATATCAACCCGATCGAGCATGCTTGGGACGAGCTAGGGAGATGCGTAAAATAACGAAACCCTCCCCCAATCACGCTTCCTGAGCTCAAAATTGCTCTCACAGAGGAATGGGAGAATATTCCCCAAAATCGTATAAGGAACTTGGTGTACAGCATGCCAAACCGCGTAAACGCAGTAATGGAAGCACGAGGAGGTAATACGAAGTATTGAAATTCAAGAAAATCGTCATAAAGTTCAAAAATTTCATGTTTCCTATTTTTGTTTTAAGGAGAGATGAGCAGTTTTTTTTCTTTATGTAATTTTGTGTAAATAAAATGTATGGTGACTCATATTTTTTTAACTTTCATTTAAGGAGTATTAAATTGTCTATTAAATACAATTTATTGCATTAACCTAGCATTCTTACTTTCCGAGATTTTTTGGATTCTTTGAGTGACCCGGATTCATTGCTCTCGAGTGTATTAGTGTGGGTTAGCACTTTAAAAACAAGATAATCATTACTTGTTTATTACAGATTTTCGAATCTTATGACACTTTCGACTACTTTACTTACAGCTTCGCGTGACAGAACCAGAATAAAACCTTTTTTGATCATGACTTCCGCACAACAGACTTTTTATTTACTTTAGTAGATTTCCTTTAACCTTCTAGTTAGTGCTATAAAATTTTATATTTGGGATAATGTCCTTACAGCTAGAGAATTTAATATTTCCACTATTTTAGGTGAGCAAGTTACGCATGCAACCCGCATCTGCGGACATTCAAAAACAAAAACAGCCGCCATTTTCCCTAAATCCCACGAAATTAAAACTAAATCGCGCGACCCGAATTCAAAATTCGAACCCCTCACAACTACAAACGCAAAAACACCAATGAGCAACGAGCATTTAAGAACGCAACTATAAAGCCAGGTATCGTCAACCCTCGGTAAGAATTTTTCGCAAAAATATACTAGTTATAGAACGGGTGGGGGCACGAAGGATGGGGCGAGCAGGAAGTGGGGTGAAGTAGCGGGGTGTTTCTGCGGGTGGGGTGTCTCCTAAAAACGGTTAAGTAGCTCCCCTACCCTCTATAACTATTTTATGCGGTCCCCTTAGAAAGACAGCGGAGATGGGGCCGCGATATGCTATAAGCATAGTTAGGCTGAGGGAAGTGAAATTTTAATACGTCTAGTCGGTTAAGAATTCATGGTGGATTTATAATTAAATGCCTAATTAGGGTATAGCGTTGTTTTCGTGTATGAGTCGCGTATAAATTTTAATGTTATGGGTAATCTCGATGTTTTTAGGGGAGTTTTAGTTGGGAACACGCCTTTCGTTTTTCAATCCTTTGATTATAATAATAAGGTAGAGTTACATTACACATTGTTATGTTTTGAGAGCATCAGTGTTTGTATTCATCTTCTTCTGTATGGAACTAGCTAATTCTGTCATCGAGTTGTATGTATTCAAAATATTAAATAGTAGACAGATTTCGTAGGAAAAATAAATTTCACTAGATATTCTGAAACCCAACTTACCAAATCAGATAAGGGTACGTCGATTATAGACAAAGATGCGGGTGTCCCGAGTTTCACTAATTAAAATTCTATCTGGATAGATTAGCATTCAGTTGCAAAGTTATGTAAACAAAAAATTAGGTTTAGTATTCAATTGTAAAGATAAGTAAACAAAGAATTAGGTTGATATTTGCAAAGGATTTAAATTAACTATTAAAATAAAATACTAATTAATATTAAATATTTATACTGATTAAATAATATTTAAATACATTTTAAATTAAAATCTATCCAATAGTTAAATCCATTGAAATTTTTGGTATTACAGTATTTTCCGTAAATTTCAACTTTCAGCCAAAAAACTCAGTATTAATTTAACTTTTTTAAGACACAACTAAAAGGTATCATCACATAAGGGCATCGCAAGCCACACTGACAATCGTCAAGAAAAGCACCTGTAAGAAGTCGTAACCCTTCGTTTAAATATAAAATAAGAACAGGTCTCTTTTTGTAGGGCAATCGGTGAATGGGGTCTCAGAAAAAAAGCTGGAATTATGTCGTGGGAATATTACATTAAAAAAATATCCAGTTTTATTTAGACTTCTACAAGTTTATTATTTTCTACTAGATTTTCAAGTTTTTTTATAAATAAGTATTTATAGGTTTAACGATGTTAGTTTTGTGTTGTTGACAGTACATTTTATTTTAATATTCAAATGAATTAACGATCTCTCGTAATGGGCGTGAGTCCGCTATTACACGGAAGTTTGTGGGTTCGATTTCCACTGCAAGACAAATGTTTCTATGATCTGCAAGTATTTGTCTTGGATCTGGGTGTTTTTCTACTGTAATGTATGTATTTAAAAAAAAAGTAGTAGGTATTTCAGCCATTTAGTACCCATAACACAAGCTCTGCTTCGTGGCTTTATGATATGGTGTGAAAAATGTCCGGTATAATTTTATATATTAATATCATGCTTTCAACTTTTTAAGCTAAAAGAAAATAAAATTATTAAGTACCTTTTTACCTACCCCTGGTAATAAATATAATATAATGGTAATAAATGTAATATAGTTTTTTAATAAAACTATATTACATTTTAACATCATCATCATCGTCATCATCAGCCTATAGCAGTCCACTGCTGGACATAGGCCTCCCCTAATGAGCGCCATTGCGCCCTGTCCTGAGCTCGACGCATACATACATTTTATCAAATGAGGCAAGTATTGTATTATCAGTTATGTTGATTTAAAGACTAAAATAATAATTTCATTTTAGTTTGATAAGGTCTTTCCATAGAATAACGCGCTATTCAAATATTACAGTATGCTTAAAATATGTCCACTGTAAGTATACAGTTATAAATAAAAGCCTGGGAGTTTTTACTCTAAAAATTCTCACGACCTACGAGTGACCTAGAACCAAAACTGGTATTTTCCAAAATGAAACTTTTATCCCCAATCTCAATATACAAAAATCAAGAATAAATTATTTGAAACTTGTCTTTAAATAAACCACCCCAAACATTAAATCGAACAGGTTGTCCGATAAAAGCCATAAAAATATGTGTTACTTCAATAAAATTCCCACAAACGAAATTGATAAAAACAAGTTTTTTTGAAACTTGTCGTCAAAGGGAACGTCTTGAATCGGACTAGATACCAACTAAGATCACAACAAAAACCTGTTTCGATACAAAAAAGGGTGACTTTAGTTCTGATATTCTCTAAAAAAGATAAACTTATAAAAAACGTAAACACCGGTTTTTATACAAAATTAACTTGAGCTATTGTTGCAAAAACATCTTCGGATAAAACTAGAATTTTGGCTCAGACGAGTAATTTCTTATTCAGTTGTCAAGAAAACGTTTATAAAGTGTGAACTATCTTTTCTAAATAAAAAGTGGTTTAGCAAGACATGTGAATGTTCTCAAAAGAAAAAAATCTATGTGAAAACTCGAACCGCATTTCAGTTTGCATTCGTGAGCCAAATGTTGCGTACCTACGCCCGCCTGCTTATACCCATGTAAAAAGCCAACGTCTAAGGCGCGGGCGTGGGTGGGAAGGGGCCGCGGGTACACCTGACCTCTATCTGTGTGCGTTCTGTTGTAAATGTGAGCTTATATTTTCGTTTCAATAGTTTTTGTGCAGCGGTGTGGGTGCGTATGTGTGGGTTAATGCCGTATTGATTTGCCGTGGAGTCACAAGTTTATGGTTCTGAAGACGGAGCATACTTTAAGGTATTATGTAAGGATGTTGTTTATGGATGCTTTTAGGCAGGTATAGAGAAATTGTAACAGAGGTAGAGTGGTATTTGGATAGCGAGCTGTAGATTCATTTCTTTTGGTTGCAAACCTATTACCTATTTGATGGCTATTTTGTTCCGGGTCTCTGAGGTCACATTGAGATGCATACCAAAATGGTCGGTACCGGACTTATAATTGTAAACTTTGACATTTCTTCCGAAATAACGTCAATTGACAAACTATCAAAGTTTGTAAAAACAGGACCGTGAAGTCTGGACGACTGGACTTATGAATCGTACTACGTTGCCTCGTATTATTAAGAACAATTACTTGATACTGGCGAAATTATGGAAAACTATCCCAGAAGCCATTAAATCAAGAAGTGAAGTGAAGTAAGTATTTATAATTTTTATGTTTGTTACTCTTTCAATAGTAAAAATGTAAATGTAATTGGACTCCAGTAGGTCTATTGTGCGTGTGTCTTTTGCGCGTCTTCTTTCAATAGTAACAATATATATCAATGCTCATTCACGCAAAAACTATAGAACGGATTTGGATGAAACTGGGAATATACATACTAGTTTTTGACCTGGATTAGGACGTAAGACATCCTCTCTATTACGCACAGTACGCACAATTAGCAACAGTTTCCTGAATACCATATCCCATAAATCTGATTCTCCTCTATTGTGGAAACTCGCACAAAGAACCAAATCTCTACTTGTTATTATGTGTTGGTTTTTAAAGGTCTTTATTTAACAATAAACTTAACAACAGAATGTAAGTTAGACACGGTCTAACACATTGCAACATGATGTGTTTGAGTGACAGCACAGGCTACACACGGCCTTTATATTTAATAAAATTACTATTTATGAGTACTTATAGCTACTTGTTGAATCTAAGATAAAACATTCAGCACCAATACATTTAACCGGTAGACAAAAAGGTATGCGAACTTTGAGAGCCCACAATTTTAAACTATAAAAAACTCTTACATAATCTTGTTATTAAGTACTAACCCCTAATGATAAGTTTATAATAACCCAGTGGGCCATGTTCTCTGAATAAATAAATAAATAAATTATAAAAAAATATATTATTATTATATGCTACATTTTGTCCGGGTACCACGCGAGCAAAGCCGCGGGCGGTAACTAGTAGTATATACATATATAGTTATAACATGAGTACAGGAGGGCGCAACACACTTTTGACTAATTTTATTATCGCTAATCTTTGCATCTTGGATCCAGGACACGAATTGTTGGTTTATTTTAAGTAGGTAAGTATAATTATGTACATTAATAAGATTATAGATTAATTTCGTATCACATGATAGTGTACGAACAAAGCTAAGAAATGAAAAGCCAATTATTTAGTTACTGAGTACATACTCAACATTATCATAATAATAGAACAAATGATTCCCTACATACCATGTGCCGAAAATAGGGTTGGCTCAGCATGTGACGGCCTCTGTGGCGCAGTGGGCGAAGGTCCGCCTGAAACGCAGAAGGTTGCGGGTTCGATTCCCGCTGCGGGACAAATGTTTGCATGTTCTGTAGATATTTGTCTCGGGTCTGGGTGTTTTCTATGTACGATATGTATGTATTTACAAAAAAAAATTATACGTGTAGTATATCAATCATGTGGTTCCCATAATACAAGCTCTGCTTAGTTTGGGGCTATATGATGCTGTGTGATTACGTCCCGCATTATTTATTTATATATTAAGAAAAAAAAAATTGCTGTGTAAGTTATGAACCTAAACAAGACTGATTTTCAGTACCTTTTTAATTCCCCATAGGGCTACCCCTATCGGAAAAAAATGTCCTTACCTTATTTTACTGAAACTCCACTCCACTTGCTGACACTACCACTGACATACCTACCTCTTTCACTTCCGTCACATTCATCAAATCATCATGCATGGATGCTTATTGGTTTATCTTACTTTTGACTTTGTCTTTTTCCAGTATGTCTCTTTACCGAAGAAATTTGGCTTGCGAACTCACAGTTCACTTAGTTTCCACAATAGCCTATATCAGTCCAGTGGACATAGGCCTCACCAGCCTACATCAGTCCACTCCTGGAGTAAGATCTTCATTTTAGTGAGGGATATGCCCGTAATCCCTATGGTGGGCATGCGGGTTGTGGATAGCACAGCTTCTCGCACTGCTGACGCTGCTACCCGTCGGTGGTCTGGGAGCGCTTAATCGCAATCAGCCGACCGCCTGAACCCGGTTTCGCCGTATCACCGTATCTGTATCGCCGTGCCGTGGCTCGGCAAACGTAGTGAAGGACGCCCTCCTTCTAGATGAAGTAACGATTTGCGAAAGACTGCTGGCAGAATCTGGATGCGTCGAGCTCAGGATAGAGCGCAATGGCGCTCATTAGAGGAGGCCTATCTCCAGCAGTGGGCTGCAATAGGCTGATGATGATTATTTATTATTATTTATAATGATGATGATGATGATGATGATGACGACTGAGGTATTTTCACAGGCTAAAATGATAAGGAGATTTATACTTTTTTTACTCATCTTCTTATGTACTCGATGATAAGATGATGATTTTCGCTCTTTTGGAAAGCTTATTTTTTTATTTAGTTACCTTGTTCGTGTCTGAAACCAATTTTTTTTGTACTTTTTAATTTTCTCGGCTGATTGTACATTTTTTGAAAAGCTTAATAACAAAAGGTAGCTGCCCTATATGAGGTAAAATTTTGCCACACTGTATATATCTAATTTGTAAAAGAATTAGGCATAGGTGATCATTAACCTCCTTATTTATGTACGCTACTCAAAGTTGACCAAAGATTAAAGTTAGCTGTTTTGACTTATTGTCATTATTCAATGGTTGGAGATGGCAATACCCTCAGCATCGTTTAGCTTTTGAAAGGTGTTCATAAGTTAGACCATAATTAATTATTAAAAAATACATTCATTTTTAAAATTTATCTAATCACCAGATAGTGTGCACCCTTTAATAGTTGTCCGTTACACCTAAAAATTGCCCTATAACAAAAAACGTCAACCTCTCTTTATAGATCAAAATTCGTTGAGAATTCGAACCAAATGTTGTTTTCGCCACAGCGCACGCCGCAGTTTGAAAAAGCAGCGTCTCGAGGCGGGGAGGGGCTCTTATATTTTAAGATGGCTTCCGCGCAAATATCGACGTGCTGCCACCCTGCGCCATGCGGCGGAGTTTTAGCACTGATTTAGCGTCTTTGTACGAAAATGTTGAGCACGCCTGAATATTAGTATAATATTATTGCTTCACGAAAATGTTTTGGATTCTTAGACTCATAAATCATCTCCCGCTACTACACTCCTGGAGTGGTGTAGCCTTGAAATTAGATTTCCCTTACGAAGTACGAAATTTAACTTTTCTTGAATGTAAAAACTTAAACTGCAATAAAAAAGGTAAAATACTTTAAATCTTATTTAATAGAACATAAAAATAAATAAAATTAAAAATAAATTAGAGTAAAAATAAATAAGAATAAAAATATATTAGAGTAAAAATAAATAATGCAAAACTAATATTATTTACAAATAAATTGCCATAAATATAAACTTCAAAAATTCTATTTCCCACTTCGAGGAGCAGGCTTTTTCTTAGCAACTGAATACCTTCTGAGCGCCATCAGACCCATTTCTAAAATATCATCAATTTGATACATCTCTTTACAAGAGATAGGAAGACAGTTACCTTCAATACACACGTTTACCAAACCCCTAGGTCGTTTATTCAGTTCCTTCTGATATACTAAAACACACAGCAGCTTCTTCAAAGAGAAATAGCTCAGATCATTATATGACAAATTCAAGTAGGACACGTAATTGTTGCCACGGCAGTAGACGATACCGTCTTTTGATACTGTGTTCGTTGTCGAGAAAGGGTCGCTAAAAACACCCAACAAATTGATAGCCATATTCTCTGCCTTCTCAAACATTGCAGTATTAAAATTGATCAAACTCCTGTTTGTGTCGTTCAATGTTTTAAGAGATGACTCCTTTTCTACTCCTTTAGACTTTTTTGCTGAGAAACTAGGCGGTCTCACTACCTTCCTTCTAAACTTCCTGTCGTCAGCGTACTTGAGCTCCATCACGTATTTAGCTATTAGTTCTTTCTTCTCTTGCAAATACTGCATTCGTCTCTGTCTGGATTTCAAAATTTCATCAACTGTCATAGGGAACTCTTTTAAAATATCAAGTATAGCTGATGCGCCTTCATCAGTTATCATGTTATCAGCTAAGTTTAGGTAGGCAAGATGCCTGTTTGATCTCAACGCTTCAGCCAAATGCTTTACACCTTTATCTGTGATTCTGTTTGTGGCAAGATTAAGGACTGATAACGTTTTGGAAGCAGGAAGAGGGTAGGCTAAGTTTTCGGCTATTTTCTTAAAAGCTACGTCGTCTATCTTGCATCGCGACAATGATAGGTATCGTAGACAGTTGGGACGTTCCAGCAGCATGCAGTAGTTGGGGTGTTCCAAATATGTCCCATCTAAGCATACATCTGTTATATGTGATAGAGGTAGAAACTTGGAGATTTCATAAAGAGAATATTTATCAAGACCTTTGTTTATAGTTATATTATAGAGGTATAAATGAAATTTGACGATTAGACCAATGATTTTAAGCACTTTTCTGGGTACGTGTTTGTTTTTATCGAACTTAATTTGCACCAGGTTGTCACAGCTGTCGTAGGTTGTGAAGATTCTTATGATATTATTGTTCTTGGTAGTGAAGGCTTGAAAATGGGCCGATGTGCTCTTGTCCTCTTTGCCGGGGTCGGAGCCTAATTCCATGTAAGATTGGCCGGTCTTTTTTTTATTGGATTTGGAGCGGTCGGTGACGGCCAAACTAACGTATTCATCTGAAATTTGTAATTATTTAAAACTGGTGAGACCCGGATGAAAAATTCTTGTTCCAAAAATACCTACTGATGAGCAAAAATTTTGCTCAATCCGTTCAGTATTTGGCGTGCAGGAGCAATAAACATTGCACATTTCGCAAACTTTCGTCTTTATAGTAATATTAGGATCATCATCATCATCATCAACAGTCCACTGCTGGAGGCCTCACGAAGTTTTTGCCATCCACCACGGTTTTGTGGAAGTAGTATCCACGAACGCCCGACAAGTCTGGTTGGTCTGGTCTTTCGTCGCTTTAACCTACCCTTGGCGAACATTTAGTCAATGTCTTGCTCCAACTGTAATGTGTCCCGCCTATCCCCACTTGAGTGCCATAACTCGATTTCCAATGTCCTGGAATTTTGTCCGTTTTCGAAGTTAGGGACCCGATCTACAAGTTTGATGCCGAGCATAGCTCGCTCCATGGCTCTCTATGCTACTCTCATTCTATACACAGGCTCATGGGTAAAGCGTGACATGCCATGTCTCGGCACTGGTAGGATATAATTAATAATTTTGCCTGGCTTCATCGTAATCTGCCTAAATTTAATTAGTAACCAGTATTACCAGCAGCAGTAATCTATATTATAGGCCTCCCGTAATGGGCATAAGAGAGTTTTAATTTTTCAGAAAATTAAATTTTTAAGGATTTTCTTGAAGCATTTTTAGTTTTAGAAATGTACACTCTCATCTGTTGAATTTGATTATTGCAATAATTATAGGTTAGATATAATCTACACATGATAGAAAATTAGTGTTATGCTCTAATGCTGCCTATGCTAATATAGGGTAGGTACTATTTTACCCAAATTCACTTATGTTTCTTTACATTAACACCTATTAGGTACCAGATCTATGGGTACCCCTATAGGTATTGTTTATTACCTTCGCCTAGTATTATTACTTACCTAGTACTTATGTTGGCAGTTGGAACGAGCTATGTAGGAGTTTCTCCGAAAGGAAAAATTCAATACAGAACTAAAGCACTGTCTTTTGTCAAAGAACCGATGACCGTTGTGGTAAACGAGTTCTTGAGTGGAGACCGGGAATCACTTACCATCAGGAGGACCTGAGAAAGATCTTTATGCCTGTTTGCTTACCGGTATAAAGAAGTAGGTCAATGATAAAAGTATACTAACTCTGTATCACCCTTTCGATGAGGACGGCAGCATCCACTTGTAACTGATTGCATGCCCAAGGTATATACACATCAAAGTCACTAGGGCTAGGACTGTTCGTTATTTCCGGATCATTGTTGAACTTCCCACTCAATGCTCTGTCCATTTTTGAGTAAATTCATGTAAATTACTTATAAAATATATAATAAAAAAATTGTTGCAGAGTTGTGTGGAATTTATGAAAGGTTGTCAACGTAGCGTTTAATTTCTCTATGGTTGTCAAATTGCAAGCATTGATACAGAAAGTAGTTGAGTTGTACTTTTAGCTGTAGAAAGTAGGTTAAAACTAAAAAAAGACCTTAATAATAGTTAGCAGCCTTCTACCTGCGGTTTCGTTTGTATGGTACCTTTTATTGCTTGTACCTATGGTAAAATTAGTATAAATTTCAACCTCCAGACATCAAAACTTTTACTTTTTAATGTTAGAAGAATATAATAATCATCATTATCCAGACCTTTTCTCACGCTAGGTGAGATTAGCATACATGTTTTCATCTTCATTCCACTCACTTCAATCAGTCGTAAAATCTATGCCCACACTCCTTTCATTCTCATATCCATAGAGAAAATGAAAACTATACTACCCTCACACAATCACCTCGTACACAAGCTCAAATTCGCACAACGAGCTATGGAGATACCTATGCTCGGTGTCTCACTACGTCGTAGAAATTGCAGAGGACATCCGTAAGAGAACCAGAGTAACCGGCATAGCTCTTAGAATCAGCTAGTTGAATTGGCAGTGGACAGGCCATGTAGCCCGTAGAACCGATAACCGTTGGGGAATACTTCTTGAATGGTGACCACGAACTGGAAGACAAAATGTAGGGAGACCCCACCACCAGATGGATCGCTGATATCATCAAGATTGCAGATTGTAATCGATGAATGGAGAGAGCTCGTTATCGTTCTTTGGAGATTTTCAGCAGTGGCCTTCTATACTTTGTTGATGATGATGACTCTTACGAGACTGGGTTGAAAATGGAAAATCACCCTCACACCATCACACATTACACTTTACATCTCTTACACCCACAAAAATGCGTATCTATCTATAGTATCGAAAATAATGTATAACCTTTATCTATCTTTGCCCAAATTGGGTAATTATGTACTAACTTAACTTTAATAACACCTTACATTGTAAACTAACATAATTATTGCAATAAAGAATATGAAATATGAAATACATAAAATATTTTTGTTTCTAAGAATACACCATCATCATCATCATCATCAGCCTATAGCAGTCCACTGCTGGACATAGGCCTCCCCTAATGAGCGCCATTGCGCCCTGTCCTGAGCTCGACGCATCCAGCTTCTACCAGCAGCCTTTCGCAGATCGTCACCCCACCTGGCCGGATGGCGTCCTACACTACGTTTTCCAAGCCACTAAACTAAGTCTAGTCTAAGAAAACGACTATTTAAAAATCTTGTTTGCCTACATGCTATGAATTATTGGCATTAAGTTGTCTACATTATTCATAAATTTTATTTATTCAAAGTGCCATTGATTCTGTGATTATAAATAAATAAATAAAAATGATGACACAATCCATGCATTTCGTCTTCGGTCTACCTCTATTTGTGCTTCCAGTTACATTCATATTCATCACTCTTCTAGTCACAAGAACTTCATCCCTCCTCATCATATGCCCATACCATGCCAGTCTACCTCACTTTATCTGACACAGGTGCCACTTTTAGATTACCCCTGATATACGCGTTTCATACCTTATTCAGCTTTGTTTACCACTAGCCTTTTAGGCTAGGTCACAAAAAAATCTATTTAGTCCGCATCGAGATAATTATAAATTAGTCCGTCATTTATATTATCAAAAAATATGACACGTATTTTTTTATTTTGTCAATGATATAGTTTGTTAAAGTTTCACGTGACGGGTAAGTACACTTTTTACATACAAGTGACGTCACGAGCCCCCCCCCCCACCCCGATTTTTTACGCTCTATAACTGTAATTTTTTATTGATTGATTGAAGGACTAATCTGAATTAATATTTTTTTACCCAGGCATCATCCCTCCTTTTCTTTTGCATGTTAAAGGTATGCTTTCTAAGTCTTTAAATAAATAAAACATAAAATAAGTGAAATCTTATATAATGTCAATCAAAACTAATCATATATAATTAAAAATAAATAAACTAAAATACACTAACGTTAAAAATAATTAGAGTAAAAACAAATACTGCTAAATTATTAATAATAATTAAAAATAAATTGCCACAAATACAAACAACTTCAAAAATCTATTTGCCACTTTTAGACGCAGGCTTCTTCTTACCAACAACTGAATATCGTCTGAGTGACATCAGACCCATCTCTAAGATATCATCAATTTGATACAGTTCTTTACAAGAAATGGGTAGACAGTTTCCTTCAATACACACGTTTACCAAACCTCTAGGTCGTTTATTCAGCTGCTTCTGATATACCAAAACACATAACAGCTTCTTTATAGAAAAATAGCTCAGATCGTTATATGACAAATTCAAGTAGGACACGTAATTGTTGCCACAGCAGTAGACGAGTCCGTCTTTTGATATTGTGTTCGTTGTCGAGAAAGGGTCGCTAAAAGCACCCAAAGAAGTCATAGCCATGGTTTCTGCCTTTTCGAACAACCCAGTATCAAAATTCATCAAACTCTTGGTAGCTTCGTTCAGTGATTTGAAAGATGGCTCCTTTTCTACACCTTTCCCCTTTTTTGCTGGGAAACTAGAAGGCCTTGCTGTCTTCCTTTTCATTAACTTCCTGTCATCTGTATACCTGAGCTCCATCACGTATTTAGCTATCAGTTCTTTCTTCTCTTGTAAATACTGCATTCGTCTCTGCCTGGATCTCAATAGTTCATCTACTGACATAGGAAATTCTTTCAAAATATCAAGTATAGCCGATGCTCCTTCATCAGTTATCATGTTATCAGCTAAGTTTAGGTAGGCAAGATGCCTGTTTGATCTCAACGCTTCAGCCAAATGCTTTACACCTTTATCTGTGATTCTGTTTGTGGCAAGGTTCAGGACTGATAAGGTTTTGGAAGAAGGAAGAGGGTAGGCTAAGTTTTCGGCTATTTTCTTAAGAGCTACGTCGTCTATCTTGCATCTCGATAATGATAGGTATCGAAGAAAATTTGCACTTTCTAGCAGTATACAGTAGTTGGGGTGTTCCAAATATGTCCCATCTAAGCATATATCTGTTATATGTGATAGAGGTAGAAACTTGCAGATTTCATAAAGAGAATATTTATCAAGACCTTTGTTTATAGTTATATTATAGAGGTATAAATGAAATTTGACGATTAGACCAATGATTTTAAGCACACTCCTGGGTACGTTTCTGTTCTTATCGAACTTGATTTGCACCAGGTTGTCACAGCTGTCGTAGGTCGTGGAGATTCTTATGATGTTATCCTCGGCGGTGTAAGTTTGGAGATGGGCTGATGTACTCTTGTCTTCTTTGCCGTGGTCGGAGCCTAATTCCATGTACGATTGGCCGGCCTTTTTCTTCTTGGATTTGGAGCGGTCAGTGACGGCCAAACTGACGTATTCATCTGAAAATTGAAATTATTTTATACTAGCTTTCGTATTCGTGGTCGAGACAGAAATAGATGTGTGCATAATTTCAACCTAACAATACATATTTTTTACATTACTTTAGCTTTTTTATTTGTTTGTAATAATTATTGTAGAAGTAGAATAATTGTTCTCAATTCTATCTTATTCTTTCCATCCTTCTTCTTATGGAGTTTTTAGGCTACGTGTCAAACCTCCCTCTCGCTCACACAGTTCAACATTTTTGAAGATATAAAATCACTGACTTATGTAAAATAGCAAGTCTTCACATTCTAGAGAATAACTATTCAAATCAGCATATTATTATTTTGATTCTATCATAAAAAACTGGTACCAATGTGATCAATTTTGGTACAATTTTTTTGGTAGGAAAACGTATTGGGTTCAACATGATATTCTTGCTGAACCTTTGTATTGTTATTTTCTAGGCCACGAAGGTTTGCTATTTTGCATAACTATAGTCAAGTGAGAGGGAGGTTTGACATGTATAGCCTTAAGGCCTCCAACATGGCTTAACGACTGCTAACGTAAATTGAATATACTAACTCTGTACCACCCTTGTGATGATGACAATGCCGTCAATTTGCAACTGATTGCATGCCCAAGGTATATACTCATCAAAGTTACAAGGACTGGGTTTGTTTGAGTTTTCGTCTTCATTACTGAGTTTGGTGCCACTGAATTCTTTATCCATTTTTAAAAAAATACATGTAAATTACCTAACAAATTATAAAGAAATTAATATTTTGATAAGAGTATATGAAAAGATGTCAAAGTGAAAGCAAAAATACAGACGTAGGTTGGATGAATACTTTTTGATGTAGAAGTAGGTTTCATTTTAACCAAATATATGTTATTTGTTTGGTGCTAGAGTAGTTTTAGTAGAGCTCTTTGTGAAGGGTTCGTCCGGTGAATTAAGGTCATAGCCCACTTACACGACTCTGCTCCAACACCGCCCTAAACTAAGGTGACTGATCACATTCATCGCGGCAACAGCTAGTAGGCACCCAGCAGTCCACGCGGCGACAGCTAACCGGTACCCAGCTGTCCACGCTACAACCTGCGTGCACCGTCCACCGACCGGCGCAGCGACTGCTAGCAGTCAGCTCGTGGACACCGCGCCGACCGCTCGTTCACAACGTGTGGCCAGCGAGGCGTCAACTACCGAGCAGTCTGATGGCGGGAAGCTTGCTGACACCGAGCTGTCGGCTAATTTATGTTGTCAGTATAAACTATATCGCAAGGCCACGACTTAAAGCCCATATTTGAATGATATTTTATTAGTCGGGTGGTAGCAGAGTCATGTAAGTGACCTTTACCTATTACCACCATGCTTAGTTCTGCCGTGAAGCAGCATTGCTGTGTTTTGGTTTGAAGGGTGTAGATACCGATGATATTACAGACTTATGTGGCTAACATCTTCATGACTCAAGTTGATGGACGTAGGACGCTAAGCAATACTTTGTTATAAGTAATGGCTACAACTTAGGATCAGGAGGACCACGTGGTAAGTATTCAAAAAAGGTAGAAGAACGAGGTAAGGTAAGCGTGGGTTTGATTCTTGCTGTACCTGTCGGAGGCCAGGGGATGTATCTGTGCTATGGAGACTGTGCTATGCCGCAATCAACCGACCGCCTGAGCCCCGTTTAGTAGTTAATAGGGTGCACCACGGGCAGGTGAAGTTGGCGTGTGTTCCAAAGATGGAGTTTTGAACACCTTGCATCCCTAGAAACGGAGCCACTTGCGTGAATAAAATTACCAGCAAATATTATCAAAGACGTTACAACTTGCCAAGAAACGATATGTGATTATGTAAATAAGTGAAGCGGTGGAGTTGCGAGTAACGCGGGGTTGCCTCCCACCCTGGGGGGTGGGAGCTCGCGAAAACTACCAGCGATATTATAACTTGCGCTGGAGGATCTAAGATGTGGATGCAGACTTTTTCCACTGTTTATCACTAAGCAATAGAAATAGAAAGTAACAAGCTTCCCACAACTTCGTTCGCGTGGTAGGTACTCAGATAAAAAGTAATTTTTTTAGAACGTAAACTATATTTCAAATTTCATCCAAATCCTGTAAATAATAAGTCCTGTACTTCGAATAACTAGTTCTGAGACCTAATGTTATCTACACTTATTTATGCAAATGAATATCTTGCATCTTGTAACCATTTAGTAGCTTTTGCGTGAAAGAGTAACAACACTCTACCATCCATCCTCACAAACTTATCATCATCATCATCATCATCATTCAGCCCGATAACACCCACTGTTAATATGTATAATACAAAATAAAATTAGTAGGTTATAGGATTTCTTTGGAAAGAAAACTCCTTCCACTTGACCGGATACAACGCAGGGCAGCTCGTATTGTCGACGATCCTAAGCTCACTGACGATCTAGAGCCATTAACTCTGCGGAGAGACGTTGGATCTCTGTGTGTGCTCTATCGTCTGTATAATGGAGAGTGTTATGAAGAGTTGTTTAAAATCTGGTGCCCGTGGCCGCTTTCCACCATCGCACCACACGCCGCAAAACCAAATATCATCCGCACCACTTGGATGGTTGGTTCTCGACAACTGTTCGTTTTACACGGTCCTTCCTGCCACGTACGTTTAAGTTGTGGAACGAACTCCCTGTTGCGGTTTTTCACAGAGCTACAACATGGGGACCTTCAAAAGACGGGTATTTCATCACCTCAAGGGCCGGCAGCGCATCAGTATTGCCTCTGGTGTCCATGGGCGGTGGTGACTACCTCTCATCAGGTAGCCCGCATGTTCGTCTGCCAGTTATGGCATAAAAAAAAGTTAATAACTTATTCGTGGAAACTAAAAACACCAGTTGTTATTTGTTTTCAAAAAAATACTACGACTTTGCTAGTCCTCGTGATCAAGCTTCTGAATCACGATATCAAGTGGTTTTAAAATGAATTTAATTGTCTGAGTTATTAGAATGAAACTTGATATATAAATAAGATTAGATAAGATAATTTATTTCACACAAAAACTTTATACAGTTACATAGTATACCTTACTTAATGTGCTATTTATCTAAAGAAAGGCAACATTATCTAAAGAAGGCAAAAATAACGCAGGCACATGTGGCTCAGAGTTCTTACCTCCCGTGCTAGTTGTAAGCTGTGTTACGGCGAGGAAATACATAGTTTATAAAGACTAGTTTTATCCGCGCGTTTGAGTCAAGCAAATACGTTCATTTGTTAGATCGATCAGTACTTTCTTCCTCAGTCTGTGGTACTTTTATAGCCACTGGAAAGGCGGCACGTACTCATAACAATCATCATCATCATCATCATCAGCCTATAGCAGTCCGCTGCTGGACATCCCCTAATGAGCGCCATTGAGCCCTGTTCTGAGCTCGACGCATCCAGCTTCTACCAGCTGCCTTACGCAAATCGTCACTCCATCATGTGTAAATCATACTCTACCATCTTACCAGTTAGTTTTACCACTTAATTCCATTTACCATGTAAATGGACTCCCTTTTCCGCATTTGGACTTCAGTTGGTCCATTGTGCGTGTGTATGGTTACATTTACCATACAAGTGGTGTTATGTTAACTATACAATCAATGGACACATCATTTAAACAACCATCTACGATTCCCGTTGCAGGACAAATGTTTGTTATTTGCAAATATTTGTCTCAGGTCTGGTTGTTTTTTATGTATAATACGTATGTATTTCAAAAATAATATATAATAAGCATATCAGTCATGTGGTCCTAAATTATAAGCTCTGCTTAGTTTGGGGCTACATGATGCTGTGTGGTAGGTTAAATGTCCATTTTTTTATATCTACCATAAACAGAAGGAGAGCGTGGGTTACCACCATAGAACCCTCTGCCACTTTCTTCAATGCCGCCGCGGCTGGAAGCTAGTATAAAATAATAGTCCCTCTCCACTCTAAGCGGGCTCTCTTCGCGCTTTTGCTAAGAAGTGTTCGAGGGCGCCATCTTGAATCTCATCTCACTCGCAGCTCGTTACGTGCTAGATAATATATTAAAATACCTACTAAAACCTTCTCAGCATAGTGAGAGGATGGATAGGATGTAGGTTATTAATAATAAATAAAAAAATAAATCATGCTGGACTATCACACAGCATCATGTAGCCCCAAACTAAGCAGAGCTTGTGTTATGGGACCCATATGATTGATATATTACATAATATTATATATTTTTTGTAAATATATACATATCATACATAGAAAACACCCAGACCCGAGACAAATATCTGAAGAACATGCAAATATTTGTCCCGCAGCGGGAATCGAACCCGCAACCTTTTGCGGCCCAGGCGGACCTTCGCCCACTGCGCCACAGAGCCGTCAGGGTTCCAATTTAATATTGTGCGCTACTCAAAAACATAAAAATATGTATTTCTTTAAATAACTTCAGTTCATTCATTGTACTTGCATTGTGAATCGTGCCTGTAGACACCATCTATGGCCTCAAGGATATTCAAAATTTCTTTAAATTTTCAAAAAAAAAAAAAAAAAAATTAGGTACTTGGTTTTTAAAAATTTGCCGAAATAGTGAAATTCATAACAGTTCATAAGCATTACTCCTACTATAGGAGTGATGCTGATGAACTGTCGTTTGGCTGACCGTTTGGGCTGAGCAAATCCATAGTTCGGAAAAGCACGTATGAGATTTGAGTCTCAGCTTACTGTCGTGAAGCTATGTCGGACGCCGTCAAGGCCTAAAAACTCCAACACTAAAGTTGGCCACAAGCTCAACCAAAGAAGGAAGGCTTAAAAACTCCGACACTAAAGTTGGCCACTAGCTCAACCAAAGAAGGAAGTAGGTATTGTACATTATTATTATTATTTTATACGAAGCCGTTAACTTACATGAAGGTTCCGTAGCGCATTTACGTAGCACCGTAGCATGTCGTAGAGCTTTGTAGAGATTCGTAGAGTTTCGTAGCATCAAGCGTAGATTGCGTGAGGAGTGGTATTAGTATATTTTACTAGCTTCCTCCCGCGGCTCCGCTCGCAAGGTATCCGGATAAAAAGCATGTAAGCCTATGTGTTAATCCAAGACACTATATATATTCCATGTTTCATCCAAATCCGTTTAGCCGGTACGGAGTTACAAACACAAATTTTACATTTTTTTCACAAATTTTAAATATTAGTATGATCATCATGATTTGGTAGAAGGAAGTTAAGCTGATCATACCCAGTAAAGTATTTGAGGTAGATTGATTTCGTTTCCCAGGTCACCTAAGTTTATTTATTTTATTTTGTTAATGCAATTTTTCTCAAAATCAAAAATGAAATAAAGGTTACCTTTACTGAAACTCTCTATCTTTAGTATGTTTGGTATTTTTTCTCCCAGGTCTGTATACTGATACAGGGTAGTCCAACCAATAGGACCTTACATATGGGATGTTTGTTAAAATATAATTGTTTTAAGTAACAATCATCTCTAATTCTGAAAAATAGGGTCCTGGTTTTGATCACTTTGTAAATATACTTCGTCAACTTTACATGTTTTTTTTCTATATTAAAAACGAAAACATCTTAAATAGGTGACCCTACTCAAATGTTTCCTTCTGTTACCAAGGGAATTGACTCAAAATTGTACATAACAAAGTGCTATAGAGGATGTACTAGTAGTTCCTGTGTGTTTCATAAAACCTACGAAATAAGTAAACTTTTTTAACCCTATTACTTTTTTACCTATATTTCGCCTGTCCACAAATTATAAAGTTACGAGGCCCACAGTCAAAAGGTTAAAGTGTTTCCAATAATATATTATTTTATCAAAATAATAGACTTATCTTCAAAGCTTACAAGGCACGCAGTTAAAGTATCAAAATCAATTCAGTATTTCACAATGCGTGACGTAACATACAGAAAAAACAACTCGCATTTATCATGTCTATATATAAAGTTGTAAACTGACTGACTGGGTAGTATACCAACGCACAGCTCCAACCGCTGGACCTAGAGACTTGAAATTCACACATAGATATTACCATACATATATAGATATTGATAGATAGATAGATAGATAGAAAACTCTTTATTGTACTCGCACCAAAATAAACAAATAGAACAATATACATTAACAATAATGAAAGTACAATGGGCGGTCTTATCGCTTAGAGCGATCTCTTCCAGACAACCTTTGGATGGACTTGCTTTAAAATACTGTAGCTGACGATGGTGTAATATCAATAAACACACTAAAGGGGTAAAATAGGAAATGACAGTTTGTGTGAAAGTCCGTAAGTTTCTAAATAAGGATCTGAAATGATGTATTTAGGCTGAAAATTGATTTAAACATGTCTCAGCGTTATTGATAATTCTAGCCCCGAAGGGTGAGAAGGGGGATGAATATATTTGATCTTCTTCTTCTCCTTCTCGTATGAGTTAGTGACCAACTCTGGTGTCGACCAAAGTATTTGAGAAAATCTATACAAATTAAAGTATAAATAATAATAATAATAATAAACGTTAGCAAAACTGCGTGAAGCTAGTAGCATATAATAGTATGAATGAGTTTGTATTACCCTTGTGCCTCACGTTAATCATCCAAGCGAACCAGTTCGTGCAAGTTCGGACAAGTTCGGAAACTTATAGAAGCGCGCGATCCGAATTCGAAATCGTCTAAGAACCGAATGGAGTAGTTCGTTCGTTTTCAATCTAAGTTTACGATTTCTTTAGGGCTTGCTCTGTTTTATTTAACTTTATGATATCGAAGAAAAATATTCTTCGAAAAATTATATATTTGAATCAAGTAATTTACTATTAAGTGACTTGAATTTTTATTTGGGTTGACGATATTGTCAGCTTTGTGGGTCGCCAGTTGATCAGGCTAGTTCAGGGACGTGTCTATTGGCAGGAGCAAAAGGAGACCTATTCTCAGCAATGGGTGAGTATAGGCCTCCCTTTGTCTCCCTAGTCGGGCTGCGGATGATGATGATGGTGTCAGAAAATATTAGGAAAGGCATCATCATCATCAACCTATAGCAGTCCACTCACACAAAGGGGGTGATTTTGACCATAGTTCTACACATGTTCTGAGAACCTCACCCAAAAATAAGTGACTCGTTTCCATTAAAAAAAAATTACTTAGCCATGTCATGTGCATGGCTATTCAATCTCCAAAGTGGAGCTACGTTCATCATCATCACTATGTCAAGAACAAATTTCAATCAGAAATTCACCAGTGCTGGGGTTGCCTTAACATGGTTTGAGTAAATTTATACAATGATAAATAATAATCAATAAATAAATAATAAATAAATAAATAATGATGGATTATCACACCGCATCATGTAGCATATAATAATACATTGTGAAAAGTCATAAAGCAAAAGTTATTGACCTTCGGGAATGGATTTACCCCCTTTCGAAATACCCCCGACAGATTCAAACACACCTTGTATAGCCAAGGCTATAATTTATCGTATTGCTGATAAAGCTTAATCAATTTTGGTTACCTTCATAATTTTTAAAGATCAGTTTGTCAAAATATAATTATTTTTAAGGATTTCTGTTTTGAAAATAAAGATAGTTGACGATCAAAGTTGATAACAATATATTATAGTATCAGCTTATAATGGTCTACTGTTGTACATGAGCTTAATTGTAAGTTGGTGTACGGGACATTTCCTACACGGTCAACTAATCCCAAACTAGGTAGGGCTACTATAGACAGAAGAGACTGATATACATACATAGATACTCTTATAACATCAAAACATAGAACAAACATCTATGTTACTACCAACAGGCAGAATAACTACCAACTAAGCCTATGAGATCAGTCAAAAATAAATAATAACCATACACAAAATAACGCTAAATTACACAAATTTTCGAAAAGCGCCAACCCTATTGAGACACAAAACCGAAAGAGGAAAGAGGGGGGCGGTACGTGCTCCAAGTTCGCGATACCAACTTGAAGATTTATTTGTGTATAGTCGAATATATTGGCTTTCGCGATAGGGGAGGATTCAAGGGATTTCTAAGTTTGAGGGCTTAGGAAGTGCGATACGTCATGACGTAGATATTTAAGCTCATATTTCGGAACTAAGCTAATAAGTATGAATTTAAACTCTAGTAGAATTTTTAATTTTAATGTGTTAAAAAAATAGATCAAGTGTGAGTCGAATTTGCACACGAAGGGTTCCGTACCGTCGTAAAATATATACCACTTTATAATTTTCATCATAATCATTATCATCAGCGTACAGCAGACCTATGCCTCCCCTAATGAGCGCCATTGTACCCTAACTTCAGCTAGACACATCCAGCTTTACCAACAGTCTCTCACTTTTAATTATTTTTTAATATTTATTGTTATAGACGGCAATATAAATAATAATAATAAAATAATAAATAAAATTTTCCACTCATTACTTATTACGGTTCATTAGATACAGCCCGCTGGCAGATAGGGTCTCGTTGGCTTAAGCTTAGTGATAGGATCCCGTTGGGTACCCCTCGGGTACGGAACCCTAAAAACAATTGAAAAAACGGCAATTGACTTTCTTTAATAAACGAAAAACACAAAAAAATGTGCAACCTGGATTTGAAGCTACGGCTCAAAGCCGAAGCCTAAGAAATTGTATTTTAGTTATAATGTCGAATATTACATTATTATCAACGTATTTTGAATAATAACGCATATTCTAGAGCCTAAAATAATTCCCGCATATAATATTCTATTACCGTAACATAACAGGAACTAAGTAAATAAGCAGTCTTAAGGCTTTCAGTCAAAGGCTTCGAAGGAGATGGAATTAATTAAATTTTAATTAAATTTAACGTCTTGAGTGTAATAATATAATAGTTCGTGTTTACGTAATTTTATACTGCGGTCACAGTGTAGGGAAAGCAGCTAGGTTAAAATCCAAATATTATTATAAATGCGAAAGTTATTGAGAATGGATGTATGGATGTTTGTAACTCTTTCACGCAAGAACTACAGAACGGATTTGGATGAAACTTGGAATATACATAGTGTGTGGCCTGGACACAAAGGCTACTTTTTATCCGGGTATTACGAGAGCGAAGACGCGGGCAGAAGCTAGTGTTTAAGTAATATATTGTTTACACTAGCTTTTGCCCGCAACATCACTCGCATTAACGTAGCTAGCCAAAGTTAGTTAGTTTTGCCGAATCTTTTTTTTTGTTGCTCTCGGGAACAGTACTTTTTTTCTGATGAAATGTACTGAGTTGTTACGTGTTCAGAAAAAAACATAGTCGTGATGGTCGGTTGAGTAGTACAGACGTGAATGCGTGACAAAAAAAGAGAATCACTTTCGCATTTATAATATTAGTTAGGATTCTAGAAGATAAAGTTTTAAAAGACCCCGCAGATGGACCGGTGACAATATCAAGGTTGCAGGGAATCGGTGGATGGAGAGGGGTTCGAGACCCTTCTTCGTGGGAATCCTTGGAAACCTATGTTCATAATGGACGTTTATTGATAGTTGATGATGATGATTATGTTTCTGCACAAACAAAAAAAAATATTTTCCTAGAAGAACGGTTTCACTTTCCATCTATAGAGTTCTACAACTTTGACGATGTCGTTGGTCAAAATAAACATAATAAAGTGTTTTTATTGTGTTATATTAAATTAAAAATGCCTTAATTATTTAACTACAATTACTACTTTTAATGCTGTTATACAAAATTGGCACTTAGTCTTTTTAAGATACAAGCTGCAATCACCTAAATAAAATAAAAAAATCCTGGGACCTTGACAGACAGACAGACAATGAAGTCTTTGTACATGGTTTTTTTTTTCTCTTTTTTAGGGAAACAACCCAAAATTAAATAAAAAATCAAATTTTATTTTTGAATAAACCATCTGAACTAGCTATCTTTTCAATCTTTGCTCCTTACCCTCCTTTCACCCCTAAAAACCCCCTTTTGCCCCCAGGATTAACAAGATTCCATTAAAATAATGATGTTGCAATGTTATTACGGCTTCTTTGCCTCCAATGGAGGTTTCATGTCATTTTTGAGGCAATGTTGCCAGTTCTGTTGATGAGTTTAGTTTATTAAAACTTTGACTGTGGGCTCTTTTTACTTTACTTCACTCTATTTTACTTCATCCATAGTGAAAGCGCCGAGACGTAAACATGAATTAAAGGCATATTAAGCTTCCGCCTGCGGCTCCACTTACGTGGTATTGGGCCAAAATGTTGCCGTTAATTTAGGTGAATAACTAAGTTTCATACAAATCAGTTCAACTGTCACAACATAAGAATAGGTCAATACATAAACAGGCGAAACAAATTAATAGGTGTAATAATTTAGAAACCCTCGTATTATTAATATTACTAAATAATTCTTTCCAAAGATTAAAGTTTATTGCTAGCACATAGGGTAGTTAATAAATCAAAAGAGAAAAACCAGGGATTTGGTTTTTGATCTTGGTTCTCTTTTTACCTAATCAGTGTCCAAGTAAATACCTATTATTTCTTGTGAACAAATTAAGATTTGAACAAAATATTATAATACAAATTACAATTAATATTTATTCAATAAGAACCTTAAATTACATTAAAATCATCATTTTTATATTTCCATCAATTAAAAAAAATTAAACAATATGGAGAATGTAGGATTTCAAACGATATAATCCATTTGCATGGAACTGCAACATTGGAATTTTCCCTGAGACATCGATATAATCGTAAAACCAGGTCCAATTCCACATAATAGTCAATAACTCTACATAGCACTATCGGCTATAAACTTAACGATACCATCAAAACCCAAGGTACAGAACCAAAGGCGTTATGGTAAAACTTTGCTCCATAAAATTAATTAATTCCAACCCTGTTATATAAGCGAAATTTTGAGTGCCTCCGTCTTAGCGGTGTCTCAGGTGCCCCCGTTTACCCCCCGGGGGGAAGGTGAGGGGATGGGGGATGGGGGGGCGCGAAACGTCTCTGTTTTCGCGGCGACTGCGGCGAATGACTAACGGAGGGGGTTATGTTATAACGGTTAGATGTAAGTATTGATCGGAATAAAAGGTGCCGTTTCTGGAACATTCCAGTTGTTGGTGATGGGGATCTTAAATTCTTATACTAGTTATCTTATGACGGCCTCTGTGGCACATTGGGTGAAGGTCCACCAATATGCAGAAGGTTGCGGGCTCGATTCCTGCTACAAGACAAATGCTTGCATTATTTGCAGATATTTGACTCAGTTCTGGGTGTTTTCTATGTATGATATGTATGTATTTACAACAAAAGATGTATCTAAGTAGTATATCAGTCATGTGGTTCCCATAATACAAGCTCTGTTTAGTTTGGAGCTATATGATGCTGTGTGACAGTGTCCAGCAATAATTATTTATTTATCACCCGGCTTCGCTAGCGTGGTACCTAGAAAAAAAGTAGCCTATATAATATGACGGTCTATTTACATATATATTATGCATGAAATTATTAGCACCGGACTTTTGTTTGTAAACTTACTAAACTACAATTTATGGTTATGAGTACTATAGTAACTGTATCTACCTATGGTTATGAAGAGTTCATTGGCCAAACCTTTAAAAACATTTATTAATTTAGTTAACTATATAAAAAAAAGTAAATCTTATAACGTGCCTTGCGAAGCACGAACGCGCTCAGATGTAAATGCTTCTAAACGGTCACCCATCCAAGTACTGGCCGGGTGGAGTGTGGCTTAGCTAAGATGATCTCCTCGGTATACCGAAGTAAGCCACGCAACGAGCTCTTCGACCCTCAAGCGCTTGAACAAGAGCTTGTTCTTTATTTTCTTAATCACAAACATTTTCAGATCAACTTACTACTTATTAAAGTACTGCCACCATGCCTATTTCTGCCGTGAAGCAGCTGTGCTGTGTTTTGGTTTGAAGAGTGCGGGTGCCGGTGAAATTACGGGCACAAGAGGTTTATTATTTTCATGCCTCAAGTTGATGGAGGCAGGGCGTTGCATCGTAGAGCACGTTCCGAAAAAACATGATCTACGATGCAATACTTTGTGATAGGTAATGGTTTCAGGTGGTTCATGTGCTTGTTCCATCTTCAAGTACCATACAAGAAACTTTATTCGCTTTTATTCGGCTATCATCAGGGATAACTATATGGCTATATGAGGTAGAATGATTTTTGTTTCTTGCATCATGATGTCACAAAATTATGTTAATAGGGAAGTTTCAATATTTACGGAATTGATTTAAACTAGCTAGTTTTTGTTTGTTCACACGCTATGAATTTTAATAAATTTAATTCGATTGATTTGAAGTTTTGTCGATTTGTGTGTGCAAATTCTTGATCTTTTCTTACAACCTTTTTGATTAACTATGACGGTACGGGAATTTTTTTTTATTAAAAACCAGTACAGATAAAATATAATAATTTTAAAACATCGGATTTCTGGCCGTATGTGTTTTTTTGAAACCATTGACCCTAAGTCCACATGGTCCACCCTGCTGTATAACAAATGGGGTTCTGGGGGTCGGCTGATTGCGGCATAGTGCAGTAGACTGGCACAGTTAAATCCACTGGCCGTCGACGGGCAGCAGCGTAGGCGATGCGAGAGGCTGTGCCCTGCGATCCCCAACCGCATGTCCAGTGTGGGGGTTATGGGTATATCCCAATTCTTATAGGTATAATAAGCCCATTGTCCAGCAGTGGACTTAATAGGCTGGTGTTGTTGTTGCTGTTGACCTTTAGTCATTCTACCTACCCCCTGCGATCCCCAACCGCATGTCCAGTGTGGGGGTTATGGGTATATCCCCATTCTTATAGGTATAATAAGCCCATTGTCCAGCAGTGGACTTAATAGGCTGGTGTTGTTGTTGCTGTTGACCTTTAGTCATTCTACCTACCCCGACCTCTAGTTACCATAGATAAAAAGTGATAAAGAGCTGTTTACAAAACTTGCTTCGTATATAATTTCCAAACAATAACTAACTAACTAAATATGTTTAATTTTGTCCCTTCTAAACACCCTCTCACCCTCACACACGCACTCAACCCCTAGCTAATAAGACAGTAGAAACAAATAGAAGCCGATTTCCATTATTCGCGCGGAATTTCATAATGCCACTTACTACAACTCGCAAGAGGCAGAGTGGGACAGCGGTGCTCGAACTTTTTTGTATTTATGGTATATTATAAACACACAGTGTACAGGGTGTACAGGGTTCCAACCCCTATCTTCGGAACCCAAGCCAACCCCACCTGCACGTGGTGCACCCTGCTAAACAACGAACGGGGCTCTGGCGGCCGGCTGATTGCGGCATAGCGCAGCCTACATCGGCACAGATAAATCCCCTGGCCACTGACGGGCTGCAGCGTCGGTGTTGCGAGAAGCTGTGCCCTGCGATCCCCAACCCGCATGCCCAGCGTGGGGATTATGGGTATATCCCCCTTTATTAGGGGAGGCCTATGTCCAGCAGTGGACTGATATAGGTTGATGTGGATGTGGATGTGGATGTGGATAAACACCAATTTTTTGTTTGTCAAAATACTAGAGTCCACTTTTTATAAGATGTTCGTCTTCCCGTCTGCCAGCTTTGGCTTAATATATTTAAATATTTTTTGATAAACAATGCTGGACAGTATCACATAGCATTTTGTAGCCCCAAACTAAACAAAGCTTATATTATGGGAACCACTGACTGATATAATTCATAAACACTTATATTTGTAAATACATTCATATTATACATAAAAAACACCCATACGCGAGACATATATCTGTAAATATTGCAAAATTTATCCTGCGGCGGGAAATGAACCCACAACCTTTGCGTCTCAGGCAGAACTATGCTCACTGCCCCAAACTCTGCTTCGTTTGAGATTATATGATGCTGTGTAATTTTCTAATGAAACTGGTCATCATCAGACTAATATCATATCATCAGACCTAAGTATGTATTTTTTTATGTTTTATTATACATAATATATATAATATTTATTATATATTATACAGATTAAAACAGTTCTAACATATTCAACTAACAAAGCAGAACCTCTGGATCGAAAGTCTGTCACCATAGTTTCTAAATTAATATAAAATAAGATTAAAGTTTGAGAATCACTCCCAAGTGGAAAGATGAGACGTTAGAAGGGAGGGATAAGATCCTCTGGCTAATTACCATTTACCGTCGTCGTTTATATACGTTTAAGCAAAGCTATGAGACGAGTTGCTTATATATTGTGTAGAATATTGTGTTTATTTATGTATCGTTTACTATTATTTATGTATAATATTCAGTATTCAGTACATTTATATATACGGTAAATTAAAGTTTAGTCAGTTCTACAGATTTTTATACATAATATGTACCCAGTTAGAGTGTTCACAACAGTGAGTAGGAGCAGATCGATATTTTAAATACATAAGAGTATTCATTACTGATTGTCATTATTGTTATTTGAGTCATTTATAAATTCGTCAAGTAAATAGTATATTTTTAATCTACATCTACACTTTTACACTAAATAAATATTATAAAGAGGGAAAAAAAATATTTTTGTGTGTGTGAGTGTGTATGTTTGTAATGAATAAACTCAAAAACTAATGTGCTGATTTAAAAAATTCGTTCACCATTGGAAAGTTACATTCACCTTGAGTAACATAGGCTATATTTATTGCTAGAAAAGATTAGGGATCCTTACTAAAACTTAAGTAACGTAACCCAAGGTGTAAAAAAGTGCCCTAACCCGTGCGAAACCGGGACGGGCCGTTAGTATTTCATAATTCATTAAAACCTAACCTAACCTGCTAACCTTACAGGTCAGCAAGTTAGGCACTCACTTTACGGACTATATTTTACCTACTAAGTACCTAATTGTAAGCCTAAAAAAATATACGTGTGTGATTGAAGAAAAAAATCAATGTTCCATATATCTATGTATCTATCTATCTTGTCAACGAATTGTGAAAACGTCAGTTAAAAATACGTGATGCAAAACTTTACTTGATAAACTTTAAGCTTAGTGTTGTGTGTGGCCATAAAACTAAGGCACAGCTAGAATTATCATTATCAATAAGTTAAGGACAAAATATTAAAAAAAACTGCTATTCTAAAGCTGCCACAAAAGATTTTGAGTAAAATTATGTCGACTTATTGTCGGGTTCTAACCTCCATCTTCAGAATCCAAGCCAACCTCACCTGCACGTATTGCACCCTGCAAACTAACAAACGAGACTCTGGTGGCGAAGCAGCATCGGCGGTGCGAAAAGTTAGTGCCCTGCGATCCCCAACCCGCATGCCCAAGGGGTTAGGGGGTAGGGATTATAATCATATCCCCCTTTATTAGGGGAGGGCTGTGTCCAGCAATGGACTCATATAGGTGTGTGTCGAACTTTACAAGCCATTTCTTCAATGAAAAAATACAAAATTCTAAAAATCCTTGAACAAACATTGTTGACCTTCTGGAGTAGATTTATAGTTTTTCGGGATAACATACCGAAATGAAATTCAACTTGTATTTAGGTGTCATTTATACAAACGACAACCGTTCGGGTAAACGAGTTCTTGAGTGGAGACCGCGGCTCGACAAACGTAGTTGTTGCACACCCTCCAGCCAGGTGGAGTTACGATCTGCGAAAGGCTGCTAGTAGAGCTGGAAGCGTCGAGCTGAGGAGATGGGCAATGCCACTCAAGGCAAGGCCTATGTCAAGCAGTGGACTGCTATAAGCTGATGGTGATGATGATGACACAAGAAGGTGTGATAGAGGGGTTACAAAAACGTTATGTACAGCAAGTGAAATCATGCGCGTAAAGATCAACTCAGAAGTAAATATCGAAATATTTTCTCGACGTTCCCTCTAGGGCAAATGTCCCCTTTGGGGCACATTAATTAATGTACAATGACTTATTGTCCAATAGTTTTCACAATTAATACCTTCTTGATAAATTGGTCTGTGTTTTAGGTTTTGTTTATTGCCCCCTTATACCTTTTTAACCGACTTAGAAAAAGAAGGACTTAAAACAGATGTAGGTACCTACAACAGTCGAATTTTGCTTCGCTTTTTAGGAAGTGTTTTTATTGAAGTCGATCTTTAAGTTTATTTTTCAACATACAACTAATAACATTAATATCAAAATTTAAAATTCATTTGTCAATATATAACTTATAACATTAATATCAAATTAATCAATATAAGCATTTAGATTTACTAATAAGAATCTAAATTATTAAAAGGTACTTCCACTTCAACAACACCACCCTATTTAGTTCACAGTGTTGACGGCCTCTGTGGGAAAGTGGGCGAAGGTCCATTTGAGACTCAGAAGGTTGCAGGTTTGATTCCCGCCGCGGGACAAATGTTTGCTTTATTCGCATATATTTGTCTCAGGTTTTGGTTTTTTCTATATATGATATATATGTATTTACAACCAAAAAGTGTCCTACGTATTACATCAGTCATGTGGTTCTCATAATACAAGCTCTGCTTAGTTTGGGGCTACATGATGCTGTGTGATAGCGTCCAGCATTATTATTACAGTAGGACGTCGGCCTCTACTTTAAGAAGGAGGATATGCTCGCGTAGGCATGCGGCTTGGAGATTGCAGGGCACTGTTTTTCGCACCAGCACGAAACACGGGCAGCAGCGTTGGCGGCTAGGTGATTTAGCTGTGGTATTAAGCTATGCTATGCCGCAATCATCCAGTGGCCTGAGCCCTGTGTGTTAGTTAGCATGGTGTACCACAGCACCTGCCTGTGGTGCACAGGTTGGTTTGGGCTCTAAAGATAGAGGGTCGAACCCCTTATACACCTCCTCTACTTATTTTTTTATTTCACTTACTATCCAACGCTATTCCATTGCTGAATCTGTGATCATCCATTTAAGCTTTTCTTTATCTCAGGTCTATTTTATTTTGATTTCATTTGGGAAACAGACGGTACAAACGATAATAACAAAAATACACATTAAGAAATCTTACACTTGTGAAGTTAACTATAAACATTGTCTAACCTAAATAGCTATAATAGATTTGTAACTATAAGTTTACATGTCCACTAAACAGAATCGGTGCTAACGGAAGATCAGCGTGGGTGGTTGTTTATTTCCTTCTCGCATATGCTGAGATAGGGTCCATTTTGCAGCATAACATTATCGATCAAAGTGTACCATGATACTATAATTTGTGTTAGTAAACAAAGACAAACATTATTTTTTATGCACCTACAAATGCATTGTTATTTTTGTGCTGCAAGTAAATTATTAGTCTATTCTATAGATTTTGTTGCGCTGTCAGAATAGTTTCCACCTGCTAACGATACGTTTACCCTGTATTTTCCTCTTCAATATCTTCATCTTATAATTTACTATAGATATTTTGACAATATTTTCTTAGATAGATTATATTTATAATATTTTAAAGCTCAGTTGTCTACTACTAGCTACCGCTCTCGGCTTCATTCGCGTAGTTCCCGGATAAAAGTACCCTTCAGATCAGTCATATGTGATTTCAGTTATTGCATATTAGCAAATTTAAACTCAATTCTTTCTATAGTTTTGGGGTGAAAAAAGTTTCACATTTCACAATTTTTTGCCGTTTAAATAATATCTAGGATAAATGATATAGGATTAGTAAGATGAATTAGTCTTCATTCATATATAAATAATAATTCAGTTTCAAAGCGGCAGGTTTTTTATCAGTGAGGCAAGCTTAAGCAAGCTCTTGACCTCGAGGTTTGCATAAGCAAGGTTGATCTTGACGATGAAGCAAGCTTTCCCAGGAGATGCCTATTAACTCTCTTTTTAGAGCCGTTAGGGTCGTAAGTCAAGTTTAAAAACTTTAAAACCAAACCATATAATAAATCAATCTAGTATCTCCACACTACACAAAAGAAGGGAAGAAAATTCCACTTGCCATTAAATTCGTCTAGGTACTTGTTTTATGTTGTGAAATAAATAATTTTCTTTTATCCATCTTTATTAAACCTATATCTTTTATTTTGCTGGAAGAGATAAGTCCGCCAAATGTGTAACCTTAATATTGCTTACAATAAGTTTCTCTTACTGTTGTATGAATGTGGTGTTCAATAAAGTGATCTATCTATCTATATCTTCCGCATATGAAACATAATACATAAGAGCTATACCTCACCATCAAAATAACCTTAAATTTTGCCCCACCCACCTTAAACCCTTAATCTTGAGACGTACCCTCACATAAGCGTGGAAGCGACTCACCTGTGTCATTAATTCATTTTAAGACGCTGGCGACGTCCCCTCAAGGAACCCGTTAGACACTACATTTGCATATTACAAAGTATGGAAGTTCGCTAACGAAGTGCGCGGGGGGTGGCTGGGGGTGGTGGGGGAGGGTGTCTAAGGTTGCTGGTGTAAGACGGGGAATTGGATGCAGGGGTGGACTTGTACGTTTGGAACTATTATAAAATGTGATAAAATAAATAATAATTATTAAGCCACATCATATAGCCTCAAACTAACTAGATGGATATTCTAATTCTAAATTTTTTTTGTAAGTAAAGTTTTCATGAAGTTTTTATTCATAAAATTATCCGGTACCTAGGTGCGTAGTACAAGACACATAATATTGTATATAATGTTGTTCATAATTGTGGTCTCTATAAAATATACAAATAAATGATTGTATATTTTATAAAACACGTTACACAAATATTTGCAAATCATACAAACATCTGTCTCGCAGCGAGAGTCGAATCCGCAAGCCCTGCATCTCAGGTGGGTCTTCGCTCACTGCACCACATGACAGAAGACGTCAAAGGTCATAAAAGCTAGTCTTTGTGGCTTGGTTGGATTGGATTCTTGACCGGTGATGGGTTTGACCTATATTCTAAGTGTGACCCCCGAAAATTTCTCACCTCGCTTTATCCACAGTTTAAATTTAAAAAGTACTGAAAATGCGCCATCAGAGGCATAGGCCATTAGAAGCATATTTATACAATTGAATAGAAAGCGAACACTTAAATTAAACCTGAACCTAAACTTAAACTAAATGTCTTAAAATCCTCCCTTTTGAATATTATGTACATAAATTTCCATCTTGCACCACCAAATCTTTAATTTTTTATCTTTATATACCGGTCTGAGATACATAAGCAGAGTAAGTAAAACTATTCCCTTACTCCGTCCCAGCTTCCGCCCGCTCTCAGAGAAAGATGAAGGAAATGAAAATGTACGTAGCAAAAAGGGGGGGACCCACCCGCCACCCGCAGCCCGAAAATTCTATAAAGAGGGGGCCGTCTCCAATACCTTTTGATAAGCCCTTTTAGGGTAGGGGCCCTAAGGAAAACGGAAACATTAGTCTTGTGGACACCTTGAGTTCTTATCGGTTGATTTCCTATGGATGCGGGCTGTTTGAATTTTCAAAGATAGTTTTGGGGTGTCTCGTTTCTGAGTAAATACTTACCTAGCTATAAATGTAAGGCTATTTAGGTAAGACCTGGCTATACAATCGTACGTAAACGTATCAAATAGGTACAGTTTATTTCTTTTACATCTAGTATAAGTGCAATTTTTGGGTGCGAGCGGTTCCAACCTCCATCTTCGCGGAACCCAAGCCAATCTCACCGGCCCGTGGTACACCCTGCTAACTAGTGAGGCTCTGGCGGCGGGTAATTTCGGCACAGCGCACCCTGACTCTGGCACAGTTAAATACCCTGACTGCCGACGGGCAGCAGCGTCTGCAATGCAAGCAGCTGTGCCATGTAATCCACAACCCAGATGTCCAGCATGGGGATTGGGGGCTTAAACATATTCTTATTCGACGACCTCTGTGACACAGTGGGCGATAGTTCGCCTGAGACGCAGAAGGTTGCGGGCTCGATTCCCGCCGCGAGACAAATGTTTATGTATTCTGCAAATATTTGTCTCGGGTCTGGGATATTACAAAAAAAAGGTATTTATGTAGTTTATCAATCATGTGGTTGCATTTCGCAACTGTAGTGTAATTGTTATTGTAAAAGTAAAGTAAAATTAAAAAGTTTATTTATTAAAGCCATAGTTAGGTACATGAGACTTAAAGTTACATATTTATAAAAATGTGTAATAAAATTAATACGCATATTGACTTAGTATATAATAAACTTCTTCTATTTTCTGTTCGTAAATGACTTCTAAAACTCAGTGCAACATGACGCGCAACACTCAATATACGTGACGCTGCAACGTTGCCTAGTATCCCACAACATGCCCCACAACATTGTACGTAACGCGGGGCATGTGGCTTGCTCCATTTCTATGAGCATTAACTAGTGTTGCTGGCAAAATACTCTGCAACAATTGTCTCGGGACACTTCACGTACTTGTTGAGGGACATGTTCCGCAAGATGTTTTTTCTTTTTTCCCCTAGTGTATTCTGCGCCTTATTTATCTTCACTCTTAAATATTAGGTCCTTACCTATGTCTATATCCAATCATTTAAAACGGCAAAACGTACGTTTTCTTAACAAAATCCCAAGTGACGTGAATAATTTATCTGTAAATAAATTCAAAAATGTTGCTAAACGTAACCTCTGTAATAGGGCTTGTTATACCCAAAATATCTGATTATTTAGATCACAAAAAAGCTTGGGATGAAACCGTCTCCAACTGCCTCAAAAACAATGTAATAGTTAAGAGCAAAAATTGTGATAACTTGGACTTTAAAAAAATATAAGCCTAACAGAGTTTCTTGCCAATTCTTCTCTGTTTGGTTGCGTTACGAATTGGTGTAAAATAAAATAAAAATACGTTACAAAGTATACTTTACAGTTCCTACTGAATAAATGAATTTTGATTTTGATTTTTATTAAGTTGGCGTTTTGTACGGAGGTTTTCGAGAAAATTGATTTCTCAATACATATATTTTAGTATTTTTTTCTGTAACTAAAATCCTATTCCCCTAAAATTTTGTGTGTATGATTGGACAACATTGTGAAAAGTATGCGTGGCATTATTTAAAAAAAAAAACTTACACTAAAAAAATACAACGAACGCATTGAAAGCGACAACACATGAAATGAACTATTTTTAAGTTTTATTTTTTTGGAGAAGAACTTCCTCATAAATAGTATTTATTGAATTTTCAATCTTTGCAATAATGATACTTTCAGAATGTAAATTAATTTCGTATAAGAATTTTTAATCCATAAAAATAAGTACTAAATAAAATACAGTGAAAAAACGCCAATTTCATAGGTAACCTAAAAAAGTACCTATTTATACATAATTTGTGACATGCTCAAATAAAATTGAATTGGGTGCCTAAGGTCTACCATGTATAGTATATTTTTGATAAACTAAGTAAATGTAATGCAATATCTTTTTTTTATTATACTATCATATAAACCCTTTTTTACATTATTATCAGTTTAGGATAGCATCTAAAAACCACTAAAGTTTAAACTGGTGCTATCGCGAATTTACGTCTTATAGTTAATTAACATTACATCATCTGTAACATTACGTTAAAATATTAAAATCGTGTGAATAAAAACTCGTCGAACTAGCTAGCCTTTTACTCAATATGTTTTTGTAAAGCTCGTACATCAAAAATTGTGTACCCACCGCCGAAACAGGTTGGAGCCCGTTCTATTAAAATATTTTTTTTTCTTTACAAAAATACACTTTACAAAGAAACAAAAAAGAAAAAGAAAGTTCAAATTGATAACTTGATATGAACAAGATAGCAATATCTTGGAGAATTATTTTGTAGTTTTGAAACCCAGCGAGGGGATCATGGGCATATCTTTCTAAATATCTCATTATTAAGCAAGTCATTTTTTCTGTTAATTTATACTATTTTGTAACACGACTAAACAGAGAAGAATTGGCAAGAAAGTCTGCTTGGCTTACGTGATAAAGAGTAATTTTTATACAATGTACGTTTGAGTTAGTCCACCATTTCTTCAGTGTAAGTTCATTGATTAGTGGAAACTTCATTGGATTGTGTAATTTTTATATTTTTGTGATATTGTTCTGTTTGTTTTTCTAATAAAATAAAATAATATATTTTTAACGTCTTTGTTACAACTGTTATTCATAACTAACATTATTTTTGAGAGAATTGGAGACAGTTTCGTCATCTTAATCAGAAGTGATTCATAGAGCCTGGTTTTGCTACTGTTATTGTTGTTATTTTTGATTTTATTATTAGTTTTTTAAAGCATACGATTACCATTCCATGGTTTTTTTTATGCGGATTCATTTAAGTTCAGTATTTTTGATACCGTACGAGTATGTTGGTATGTAGCTAAGCTCGATGTATCATTTCTGTCATGTAGTCGTCATCTTTAACCGTAGTAACAACTAGTATGTACTTGAATCTGTCCTTTTACGGTGTCTTAGGTACTATGTTGACAAATTTTATAAAGGAATAAACTAGTACTAATAGGGTAAGTATAGCATTTATTATTACTTATTTTATTTCTTAAATAATATTAGTACCTAATAGAAAAAATATTTATTGAGATAATGAGATAGATAGATAGATAGATAGAAAACTCTTTATTATACTCACACCAACAAAAACAAATAGAACAATATACAATAACAAAAATTAAAGTACAATGGTCGGTCTTATCGCTTAGAGCGATCTCTTCCAGACAACCTGTGGATGGACTATGAATGAGCACTATGAATAAAAGGTACCATACGGTACTTCATCATTATCAGCCTATAGCAGACCACTGCTGAACATAGGCACTACATGGTACTTTAAGACACTTCAAATCGTATTTTGTATAATTTACCCCAAATCGTATAGTGATCAAACAGAGAAGAATTGGCAAAAAGCTCTTCTTGGCTAATTAATATTTTTTTTATAAATGTTTTGTGTATTAAAAATTAGTGTTGGTAAACGCACCACTTGAGAATAGCTGGACCATAAGACTAGTGATATTTATCTTTAACTAGCTGACCTGAAAGACGTTGTCCTGTTTTAAAGAGGGTATAAAGTTAAAGAAAAATTCAAAAAAGATATCGAAATAGAAAAAGCAATCAATGAGGATAAAACATCAACAATAGCAGCAACTATCCTACTCTACCCTACCCCTACCCCTACTCCAAACCCCCTGCTTTTTATATAAACGAGATAAAAAGCATTCTATGTCCGTTTTCTGGTTCTAAGCTACCTCCCCACCAATTTTCTGCCAAATGGGTTCAGCCTTTCTTGAGTTATAAATAGTATAACTAACAAGACTTTATGTTATGTATATAGTTAACTAATAATTGTTAATAACATAATTAATAATAGAATTCGTAAATCTAAAACGTTTTCATCGATTAATAAGAGCTATGATAACGAAGTCTACGTTTCCGTTTCCGTCGGACGGGCGCCGCCCTCGGCCGTCGGAGCCTTCGTAAGGCGAAGTTTTAGAAAATCCATTCAAATAATTAATAATATAAATTCGAGAGTAACTTTGTTTGTCTGTTTATTACGCTTTGTGGTTTTCTTATATTATTAATGTGAAGAAGGTCTGTCTCTAGGTATTTTTGCTTATTTCAAATTAAGTGGTTATCTTTAGTACTACAAATTACATAACCAGCATTATTATTAATACCTATCTTGTATGAATATAAATACTCTATCTACTAAGTCCGAATAATAAAAACCTTACACAAATAAACATTTTTGAAACTATTATAATTTTGAACATACTAAATTGAAGTATCATTTTTATCATCATTTGTGATTTCTATCATATACCGATGTTTGGACGCAGTTGCATACGCCATGATCACGGGACGAACCGAAGTCTGTGTGAGTGGGTTGTTACTGGCAGACGAATTGATCTACCGAATTCGATCTAGAGAGAGATCGATTCGTCTGCCAGTAACTATCTACTCCACCACCTCACACACCACAGCACTTTACTGTGGGGGAATGCTGCAGATATCAACACCATATTTGTGCTGCAGAAGAGGGCTGTTCGTGCAATTTATAATATGGGCCCCAGAGAATCACTTAGAACTAAGTTTAAAGAAATAAATATTATGACTGTGCCGTGCCAATATATATATGAAAACTTAATGAATTTCCGAAAAAATAACATATTGTTTAAGAAAAATAGCGATAATCATAATGTTAACACTAGAAATAAAGATAAACTTGCTGTTCAAACTATACGGCTCCATAAAGTTAGTCAATCATTTAAAGGGCAAAACGTACGGTTTTTTAACAAAACCCCAAATGTTATGCTTAATTTATCTGTAAATAAATTCAAAAATGTTGTTAAACGTAACCTCTGTAATAAAGCTTATTTTAAAATTTCTGATTATTTAGATGACAAAAAAGCTTGGGATGAAACTGTCTCAAACTCCCTCAAAAACAAAGTAATAGTTAATAATAAACTTTGTAAAAACAAGACTTTAAAAAAAATATAAACCAAGCAGAGTTTCTTGCCAATTCTTCTCTGTTTGGTCACGTTACGAGTAGGTGTAAATTCAAATTTAAAAAATTTACGTTTCGAAGTGTACTGTACGTGCTTATTGAATAAATTTATTTTGATTTTGATTTGGATTATGCAGCCTATAACAGTCCACTGCTGGACATAGGACTTTTTAGTTTCTAGAGTTAATAAGTCGTGTATTTAGTGCTCAAGAACATGTGGACCATGTTTTCTGAAAACTTTATAGGCTTCCCCTAATAAAGGGAAATATGCCCAACCTAGTGCCCACACTGGGAATGCAGGATGAGTTATCGCAGGGCACAATTTCTCGCACCGCCGACGCTGCTACCCATCGGCGGCAGGGCGTTTATGTTAGGCTGCGTTGTGCTGCATCAGCCGGCCGCCAGAGCCCCCTTTATTAGTAAGGGTGCACCACGTGCAGGTGAGGTTGGCTTGGGTCCCGAAGATGAGGTTTGGTACCCCTTACACCTCCAACGATCCACTCGCATATACTTCCTATATCCTCTTATCTTACTTAATATTATAAATGCGAAAGTTTGGAGTATGGATGTATGGATGAATGGATGAATGTTTGTTACTCTTTCACGCAAAAACTACCGAACAGATTAGGATGAAACCTGGAATATAAATAGTTTGTAACTTGTATTAACACACTGGCTACTTTTTATCCGGGTACCATGTGAGCGAAGCCGTGGGCGAATGCTAGTAATACAATAATGCCCCACCGGTAGATTATTGGTACAGAAATTAAAAATCAAATAAAAATTCATTTATTCAGTCGGAACCCTTTAAATCGTAATTTTATTAATTTACGCCAATTATTCACTCTACCAAACAGAGAAGTATTGGCAAAAAACTCCGCATGGCTTATATTTTTTAACGTATTTCTTACAAATGTATACTAAACTATTACATTGTTTTCGATTCTTAAATATTAACATTGTTTTTGAGGGAGTTGGACACAGTTTCATCCCCAGCTTTTTTGTGATACTTAGATCAGAAATTTTATAATAACCTCTAATACAAATATAACGATAACTACATATTTGAAATTTATTGACAAATAGTTTTATTACCCCACTTGGGATATTGTTGTAAAAGCGAATACACTGCTCTTTAAAAGATTGACTAACAATTACCACAAGTAAATAACAAAAATCCATAAACGCTGAATAAATCATCTAAATTAGATGCAAATGGCGAACGTATGTAATCAGTACAAAATTAGTATTATCTGTGTAATATAAAGTCCCAAAGACGACGCCGTCTGTCGAGAAATCACGACAATGTAACAAACACCGACCGGACAAAACAATTAGCTGACCCAAACACGCACAAACACACGCCGCTACTACGGGAACTCACATTTGCACCATTTACATTTGATTAAATCTGAATTTAGGTTCAGATTCAGGTTCTGATTCAGGTTCAGATTCAGGTTCAGATTCAGGTTCAGATTCAGGTTCAGATTCAGGTTCAGATTCAGGTTCAGATTCAGGTTCAGATTCAGGTTCAGATTCAGGTTCAGATTCAGGTTCAGATTCAGGTTCAGATTCAGGTTCAGATTCAGGTTCAGATTCAGGTTCAGATTCAGGTTCAGATTCAGGTTCAGATTCAGGTTCAGATTCAGGTTCAGATTCAGGTTCAGATTCAGGTTCAGATTCAGGTTCAGATTCAGGTTCAGATTCAGGTTCAGATTCAGGTTCAGATTCAGGTTCAGATTCAGGTTCAGATTCAGGTTCAGATTCAGGTTCAGATTCAGGTTTAGATTCAGGTTCAGATTCAGGTTCAGATTCAGGTTCAGATTCAGGTTCAGATTCAGGTTCAGATTCAGGTTCAGATTCAGATTCAGGTTCAGATTCAGGTTCAGATTCAGGTTCAGATTCAGGTTCAGATTCAATTTCAGATTCAGGTTCAGATTCAGGTTCAGATTCAGGTTCAGATTCAGATTCGGATCCCAATTTGTATAAACATATGTATATTCAGATTCTTCTATTCACTATTTAAATCCTAGTGTGAGGTCAATGTATGACTAAGTATTAAGTACTTACCCAGCTACTATGTGTTATTTTCAAACCTGATTATCATTTGACATCATCATTCTAGCAGTTTCTGCTGCTTTCTGGTGTCACTGCATCCTCCCTGCTTGATGCATCTAGCTTCTACCAGAAGCCTTTCACTTCATTTGGCCGGATGGCTACCTACACTAACATTTAAGTTGAAGTTTTGCATAATCGGAAAACTTTAAAATATTAGAATATTTTCATATTAAAATTTTCGTTCCCTAAAAACCTCAACGGGAGTACCTATTACCACGCTATTACATACATAAAAAATAGATACCAAAATCGGTCCAACCGTTCGGAAGTGAACCTTCTATATCTTTGGGGAAAAATGTTGAGATTACACATTTTCTATTCGTTTTCGGTAAGGTCGCCATGTAATGATGTAAGTTTCTTGTCTGCCTTACCATGAAACAGTATCTAATTTTATCTATATTATACTGTTGATGGCCAGTAGAACGAAATATTAATTCGAGTCAGTCAATGGTAGTGGTCACATGGAGGTCACAGGCTGCTGACCGCTCGATCTCGTCTCACCTACTTTGACAAGCTATCAACACCTACCATCTACCGACTAATATGTTGATATTCACTGAATTATTAAATATTTATCTTAATCTATTTAATTATATTCTTAACACCTTGACGGGCCTTGATGACACATTGACAGTTGTTTTCAGCACTCAAAGCGTTAGATTATTTTTTTATTCTTAGATTGTTTCGAAAAATCTTTGTTGTATGTACTAATTAAGTTCAATATGGTTTATAAGCTTGCAATACTATTAGGTAACTCATTCTTGTATTTTTGGATTGTGGCAATAATTTTAAACATCCTGAATTTGATTGCTAGCAGTGTGTGTCTCGAACAATAACATTTTATTTATTTCAATAAGTTTTATAATTCTCACGCATTTTATTCCATTCACACATAATGCGGTAGGTACATACAAATACCTATATAGCTCATTCATTGAATACCTACATTTTAAAAATGAATAAAATAATGCCTCATGATTTCATTTTTCTATAAATAGGCCTAATGGGTACTTTCCTGAGTAACGCTTCAACACAATAAAATTATGGAAAAAAAGGTAGTTAGCTTTATAAGGATTTAAAAAATATTCTTAAATCTAGATGATGTTCAATATCAATAGCATAATAAGACCTACATAATAAATAGGAAAATTTATTTTGAAGTAAGTAGAAAAACACAAATAATTAAAGGAAATGTTTGCGTCAAACGGATATTACGTCGAGTTAACGGATATTATGTAGACATTGAGTCAATTGAGCAATTAATTTGTCTAATAATAGATATCGTCCTTGACCGGATGTCCAGTTTAACCGGGTAACCCTATTGATTACGGCACACCTACATGCCAATGCTGTTATCCTATCAATAGCGTTTCCTTTATGTTTGAATAACTTTTAAATATTTCAAAACCAAATCAGCAATTACACGCGCCACATTTTTTTAACATTTCTTCCGTTTTATTCCATTTCCCAATATTCAACTGGCTCGATAAAAATATGGCCAGAAATAAATTTAGGCTAGTGGCAACTGTTTTAATCTAGTACCAAGGTTCTGATTGGTTCGTAAAAAATCTGTCCTAAAATCAGCCGCGATCCTAATTCAAATCGTGATGTTGATGTAAGAAATTGGTAATTAGATGAATACGATAAATAAATTTATTTAGTTAGATTTGATTCTGTCCATCCTTGATTATGGCCGTCTGGCTTGATCAAAAAAATCATCTTATATTTGGTAAGCCAAAATTAGATCTCTACATAATAATCTATCTATTCAGAGTGCGTTTTAGAATAGCGAAAGCGGAAACAGTTCTCATTTTATAATACGGACATTTCATTGGTTTGTCAAAATCTGTACAAAATCAATACCAGTCTTATTTCGGGGACTTGTTTTTTAATTTGAACGACGATCGTTACCTATTTGTGATTTGTTTAATAGTGTTTTTCTGGTTTATTTTGTTTAAAATTATTGACATTTTTAACTTATCTCAGACAAAAATGTAGTGGAATGAAATAGAAGTGAATTTGAGAATTTATTGATAAAGAATATTATTCGCTGATCGTTTTTATTGTAATACGTATTCGCCATTGCTATAGCAGAACAGGACCTGACTGAAGACTAGACGACTGGACTTATAAACCGTACTACGATGCCTCATATTATTAAAAACAATAAACGTGGTATCGGCGAAATTATTGAAATTATAATATAACAAATGCCGTGGCGAAAGTGTGGTACTTATAAAATCTCAGATGCCATTGAATAAAAAAAGTCTTAATTCAAATTCAAATGCGTTCTAGAACTAATCACAAGATTGTTGACGTAATAATCGGACAATACTCGATGGCGGCCTTGACCGCGGTTCTGACCTGCAGGATACCTAAGGGTCACTGTAAATTAGTCCGAGGCTGTGACCCATTCAATTAGCGTTTCGTAAATGTTCATTTTCAAGCACGCTGTGCAAAAATTGGGATAGAATTATTTTGAAAGCCATTGTATTTTTTAATGACTTAAAAAAGAATGAGGTACTCAATTCAGTTGTTATTTTTTATTGTCTGTTTCATCATAACTCTGTTTTTTGAAAAAAAAAAAAATTCCTCCCATGAGATAAGATTTCTCTGAAGTCGGTTTTATATTACCCAACTCGAATCTTGAACATAGAGTGTATTATTATTTTGATTTAGTTTTTTAGTTTTTTTTATCTAGGTAGTACCTACCTACCTACCTATTCTATCTTGCGAAAGTTCGTGTGTGTGAGTTAGTATGTTTGTTTCCACTCAACTCCGTAATGGCTGAACTGATTTAAATGAAACTTGGAATATAAATAGATTGTCACCTGGATGAACGTAAAGGTAACTTTTAATACACTACTACGCGAGCGATGCCGAGGGCTGAAGCTAGTAATAATTAATTTTCAATGTTCTTTCTTTAGTTTGAAGTTAGAGGACAGCTCAACGACGTAATAATTCAGAATTCAGTATTTTTTAACTTAAAGAATCAAATCAAGACCCCTTTATAGGGCAATGACATAAAAAAATTGAAGCACCCTTCTTGCACCACCTCAAGAGAAAGAGTTACCTGTTCGACAGTAGCAGGTTCTTAAAATCAAGTTCAAAAAGGGTCACTCTCACGCCAAATTTCTCACAAGAAATTCGAAATTTAAAAGATGAATCAGAACTAGTCTGGACTGGTTTGAACCGGTTTTTCGATTCGATTTATAGAAAGATGATCTGATCGGTCAAGTTTTTGAGGTCAAAATTCCATGGGAATATATTTTATTGTCAGTTTATGGGAAATTGTAGAACTCCATTTCTTAAATCTAAACATTATCCGTAAATCTAACTTATCTGGTTTGGCATAAACTTGTAAAAATTAACAAAATAAAATAATATCAAATAGGGCTAAAGTGTACCTTTGTAGTGCCTAAATTTATTGTTTTAATTATAAAGACATTGGTTTTGTTCTTTATTTAGACTAAACACTTACCTACTTAGTTGATAAGGCATCTTATTACCTTTAAAAGCTATCATGAAAACTCTCATAGTCTAATCTAAACAAAAGCCTAGCAGAGGATTTATACAAATAAACCAACAACAATAGATATTTCATTCCAAACGACTTTCCAAAATCTTACGTAATGAGTCTTGAAACAATACAAAGCATTCTCATGCTGAAACACTCGAAAATTCAGCGTGAAAATCGCTTTCCATCTTCTTATTAGTCGCTTTACAGAGCTCATACAAAATTGACTGCAGCGCTACAGCGGCTAACTTCCAAAACTTACCCCACCATTACTACACAGAGTACCCCACCTATTCCTCTGAGAAATTTAAATTTCGAACGCCTCTCCGCCATCTTGCGCAAGACGTCGATATAGAATAACTATACACCGCGTATTTTTTTCTAGAACGTCTTAAGTTAGTCATTTTTACGCCACTATAGCTCTTACGCCTTCATCTTACGTTGGTAAATCGCTCGCGGAAAAATAGCGCTCAGCTCCTTCACGGTTTCTCCAAAAAAATAGCTTATATACCGCTTCCTTCAATCTATTTCAAACCTTATCTCATTTCTGAAGGTATTCAAATCGCCTGCGCTAAGACTGAGACTTACGCTACTTCAAAATGCATAGCTAAAACTATAATAACAATGCACGCGGTCGAGGTAGTTTCCGTCCTGTTTTACTTCGCTACTTATTAGCATGCTAGAGCAGGATAGACATACTAAAATCTTTGCGTTTCGATGGGCGGGGCCTGCAATAGTTTGGATAGTGGACCAAGTTTTGGAAGAAGTTTGAAAGAGGACCGGCTTTTATTGAATTTAGTTTGGCGTTTGAGAGCATTTTGTCATTAGAATATCAATGGCACACGGAGAGAGGTTTTAGTACTTGTGAAGTACCTAAAAATACAACTAATTAACTTTATTAGGGGCATATTTTCTTTTTCATCAAGTTGTTTCACGTTTGGTCCACACTTGGGAACAATCTGTCCTGTTGGTTCACTGGTCCCAAAATTTAGAAAAGTATAATAAGTCCACTGCTTGATGTAAGTATCTCTCTGGTAAGTAAGATGTTTTTTCATCATCATCATCACGCTTGGCAGGTTTTTGATAACAGTATTCGTCATCATCATCATCGTCATCAACAAACTAGAAGTCCACTGATGAACATAGGATTTCCACAAAGAACGGTAATGATTCCTTCCCATCCGATAACCAGTATTGGTGTGCAGTAAATTAAATTAAGTAATTCCTGGTCATGACACTAACTTGAATTACGTCGGTTACATCAGTGAAAGCACCGACGGCGTTTCTTTCGCCTTAAGAGAGCCGTCATGATGGTGAGTGAACGTGACGCTCTCCAGTCTCGGCGTCCAGTCTAGCACACAACGCAGTTGCCTTCACCCATTTAACGGTAGGTACGTGAAACTTCCCGTTTTCAATATGTGCCATGTCCATTTCAAAAGTTTTCTATATACCTACCTAAAACTCGATTTACTTCCAATATTTTACTTTAATGATATTCGGTAGAAGATATAAAAAAAACATAGATAATAAAAGAGTTGTTACCGATCTTGTAAGAGATCTTTTATTAAATGCTTTATTTTTTCAACCAATTTTTTTGAAAAACTTGAAAAAAAAATATCGTGGGACAACCACACCTTTAGTTTCTCTATAATTGAACTTCTTAATATAGAGTTTTTCAAAATGATTTGTGTCATTTTTTGTAATTTTCAGTTTCAGTAGTAGCAGTGACAATTAACGACGAAACCTATCATAATTTATTCGCTATCTCGATTGTAAACTCAAACGATACATTTTCACTTTCTACAATTTCGTCAGTACCTATCAAATATATTGTTAAAAATAAAATGATAGATACATAGATAAATAAATAATGCGGGACGTAATCACACAGCATCATGTAGCCCCAAACTAAGCAGAGCTTGTATTATAGGAACCACATGATTGATACAACATATTTTTTTTTGTAAATACTTGCATATCATACATAGAAAACACCCAGACCCGAGACAAATATCTACAGAACATGCAAACATTTGTCCCGCAGCGGGAATCGAACCCGCAACCTTCTGCGTCTCAGGCGGACCTTCGCCCACTGCGCCACAGAGTTATAGCGTTTATTTGCAAATTCAATCACACACATACAACAATTTTTAAGATTTAACAAGTAGATAATTTGACATTAGGAATACGAAGACATGAGATCTAGAAGAAAACATAAAAAAAAATGGAAAAACAATTAAACATAACATTGTGGGAAAGTGTTCCATCAGCGACACAGTGTAGGTATGTGTGTGTTACAGTATGACAGAAAGGCCACAGCTCTGCGCATAATTTTGCTCAAGGAGCAAACACTGATTTTCAGTCTTTTTGCCCCCATGAGGCCACAAGCGGAACGAGTCAGCAACAAAACAACAAACAAGTGTGTACATAAGTGTGTGTTATGGTAATGTGTAAATCTAGTATGTAGGTGATTACGCTTCGAGTTCGCATATAAATAATATTCCTAGGTACGTGTCTAATTGCCTATTATTTCGGAATTAAAAGCAGTTTTTTCAATTCAGATACTAAGTTGCACGCGAGTCATCTTATTCATCATCATCAACAACCCATAGAAGTCCACTGCTGGATATCTGGAATTATCCCCCAAGGATTTTTACTGGTTGCTTGTTAATAATAATAGATCTATATATTAATATGATACGTGAAATGGCGGTAGTTCTATCGTTGGGAAGCGAAGCATTTAGGAATACCCTCAATTTGGTTATGCAACAAAAATGACTTAAAACGAGCTTTAAAATCAAACTGTGTTGAGATTGCGAATTTTTGGCGGAGTATTGTTCCAACACTTCGTTGCCAAATACCTGAAACTACCAGTAAAGGCAGCAGTTTTGTGATCATGGTAGTGTAGTGCAGTCCTAATAGAAAGAGAGAAGAGACAGAAGAGTTTAACGAGAACTACTAGGAGCAAACTTTAGTTTCGAGTACAGATATTCAGGAGTTTACATGATATGATGAAATGTAACAGTTTATAAGTCCAGTCGTCCAGTCTTCAGTCGTGAACTGTTCTTCTATAGCAATGGCGACTAATAACACGAAACGATCGGCGAACTATTTTCTTCATCAGCAATTTCAGTTAAAATTCACTTTTAAACCCTTTCACTTCACCTACCGAATCTGTATTTGCAAAATGTTGACATTTCTAGTAGTAGTAGAGTTCTTTGTGGAGGGCTCGTCCGGGGAAGTACTGCCACCGTGCCTATTTCTGCCATGAAGCAGCATTGCTGTGTTTTGGTTTGAAGGGTGTGGGTGCCGGTGAAATTACAGGCACAAGAGGCTTATCATCATCATGCCTCAAGTTGATGGACGCAGGGCGTTGCATCGTAGAGCACGTTCCAAAAAACGTGATTTATGTTGCAATGCTTTGTGATCGGTAATGGTTACCACTCAACATCAGGTGGGCCATGTGCTTGTTCCATCTTCAAGTATCATAAAAAAAAGACGTGTGTCACTCGGGGACTGCCGCGGTAAAGCTATTGCATAGCATTTTGTATCAACTTATGCAATTATAATTATTTATTTATTTTATTTATGCAGTATTTCTTTTTCTTTGATATTAATTCAAGTTATACTTTTTGAGCGTGGTGATCGTCTCGATTCGTGCGAGCTTCGTAGAGTCGTACAATACGTCTAGTTGCACGCACACAAACACCGTGTCGAAGACTGCCGAAAAGAAACGACGTTAGACAATGCACGGCCTTCAAGCCACACCTCCGTGCCCGTCGGAGTGGGGAGCGTGAGGTTTTTTTTCGTTACGGAATTTCTGGATTCGGTCCCCGCGCTCAAGGCCCTCGATAGAAGCTATGCAATAGCTTAAAAAAAAGACGTGTGGCACTCGGGGACTGCCGCGGTAAAGCTATTGCATAGCATTTTGTATCAACTTATGCAATTATAATTATTTATTTATTTTATTTATGCAGTATTTCTTTTTCTTTGATATTAATTCAAGTTACACTTTTTGAGCGTGGTGACCGATAAGAAAACATTTTTTTTTCTTTTATTAAATAAAAATACGTCTAGTTGCACGCACACAAACACCGTTTCGAAGACTGCCGAAAAGAATCGACGTTAGACAATGCACGGCCTTCAAGCAACACCTCCGTGCCCGTCGGAGTGGGGAGCGTGAGGTTTTTTTTCGTTACGGAATTTCTGGATTCGGTCCCCGCGCTCAAGGCCCTCGATAGAAGCTATGCAATAGCTTAAAAAAAAACTTCGTTCAAATTCGAACAAAAAAGTCGTCAAAGCTTTCTAGAAACCATAGAGTTACTACTGGGTAATACTAACGTAGTGGGCTGACGATATCGTAGCCATTACTGGACCAACCTGGACGAGAGGATGGAGGAGGCCTATCACCAAAAATGAACACCTCAAACATAAATATTAATTAATGTCAAATTATAATAGTAATGCATGAATTAATTTAATTTTTTTTAAAGTATGTAATGTATGAAATAATTGTAAAATTGTTTGAAATTAAAATAAAGTAATGCATGAAATATGAAATTGAAATGAAATTATTAGATTAAATTTAGTTAGAATTAAAATGTTTAGTAAATAGGGAAATAAATAGCTTATTTATTTATTTATTTAGTATTAACGTACAAGAGAATGCGCGCTTGGAACAAAAATATGTGCATAATGCTTTCTCCCAATAAGGTTTTGTGTCTCGTTTCCTCTTTAGTGTTACACAAACGATAAAACGAGACACAGCCCCGAGAAAAATCAGGCACAGACTTTTGTTCGAAGCGCGCACTCCCCCATAAAATCCTCCTTGATTAGTTATCTCAGTTGACACTGAAATTATTAGCACCGGTCAAAAACAGGAACGGTTTTCCTCCAGTGTTTCCTCTTATGTGTAATACTAAAGAGGAAATGAGACACAACCCCCCTATGAGAGAACACATTAGCCACTTTTTACGAGCCAACGCGAACGAAAGCCTTACCGGCCAGATGGAGTTACGATCTGCTGTCGGCTGCAGGTAGAAGCTGGATGCGTCGAGTTGAGGACAGGGCGCAATGACGCTCATTAGGGGAGGTCTATGTCCAGCAGTGGATTGCTATAGGCTGATGACGATGATGAACGAAATCGTGGGGCGTCCGTAATTAAAACAAGATTTGTAAAATTCATGTAAATGCAAAATCTAGTTGGAAATTTCACAATAATTTGAGATTTCCTTATTAGGTTTTTTAAACAATTTACTCATTAGGAAAATAGTTTATTGCCTATGATCAGCAGTAGAGTCCTATAAGCTGATGATGATGATGATGATGATGATGATGATGAAAATAGATTATTAAGGCGTGACTTTGCGGAAATCCATTAAAATAAAGGATTTAATCGAAACCCAAACTAAGCAGAGCTTATGCAATGGGAACCACATCATAATGTACATTTATGCACCGAGCAGTCCGCCCGTGCAGTCTTGAAATCTTGAAACATTGTTTTCTCCTGTTATATTTTTTTTATCAGACCACAGATTTTTTTATTTGGCTTGGTTTTGGTGTGCTGTACCATCACCTTTCGTTTCGGTTGAAGTATTTGTACACCCAATAAATATATAATAAATATAACAAAACAATATATAGTCTTTAGATTAAGGAAAATCAAATTCTACTAAAAAAAACAGGAAATTTCAAAATAGTTGTTTAATTTATGACTAGTTATTTTCACACCACTATTCAAGTTCCTAAATAAATTTCCCAAAAACAAAAACTCTTTCATGTGTTCCATTAATGATTTGAAGTTGGTACCTACCTCAAAATTTGAATGAAGATTGAAATTTGATTGATGATTTGATTAAAGACACGCCAAAAAGAATTTACTGTTCTAAATTTGAAGTAGCCTTCTTGGAGGCGGCAGAACTACTAATTTTACTAATTCGAAATTCAAACTAATTTTCGGAATTAATTAATTTCAGATTTAAGCCAAAGAGGTTGGAACAGAATTTTTACTTTAGCAAGACATGCAAGAAAAACTCTTCTTCAAAACATAAAAAAAAAACTTCTTAACGACTTTTTCCCCATTATGGATATCTTCAGATATTACTCAGTACACAAATCTATGGGAGATACCTTAACGAGGGTAGTCAGAGGAAAGTCCAAAAATTACGTTCGATTGCGTTCGATACATGCCCACTTTTCGCAAGCATTCTAGGTGACAGGTTGCAAGCCCTTCACCGTTTCGAACTCGTGGTAATGCGCACTAAAAATTTTTCGAACTGAAAAATTTGTTGGTGAGCAGCTGGGATTCGAACCCACGACCTCCAGATCTTAAGTCGGGGACATCCCACGTAGGCCACCTCTTCTTCAGGTAGGTAGTGCAAAAAATCTTCAGAAAATATAAAATGATGCTGTTTTTATACTTTTTTTGTTTATGTATCAACTTATTTTTAAAGGTGAATTTTAGTTACAGTTATGTAGAGATAGATAGGTTGGTACACATAGGCTACTTAAACTTAACCCGAATAAAATGCTTAGTAGATGCTCAAATTGCAATGTGCACCACGTGCTCAAAACGATGGAAAAAAAATAATAGGCTTATTAGACCACGTGGTATTCAGTCTGTCTAAAACTGTCTTACACTTATAAGCGCTCTGATCACGTAAAGTTCGGACCGCGGAAAACAGCACGCGCCATTCCAACCCGCAGTCCGTAGAAACGTACGTGTAGATGCGCAGGTCTGACAGTCCCATCTGGCATGTCGACGCGAAGGCAAATCTCATAGTTTTAACCGCGCATCACGTCAGTGATCAGTCTCAAATGCGCGGTCCGATCTTTATGCGCCATTAGCACGACACTTTGATCCGCAGTCCAAACCGTACAGATCGGACTGCGGTTTGGAACGCAGTCCCGATGCACGGTCCGATCTTTACAAGTGTAGGGAGCTTTAGTCTGTATTTACCTGCAAATAATGTAAACAAAGAAATGTCACTTACAAAGTGACCAAAACCTTGTTTTCTAGGGCTCATTATTTAAATAGTTCTTGCCCGCGGCTTTGCGATGATTTTAAAATTTACCCCCTTACTTATGAACGCTACTCCAAGATAACCAATGCTCAAAGTTAGTCCTGTCACTGTTTGTCATTATCCAACGGTAAGAGACGGCAATAGCCTAAGTATCGTTTATCTTTTGAAAGATATTCATAAGTAAGGGCATTCATGTTTAAAAAACGAATTTTCTTATTTAAAGGCATAATTATCTAGCTAAACTTGACAGCGCGTCAGGCTGTGCCTTTAGAGATTAAATAAAACAAAAATATCATATATGCGTTTTTATTTGAGATCATAAAGGTTCATAATTACAGTGTTCATTACTTAACTAAATTACTAATATTTGACCATGTCCTCAAGAATAATATATACCCACAAATACTAATTTGTAAATACTATTTTTAATCGTATCAGATGATGGAAGCAGTTGACTTCAAAACTTACAAAAATACCGGATGTATAGTACTAATACACTTAAGGGTTCGGTGGCCAGCATTCCCCCAGAATGTGACCAGTGTTATAAAACATGTTTATCATTAAATATATTTATAATGAAACACATTATTAGAATAAAAATATGCCCGAATCATCATATAAATACACTTTGACAAGTCTCGGCTAAAGTGAAAAATCCTAGATTTTTTTATGATGAAATGTAGTCACGTAGTTACCTACTACAAAGGAGGTAAGTTTTTTACTGGAATCCCCTTTGTTTACCTTTTTTGCAGGTTTTTACGAGACAGGGTATAGTGTAGTTTAATAAGAGTAAGCCACTAAGTCAATCTTAGGCTTGACTAATTAGTCAGTAAGACAGTCTTACTAAGACAGACAAATACCTACCGCGTGATTTCGACCATGCGGTTTAACGTCTGTTCACATGCGACATCGTGTCAGCCATCTTTAGAAAAGACAGAACAGACAGACCTACCACCCAAAATGTATTGAGACGTCATATTTATACAAACTATAAAAACGACTTTACGGCTAAACTACTGAAAGTTTTTGATTAAAGGAGAATGTCGAGAACCCGTACCAATTGCGTCAAAACCAAACGTACCATATAAAATTAACTATACTTTATAAATAAATTAAGATTTTCTATAGTTTTACGAACCAACGGGATTAATAATCAAGTAAAATATAAACATTTTGTTGATTTGGTGTCCGCCGCACGCCACCATTAGACTGCAACAACCATTGTTACTATTTTATTTTATTTTTATTTTATTTATTGAACTAAATGACAACTATGACAACTATGGTATTGTAACAGTACTGTTACTATGCCAACAACCCTCATTTTTAATTATTAAATTAATAATATTAAATATAAGCCCCGCCTTGTCAAATTTTAAACACTAGTAAATGTAAACTAGAGGCTTATATTTAAATTCGAAGAGTCATAAAAACAAAGAGCTTTCTCAAAAATAAACAGATGTTGTATCTCTGATTTGTCAAGTAAATGGACAAAGAAAAATGCGGGGTTAGCTAAACTGCTTGAAAGCGAAACTGTTTTAAAATTGGTGAAGTTGACTTGTCGCTGATAGTACATGCGTGTAACGCGTGCAAAGCTGCGGACGAAAGCTAGATTTTTTACACTGTAATATTGTAACACTGTAATATTATTGTAATAACACTGTAATATATTGTAATACTGTAATATTGTAACTAACACCCATAACTACATAGGTTCTATCGGTTAAGTCCGACAGGCGGCGCATTCCAAAGCCGTGTATAGGAAAACTGTAGAGAAGCACTCAAAGTATTCTCATTATGAGCCTATACACATCAAGGAAAACTATCTAACTTTTACCCGCGGCTTCACTCGCGTTAATACTAGATTCTGTCACAATACCAAAATAATGTATTGAAGGCGAGAGTGATTGTTTGAACCCAGAGCGAAGGGAAGTATTCTATAGAAAGGGATTCTAGAGTAGAATCCTAAGCGTAGTGAGGGATTCAAAGTACTTCGCTTGAGGTTTAATTAACTATGCTTTTCATCCTCTATGAGAAAATGGTTGTTATTCCGCCGGAATGACACATTTTGCTCGCACTTATCGAGGACCCCTTCGCACCTCTTTTTGAGTAGATGGGATGAAAAATATGGTTTTCAATCCCTCGGGAACAGAAGGTACTTTTTTTTCTTGATGAAAGAATACTTCTATGTAATTTTCTGTACCTACCCCTGACAACGTGTATGCGTAATTTTAAATAGGTTAAGGCGTAAAAGCGTACCTAACAAACAAACTCACCTTCGGATTTATAATATTAATTTGGAATAAATAGCTCACATATGAGAAATGTATGTAAAATGTACTCTCTATTAAGACTGTGCACGATTTGGCGTCACAACACAAGGCAAAATTGTCATACATCTGTTCTCATACCTGTGTGGACTGAGTGACATGTTTTTTTTGCATTTGCAGTAAGTAAAAATATTTGTATGACCCGACAACTTTTTTCTAAATAATGTTCAACATTTCTGCTCATTCCGTTTAAATATTTTCAGCGCGAAGTAAAAGCCGGAAAGGCCAAAGCCAAAGATGCAGCTAAAATCTAATTAAAATGCTTGCTTTTATATTTTTTTAGTAGGTATCTTGTAAGATCTGTTTGAATGGAAGTTTGACTGAAGCTTAGTATGATATAATTATTTTCTTATAAGAAGAAAGCATTATTATTTATTATAATTTTTAAGAGTTAATAGAAGCAAAGATATAAAAAAGTATATATAGTCTAGAAGAATATATGTCAGAAAAAGCTAATTACTAAACGGATACAAGGATTACAGTACCTATATTATATAAAATAGTACTCTAAAACACATCTCGACGCTCGAACAAACATATACCTAAATGATTTTATTATTTTCATTTATAAAGTGCTTATTATAAAAACAAAAGTGAAGGTTTTTTTATTCAGTAGGAACGTTACAGTACACTTTGAAATGCTTTAAAATGTATAGACACAATATCGACTCTACATAATTGTGTTCGAGGTCATCGCTCCCGGCCATTTGACCGCGCGACAGATCGACAGATGGACTTCGCTTTATTGTGAACACTTACAAACCAAAAAAAAAATACAGTAGGTAAGTTTTATCCAAAAGAGGGTGGATAATAAGTTAAGCTCGGGATAGAGAAATTTGGAAGTCTATGGGGAAACCTTTGTCCAGCAGTGGGACGAGAAAGTTTAAAAATCAATGTTTTACCCGTTGAACTAAATAGCTGCCCGTAATAATAAAAAAAAAATTACTTTATTCTGTGCTTTAGTGAGGAAAATTAATACGTGTAAACGAATATTCCTGTGTAAATGAATAGCAATTTAATACAAATAAACATTACTTATTCTTATAATTTCACTTTAAATAAGTCGCATAAATTATGTTTTACATAAATAATTATTGATTCATTACAAGAAGAGAGGCGCGATAGAGGTTCCCGATAGAGGCGCTTATGTATACATTCATATTCTAAAAATTGGGGCGTCAACATTAGTTAGATAATACCGTAATCAGTGGTGAATTTTTTAAATTTAATTATTGTATAGAGTATTTTTTTATTTTTCTTAGGGAAATACTAAAAATACAATTTTTTTAGTCTGATAAGTGTGAATCAAACATCTAACCACTCGACGCTAGATGGCACTAACAAAAGTTGTCAAAAATTTGTCACTAGATGTCACTACGTACAAGTTCTGTCTGTTTCTAATAGATGTCGCTATGCGTGTCTAATTAGAATGTTGCTCAATTTTTATATAACGTAGGTATTAAGATTAAACTTGATTGTATCCTTCGTCGGTCTACTCTACATACTTTTCATTTTTTTATGATACCTGAAGATGAAGCTCACCCACCTGATGTACTCACACCTACACGTTCGATGATTCCAAGAGACGTTCTAGTGCCAACTCACTTACATTAATTTGATGAATGAAGCCTTAGTAGGTAGTAACCTAGCCTATTCAAAATTGAAATCAAGCCTATTCCCATGTAAGTCGGTGATTTTAGATTTTCGTAAATACCAACTTTAACTCCTTAATTTCAGTTTATGTAAATATTTATCTACCATAGATTATTAAAACCTTATTATTCAACATAGTTATGAGCATATAGATTCCTTTGAAACAAAAAACACAATATGAAGTCAACAATACTGTATTCCAAAACATCTAGTATATTACTTAAAGGCACAAAAAAAATATCCTCTTTTTAAACATGAATCACATTCTGCTAGTCTTTGAGATAGTATTATACAGAACTTATGCAATATACATGGAATTTTTACTAGTTGGTACTAAAAGTAGGTACGTAATTCCATGTATTCTGCATAAGTTTTGTATTATTATTTTTTTACGTTGTACTATGGTATTCTACTATTCTCCCTGACACAAGCCTTTACTCAAAGATTTTTGTTCAAAGCGAATAAACGTCGTATCCGAAAACGTGGATACTCACAGTACGACTAGCCCATCAGCTTAAAGTCGTTCAGAGAGCTATGCTCGAAGTAACTCTTTATAATGGAGTCTATCTATATAGGTACCGCACGAAACTATCCGACTTAGTGTTTCAAAGAATTGGCTACCTAAAGTGGCCGTACGGGGAAACCGTAGGGATATACGAGTTCTTAAGTGTAGACCACGGCTTGGTAATCGTAGCGTAGGATACCCTCCAGCCTGGTGGAGTGACGATCTGCGAAAGGCTGCAGGTAAAGCTGGATACGTCTAGCTGAGAACAGGGCACAATTGCGCTCATGAGGGGAGGTCTCTGACCAGCAGTGGACTTCGCTACAGGCTGATAATGATTTTGAAAGCACGCATTTTTATTACCTAGCACATTGTTGTTTGAAATGTACACTAAAAATATTACAATCTAGCCTAGACTAGATGATAGACTAATAAGTAACTTAACATTGAACTAGTTTTATAAAATGAAGTAATTCTAAGAATATGTCCATCAACATTTTAGAAAGCACTATTGCACTAATAAAAATAAATTTTACTAATATATACACTACGCTAGCTCAAAAGGCTTATTTCTTTTTTCGTTTCAAAAGAACTAAGCCTTTTGAGTGCGCATGATAATAATATTTCCATGGCAGTACATTAAAACATCGAAGTCTAAAAAAACACAAAAAAAGACTTTATTTTTTTTATTTCAAAACTTATCTAGATATATATAAAAAAGATAACATCAAAGTCACAAAATAAAAATACAAAAGTCTTTTGAACCAACCCTACGATTCCCACGAGCTGACCACTGTCCGGTAACATCTTGGGGTCACTTCGACACTCATTATCATAAAACCCGTTTTACAAGAGACTAGATTTCTTAGAAAACCGGTTCATATTCCCATAGGATATCGAGTATTTTTATCATTTTTGAGTTAATCTTTGACGAGGTATAATGTATTAAAGTTATAGTAAAAAAATGGACTGATTTTTCAATAGATATATATATAGGTAAATTATACAATTAATCAATTAATTTTTTTTTTAAATCGGGCATCGGGCTGTTTTTTGTAGAATAATTTAAGTTGTTAAAAAAAAAAACTTTTATTATAATTAATTAATTTATCTTTTTCAAATTAATTATAATGATCTGACGAAAAATCAGAACTAAATGAACTAAGATAATCGATCACCTGTTATTAGATTTATCTGTATCAACTGTGTGTTTGTGAACAAAAACTAGTGACAGTGGAATAAGTAGAGTGGTGAAAAGTTAGTGTGCTTCATCATCATCATCATCATCAGCCTATCGCAGTCCACTGCTGGACATAGGCCTCCCCTAATGAGCGCCATTGCGCCCTGTCCTGAGCTCGACGCATCCAGCTTCCACCAGCAGCCTTTTGCAGATCGTCACCCTACCTGGCCGCGTCCTACACTACGTTTGCCGAGCCGCGGTCTCCACTCAAGAACTCGTTTACCCCATCGGTTATCGGTTCTTCGGCAGATATGGCCAGCCCACTGCCACTTCAGCTTGCTAATTCTCTGAGCTATGTCGACAACTTAGTGTGCTTAGCAAAAGTAAATAGTAAAATAAAATAATCGTAAGTGAAAAAAGAGTCTTACATACAAAATCTAAGTGTTAAGTGTAAGTTAAGTGTTAATCTATTTTTTCTTTCAATATAATAATAAATAATAATAATTATTATTATAATAAATAATAATAATAATTATTATAATAATTATATAATAATTATTATATTAACAATAATATTAATATAATAATAAGGTACCAGTATATATTCTTTTTATTAATTACAAAAACCGCGGCATACTGGGGACTTTGCTACGGACGTAGCGTTTTTTGGTCGTAGCAGCCTCGGCGTAGTAGACTTCTACGATATTGTAGCAAGTTTTCGTAGGTCGCGTAGCAGATTTTCATAGTCACAGAGAAAACATTCGTAGAGACCGAAAAAGAAAAAAAATCCAACCTCTTTGGTAAAGACCTGAAATTTGGAATTTCCTCGTATAGTGAAGGTGTATACTAGAACTTAAGCTTAGAACTCATATCTAGCCCCCAAAATGAATGCCCATGCTTCGGAAAGCATTTTAAGCTATTGGTGATTTTTATTCATTAAGTCATGTCATCATCATAGGAGGCATAGAAGGTTTTTAGTCTTCTAGACAGTAGAGTTGGCCAACCTTTAGACGGTCTAAAAGTTCAAACCTAGAAGCCACCTAGCTCATACAAAACCAGTAGAGATTTGTCTTGTCTGAAGATAGGTAATTTTTCCCACCCGTGGCTCGTGAGGCAGGTGGTCATAAATCCTCAGGCGCGGTAAAACGTAATGAAACGCCGTGCATTTTCTCGAGGCGGCATCGCTCACACACGCGCGAAATGGAGAAGGCTGTAAATTATATAATATATTTAGCAAGTTTAAAATAAATAAATAGTTATCGCTGCACATTTTTCACACATCACATTAGTATTATAAATTCGAAAGTTTGTGTGTTAACCGATGGGATAAACGGCCTCTGTGGCGCAGTGGGCGAAGGTCCGCCTGAGACGCAGAAGGTTGCGGGTTCGATTCCCGCTGCGGGACAAATGTTTGCATGTTCTGTAGATATTTGTCTCGGGTCTGGGTGTTTTCTATGCATGATATGTATGTATTTACAAAAAAAAATATATATATGTGTAGTATATCAATCATGTGGTTCCCATAATACAAGCTCTGCTTAGTTTGGGGCTATATGATGCTGTGTGATTACGTCCCGCATAAACGAGTTTTTGAGTGAAGACCGTGACTCGACAAACAAAGTAAAAGTAATATTAATATTTATTGCATGAAATACAATACAAACGCAGTATAGGACGCCCTCCAGCCAGGTGGAGTGACGATTCGAGAAAGGCTGCTGGTAGAAGCTGGATGCGTCGAGTTCAGCACAGGGCGCAATGGCGCTCATTAGGTGAGGCCTATGTCCACCAATGGACAGTTATAGGCTTAATACAATGATGACATCGTCAATACATTCACATAGATTTTTTTTCGGAAATACTCGCCAACTCCTTCCAATTGCTATAGTTTTCCAAACTTTTCCAAAGCTCTACAGCTCTATGTTCCTAGACCGGTTGAGCCAGCTACAGAAAACAAATTACGAATCATCCCCTCGCGAAGACGCCCCCCCCCCCCCTTCCTCCACCAAATGACTCAGTTAGAGCTAAATTGCTCCACCATATTGCTTGCCGGCAAAATTTCCGTAGTTTAAATTTTCAAGTGGTTTGTGAGTATCGATTTAAATTTTTTAATTGATTAAGTTTGTTATACAGGTTATTTCTATTCGGTTTGTAGGTTTCGATTAATGCTGCTCGATTCAAGACGATGTGTTCTAATAAGTTTGTTTCATTCATTTTCATTTATATGTTCGTAAGCTAGTCTTCGTAAGACAATCCAAAGGTTTTCTGGCAGAGATCACTGTAAGCGATAAGACCGTCCATTTTACTTTTATTGTTATTATCCATAATGTTCTGTACGTTTATGTAAGAGTTTACAATAGAGTTTCAAAATAATAAATTGCATCTCAATAAGGTCAGTAATTTTGACGTTAAAATTTAAATTATGAAATATATAGAACAACTAGCTGTCGCCCTCGGCTTTGCGTGCTGATAAAAAGCCTATGTGTTATTCCAGGTCACTTATTATATATAGTCGAAGTTTCATCAAAATCTGCTCTGCGGTTACAGAGCTGAGTCGAAACTAACATACTAACACACAAACTTTCGCATCACACTTCAGATTTTAATATTATAAATGCGAATGTTTGTGTGTGTGTGTGTGTGTGTGTGTGTGTGTCTGAGTATGTTTGTAAACGCTCAACTCCGTAAGGGCTGAACAGATTTAAATACTAGATAAAAACATTGTATCAATAGTTATTTTAGATAGTGTTAATGTACTCTTCCTGTTGTGTTTTTTTAATAAATAAACTTGGAATATACATAGTTTATGACCTGGATTAACACATGGGCTTTTTATTAGGTTACCACGCGAAGCTACGTGCGTAAGCTAGTTTATAATATTAGTATGTAGTGTGAAAGTTGAATGTTCGATCGATTTCGATTCAGTTGTCGCGTTCGCAATATATTTAATCGGGATCGCCGGATGGTGTGGTTTCCAAGTCGAGCGGTATAAGCGAATCTTTGGCCACTCGCAAATTTATATCTGCTAAAGGAATTAGTAGTTTATGAGAGGGAATACTTCAGTTCAGTTTCAGTGCATTCATTCAGGAACAGTTATGAAAAATCGTATTTGAAAAAATGTTATTACTCAATAAATTAATATTTAAATTACAGGGACATTGAGGAATTAAAATTTACTACTATTTAAAAATAATAATTTTGTCATTACTTGTATTTGCGTGACTTAAAGTTTTTTTCTAATAATTCTATAATATTTATAACTTAAAAATTTAAAAATCAATTATTTGCATGCCTAAAAGTTAGACTATAATTAAATTTAATATTTGAAATTGTGACATAAATTCTGGCAAATACACATATTTTATCTTAAGTTATTACGGCAACCGTTGGGTTAAACGTATTCTTGAGTGGAGACCGCGTCTCAAACGTAGTGTAGGACGCCCTCCGGCCATCGGCCAGGTGGAGTGATGACCTGGGAAAGGCGGCTGGAAGAAGGTAAATGCATCGAGCAGAAGACCGGGCACAATAGCGTTCATTAGGAAAGGCCTATGTCCAGCAGTGGGCTGCTATGGGCCGATGATGATGAATACTTGAAACTAAAAATAATAATAAGGTTGACTAAAGCTATTGCTTTGACCCTACTAGGACTCTCTTCTATGTGGGTATCAGGAACTATTAGTACACCATAGTATCAAAAAGGCTTTCTCAAATACAAACATAAAACAACATATTTACCCCCATCCCCTGAAAGTAAATACAAGATTCTTCACAAGATACCTCAGTTCACCCCTACCCCTTGAATAATGCATCATAAAAGTGTGGGGTCTCAAATACTCGGAGGGCCCGCGTCTCAAAGAGTAAAGATAAGTAAACGAATTCAGCTGCTTATTCCAAGTATACAGGGTGGGTTGATAAATTGCTCTAAGTAGAGATAGATATTATTAAATATATTTATTTAACAAGATAAGACAAGTACACAGGCGAACTTAATGCTAAGTAGCATTTTCTTCCAGATAAAATAAAATAAATTAATAATAGATATAATGATTCTGAATTATCCGGTCGTTTGATTTGCGGGCTTATACTTCAAAATTCAATACACGTTGGAAGTCGATCCAAAAAATTCCTGCGTGATTTACTATTTTGTTGTTAATCTCCTTTTTGGTAAAATTATACAAACATTTGTTTGGTGAATTTTTACCGTAGCTAAGTTTATTGTATTATATACTAATATTTATTTTGTAATCAGGGAAAGGGATAGAAATAAAAACTATAAATTCAATACAATAATTTATGTGACGAACAGCGTTAAAACTTTTCCACTGCCATTATTTTGCAATATAAACTTAGTAGTCAGCCCATCTAAGGGGTTTTTAAAACTTTTTCTCATCGTTAAGAGAGTATTATAAGTCCCCAAAATCAAGTAAAAACACAATAACATAAATCCTACCGTACAAGGACATTGACTGTAACAATTAGTACAACAAAAACCCGCTCATAAATTGACACCCTATATACACATTCGCACCCTGAAAATCTTCGCGACTCATTACCGCCCCCCTGGGGGGGTCGGGGGGTGTTCAAATCTGAGACGTTCATCTAAATGGGCCTAGAAATGGGTGTCGTTCTGCTAATGACCCCGAAGAAATACTAAGACAGTGAGTAACTGACTGTAATTCTGTTGTTTGCGTTCAGAATGGAAAATTTTATGTGCAATTAGGTTTGTTTTGATTATTTTGTTGGTAAAGCCTATTTCGGCCAGGACTGACGATTTGCGAAAGGCTTGTGCTGGATGTGTCGAGCTGAGGGCAGGCAATGGAGCATTATCATATTATTAGGGGAGGCATATGTCCAGCAGTGGACTGCTATAGGCTGATGATGATGACGCCGTATCGTCACTATAATATGCAACGAACACGTTTTTTTACCGTTTTTTTATTTATCATATAAAGTTAATTTACTTATTTATGTCTTATTTATAAAAAACTCATCGTAATAATATTGCTGGACATCATCACACAAAATCATCTAGCCCTACACTAAGCTAAGCTTATTTTATGGGAACCACATGCCTGATATATCAACTACATACCTTTACCATAGGTACCTTTTTTATGAATACATACTTCTTATAAAAAAATACCCAGACCCGATATATTTGTCTGTTGTTGCAGATCATACAAACATTTGTCTCTAAGCCGGAATCGAACCCGCAACCTCCGGCGTCTCAGACGGGCTTTCCACTGCGCCACAGAGGTCTTCAATTGTCAAGAACTTATTTGAATACCTAAACAGCAACCTGGTTACTTTTACCGATTTGAACACTTCAAGTAAACCTCATTATAATATCAGTTTTAATCTCACAAAATTCAACCCGATATAACTGAACCCAAAATTCATCATTACCAAAATCGTCTTCGCTTACACCCACCTTACCAAAACCGTCTTAGTATTTCACCCAAAAATTCAATAAAGATATTTCGCAGACCGCACCATTATCTGGCATCCCCGCCATTATAGCTACCAAAAACTTCAACCCTTCTCAATTCGTTAATAATACTTGCAACTATACACACACAGGCGAAAGAGGGTAATCTACCCGCCTGCCGCGCAAAAACACCTCCTGCCTTGGGGCAATTCTTCAAAGGGTGAAAAAACCACCCGACCCCACCCCTTGGGGGCGCGCCTTAGCGATTCTTGGGTTAAAAAAGGGGTGGTACTTAGCAACCAACTATGAGCGCAGTGGGGTAGCTTTTTGTTGTATTTTTATTTGGTTTCTGAACGTTGGTAGCGCTGGTTCCAATTTTGAATTCGATTCTCTTAAAACTCCTTTGTAGTAAATAGTTTTTATGCTTGTGTTTTGTTATGTTTTAAAGTTGGTGAGTGTCTTTTGTTTTTTTTACCAGTCGACAAAAAAGGCCAACATGGCTTTGGTGCTGTTTTCTTCTTCTTTCATATGAGTTAACGGCCAACTCTGATGTCGGAGTTTTTAGGCTGTCCGAAGGCCTCCGACATGGCTATAGACTGAAAAAAAGCCGGGATAACATGTTTTCTCAAGCACAAAAGCGCTCATATCTAAATGCCACTAAACGGTCACCCATTCCAGTATTATTCGGGCAGAATTGCTTATCCAAGATCATCTGCTAAGAAAACTGAAGTAGACCACGCCACGAGCGCTTGAATGGTGACAAATTTGATTTTGAGGCTCAAATTTATTTTGAAACCATCATGAGAAAAACGCTTGCGTGAATAGGAATGTGAATATGTTTTAGTGTAAAAAACCGTGTAGGTATATTGTATATCCGTTTCAGTTACAGATTAATTATTAGAATATACTAGACGATAGATAGATAAATAAATTATTTATTGCACAAGATTAGTTGAGTTACCTACAGATGAAGTTGTTCTTTCATTATACTTCGATCACATATTGATGACAACTATGCATTTCTGTGTGAGCCAAGCTTGAGAATTATGATTTTATGTAACAGTGAATTCTTAAAACCTACAATTTTATAGTACCTACCTACATTATATTTTGTTTTCTTTATATATATATATACATACCTATTACTGTGCAATGTAGTACATGTCATTGTTTGTTTCTATAAGTTTTTGTGAACAAAATAAAGTTATTATTTATGATAAAACAAGTATACTCAGGCAGTAATATAGGTACCTCCTAGAAAAAACAGTGTTATTGAGAAAATTTCAAAGGACAAAATCATCTACCCCAATTTTGTTTAATATGTGTCTATCTTGATTAATTACTAAACCCAATATTCTTAGACGAGCAGCCTAGTGATACCTCACCAAAACGTGTCTGAAGATTTTAATGAAATTAGTGTGTTGGAATCTTTTGGGAAGATTAGTTTTGAGCTTTTGTTTGACTAGACTTAAAACTAATGACATATGAGTATCACAAAATTAATGAATTTATACGTAGAAATAATTCACTATTTAATACCAGTCAGATATATAGAACTATCTCGGCACAATAGGCAGCGTGCGCCGAGTTTTCGTGTGGACAGTTTTTTTTCCTTGCCTATGGCTCTAATGTACTAACTTTAGAGCCACAAACGTGGAAAAAAATGTCCGCTATGTCAGCGTTTGCTATAGATATTGTGTACATAATAATATTAAAACGATATAGCATCTAAATTAGTACAAATGTGGCTAATTTAGATGTTATGCGAACTATTTATTTGATGTATAAGTATGTCAACGACGCTCGGACTAATTTTGACAGTTTACACTTGGAGACTGTGACTCTATAAGTAGAGTAATATCTCGATAGAATCAGACTAAAATCGACAGCCCGATTATGTGTCCATTTGTTGCACATTCTCATAGATTAACTGTTAAAAATAATTTAATCCATAATCATGTTTCTTAAGAGTTGTAAAATCTGAATTCCGGTTTTTATGCTCTGACTTCCGGTTCGTAGTCCCAATGGTTTATGTTTGTTCGTTTGTTCCTCAACATCTTGGTCTGAAAGAGATCGCTTCTAAGCGGTAAGATCGACCAATTTACCTATTATTTTTTTAAGATTCTTTTCATTGGTTTTTTTTACTATGGTGTGCAATAAAGAATTTTCATTAATTCATTCAGGTGTTTACTTAATTATTTATTTCTACATTATTAACTTGGTTCCTCTTCTTCTTCGTAGGTATAGCTTATCATCATCATTATCATCTGCCAATAGCAGTCGATTGCTGGACATAGGTTTACCTAAAGATAAATAAGTTTATTTAATGAGCGCCATTGTGCCCTGTCAACCCTTCGTATAGACTACACAAAGTTGAATCTCTTATTGTCTCTCTAAAAAGCAAAAAACTACCTACGATGTTTCTATATAGATACCTAACTATTTAATCCCAATCCCCAACCATCCAACCGAAAAAGTCAAACCCGAAAAGTTACCAAAAACTGCGAACGAGATTAAAACTATCCAACCCGTATAGTTTTTACCAGACATATTAAATTTTACCCTTTTCAGAATAAAAGCGTGTCTGAAAAACCGTTCACACATACGTACGGCGCACACAAATAAAAATACACACACGAGCAAAAAACGGCAACTAGTCCCCCCCTTCCCCCTAGGGGGGTACCCTCATATCCTTGTAGAAATTTTGTTTACTTCTCTCTGCAAGGAACCGGGGTTTCCGGGAAACGCTGCGTTTGAAATAGGAACTCGACGGTATTGCTTCGCTTTTAGAATTGTTTTTTTGCAGTTCTTTTTAAAAAGTTGGCCATATTTACGTTCCGTTTATGTGTGCAATAGTTATAAAAGAGATTAAAGCAATAGCTTTAAATTGTAGGACGTTGAAATAAGAAAACGTTATTATAAGGAGGTGCTTAAGTATACTTAGAAAATATATGTAGCTATAGCTACGGCATAGCAGCAGCTTTACGTATGTATTCAACCTTTTTGGTAAGTAGATATGTACTACCAACAAAAATAGTGCTGAGTACCTAAGAGAGCTAAGTATTATATACAAGACTAGGTACCTTGGTATTATTCAAGTAAACCTACTTATTAAACACACAGAAACTTACATACTTAACAAAACAAACTAGGTATAAAATCTCAACCCAACTCAACACTATCAACATTGAAATTAATTCGATTTCAATATTTTATACTCAATTAAAGTATTAAACATAGGTACATTAATTAGTAAAGGTTTATAACAATAATAATCAATAATCATTTATCTACATACAGTCTACGTACAACAGTAACCTAATTTTAGTATTTTTGCCATTTAAAAACGACCCTAAGTCAATTTAATAGAGCGATGCCGCGGGCGTGATATGAAAACTCGTGCTACGAATACTGAGCGTTCTCAATTCAAAACTTGAATTTAAACGTAGAACGACGCTCCAAGTTTCCGAATTTGGAAATTAAGCGACTTGGCGGGAATTAAATACAATATGGCGTCGTTACTAAGCTAGTTCTTTAATTGCTTTTACTGACCGATTGCAGAAACGCTTTCCGCTGCAATAAATGCATGAGGTATTACAAATCTCGTACCTATAATAAATCATAATTAAGAAATGAAGAGTAGATATCATTTAAAATGTAAAACTTTTGACACTAATGGCTTCGGCAGAATATCAGCGTCTGCTGCTAAAACAGTGGATGGAGAGTCGATGCAATTTTGCTGCTGCAGCATTTTTGACTGATTATTTTTTGTATTTTATTTGTTATATGCTTTGAATTTTATGGCAAATTAATATATGTCTATGTCTATAACCATGTATACAAATCAACAAATTGTAACATTCTTCATTAAACTACGAAATGTAACGAAACGCAAACTCCCGAACGTACGCACGCAATAACAAAACGCCAAGTCTCATTACGCGCGCAATATAAATAACAATATTTCTTGAGACTCAAATTAAGGCTCATTGTGACGCGAGGCACACCTGCTCTCAGAAATTTTCATGTTACGAACTTGTAATTAACAAAATACATTCAGAAACTTGTAACTAGATTTAAATAGTAACGCTGGTTCAAGGGGTGGCGATATTGTCGATGAAAACTATGTCGATAAGCATTATTTTCCAAATTTTACGTTTAAAATTTACCTACTTTCGTTTCACATCATAATAAAAAAGTATATGGAAGTCCGCAGTTAAACATAGATAGAGAAAATGGTTTAGAGAACAAAAAAAGAGCAAGTAGGCAACTTAGTCTCCTTACAAAAGCTATTTAATATTTCATTTCATTTCTTATATTTAGGTAGTTTGATCACTATGTCAATATTCGACGATAAAAGAGGACCATAGCATAGTTTAAGCATCGCTTATCTAATGACGGAGGTCATATTCTAGAACAAAGACCCTCCACATAGATTTTTACGGCGAATGGTCGGAATGAATCCTTTTCTATCTATCGACTTTTTTTATTTTTGACAATGTCTATCAATGCAAGCGTCGAGCAAGCTTATGTAATTTTGTATGACGCTAACAAAAAGGGATTATCAATGCCTACTCTAACAAACTATAAGAATAAAGATGGCGTGCATTATTAAGCTTTATCGAATTTATCGATAAAACCATCGCCCCATCCCTATCCCCTATACAAAGAGACACTAAGAAATTATGTATTCCCCTTAGCGTAGTTTCGGAAACTTTATTGAATTTGTTCCTAGGTGTTCAGTCGACTTGAGATGCAGCACTTTTGTCAGATGTTCGTGATTTGAATGCGAGACGATGTTCGTTAGAAAGCTGTTGTAAGTTACGCCGCCATCTTGGAGCGTTCGATTTTTGAATTTTAAATGAGTTCTCGTAGTTCCTATTTTGAATTTTAAATTAGGTTTGTCAGCAGTTCCTATAAGTCAAGCTATTTAAGTTTCGAACTAAAAAACGGTAGGAATTACTTACCTATGCTTCCAAGGAAATAATAAGAACACAATACGCAATTATTATAATTTTGGGGAAACAGAATTGTGGAAAATCCATCATAATACATCGGTGAGAAAGATGAAAATCGGCCAATCGAATACCCGCATAAGTTATTTGTACTAATAATAAATTGCAATCAGAAAATATTGAATTACCAGCTGACCCAACAGACGTTCTTCTGTCCAATATTTTTACTAAATACAAAAACTCATAGAAATAATCCTCCGCCTTCGTTCTCCGTCATTCCCTCAGTTCTGAGGATCATGAATCCTTTGATGAAGTCTCTTCACTGTCTGCCTCCATCGGTTTCTATCAGCTGCTTGATGGAAAGATACGCTGACTGGTATCTTTAGATATTCGGATATTTGGTTCGTCCATCGTTCGAGACTTCTTCCTCGTGGCTATAAAAATAATCACTTTAAGCTTATCCCGTATCTTCCATTTATTTAACTTTTCATATTCCATAAACCTTATTGTGCTACTGCGAACAGTTTAAGATAAAAAAAAATGCCAAATCGGTCCAGCCGTTCTCAAGTGACTCGCTTACCAACAAGCTGTAATTCATTTTAAATAGGTAATAATTTAATTGGATTACAATAAATATTTTTTAGCTAATATCTTCAGAAAAATTATAAACTAAAATATACCAACAAAACAATTTTACTTCCTCTAATTTATTAGCCTAGAAGACCCTTATCGCATAGTGGGGCGAAATTAGCTGTCGTATTATTAACGTACAATTAGATTGCGAGGGAGCGGAATTTCTTTGCTAAACAAAAGCTTTTAAGACGGGGGAGGGATGGGGGATGAAATTTCTCGGAGGAGCCACCTCTTTAGGGCTGAAAACACGTGGAAGTAGGTAGATGATTTAATTTTTTCACGTTCATATCTTTATTTTTGTGCAATACTACAAATACATATTCATTTATTTATTAATAAAATACATTTTTACAGGTCATAACCAAGATAAATTAATAAAATATACAAAAATAAATGTTAAGCACCTATTAATAGGTAAGTATTGGCAACATTAATAAGCGGAATTAATGTCGCCAGCATCATTAAATTTGTCTATAAAAAAGTATTCTATCGTGTAGCATGCTCGGTCTAGGTAACAGATGTATTTTGAGTTTATTAACAAATAAATTTAGTAGTAGTATAATTCTTTGTGGAGGGCTCGTCCGGGGAAGTACTTCTACCATGCGTATTTCTGCTGTGAAGCAACTGTGCTGTGTTTCGGTTCCAAGGTTCTGGGTGCCGGTGAAATTACAGGCACAAGAGGCCTATCATCTTCATGCCTCCAGTTGATGAACCCAGGGCGTTTCATCATAGAGCACGTTCCAAGAAAGTGTGATCTACGATACAATGCTTTGTGATAGGTAATAGTTACCACTTAAGGTGGGACATGTTCCTTCTTCAAGAAACATAAAAAAATGCTCCAGTATATTGATACGTTCTACTACTACATACATAGAAAATAGTTAGGGTAATTTGTCTTTGATTACACTCTAGAGAACTCAATGACAAGAAAAGGGTTAGTTATTTGATCTACAGACCTAAAAACCTGATCTTTATGCTCATTATTGCTGCCCATGCTAAGATAGGGTCCTATTTTACCCAATTTTAGTTATGTTTCTTTAATTGTTTATTTGCTACGCTTATTTATTATTCTAAATATGGGCAACGAAGTATGCTTTTGGATAAAATAAATAACTTTTCTTTATTTAAAAAAAATTTTTTTTTTCACATTATACGTCGTAGCTCGTACGGCGTAATATGGGGAAAATTGGAAAAAATAACATGAAATACTTCACCAATGGGTCGATCTTAATGAGACTAAATTCTACAAATTTCTACGAAAATAAATAAAATATTTATTTAAAAAAACTTTATTTACAGATTTGTCATTTTACAAATTTCTCATATAGATAATACAGATTTCTTAAAAAGCGTAAAAAGCTGTTAACATAAAAGACTTTACGTCGAAATGTTTTCGATAATGCAATATGTGGGTCGCGCTTGGTAAGTTAACAGAGACGGACTAAAGGCTTGCGTATCGCTGTTTCTATAAAAAACTTAACTTCCGTAATATATAAACTGATATTATATAAAGAAGTCTTCGAAGTCTTTGTCCCTTATCAAGCAATTCGACCAATCCTATAATACAACTCAAAAAACTTTAGTCTTTTACTTTGTTTTTGTACGTTATAGTAAGGAATTACATAGGAATTATCAAAATAAAAAAAAATGCTGGACATTTTCACACCTCTGCGTAATGTAACTGGCAGGCAGTGGATGAAAAGAGCCGAGAATTGAGCTCAGTGAAAGTGAAAGTGAAAATTTCTTTATTCAGTACGCACATTACAGTTCACTTTGAATCGTATTTTTTTTTAATTTACACCTATTCGAACCGTGACCTAACAGAGAAGAATTGGGAAGAAACTCTGCTAGGCTTATATTTTTTAAAATGTCAGTTTTACAATATTTTTTCTTAACTATTACATTGGTTTTGAGGGAGTTGGAGACAGTTTCATCCCAAGCTTTTCTGTCATCTAAATAATCAGAAATTTTATAATAAGCTTTATTATAGAGATTACGATTAAGTGTCATCACTTAATAGGTTCATACCTATGTTCAGCAGTGGACTGCTAATGTCATAAAATAGCACAAAACTTAACAAATATTATGTGAGTTAGTGAAATTTTATAATATAGGTTGTTGATGATGAGTTTCATACAATATTATAATTTGGCTCCTTAGTTAGCCGAGCTTATGGTTATAGGAACTAAATGACTCATAAAGGTATACTACTTATACAAGGTACGTTTCAATTGCCAAAAATGGGTGATTAGGACTAACCTATTATCTAAGCTGTGTTATTTTGTAAATGTAAGCAAATAAATGAATAAGAATAAGAATATGAATTGTGTTACAAGTGGTTTAGTGCACTCGCCCTCCTCTAATCAAAAGTTTTCTGAAAGAAAACTATGAAAAGGTTAAGCTTCTGTCTACATATTTTTTGCCACAATCTTTATAATTATTGTTTTTGTAATTCATAGAAATACGTGATTTAATATCTGTGTACAATCACAATAACTATTACATAATTACAGAAGTTGTAAGAACCTTAGTTAAAAATACGTGAATAAAAACTTTTCTCCAAAATCTTAAAGCTATTTTTGTGTTATGTATGACATCCCTAGAATTAAGGCAGATCTACAATTATATCATCATTAATTTAAGGACAAAGTTTTAACAAAATCAGCTGGTCTAGAAATGCTTCACGAGTTAAATTATTGCAATGTGCCTACTTTTTGTTAAAGGTTTCAAACGAGGATGTTATGAAAATTGTCAATGTCATAAGTTAGAGATTAGGTTTTGAAATAAAAAAATTACCGATTCTTTTTTTACAGCTGTAAAAATAAAAGCGGCAAAAAAATGGACAACCATACCAAGAAAATGGAGAAGCCACACCGATGATGAAGAACAATAACAGATTTTAGGAAGACCAGCTCTATTTAGTGTATTTCATAGTCAGTGTCAAAGCCCATGACAAAGTTCAGTTACTAGAACTGTTGTTATTATTATAAGTTAGTTATATTTATTTTTTATTTTATTTTAATTTTTTATTTTATTTATTTGGGAAAACAAATAGTAATGCAATATAATGCTAACAATAAGTAAATGTTTATAAATAATATGTTAAGGTATTACCTACATCGTTATGCCCAGCTTACAGTAATATTAGTTAGATAATTAAGCAATAAGTATATTAAGCATTAAGTATAATAACATGACTTATTCGAATATGTTCTATTTAATAACTAAAGTAGATAACTTTGATATAATAATTTGTAATAGATGACAAGCTCTAAGCATACGTAATTTGCTCTAAGTAACCAAAACCAATGTACTTGTATGCAATAAATAAACAGGATTGGGCACAAAGGGTAGCCACCTATTCGTTTGTAGTTAGAAGTTTTTATTCTGAGGATACTATAGATTTATATTGAAGAAAAACAAACCTGCATTTTCAGAATTCAAAAAAAAAATACAGTCAGCCTAGAAAATGTCCTCGAAGAACTGGATATAAAACAGCGTCTTTCTTCCATCGTTCAAAGTCGAATTCTCACCTTCTTTGGACATATTACACGTCGAGAGGACACGTCTGTGGAGCGACTCGTGGTTCAGGGCAAAATTGAGGGTACGAGGGCGCGCGGTATATCAACAATACGCTGGACCAACCAAATCAGAACTGCACTCAATGGTCATATCCACAAAGCAACAGTACAAGAGGAATAGCGATGAATTGTGAAGCTCGCATCCACCCCCATCATGACGACCACGACCAATCTGCCAAGAGTGTGACGACAGAGAAGAAGAAAAAATGATGTTTGAGCAGGTTAGTCTTAATCGACTCTATTTCCCAACAAAAACACTTTTCCCAAAGTAACTTACCAAATCAAATCATAAGTTTTCGTGAAAACTAAAAAAAAAAGATCCAATAAATTTTGCCCCATCCTGTATAGTGAATATGAAAAGTTCTCAGAATCGTCACTATATACTTTTTATTATTATTATGAGCCTGATTTGTCCCACTGCAGGGCAAAGGCCTCCCTTCCTTCTTTCCACTCCTCTCTATTGACCGCTATCCCACGCCAACCCATCATAAAGGAGTCAAATTCGTCTTTCCATCTTCGGCGCGGTTTGCCGCGTGGTCTCCTGATACCTTGCCGTATCCACTATATACTATTTTATGATAATTACAACAAGGCATAAAAGCAACACTATTTTATTTTTCAATACTATAATAACATATTAATAATATTAACTAGCAATGAAATATAAAACATGTAAAAGACGTCAAAACGATGACCATCTGAGAACTAAAACCTGTTTTCAAGAAATCTTTTTAAAGAAATTACTTGCGGTCAAACGAGTTTTTATCATTTAAATGAAGGGTATAAAGTGACCCAAGACGTCACCGGACAACGGTCAGCGCGTGGGAACCGAATAGTGAAGGGTTAAAACAGGTTTCTTGACTAACTAGATTTTACAATAAAAAGACACTTTTAGAAACTGGTTTTTTTTAATGAGGGGTAAAAATTGTCCAGAGATGATGGACAATGGTCATCGCGTGGGAAATTAAAGGTTAAGATGTTTCTAGAAATTATTATTTATCACGAAGTCACAAAAAGTAGCTTCAATAAAATAAACGAGTTCTATTTTATTCATCTTAAACAACGGTTGTATCATTTTCATTTTATTTTCTAGTTTTTTTTCTGATTTATAATTGTTTATGATAATGGCATTCTAACCTATTTGCCTTAGTAATAAGACACAAATATAGTGAAATGGAATACAAGAGAATTTGGTCTGGAATTTTCTGATGAATATAATTTCTCCCCGATCATTTTTGTTATAGTCGCCATTGCTATAGTAGAACAGGACCTGACTGACTGGACGACTGGATTTATAAACCGTACTACGTTGGCCCTTAGTGAAAATTTTTACTGGATACCTACTGGCAGAATTGTGAAAATTTTTATATCCAAGATGCCATTAAATAAATTAACTATACCTTATTTTTATATAACATGCCTACTACACTAGTACACCTACTACATTAGTAATTCGTATGTAACAAATTCCACCTACTTATCTGTGACTTAAGAAGATAAAAATTGTGTATAGAGAACTATACACAATTTGTGTATCAAGCACAGCTGCTAAACTTTAATACCTAAATTTACTGCATTTTCATAAATTGTAGTCTTGTACTCTTTCTTTATTAAATACTCAAATACTAAAAAATACTTAAATAAATAAAAATACAATAAACAGTAAAAAAAAACAAGTGGGGCGCACTATCTTTTTAATTCTTCAACTCTGCGTGGTAAGGTAACATTTTTTTAAAGTAGAAAGGAGTTTGGTTAGACAAATTAGTTTCACAATGTAAGCTGAGTTTCATAAGCCACCTTACCTTATTCCGTCCCTGGAAAACCCGGTCGGAAAATATAAATTGGGATTCATATATTTTAGTGCCCCCACTATTTCGAAAGTGTTTTGAAAAGTAGTTCAACCCCCCCCACCCCGTTAATTCCTTTAGTTTTACTGCCTTTTTGGACGGTTTTTAGCTTGGGGGTTGTTTTATAAGGGTCGATGTTTGGTTAGGCCGACCTTTTTTAGTCCGTTGGGACCGAATAGTTTTAGTTTTCTGTTGTAACGTGAAATGTGCTTTGGAAATTTTCTATTGGGTCTTTCGTGATTAGCGTTTTTGAATTCAGAACGTTTTGTTATTGTTTTTTTAGGTTGGAACATTTGCAGTGGGTAGAAAGGTACCGCTATGAATTTAAAAGAGGTTTCATATCTTCGGATTATCTTCCATAATTTATTTTTCATCCTATTTGTAACTTATGTACTTATCTATGATATTTATGCATATATGTCTATGTGCTGCATATTTCTTATTTATACAGCACATAGACATAGGCATAGACGTACCTAGACATTATTTATTTACCACAAAATAGTATACCGCGATCCAGCATTGTGCCCATTGTGTTACCAGCAAACGCAATTTTTCTACCGGGACCATTATGTTCACATCGCAAAACTCACATGATATAATTGTAAAAATATAAATATGTACAAAGTAGATAATAAAATTTACTGCAAAAAACCTTTTGAGATTCCTCCAAACGATTCTGGCTAGAATTAAATAACTAACCTCCAAAACGAAGTTGAAAAATTGATTAAAGCGCGCCAACCGCATACGCCCCTCCCCCTTACTCCCACGGAAACGCCAAAGTTGGTGGAGGCAAAAATAGCAAAGACGATTCGGATGGATTTGAATTTCGAATGTTTTTTTTTTGTGGCAGTGCGCTCGCTGTTCTATTTATAGTTTTTGTCCATGCCATGAATGAAAGATTTCTTGTTAATACATAAAATGTGATGCTTGTTTTTTTTTTGGCTTCATGGGTCTAGTTTTTTATTGATATAATCATTGTTTTATTTATTGATTTTGTTTGCAATTTTCGCTCAAAAGTTTCGAAAAAGTAGCATATATGTTAATCCAGCCCATAATCTATGTATATTCGAAGTTGCATCCATATGCGTTCAGCCGTTCTGGCTTGAGAGAGATCCATACATCCTCACAAACTTTTCGTTTATATTATTAGTAGGACTTACTCAGGTATGAATCTCTATAATCGTCTTTTACTGTGTTAGTACCTAACATACTATAGCAATAATAATGATAATACCGAAATACTTTTAAAAATAAACAAACAGAAAAGCTAAAAGACCAACACTAGTTCTTAATTCAAAAGTCTAACCATGGAATGCAATGCAATTACTTCCGAGGCTTACGAGTTGTAGGTCACAATACCAAACTGACTGCGTGTAATCTGAACGCCATCTTGTTGCAATTCCAAATTCAAATGAACCGCCATTTGCATAACATCGTTAGTGACATGTGGCTTAGAGATACTTTATGGGTTGGATTCTATTTTTAAAAATATGAATTTTAGAATAGACAATAAATAGGTATAACCGAAAAAGTTTGATGCGTATTGTATTAAAAAAACAGATGGTTACTTTTTAGGGTTCCGTACTCAAAGGGTAAAAATGGGGCCCTATAATTTAGACTCCAATGTCCATCTGACTGTATCGTGGACCGTTACAGCTAGACAGTGAAATTTTCACAAATGATGTATTTCTGTAATAAATATTTATGTGGGGCTCCCATACAAAGGTATGGAACCCTAAGTGCACGAGTCCGATAGACTCGCACTTGGTCGTTTTTTGTTTTGTTTTGATCATAAGATAGATTTTTGTCCATTTAAACACACAAATATACTACCTACCTGCATAACCTATCAATATTATAATTTAAAATGCAATTTCTTTATAAATATGCTATTTATGAAATTTATTCAACATTTACCTTACATTCCAAAGCCAGAACCTAACATAAATACCAAGCGCTTCTCAAACTTTTACCACCCCATTACTGAAATACCTACCAAGGAGGTAGTAAGTATAGGTTCTAGAATATTCTCAAACTTTCCTTTCCCGTTCCTTAAATACCTACAAAACAGGGCGTTTGAAACGAGAAAGCTAATTTAAATTTCTATTAAAACTTGCCACGAGACTGTCAAAGGCAATCACAATGTTTTAGCTGTGCTCGGCATTAATGTATGTGCAAGATTTTGTTGTTCTCTCGAGATCATCATAATATTGCGACATTATTTTGATACTTTATGTTACTTTCCTTGATAGAAGTATTAATTGTAGAATTTCATTCTAGATTTCCCTAATGTTACGCCGTTTTTGTGGTTTAGAAGGGGGATAATTAAAAAAAACGGCCAAGTGCGGATTGCATCGTGCATCGAGGGTTTTGTACAAATTTGTAGGTGTAAAATAATCATAAATAAGTTGTAACTACATATTTACGGTTTTCGGTTTATATGTGAGATATAAGACACCCTGTAGGTTTTGGTTAACAAATTATGCGGCATAATTAAGTATCTTTTGATTGCGTGTGAATTAAAAGTTTTTAATTTTTAACTTTTTTATTTAAATTATTGATGACTCAAAAAGGTCACCAAAAATAAGTCCTTTTTGGGAGAATACATTAGGCACAATTTTTTGTTCAAAGCGAGCATTCCCTTGCACCGTTAGTTACTAGAAGTAATTCCATGTTTTTTTTTCTCCACTGACGTAATTCGTACCCTGACATAAATTCCAGACTTGTAATGCAGAAGTACAAAGGCAAAGTAATTTCACCAATTGAAATTGAAATTTGCCCCAAGTTTGTATGAAGACGCTAGTAAAATAATAGTACCATCAACTTATGATTGTCAAACAAGAGGCAGCGCGGGACTTAACTTTGAGCCATTTCATTCGTCATGGATTAGTGATGGGTGTTTAATAATTCGATAATCATCACACTTAAACGTCTCTGAGTAGTCAATAATTGACAAAATATCAGAAGCAAGGCTCAGATGGTACGGGTTGTTATGTTATGCAAAGACAGAAGACCACGTCGTGAAAAAGTGTCTTTCCATTGCCACAAATAAAAGGGAAAGACCTCAGACTTCATGGATGACGAATGTCAATAAAGAAATGATCATGCTTGGCCTTACGAAAGATGAGACAAAATAGCGGAATACTTGGCACGACGTGATTATAAAAGCCGACCTCAAGTAACGGGAAAGAGCGAGGACAAAGAAGAAGATTTCACTTATAAGCCTGCAATTTAACCTGACCTCGAGGCTTGATGTAGCTCTAAATTTGCAAAATTTAAATGGACCTGGGTTAGTCATGTCTGTCGAATGCACGATAACTCATGGGCTAAGATGACAACGCAGTGGAGCCCTGATAACGCAAGACGGCACCGCAGCAGACAGAGAACAAGATAGCAGGAGTGTGGGATGAACTAAACACTTTCGATAGCATATATCAGTCCACTGCTGGACATAGGCCTCCCCTAACAAAGGGGGATATGCCCATAATCCCTACGCTGGGCATGAGGGACGTAACAGGCTAATCGTAATCGCAAATAATTGCTACAACAAACGCTTTGAAAAATTTGTAAGTATTTTTGTTAGATTACAGAAAGTTATTCAAATTCGTCGTTAGCTTTATCGATAGCCATTTTCTCGATAGTTCCCATCACTTCAAAGAAATATCGCCTTGAAACTAGCTTCGTTCGGCAAGTTTTGATGGAATTTTACTTCAACTATATCGATAACTGGATTTATATTCATCGATAGCAACCATCACTACCTATAGCTTATTCAACGCTTTGAGTGCTTAAAACATAAGTTCTATAACTAGGCTGCTGCAGTGCTCCTCGGATATGGCAAGGAGTGACATGTCTTATGTTCACAGCTTACGTGTTAGTGTATAACGCTTTGAGTGCTGAAGACGGACTTAGATAGAAATATAGATATTTATTTATTCAGTAAAATTTTAACAAAACTCTGGTTAGTAATGCCTTAAAACCTAAGTAAGGTTTGTCTAGACACAAGATTCTCTATTAAAATACCTACGAAGTAAAACAACTAGGCCGGGAAGGGAACATAATAACAAAGTAAAAGTACCTAACTACTAATAATATTGGCATATAAAAGCGAGCCTTGCTCTTGCTCTAGCCGGTATGCTGCTGTCCTCAAGGAAGCAAGGAGCCTCATGCCCCGAGCCCACGGTCATCATGTTAAATTCATCGATAAGTTTATCGATAGCGTCATTTATTCATCGACAGTCCCCATCACTACACGGAACTAGCGTCTCGAAGCTCGCTGGCTTCGTTCGGCAAGTTTTGATAGAATTTTCAATTACCTTCCTTTGTTTCAAGTTTCGCCAGCGTTGTGTACTCTCGTCTAAGTGTTCCGTAGGTGTTGGGGTAGTTTTTGTAAGGGTTTGTTGAGGTTATACGGGTTTTTGTGGTCTTGTGACTTGAGATACATTTAAGAATTGAAGAATAAGAAAACGAGAATTACAGATTTGTAGGTACAGACGGACATACCTCCCTCGCAGTGGGCTAAATACCGCCTGAGACGCAGAAAGTTGTGTTCAGAAGGTGCAGAAGATAAAGGTGGCTGATTTGATTACCGCCGCAAGATAAATTATTGTATGATATGAAAATATTTGTTTTGGGCTAGGAGTTTTCTTATTATATAAAATGTTTTGCAAAATATGCAAACATTTGTCTTGCGGCGGGAATCGAGCTCGCTACCTGTCATGGTGAGCTTTCGTCACAGAGGTCATCAAGAAAATTCTCTTTGGGAATCAAACCCACTCTTTATTACTGCCTAAGACACTTAAAACATTATTGATAGGTAACGAAACAACTTTAATAATCTACGAGCTTAATTATCAAACTTTAAAATATAAGTAACTACAAGAGTTTCTCAAACTTTTGCTAAGCACCACTCTAAGTATTTGCTTAAAGAAAATTCATTTAAAGTTGTAAGCACTACGAAGATCTCAATACGTTTGAAGTTGAAAATTCAATTACGTTTTCAATTCGAGACTTGAAAACCAATTTGGTTAACAAAAACTTTATCTTGAGATATTATGTAAGATCTTGGTTTACAGAAATTACAGATATTATTCTTATTACAGAGAAAGAGTATTTTATGTATCTCAATTCAGAGGTTTTTTTCTTGGTTATAAGTAATGGCTACCACTTAATATTAGGGCCTTAGCGAGTTATATCTTCAAGTGCATAAAAAAAGACATTCGAATAGACTGCACGCTAATTTTAAATTGCTAATTAAATTAAAGGTAGGTAATATTTTTTAACCTGGAGATTGAACTTGCACAAGACCCGCCTGACGTTAAGTGGTAACCATTACTTAAAACAAAGTATTGCTTTATAGGTATGACGGCCTCTGTGGCGCAGCGGGCGAAGGTCCACCTGAGACGGCAAAGGTTGCGGGTTCGATTCCTGCCGCGAGACAAATGTTTGAATTCTGCAAATATTTGTCTCGAGTCTAGGTGTTTTCTATGCATAATATGTATATATTTACAAAAAATTATATGTATAGTATATTAATCAAGTGGTTCCCATAATACAAGCTCTGCTTAGTTTTTTAGTTAGCTACATGATGCTGTGTGATTACGTCCCGCATTTCAATGTATGTATTTACAAAAAAAAGGTATTTTAATCATTTGGGTCCCACAAAACAAGGTCTGCTTAGTTTGGGGCCATATGATGCTGTGTTATAGGGACAAGGGTCCAGTATTATTAAATAGATCAGTATAGATATAGTAGTAGAGAAATTACAGGCAAATAAGAGGCTTATCATCTTTATGCCTCATGTTCCATCAACATGCTTCCATACGCAGGGTGTTACATCGTAGAGCACGTTCCAAAAAAACGTGATCTACGATGCAATGCTTTGTAATAGGTAATCGTTACCACTTAGCATCAGGTCGACCATGTGCTTGTTCCATCTTCAAGTACCATAAAAGAAGCGCGCCCTACGATGCAATGCTTCAAACCAAAACACAGTAATGCTGCTTCACATGAAAAACGGCCCCCCGGTAGTACTTCCCTACCACCATACCTATTCATGCCGTGAAAAGCCGTTCACAAACAACTTTATTAAAGTACTTCTAAAAATTAAAAAAAGACTTGTCTATGGTGATGTGATATCACCATAGACAAGGCTTTGTATTTTCCGCCATGTTTGTACACACTTTTGTAGGTACATACATATTTATACTGAGTGGTGTATACAACTAAAAAAATTTGTATGCTTGAAATAGTTGATTTGACAAAATTCGTAGGTTAGAATCTCTGCCAAAAGAGGTAACTTAGTAAATAGTTTTTGGTACCTAATAAAAGCTGTGTTTATAGGAGAAAGTATGTACCTACTTTTTATTAGTATGTGTAAGTATGTACATGCAAAGGCTCTATTGTTTTATTACATTGTAAAAGCATTAGAATTGTTTATCCCAACTACAAAACGTACTTATTCCATAAACCAAAAGGTCCATATTCCAACAACCAAAACTTATTTCGTATGAAAGTTAAAATAAATGACAAACATTAATCTAAGTAAACGCCATTAACATCAAGATATAAACTTACCTTCCCGTTTCCAAGTCGGCTAAGCCGGGGTAACTTTTCACCCCACCAAGACGAGAAATATTTACATAAATTTACAAATTTCACTGCAAAATAAAGTTGACTAGGGGTGCCACCTGCAAAAATTATTTCTTTTTAGAAATTACTTGCTTGGATAGTTAAATAACCGACTACATGCAGCTTATGAAAAATACCTCATTAACAGAAAGATATAAACTTACCTTTCACTGTGTGACAAAACTCCTTTAAATTAAATAAAGATTAAAAAAAAAACTTACCTTACCGATTCCTAAACGGCTGAGCTGGGGTAACTTTTCACCCCACAAGACTAGAAATATTTACATAAATTTACAAATTTCTAACAATAATAATTTGTTTCTAGAATGTTTTTGTTAAGATTGTAAAATAACCGGTTACATAGATCTTAAGAAAAGAAAATGTTTGTAGAGCAGTGTTTTTGTTTGTTTCTCGTTCTGGATGGGGTGAAAAATTACCACGGCTTTGCTGACCTGGAAACGGAATACTATACTTATTTGCAAGCTGATCACTAAGCGGTCTGGTAGGTATTGTAGTATATGCCATTTTTCTTGTGGATATTGAAGAAGATAACCGTGAAAGTGAATCTGCCGCAATAATTTGAGGAAGTTATTTTAAAACATAGCAAAATAGCAGGTTGTTTCTACTGAAAAAAAAAATGTCTGAAAAGACAAGAAAATAAAAAAATTACAAGGTTTTTGGGTTTGGTTTTGGAATAAGTGACTGAGTATTAAAAAAAAATGTTATACCTAAAAGAATATAACACAAGGCAAAGTAAGCGCATTATTTTTAAATTACAACCAAGCATTCATTTGTTTCTGCCAGCCCTAACCACTAGAAGCATAGTTCGCGCGGGTCGCCCCCCTAGGTAGTTGTTAGTCGGGGGGTGGGGGGCCGTTTTTCATGTTTAATTTTAACTTTGCAAAACTGGCGTTTTAATAACGGCCCGTCTTTCGCGCTCCGAATTTTATGCGCGGCCAGCAACCTTTTTGCTGTTTCGAAATGAGAATTTCCAGTTTATGCCACACTGGAGACGAGAAAGTTTTATTGTGTACGAATTAGTTTTCGCGTAGTCGTTTTCAAAAATTGCTTATTTATAATTTTGTGGAATGTGTTTGCCGTGTGCTGCCATGTTTTTGTTTTAAAAACATGGCGGCTATCTGAATTACAGTTAGTGACTGTTAGGTACAGTCACATTCTCTTTGGTATTTTTGACTTACAGACAACATATAAATGTGTTTCATAAAAATGCATAGCTTATTCGGTACTTAAATATAGTCCTATAGTATTTTCATCATAAAACTATACAAAAATATTTTACAGGCAATTTAAATAATAATCGCAAGAGTGCAAATACGTTCTGCTAGTAAATAATAAACCTACTTGGTAATATAATTAATCTTAACTATGTAAAAAAATCACTATATTCCTGCTCGAATTATGGGCGTATATCATCATCACCATCATCATCATTATCAGCCTATAGCAGTCCACTGCTGGACCTCCCCTAATGAGCGCCATTACGCCCAGTCCTCAGCTCGACGCATCCAGCTTCTACCAGCAGCCTCTCGCAGATCGTCACTTTATCATGTTTTTCAATTTTTAATTTTAATTAAACTTAATTTTTCTAATTTACACAACGCGTTTACGCGCCTAGAAAGACTATTCTAAACACAAGTCCAAATAGGTAAATACATAATGCCTGTAAGCCGGTGCCACCTCGGCCGTAAAACAAGGAACGGAATATTAAAACCGGCACAGAACACCATTAAAATGCGTAATTGCTGGATTAGGAGCCCAAGATTCCTCTATTTCCCTCTAAAACCGTGTTCAGATAAGGACTACTAACCATTCTGCTCATTCTGTTTGTGAGCTACGCGAACTTTTTTAAACAAAGCCTTTTAGATAAAGACTTAGAATTAGAGAATGTAGGTACTTATATACTCGATCAACTTTTTGGAGAATCATTTTCATTAGAATAGGTTTTTAAATTTTGGTCCCGCAACCTTTAGTCTAAAGCAATTTACGAAAATGAGTTATTTTTCTGTGCTGCCAGCAATAATGAACTAAAAACTTTTTTGTGAATCACAATGATGTTTTAATGTGAACGCACAGCAACGTGCCTTACATACGTCATGAGCGAGGTCTCAAGATTAGGCGATTACATCGGCTTTTTCGTATTTCGAACGCACGTCTCTGCGTTTTATGCCTCGCCTCGAACTCGGTTTAGGAACGTTCCGAATTTAAATGGATTAACCGCTTTGGAGTGATTTGAATTTAGAACGTGTGTTTTTTAATTACGAAAATTGTTTGCTTTTACCTATTAGTAGAAAATAAAAAAAATATTATGGAAAAAGGAAAATGAGTAGCTTTAAAGTACCTAGGTCTACTTAATAACAATACAGTATACTTGCTTATTAGGCTTTTAACTAAAATTTACACCAATTAAATCAAATATGAGCCTCCTAATTATAAAGTAGGTAATTATATTAATGTACTTTACCTACCTTCTTACTGATGACAATGCAACCTCATTTCCACATGATGTTCGAAAGTGGCAAACTATTTTCAAGGTACATTTAAAGAAGAATAAACCTTTAAACAAAAACACCGAAGAGTAAAAACCTAAAAACCATTAAAAGTAAAAGACATTAGCATTCATATCAGCCATAAAAACTAACCCCGCGCGGGGGTGGGGGAGGCGGCCCCTATCTGTACACGTATAAATCTATATGACGTCATTAAGAAAACAGCGCTATCGTCTTGCTTATAGCTATCTCCCTCTCTTACTAGCATCTGTACGCGTTAGAGTGGGACGAAGCGTTTCTTAGGGGGGTATGCCTTACAATGGAGAAAAGACGGAGAAATTAAATAATACTTTGTCGTTTAAATTGAAAGGGTGGGGGTTAAGAAAATTTTCGGGGGTAAAAAGTATTGATTTTAGTGGGATTAGACGGTCGCTGCGGTGAACTTTCCCGGTGCTTATGATTTTAGTGTTGCTTTTAGTTCGGAAGTTTGTCAATTATTGTTTGTCATTGGACTCATATTTTTTAAATTGCGTTTTTTTTTAATATGACCAGATCAATTGAAACTTCGTACCACCATGTAATTTTGCAATCCAAAGTGGCAATTTATAGAAATTACAAAACAACAATTTCAATTTATTTAATTTATCAGTTGTTCCATTTTTCCTCCTTTTTTAAATTATTATTCCTTTTTCGAGTTTTCCTTTTTTTATATTCAAATAGGTCGAACTATCAACTTGCAGTATAACTACCTATAATAAGGTAATGGATCACATGCCCTTATTTTTAGCAAATTTCGTGAAACAGCATTGCTGTGTTTCGGTTTGAAAACTGGTATTCCATGTACATGAGGCTTATAACCTTCACGCCTCAAGTTGAGGGAAGCAGGGCGTTGTATCTTAGGCATCAAATATTCGTACCTATATTTACTGTATACACTTAAACTTTATTCTAAAGATGATGTTCCATTTTCAAGTAATAAAAAAACAATAAAAAAACTACAGCTATATCTCTATAATTTGTTCCAAAAAGGTTCCGCACTATCAAAACCTCAAGCCGACAATACCAATACCGTTATCATTCTTCTGGATAAAATAGGCAATACCCCCCTTTACCCCCCTCGGGCAAATAAGCCATTAAAAGCCTCGCGACGGCGCTAGGCTATAAAATCTCTGCTTCTTGGCCCCTTCCGAAGGGGGAAGGGGGTGGGGGGCGATAAACTGCCTTTATAACGTTCCGTGCTATAATTAAAACGACGTTTTCTAAGATAAAATGATCTTTGGTTGAGCTTTTGTTGTTGAACTTTAGGGTGGACTGTTGGGTTGAAGTTTTTAAGCTTTGTAATTTTTTAATGGTTTTAAATATGAACATAATATAATCATAAACAACTTATGGAAGTCCACTCAACATAGATCTCTCCCAAGGATTTCCACGAAGAACGATCTTGAGCCCTCTCCATCCACCGATTAGTTGCAATCTTGACGATGTCGTCGGTCCATCTGGTGGGGGGTCTCCCTTCACTTCGTCTTCCAGTTCGCGGTCGCCATTCGAGAACCTTTATTCCCCAATGGTTATCGGTTCAGCGGGCTATATGGCCTGTCCACTGCCACTTCAACTTGCTGATACTAAGAGCTATGACGGTTACCCTGGGTCTCTGGATTCTTCATTGCGAAATCTATAAACGTAGAGAGACCCGTGTATGGCTCTCTCCATAGCCCGCTGTGCGACTTTAAGCTTGTGTATGAGGCCAATAGTTAGCGACTAAGGTTCAGTCACACATTACTCACTGATACATAATAATAAGTTAGTTAAATTATTATAAAGGTATGATAAGATAGATAAGAATCAATCCGTTGGGGTAAACCAGTTCTTGAGTGAAGACCGCGGCTCAAACGTAGTGTAGGACGCCCTCCGGCTAGGTGAAGTGACGATCTGCGAAAGGCTGCTGGTAGAAGCTGGATGTGTCGAGCTGAGGACAGGGCGCAATGGCGCTCATTAGGGGAGGCCTATGTCTAGTAGTGGACTATAGGCTGATGATGATGATGATAGTTAGACAATTAGAAAAGTATTAAAGTAATGTATTATAAAATAGTGAACAGTAGAATTAAAAATATGAACTTTTAAGTTGATTGAGGTTTTCTTAATTCTCTAAAGTAAGGTAATTTTTTTTTTATTTCGGTCTACTGCAAAACAGGCTAGCCCTGTTGCGGGGTTCACTTGTATATCAATCTTTGTATATTTTTTTATATTACTTTTGTTGCAATTAAAATACATATATTAGTACTTTAATTAATTGTATTTTTTAAACACTAGTGAATAACAAAAAATACAAAATTAATCGAAATGAAATCATTCAATATTTTTTTTGACAAAAGGTAGTATCAGATGGTAGATAAATAAGTAGGTATGAAACAGGTTTTACACGTGTTTACAAACATCGAAATGCAACAATAAAAACCTATATTTATCAAAATGATCGACGGTAAAACTTGAATTCTGAATTCAAAAATCCAGTTTTATAATAAAACAGTATTATTCAAAAACAGAACTGGATTCAACCCTTTTGATAAAATAATACAATTGAATCTTGCTATGGCCATTGGCCAGTTTACTAGTTGTCTAGTTTGACCGGTGTCCAAACAATACAAAAAAAAGCAAATATCGAACTAGTTTTCTTTTTAAAATTACACTTATTTATTGCACGAGATTATTAGTCAACTATTGTCTGAAATAAAAACGATTGGTATAAAATATAGATCGGATAAGAAGAATAAATGTTGTTTGAAACTATCAAATAAGAAGATTTTCAGTTACCGCTATAAAAAAAAATTAAACAAAATAATTTATTTTATTTGGTTTTATTTAGTAAAAATAAATTATAAAGTGGGGCTCCGACTCTCACTTAGCCGGTTTTTAATTTTTTTAATACATCATATAATACATTTCTCAAAAAATATGAAGGTTAAGTGTTTATTTTCATCATCAATTATTTTTTTCCCCAATAGATAATAATATCTTTAGATTTTTGTTAGTACGCAAATACATTGAGGATGCCATATATAGAGTATTCAGAGGTATGTCCAGACATTTAATTCGGTACTTGCCTATTCGTATTAAGCATTCCACGTGACAAGCTTAAAGCCTCAGCAAAATGTCTGATAATAATAATCAAAATTAATAGTTACCTATAAAATATAGTCGAAGTAATTAAAATATTCCATAGAATAGGCAGCGGCGTTAATTAAAGGGATGATCAAAGAAAGCCGCCGCGAACAGCTATTGTGCTGACTTCCTGTTTCGTTCGACGGGTAGAATATGGTAAGTGCTAAATAACTAATTTCATCTGTTACTTAAAGTTTATTTGGGACATGTAGAGGGAAAAAGATCATGCCTTAGATCCCCAACGAGATGCACTACCTCTCGTTGCTAAATGAGGGCAAAATTAAACTTTATCAAATGGTGCAGATGACTGCCAACAGAAGCCGCTGGAGACAAGTAGTTCAGTCTATCACAAAGACAACGCAGAGTGATCACGATCTTCAGTCATGAAGTTACTGACCGCAGAGAGAGATAGTTTATTTAGACACTTTTACCTGCGGGCCTCGCACTTGAGACTTAAACTGGTGTACAGAACTGATAAAAGTACTACGTAAGGTAACTTAAAGTGACTTAACGCTTTGAATGCTGAAAACACAATTGAGCTGTATGAGACAAATGTTTGTATAGTCTATTTGCCCGAAGAGGACAATGTCCAGAAGGCACGCCGTTGTTCAAAGCGTTATTACACTAGTGGTATGTTTGATATTTATAATGCATATGTATTTTAAAAAAATGTACTTTAGCAGTATAATTATGTGGTTCCCATACAAGCTCTGCTTAGTATGCCATAGTGGCTAGATAATGTTGTGTAATCTATAGCATATATTATATTGTAAAATAGTAAATAATAATTTTGCCTGTATGGTACTAGTAGAACGGGCTTAGGGTTTTTTGTACCTAGGAAAGTTCACAGACGCGCTGTGCAATCAAGTCTTTGCAATCAACACATGTCACACTAACGCAGCATTTCGCGCGCCCACTCGTCGTATGGTATAGTTTTACAACGACAGTTTCATTGACATTGATATTCTTGCTACTAGTATAGGGCAATTTAAAATTGCTGTTTTGAGTGTGCTCTCGTCCTAATTGCTCTTCATCTTATCTTTTCGTCTATCTTCGCTTGTTTACTCATAATTTTTAATACCTACCTACTTACTTTATTTTTTGTTATTATATTACATACATAAGTACATAATAATAAGATTAGCAAATAAGGATTTGTTTTATAATGGCTCTGTATTGTTTAGGTCAGCAACCTCATGTGGTTGTTTTTGTAAATTTTTAGAAAGTAACCTGTGAATAACGCCCTGGGCTACATTATTACACAACATTGTCTTGTACCTACTTATTGAATATTTATAATGTAGCTGTTTGTTGTTCCAATAAATCATAAAACAAAATAAAATAGCATAATAATAGTAGCTTTCATAACTACAAGTTGGTACGGAACCATTGGTGCGTGAGTTCAACTCACACTTGGCCGGTTTTTTGGAACCAAGCCTTTATTCCTACTTCTTTTCTAAGTATTTTAAAATGTACGCGTTTTTATTTCTTAAAACTTTTCTTAAAACGCATAGTATTTTAGAATGTAGTTCCATGTTTTTTAAATAGCCAGAAAGTAACGAAGATAACAAATAAAAAGGAAAATATTAAAGGACCATTAATCTTATAAATAGCAATAAAAAGTGTACTTACGCCGTTATTCCCCCGACCTCCGCCGGGCGCCATCTTGGAGGAAAACACAAAGATGCTGAATGGTGAAATTTTCTTGTGTAATTTTCACGCTTTTCCGCCCCTTCGCCCACCCTTATGTAGGGTTGTAATACGGTTCAATTTAGCCGGTTATATCGATTATTTTATTCGGACAAATTGATTTATGTAAACTTCTATGCATGATTATTTAATTATCTTACTAGGGAGCGTAAACTTTGGTTCAACTTAAGTTCTTATGTATTAAGTAGGTATTTATAAATGTACCTTGATATTATTACCAAGGTGTTTACTATGGTAGTTTACTTGTTATGACCTAGTGAATTGTTCTTTAGGGTGAAATAAATGGTATAAGAATGAGTGTTGCGAGTTAAGAACTCCTAGTATTGCTTTTTATTAATAACAATCACACAGCATCCAACTTATAGGTATTTTATAAAATAAATAAGAAGGGTTCTGAAAATGTATGGATGCTTGTTGGATGGATGGATGGATGTTACTCTTTCACGCAAAAAAATATTAAACTGATTTGGATGAAACTTGGAATATACATAGTTTATAACCTGGATAGGCTAATTTTTATCTGGGTAGAGCGAAGCCGCGAGCGGTACTAATATAAACCTTACACAGCTTATATAGCAGTTTTTTAAGTAGTCTATAAGCAAGCAAGATACAATTATTTTTTAATAAAACACTGGAATCCATAACTTTAATGTTACTTTATTTATTTCGGATAATAATATCCATATCACACATAGTTACACACAATTAAATTAAATTCCATTAAAATGATTATAAATTAGAATTAATTCTTACCTTTATTTTTTTACAATACCTAATTCAAAAAAGAACTGCAGCACAAATAAATCATAGTTTATAAGTCCAAACCTAATTTATCATTAGCTATACTATCAACCCGTTAAATTCTCACGATGACCAATCTCCAGTATCGATTAAGACCCGCATAAAAACCCATTGAAAACCTGTTTTACGGGTTACAAACATACAACGGAAAAGAAATAAACCAGTTTCAACCAATTTTTCAACCGACTTCAAAAAAAGGTTCTCAATTCGGTTGCATTTTTTATGTTTGTTATTTCAAAACTCTATGTTTTTTTTCTACTTGTGTACGGGTTTCTTGTTGTTACCTGTTAGTGAACTACCTAATTACGGAAAAAATTATAAATATTTAAGAAAAATCAGTATGGAAAATCGATGAAAAGGTCTGAGAGAAGAAAATATTATTTGGCAGCACAAAGGCAACTTGTTCTAAAATATATAAAAAATATAGTAGTTACCAAATTAGGGATCGCTAAAAAAATAACCGGTTATTTGTAGTTTCAAGCAGGCAACACTAACTTTAGGCAATTTGCTCACCACCAGTTACTACAGACCCCCAACTTTACGTGCTACGACTGTTAAAGTATTTAATTTTAGTGTGTTTGTGGGTCTCCTTAAAATGGTTAATGTTTATAGTGAATTTTAGATTCATAGATGTGTAACTTTTTAATTGAATCGTTATCATAAGATGGTACTTTGTAAAATGAGTCAAAGAGCTTTTACCCCCTTTCAGGAAAACATACCAACTTCAACAAACCTTATATTCAAAAAATAAGTTGTTTTAGTTAAGTTTGAAAACCTCTCCTGCTCGTGGTGCACACTGCCAATTAACAGACGAGGCTCTGGCAGCCGACTGATTGCGCCATAGCGCAGCCAAACACTGGTACAACTAAATGCCCTGACCGTTACCGAGAAGCAACGTCGGTGGTGCGAGAAGCTGTTCTGCGATCCACAACCCGCATGCCTAGCATGGGGATTATGGGCATATCCTCCTTCTTAGAAGGGAGGACTTATTTAGCAGTGGATAGAATAGGCTGTTATTGTTGTATTGTTGTAGGAATGCGGGTTGGAAAACACAGAGCGCAGCATCTCGCACTGGCAACGCTGACCGAATCAGTCTAACGCCAGAGCCCCGTTTGTTAGTCAATAGGATGCACCGAGCTGAAGAGGCGTTATGGCGCTCACTAGGTGATGCCTATGTCCAGCATTGAACTGTAATAGGCTGGGAATTATGATAAAATAAATAATGCTAGATTATCAAACAGCATATGTAGCCCAAAATTAAGCAGAACTTATGTAATAGAAACCCCTTGACTCGACTTGATACTACTTAGTTTTTTTGTAATACATTATGTAGGTTTGTAAATACATATTATATTGCGGGACGTAATCACACAGCATCATGTAGCCCCAAACTAAGCAGAGCTTGTATTATGGGAACCACACGATTGATATAGTACACATTTTTTTTTGTAATACATATATATCATACATAGAAAACATCCAGACCTGAGACAAATATCTACAGAACATGCAAACGTTTGTCTCACAGCGGGAATCGAACCCTCAACCTTCTGCGTCTCAGGCGGACCTTCGCCCACTGCGCCACTCACCCACTATGCCACAGAGGTCGTCAACTATGATGATGAGATTGGACTACGGGTTGTTGAGATGGGCTTGGATTTTGAAAACAGAGGCTGGAACCCCTTACACACCAAAAAAGCAATCCTACAACAGTTCATATTTCATACAGACTACGAAAGACAAGATTCTCATCACAAACTATCTGAATTCCAAAACTATTATTGAGCTTTATTAGCCGATAACAAAGGACGCCATAAATATTTAATGCTGTCAATACACGTATATAAATGTATATTGTATATAACTGGAACTTATCTTAGATATTATATACACGCCTCGGGGTATCGAGGCGGGCGGTGTAAAGGAGGCTTTAGATTGGGACTCGATTTTATTTTAGAGAAATTATTCTCTTTAAAATCGCTCAGCGAGCTACGGAACGAGCTATGCTTGGAGTTTCTCTGAAGGATAGAATCCACAATGAGATTATTCGACATAGAACTAAAGTTGTTGACATAGCTCAGAGAATTAGCAAGCTCAAGTGGCAGTGGACTGGCCATATCTGCCGAAGAACCGATGTGTGCGTGGTGGAGTGACGATTTGCGATTGATTTGAAGGCTGCTGGTAGAAGCTGGATGCGTCGAGCTCAAGACAGGGCGCAATGACGCTCATTAGGGTAGGCCTATGTCCAGCAGTGGACTGATTAGGCTGATGATGATGGTTTTCTTTGGATTGGTCTTGTTTTATGTCGTCAGCCCATAGTTTCGCTGAAAGACATTTTGGTCTTCTATTTGTCCATAGTATAGTAGTATTCTGCGTAAATCCCAATTATTTCTCTTAAATAAATCTTAAACTCTTTTTCTCAATAATTTTCTCCCTCAGTATTTTAGTAAAGTTATTTATATTTCAGGCAAGTGTGAAGTCCCCGCGTGCCTGCCTTAATGAGCCCCGGCACAACTTTCTGCAGAGCCGCGAAAGTAGCACGGAAAACTTTAACAGCGTCTTCGTACTGAAGATGCGACGCACAGGACTTGATACTTTAACAAATTAAAAACGCTATCCAGCATTTTCAAACTAGACAGGACTTGGGGTGCCATCATCATCAGCAGCCATTAGGGAAGTGTATGTCCAGCAAGGGACTTTTATAGGCTGATGGCGATACCTAATTAAGATGGAACAACCAAAACATACGAGAAGGTTTTTGTGTCTGTCGGCTAGTCCATCAGTATAAAGTCGGCTCAGCGAGCGAGTCTCTGAACAACAGAATCCGCAACGAGACTATCCGACATATAATTAAAGCTGTTGTCGACATAGCTCAGAGAATTAGCAAGCTGAAGTGGCAGTGGGCTGGCCATATCTGCCCAAGAACCGATAACCGTTGGGGTAAACGAGTTCTTGAGTGGAGAACGTGGCCCGGCAAACGTAATTTAGGATACCCTCTGGCCAGGTGGAGTGATGATATGCGAAATGCTGGTGGTAGAAGCTGGATGCGTCGAGCTCAGGACGGGACACAGTGGCACTCATTAGAGGAGGCCTATGTCCATCAGTGTTTTTCTATAGACTGATGATGATGATGATGATGATGGTGAAGCAAAACATAATGTCATGTGGTTACCATCACATAAGAATTGCATCGTATTTAGGTCAAGATCGATAGGAACTTTGCTATGGTGCACTACCCCTTATGTCCATCATCTTGAGTCTTTTACTTACTTTTGCAAAGCTTATATTTAAGGTATCACCTCATTATCATCATATCAACCTTTATGGACCCACTGCTGGGCATTGGTAGGCCTTCTTTTCATTATGCCACTTGCCACGATCCTGCGCTATTCTGAACCAAGTGCCGCCCATGGTCTTTCTAATATCGTCAACCCATCTCGCTGGAGGACCTGTAACCAACCCTCGGCCACCACTCGGTCAGCGCTCTGGTCCACCTGTCGTCACTTCGTCTGGCCAAGTATCACATAGGAGGTATAAAAACGACCTTCATACAACTTCAGAGTTACACTAGCCCTAAGTGCAGTGCCGAAGAAGAAGGAGAAGAAGGCAAAAGATTGGTGCAGCATGCGCAAAGTGTAAGTTAAAAAAGATAGATAGATCCTGAGAATTTATACTTTCTAGCACTCTCCAGACCGAATCTATATGGGTACATAACAAATATGGTAAGTTAGGTAAACTCTCTCGTGTTATGGGGCTGGCAGGATAGAGGATGGGACAAAATTTTACCTCATTGAGGGTAGCCATCTTTTCTTTTGCAGTTAGAAGGTTTTGTTTTTAAAATACTATAGGTTACATATAGGTATATTAATCGCTTATGCTCTTAAAATGTAGCTACCTACTTAATAGGTCAATAAAGAAGTATCCTCTACATCTGAGTAGCAAATATTTTAAAACCATTAAAGAAAGAAAGAAAACATATTTATTTGTGTTAACTTACTTTAACAGAGTAACTTATAGAAAAAAACACACAACGGTTACAATTATCAATACACATATAACTAACAATACAAATATAACTAACAATAAAAATAGACCTCGCCATACGACTCATGTCATCATCAATCACAAATAGGCGTTCAACTCAGCATTTTTGACGTGTCATGTCAATACTATGCTGATCTACCGTTGGAACCAAAAGTTAAATATCGGATGTCTGCCTGCCATTATACACATACCTGTACAATGGGTAGAATTCAATTCAAAAATAATAGTTAAGTATATAGGTAGGTACTGAGTACCTAAATAGTCAAAATAAAATGAAAGATATAGATTAGATTTGTATAAAGATAGATTTGCGTACTGAGCAATATCTCAAGTTATCCATAATGGGGAAAAAGTAGTGAATATGTATGTATGTATATAAAATGAAAGAGCCAGAACCCAGCAGCGTTCTAGCGTTTATAAAAACATTACTAAAATAATTTACATAATGAAGATGAAAAGTGTGTTACACAAAATATTATTTTCATTTTGGTACAAACTCGTACAAACTTATATTAGACTGAAATATAACAGGGCTTATATTTCAGTCTGTAGTAGCTTCAGAGTTGAATGTCGCGAGATCAATTCCCGCCCAGGACTCTGTCAATCAGTCTGTGACATTATCAGTCTGTGACACCCATAGGTCACCTTGGAAACAGTTGACCGTGTGGGAGATTTAGATTTAGCTTTGATGGTTTTGTAGACGTAGAGTCTTCCCAGTATTATAGACTCTTGGCTATCTGCTGTCATCTTCAGGATTCTATTGGTGCTTCCCCTAATTAATAATAAAAATAATAACAATGGACAGTATCACACAGCGTCATGTGGCCCTAAACTAAGCAGAGCTTGTATTATGGGAACCACATGATTGATATATTACATATATACTTTTTTTTTGTAAATACATACATATCATACATAGAAAACACCCAGACCTGAGACAAATATCTGCAGAACATGCAAACATTTGTCCCGCGGCGGGAATCGAACCCGCAACCTTCTGCGTCCCAGGCGGACCTTCGCCCACTGCGCCACAGAGGTCGTCAATTTACTTAATCGTCGTTAAGTTACTTAGATACTTTATTTTTTAATTCTACGCATTAGTGAGACTGCGCATTATTGCATAAAAATCATCTTTAATTTAGTACAATTAGGTACTTATTAGTATTTTAAAACACAACTAATTTACCTGTCCATATAATCAAAATCGTACTTACCTTTCAAATGAGTTGGCTATTAGCATTAATCACGGTGACAGCGCAAACATCTTCGATATAGTGAACCCTACCCTTTCCCACGCTGACCGCTGTCCGGTATCTTGGGGTCAGCTCGACCCATTGTAATGATAAAGGGTTAAGAAACGACGGTTGATGTAAAAATCCTGTTTACGTTCTCATGCTTTACTTTTGTACTATTTCTTGAATATATTTTGTTTTTAATAAAATGTGTTAAAATGAAACAGAAATGTTTCATTTTCTTCTTCAGCTTAAAAAAGTATTAAATAAAAATAAAAATGTATGTATTTTATATTTATGCAGGACATCAGTAATATAAATATATTTTTAACCCACATAATAGTCGCTAAGTCAAGTCGGAGGTCTTCGGGCGGCCTAAAAACTCCGACACCAGAGTTGGTCACTAGCTCATAGGAAGAAGAAGAAGAAACTACAAATCAATATTCCTTAGTGAGATAGTTTAGATGGGTTTTTACAACACGATTTAAAAAGTACAAAAAATACTGGTCTTTTATATCTTTTACATGGCCTCAATCCACCACTAAATGGTTTCAGTCAGTTACAACAGAGTACTTTACTCTGTACTTACTTACTCTGTACGTACTTTACTGTATTACAGACTTGGACACAGGTAGTCAAATCGGACGTGTGGAAGCGCCGAGTTTTGCACGTATAAAAACTAGCCTCCTTATTCATAACCAAATTTCAATTTATAAAATTATAAAAATAGCTGACATGATATTTTATTTTAGCGGCGGTTTAAATAAATGCTATGAAAAGGACGGTAAGTAAATTTTTGGAATGTACCTATTAGTGAGGGAGAGGAAAATACACCCGGAAAAACCAGTAGCAGCGATCTTATACAAATTCTCATGCACTGTGCTTCCTTTTCTTTGGTAATAATATTAAGAATATTAAGTTGATAATAATGAGTCAAAGAAAATACATAGTTACGTAACTCAAGTACCAAAATTATGCAGTCTCTCTACATAGCGCTCGAGATAAATTTTGGAGCGTCAGTGAAATTTTAATAACTAATTTTCTTGTAGGACTCCAGCCTGGGGCGCGACTCTGCGTCTTAGAGCTATGTATCGACAACATCATCATCAACAACCTATAGAAGTCTACTGAGCTGCAGGTCGCGGGTTCGATTCCCGCCCAGGACAAACATTTATGTGATGAACATGGCTGTTTGTTTCTTATAAGTATCTATGTACGTTTACCAGTCTCTGGTACCTATAGTACAGGCTCTGCCTAGTTTGGGATCAGTGAGTCTACCGTGTGAGATGTCCCATATATATATATATTTTATAAAAGTCCACAGCTGAACCTGTCTTCCCTTAAGATTTCCACGAAGTACGATCTTCAGCCCTGTACGGTGCAATTTTTACGAAGCCATGGCTCATTTTAAACACTTCAACATTCAACTGTTTGTGGGAATAGGATACAAAATAAAATACAAAATACAAAATACAAAATTCATTTATTCAGTAGGAACTGTATAGTACACTTTGAAACGTCATTTTTTTTTAAATTTACCACCAATTCGTAACGTGACCAAACAGAGAAGAATTGGCAAGAAACTCTGCTTGGCTTATATTTTTTTAACGTCATTGTACTTAATATCTATTACATTGTTTTTGATGGAGTTGGAGGCAGTTTCATCCCAAGCTTTTTTGTCATCTAAATAATCAGATATTTTATAATAAGCTTTATTACATAGATTACGTTTAACAACATTTTTGAATTTATTTACAGATAGATTAATCACATCATTTGGGATTTTGTTAAAAAATCGTACAGACATCCCTTTAAAAGATTGACTAACTTTATGGAGCCTTACAGTGGGAACAGCTAGTTTATCTTTATTTCTAGTGTTAACATTATGATAGTCGCTATTTTTCTTGAACATGTTAATATGTTTTCGGACATACATTAAGTTTTCATATATATATTGGCACGGCACTGTCATAACATTTATTTCTTTAAACTTAGTTCTAAGTGATTCTCTGGGGCCCATATTATAAATTGCACGAACAGCCCTCTTCTGCAACACAAATATCGTGTTGATATCTGCAGCATTCCCCCACAACAAAATGCCGTACGACATAATGCTATGGAAGTAGCTGAAATAAACTAGTCTAGCCGTTTCTACGTCAGTAAGTTGACGGATTCTTTTGACTGCGTATGCTGCAGAACTGAGTCTGTTCGACAACCCATCTATGTGAGCGCCCCATTGAAGCTTATTATCTAAAGTTATGCCTAAAAATACAGTACTGTCCACAAGATTTAGATCTTCATCTTTTATTTTAATATTAGGTTTAACTTGTTTAACATTTGGTAATATAAATCTCATACATTTTGTTTTAGTCTCGTTCAGTAATAAATTATTTACATCGAACCAGTTAACAACTTTCGCTATTGCATTGTTCACGTCGTCAAAATTGGTCTGCCGTCGCTTTAATTTAAATAAAAGTGACGTGTCATCCGCAAACAATACAATTTCGTGGTTGTCTCTCACAAGTTGAGGTAGGTCGTTGATGTAAATTAAAAATAAAAATGGTCCAAGTATTGACCCTTGCGGAACACCCATCTTTACTACAGATCCCGGAGAACATTTTCCATTTACGTCTACTTTCTGTATTCTGTCAGATAGGTAAGAAGTGAGAAGGGCTAAAGCCATACCCCTGACGCCGTAGTGATCTAGTTTCCTGATTAATGTTTCATGGTGTACGCAGTCAAATGCCTTAGACAAATCACAAAAGATGCCTAAAGCATCATGTGAGTCCTCCTAGGCATCGTAGATATGCGATACCAACTCAACACCGGCATCAGTTGTCGATCTGCCCCGCGTAAATCCGAATTGTTTGACATCTAGTAAGTTGTTAAAGTTAAAATGGCTTTGCAGTTGACTAAGAATAAGCTTTTCAAAAATTTTACTAAATGTTGGCAGTACTGATATCGGTCTAAAGTTAGTAGGGTCAGAACTACTACCGGATTTAAATAAAGGTGTTATTTTACTATGTTTCATTAAATCAGGAAACTCACCACAGTCAATACATTCGTTAAATATAAACGCTAGTATAATAAGCTAGATAAAAAGTGTATGTTCGAGTTTACATCGAACATTGCAATTCTCCATATTTGTCTTACAAGCAAATACGCAGAATTGCCAATACGATCATCAATACTTCTATAGCCGCCGGAAAGGCGGCACGTACTCAATAACCATTGAAAAAGTATAAATCATACTCTACCATTAACCATATAGTTTTACCAATTAAGTATACCATGTTTTACCATAAAACCATAACCATTTCCGTGTACGTGTAAACCAAATAAAGGACAATCCAAGTGCAACGTGGCCGTATCATTTGAACCACCATCTACTAGCTACCAGCAACAGAAGGAAGGGCTAGAAGCAGCAAAGCAATCTTTGTTGCTTCTTTCTTCAGTGTATTTATTAATCCAGGTCATATTGCGTCCACCTATAGTGAAATAACTAAATATATAGGAAGAGTTCGTGGCGAGGGTTCTTAATTCGGTGTTCTTAGCAGATCATCTTGGTTAAGCAACGCACCGCCCAGTCACTACTTGGATGGGTGACAGTTTAGTAACATTTAGATCTGAGCTCTTTCTTAAGGCACGTTAAGATGTTGGTCCCGCTTTTCAAAAAAAACTCCGATACGAGAGTTGAAGACCTCGTACGAAGAAGAAGAAGAAGAAGTGGAATAACTATGTATATTCCAAGTTTCATCAAGGGTGCCTAGTGCGAGTTTTTTTTACCAGCTCGATCGCGTTTGCATTTACGGAAATTTGTATGGAAAGGAGCTAGTGCCATGCGTTTCTCACTAGATGGCGCTACCTCGATTCCATATAAATTTGCGTAAACGCAAACGCGATCGAGTTAGTAAAAAACTCGCACTAGGCACCCTGATCTGTACACTGTACAGCCGTTAGGTACAGAATTGAGTAACTATTAAATGAGGCTGGACAATTTTATACAACATCAATTAGCCCCGTACTAAGCAGTTATGGGTATTATATGAACGATTTACTACTTAAATTTAGTTAATAATAATATTGTTAACACCCAGACCTGAGAGACAAATAACATAAACATAAACACATAAACAATACCGGACGTAATCACACAGCATCATGTAGCCCCAAACTAAGCAGAGCTTGTGTTATGGGAACCACATGATTGATATACTACTCACATAATTAATGATTTTTTTTGTAAATTGTCTAGCGATGGGAATCGACCCTTTTCTGCGTTTTAGACGGACCTCCACCCACTGCGCTTCTGAATTCGTCAAAGAGAGGTGGAAACATACTAACACACAAACAAAAAAAAGACGTGTGGCACTCGGGGACTGGCGCGGTAAAGCTATTTCATAGCATTTTGTATCAACTTATGCAATTATAATTATTTATTTATGCAGTATTTCTTTTTCTTTGATATTAATTCAAGTTACACTTTTTGAGCGTGGTGACCGATATGAAAACAATTTTTTTTCTTTTATTAAATAAAAATACGTCTAGTTGCACGCACACAAACACCGTGTCGAAAACTGCCGAAAAGAAACAACGTTAGACAATGCACGGCTTTCAAGCCACACCTCCGTGCCCGTCGGAGTGGGGAGCGTGAGGTTTTTTTCGTTCCGGAATTTCTGGATTCGGTCCCCGCGCTCAAGGCCCTCGATAGAAGCTATGCAATAGCGTCCGTATTATAATATTAATGTGATAACTATAATCACGAACTCAAATAGATGTCAAAGCTTGTACTTAATGCTGAGATCAATTTTTAAATACAAGTCTTAGATATTGACCAAGTTGTGGAAGCTCTACTGAGGCCACAAACGAAGAAAGAAGAAGAAGCTTTTACTTTTTCTAGCTTTTTAAGAAGTTCGCAGCGGGGCTTCTTGAGTCTAACAACGTTAAAAATCAATCGCGCAAAAACCGACACTCATATCCCTCCCACTAGGCCAAAGGGGGTCTTGGGGGGCCAAGGGGGGCCTAGGCCGAGGCCCCTCCATTTATCCACATTAATATAACTCGCTTTGTGATAAATTGCTTCGAACCCGGCCCTACGTTTTCTTAGACGAATTTTGCGGGTAGACACAGGGTGTTCCGTTTGTGAAATTCAATTAGTTACACGGAACTATAGTATAATAACTACTGTAATTTTCTAGAAGACAATAAAAATATATTAACTATCTATTTTTTATTTATTTATTCATATTGAAAACGAATTTTCACGTGTTATCGGTGCCAACGGCGTTTCGACTCATTTAGAAAGCGTACTAAACTACTGCTGTCAATTCAGTACTAGATTGGGACGCAAAGTAAGAGAATCGCGTTCACTGATGAATGCTCGCTAAAAATAGTAAAATGTTGAAGATTTACTTTATTTATATAAATTCACAAAACAGAGTAAGCCTATTCAGTCCACTGCTGGGCATATGCCTCCCCTATAAGAAGGGGGATATGCCCATTATCCGCACGCCTAGGCATGCAGGTCTGGGCCAGGGTACAGCTCTCGCACCACCGACGCTGGTGCCCGTCGCATGCCGCAATCAGCCGCCCGCCACAGCCCTGTTTGTAAGCTAGCAGGGTGCACCATGGACAGGTGGGGTAGGCTTGGTTTCCGAAAATTGAGGTTAGAACCCCTTACACCGCTACGATTTTCAAGCAATTATTTTTCTAAAAAGTTTCTTTTACTATTTTCGTCTAGTGATTACAGTATTGGTATTGAGTGTTACAAGATATGGCAAAAAAATAAAGGTCGACAACGTAAAAGATGGGAAGACGAACTAAATCTTACATCATCATCTAAGGCGCTACAGCCGCGGGTGGGCATTGGCCTGGACAAGTAAATTTCTCCAGCTGGGTCTATCTTGGGCTTTATCTCTCCAGCCTTTCGCTCCAATCACTTTTAAATATTGCTCTATGCCGTCTAGCCACCTCAGTTTGGGTCTGCCACTAGGTCTTTGGCCGTCGGGTTTGCCCCTTAGAAGACGCTTTAGTGTTCTTGCGTCCGACATACGTTCAACATGGCCAGCAGAAGAGTTGCAAGAGATTGAAATTAATGGAAAGCGTTAGAGGAGGCCTTTGGCAGGTGGCACACTGAACTCCGAGATATACAATAACTCAGGAAGGAAAACCACCTAAGAGTTCCAGGATAAAATGGCTATTGAAAGTAAAATTTTAATTTAAAATTGAGTGTTCAGATGCTCACCATGTCAATTACAACAATTATTACATAATCTTAATATAAAAATTAATCGCTGAATGTGTTGCTAAGCGCAAATCTCGAGAGCAGCTGAACCGATTTCGCTAATTCTTTTTTTATAATATTCTTTGAAGTACGAGGATGGTTCTTACGGAGCGAAGAATTTAAAAAATTGCCAGAAAACGTCTAAAAACAATACTTTTCTATATTCCATTCTATATTCCCATACAAAAGATTTACCAAACCATAAATTTTAAGTGTTAGTGAGGGGTTCCGGGAAGGCAAAAATAAATTAAGTGACGTTAGTATCGTATAAATAGTAATGGCAATATTTGTCAATATTATACGACTACGATTGTGAGGCTGTACGGTTCGCCGGGTCAGCTAGTAAGAAAATAAATTTGAGTAACAAGACCTTTAGACAACACCCTGTATCCCTTCTCGGGCGAGTAATTAACGATGGAGGAGGCCTTTTACTAGCAAAAAACCTTTTCCTCACGTTCTAAGAACGTCACGTCTACTCCAGGCGTGTGTGGGTAGCTTTATGTACGACCGAAATTGATGTTTCACTATGAAAGGATTGAAGGATCATTTTGGGCAAAGATTTTTTATTTATGGCCCGATTTTTCAATGAATAGAATAGAACATACAAATAAATCTTATGATACAAAATATAAGAGTGCTCAAAATGATCAGTTATCACTTCAGTTCTTTATTAATTGGCTTCTGGGATAGTTTCCACAATTTCGCCAGTATCAAGAATAATGTTCATAATAATATGAGGCAATGTAGTACGGTTTATAAGTCCAGTCGTCCAGTTTTCAGTCATGTTTTACAATGGACCGTCTCATACGTCATACGTCAACGGCTCCGAGATAAAATTGCCATGCCTCCCCATAAAACAGCACTATTTCATAAAAGTATACTTGGCATGGCACCGAGAATTTTCAACAAAATTCCGAAAGCTATCGCGGAAATTGAAAATGTAGTATCATTCAAACAAACAATTTGTGACTTTCTGACTATAAAGGCTTATTATAATATTGACAAGATACCTGTATTTAATTTTTGACAGTATCTAATTATTGTTATTTTCAAATTGTATCTCTTTATTTTGTATGTTGTAATTTATTGTAAATTTTGTCTTAATAATAATGTGGTGGTGGTCCACCTCGAGGTAACTTGGTGTTCCAGGGGGTTTGTTTTTCTTTCCGTTATACACTTATTTTCCTACATTATTCATAGTACTTGGATCACCGTATTTTTATTAAATGAAACCTAGCTAGATCGATTTATCGTCCCTGAAACCTCCAGCAGACTAAATATCATGAAAATCATTGGAAACGTTTCAGAGATTCAGATTATATATTGTACATAACAAGGATTGCTCATTTAAAGGTATTAGATTTATTAAACGGATACTGGCTTATCTGTCAATTGAAAAAGCCCTAAGAAAAAATGAATGAAAATCTTACAATATTTATTGCAAGTGCGAGTTTTTTTACAGTAACAGTGACAAGTGGGTAAATCTAGTAAGTAGTCCTGGAAGAGGCCCGACCTCAATATAGCTTCAGACACTGCTATAGCGATGGCAACCTTGTGGTGCTATCTAATAAAACAAAAATCTAACCAAGTACTTTGAAAGAACATTGACACGAGAGAAGCAAACAACCTAAGTGATATAATTGCAAAAACTTTTCTGTCAAGCTTTGATGATTGGTCAACGTGTTCTGTAAAATCTTATAAAAAAATTGTGGCAAGAGTGATTACTTTTTCACTTCAGGGGCTGAGTTTAAGTAAATCGCTTTTAGGGTTCCATTCCCAAAGGGACCTTATTACTATGACTCCTTTGTTCGTCTGTCTGTCTGTCTGCCAGCCTGTCTTTATGTCTGTCACCATCACCAGGCAGTATCTCATGAACCGTGATAGCTAGACAGTTGAAATTTTCATATGTGATGTATTTCTGTTGCCGCTATAACAACAAATACTAAAAACACAATAATAAAATATTTAAGTGGGGCTCCCATACAAGGGTACGGAACCCTTCATGTGTGAGTCCGACTTTCACTTGCCCGTTTTTTTAGTGCATCCTTACATTGTACAAGGAACACAACCTCCAAATTTCAAGTCTCTATGACCTACAGTTTAGACTGTGTGTTCATTACCAGTCAGTCATCTTACAGTTTTATATATTCAGAATCAGATACTCTGTTAAGAAATCTTGACTACACCCATCCATTTTCTTCCATCCCTTATCCCCCCTTGTGAAAACTCTTATAAGTGCGAATAATTATAGGGGGCGTTACCCCCCCAAAGGGGAGTTCGTTAGCCCTAATGCCGGCAGACATTAATCATTCCTTTCATAAAGAGTGGGGCCCGTAGATAAATAAGTGTAGTATGTGTTTTCTTAGGCTACCCCTTCTTGAGAAACGATATGATAGTGTGGATAAGACGACAATTTATTTTAGGGTATGAAATAGTTAATAGTATACTGGGTGAGTATGAATTCGAATGTGTCCCAAAAGGGGGTAAATCTACTACCAAAAGTCGACAACATATTTTGTTTAACGACCTTTCAAAATTTATTATTTTTCATTGAAGAAATATAAATATAAATAATAAATAAATGATGCTGGACTATCACACAGCATCATGTAGCCCCAAACTAAGCAGAGCTTGTGTTATGGGAACCACATGATTGATATATTACATATATACATTTTTTTTTTGTAAATACATACATATCATACATAGAAAACACCCAGACCCGAGACAAATATCTGCAGAACATGCAAACATTTGTCCCGCGGCGGGAATCGAACACCGCAACCTTCTGCGTCCCAGGCAGACCTTCGCCCACTGCGCCACAGAGGTCGTCATGACTTCCAAAGGTACGCCATAATTTTATTTAAACCCTGGTGGTGGTGAGGTAGCTAATTTTATTGAATTTTGTTGTTGACATAATGATGATGATTGTTTTTGCTACGCTTTATAGTTTGGATCGCCTTGCACATGACGTGGCTAAGTTTATTGTTTTTGCATGGACATTTGGAATCACTTATTTTTAGGTGAAGTTCTCAGAACATTTGGACAGACATTGTCCAAATTACGCCCTTTTGGAATAAAATACGAATTCAGACTTACGATGTATAGAGCTCGGTAAATTCGGTGCCGAATGGACCATTTACGCACAGGAGAGCATTTGAGCATTGGTAAATACTTAAAATCACAATCACTTTTAAATCTATTATTATTACTCTATATTTAAACTAACTTTTTTTTTAAATATAAACCATTCCATACATAACATCAAAAACTTTTTAGTCAAATATGGGAGAGCACTAACCGCGGGGTTAAGCTCAAACGATCGGTGGCTAGCGCTGAAGAGAGAGAAAGCTCCTCACGATGCGTGCCGAGTCCAGGAGAGCCGACTTCTGTATCTGACCCTTGATTCAGCTGCCTAGCGAGAGCACTTTCAAACATTGGTCGATCCTCTTCGCTATCAGACCGTTCACTGAAACAACTATCATTGTTACTATTATAGTGATAATAATAGGTACATCCTTAGAATTCTTCGATAATATTTTTTTCTATAAAACATACCAGAAATATTATGAATTTATAATAATATCAAACATAACGAATAATTATTATTCTTATCCTCACAAATCGAGCACAATTTCCTCAGCGTAGCAAGGCGGCGCTGCCGCATAATTATTCATCTTAAATTGCACGTGTGTGTATGTATGAATGTACAGTCACGCGTAACGTGCTTATACTGAAATAAAAAATATATTTTAGAAGTAGAAGCTCTTATAATGTTCAAGAACCGGGTACAGAAACGTCAGTTGTTTGAAGCAAATAAATAATTTGATTGATTAGATGACAAAAAAAGCTGAAAATGTTATACGTAATCGTATTATATATATTCATGTATGTCTGACAACATTTTTGAATGTATTTTGCCGTTTAAAAGATTTACTATCTATTAAAAATCGAGTGTGAGTTTATTGTATAGAACTTTCAGTGTTTAACACACAACTCTCAATATCATCCACCACTTACTCGATCAACGTACAAATGTTTAATGTATAATGTTTCGAGTGCTGAAAACACTACAGTGTATGTACCGCTGATGGTGTCCCTCAGGCATGGGGCAGTTCTATCCAAGGCCCACATTCAACGTGTTAATGAGCACAAAAATACAACACTGCTGGACATAGGCCTCCCCAAATAAGAAGGGGATTATGCCCATAAACCTCACGCTGGGCATGAGGGTTCGGGATCCCAGGGCACAGCTTATTTCACCTCCAACGCTGCTGCCTATCGGTGCCAAAATCTTGGGCCGATGTAGACTGCGCTATGCCGCAATCAGCCGGCTGCCGGAACTCCGTTTGTAAGTTAGCACATTGTACCACGGACATGTGAGTATGGCTTGGGTTCCGTAGATGGGGGTGGGAACCCCTTACACCCAAAAATATTTTATGATTAAGTATTTTCTTTTCGCCTGTACACGAAACTCGGAAGCGTGTGAGACTCAAATTACTCCTTTTGTAAGAAAGCTCGCGCACCGAAAATTTATAAATTTATTAAAGATTTCTGTTCCACGTCTTGGAATTTAATTATAAAGGGGTGTATTTTGATCCATAGGGAAACGGGTGGTTTATTAAGACTTTACGTGATTTTATATTATGTGCTTGTATTTATACTAGCATCCGGCCGCGGCTCTATTTACTTAGTATCGGTATAGATAGATAGATACATTTTTATTTGCAACAACAAACACACATACATAATAATAACACCAATTTACAAAACTACATAATACAAAACTGAAAATAGAAAAATATTAATTCATATATTCATATATTGTGTGTTGCAGTATGACAATAAGGTCATACCTTAACGCATAATTCAAGCATAATGTATCTAGGTCACAAGCAATGTACTATTCCAAGTTTCATCTAATTCCGTTCAGCCAAAAGAGTAGGGATAAACATACACATACACACACACACATACAAAAACATTTGCATTTATGTAGAATGTGATGTGTTAGCTAAAACCCCGGGCCACCGATGGGCAGCAGCGTTGGCGGTGCGAGAAGTTGTGCCCTGTGATTCTTAACCCGCATGCCCAACGTGGGGATTATGGGCATATCCCCCTTCCTTAGTAGTTTTCTCCGTATGAGTTAGTCGCTAACTCTAATGTCGGAGTATTTAGTTCACCCGAAGGCCTCCGATACAACTTATATTTCTTAGGACGGCTACTCCTCCGTAGTTCAAAGTCACTCAGCGAACTATGGAACGAGCTGTGCTTGAAGATACTCTGAAGGATAGAATCCGCGACTGGACTATCTGACATAGAACTAAATTTTTAGACCTAATTCATAGAATTAGGAAGCTGAAATGGCAGTGGGCTTGTTGTATGTCCCGTAGAATCGAAAGTCGTTGAGGTAAATAAGTTTTTGAGTGGAGACTACAGCTCGGCAAACGTAATGTAGGAAGCCCTCCAGCCAGGTTGAGTGACAATCTACGATAGGCTGCTGGTAGAACCTAGATGAATCGAGTCTTTAGGGGAGCTATAAGTCCAGCAGTGAACTGCTATAGGCTGATGATAATGATGATGATGAATCATTTAATTACATCAATTACTTCAAACAATTACCTAGAATTTTGATATATCTTAGCTATGTATTTTATTACTTGTAAACCGATATACATTCCTTTATAAAATGTATAAGGAATAAATTATTACATTACAATTTGATAAAACAAATTCAATCTTATTCGCCAAGACAGTTCCCAGAGTTATTTAAATATGTTAATATAATGTTTGTTCAAGCCCCAAAAACTTGTACCTCCCTTTCTGGAGCAATATTTCTTCATTTCACCCCCACTGGGGGTGGATCCACATTTTAATTAAATCGCGCCAACACGGGGTAAGAAAATGTATTTTCTTTGTGAACAGGTGGGGGGTTATTTGTTGGGAATTAAAGGGGAAGGAAGGATCTTAAATTCTTATTGGATACTTACACACTTTGATTGCTACCTAGTATACGTCGCCATCTTTAATGTCTTAATGTTTTTAAAGTACGTAGCATATCGAGATAGTACCTACTCTATAGAGTCACAGTCTCCAAGTGGAAAGTGACAAAAATCATGCGCCGAGTTTTGGTGCGGACATTTTTTTCCACGTTTGTGGTTCTAGTGTATCTAGACGTAGAATAAATTAAATTGATTTAGTATTTTTTGTTACGAATATAATAATTAAGACAATTAACTAGTCAAATGATAATCTAACGTTTCAAATTAAAAACGACTATTAGTGTTATTGACTAGCTTTCGCCTGCCGTGTCACTTGCGAAGTACCCTGATGAAGTAACTGGGAACCTTTTTTTCATGTTGAACCACAGTTGTGTCATTTTTAATTTATTTATTTTAGTGTTTTTCCGATTCATATTGTTTAAATCGTTTGGCAATTTAAACAATCTACTTTAGTAACACGGCACAAGTTTAGTGACATGGAATAAAAGCGGATTTAGACTGGAACTCACTGGTGAAGAAAATTGTTCGCCGATTGTTTTTTGCTAAAGTCTCCATTGCTATAGAAAAAAACAAGACCTGACTTAAGACTGGACCACAGGACTTATAAACCGTACTACGTACCGTACTATTTATTATACTTGATGCTGGTGAAATTGTGGAGAACTATCCCAGAAGCCATTAAATAAAGAAGTGAAGTGAAGTGATGAAGTAACATTATCTTATTCCAGAGACCTGATCACGAAGACAACCGAAGCATTCGTATCGTTGACGTCAAATTTTAGTCAATAAGAAAACCTAGATAACGCTTTTTCATTGGCCAAATTTATTTGTTACTTATGATACGACGGGGTTCCAAACCCTATTTTCGGAACCCAAACCAATCCTACCTGCACGTGGTGCATTCTGCTGAACAACGAACGGGGCTCTGGCAGCCGGCTGATTGCAGCACAGCCTACATTGGCACAGCTAAATCCCCTGGCCAACGATGAACAGCAGCGTCAGTGGTGCGAGTGCGAGAAGCTGTGCCCTGGGATCCCCAACCCGCATGTCCAGCATGGGGATTATGGGCATATCCCCCTTTTTTAGGGGAAGCCTATATCCAGCAGTGGACAGATATAGGCTGGTGTGTGTGTGATACGTCGGTTGAAATATTCGTGATCGCCTTACTGGTCTATAACTACATCATGCGAAATATTTGTGTACACAGAAATTTATACCATCATCATTATCAACTTAGCAGTTGATTGCTGGACATAGGCCTCCCCTAATGAGCGCCATTGCACTTTGTGCTCAGCTTGAGCATTTTAGGTATTTTGTTACGTACAATAATGTGAGTTTAACAATGCTAGACTCTATCAAACAGCATCATCTGGCAACAAAATAAGCAGAGCTTGTATTATGGGAACCACATGACTGAAATGTAAATATATACACATTATACATAGAAAACAACCCAGCATATTTTTCTTTTTTATTTTCTTACTCGTCATATTTTTACACACATCATCATTCATAGAATCCTTTCATCTTTTCTTCGGCCGACTTTGGCCAGCACAACTTTCCACATCTAACATTCTTCTTGTACACCTTTTATCCCTCCTCATAGACCGCCCATACCACATTTTAGTAGTAGTAAGGTTTCTTTTGGAGGACTCGTCTGGGGAAGTACTGCCACCATGCCTAATTCTGCCGTATAGCAGCTTTGCTTTGTTTCGGTTTGAAGGGTGTGGGTGCCGGTGAAATTACAGGCACAAGAGGCTTATCACCTTCATACCTCAAGTTGACGCAGGGTCTTGCATCATAGGGAACGTTCTACAAAGCGTGATTTACGTTGCACTGCTTTGTGATAGGTACTAGTTAGTAAAACACGCTAGCCTAATCTCCACTTTTCCGTCACTGACGCAACTTTCAAGATTCCTCTGGGCTAGTAACTTTCCTAATCATTCCATTTTACGTAACCACAAAGCTAAAAATCAAGATTAAAAATATCCAACATTTTTTACCAAAATCTCCCACCCCCTTAACCGCAGAACAGTAAAAACACAACAGGTTAAATAAATTAGCCGTTGTGGTTCACTGTGAACACTGGTTAAAAACGTGTAGATTAACTGATCCACTGTGGCCTGTAATCAGTGCTCAGGGCGTAGCGTATGCTCGTGAAAAAATTGAGCTAAGTAAGTGTGGAGATTGACTTTAAAAAAAATATTGTTTTCTGTAAATTTTTCATTAACCGAAAAACTCATTGAGTAATGAAGGTTAATTTATTTTTTGAAATCCTATTTATAACGCTAACTGACTGTTGAAAAATCTTACTTTAGTTAGAAAAGTAACTAAAATAAATAAGCGGAAAATGGATCAAGTGTAACTCGCATTTGTCTGGGCTTTGGACAATTTCACACAGCATCATGTATCCACAAAATAATCAGAGCTTGTATCAGAGAGGGTACCATGCTGTTTAGTTTTTTTTTTTTTTAAATGCATACATAACATTCGTTCCCTTAATACAAGTTCTGCGTACATTGGGTCTTTAATTATGATGTTAGTGAAAAATATCCATTATTTTTATTATCATCATTTTAAGCCCACTGCGGCATAAAAGGTAGATAGAAGATTCCTTTTTGCAAAAAATTCAATATACTTAAGCGAACTTAATGCTGAAAAGCATAGGCATATGCTTCCCGTTGATTATAATAATAATAATAATAATTTTCAATCAATTAGTCAATATGGATCTTCTTAAACGAAAACTTTCTTCTATTATCGCATCTTATATCATATTATGCCACTATTATTATTATTATACTTAGAAAAAAACATGTTAAATGTTTAAAACAAAAGCTTCAGCCACACTGTCCAGCCGTTCTAACAATAAATCACTGGTTTCCACAGGAACCACTTAAAAATCCATTCCCTGTTCATCCCCTGTAATGGGCCAGGAGGGATGTTTCAGTAAAAGAACACAATTTTGGGGCATTTTTTACCAGTTTATTCGGTGATCTCTCAAACGGTGGTCAAATTGTTGCGGCTTGCAGTGGCAATTGTATTTGATACCAGTTTAACGACTTTTGCAGCTATCATCGTTTTCTAATATTTTTTTCTTTTTTTTTGTACCTCCGATGAATGAAACTTGTATAAAATATTCTTGAGCTTTTCAGTAAGTCATTCGGATATTTTCTCAAACAGTGGCTAAAATTTTGAGATTGTTTGTACCTTCCTGATAACATATCGAAATGGGCATACACAAAATTGGTATAGCAATTTTAGATTAGGCCATACGACTTATTTTGGTTCCGCTCAAGAGTGATAGTTTTCCTATCGAAAAAGCTTTGATCTTTTTCAAACTTGCTCAGACAATGACAATAGTATAAGATTCAAGAACAAGCTAAGTCTACCTTTTGGAACACAGGTAATCTTGCCTGCACACTTTTTATAATAGTATTACTCTGAATGCGAAGATGTGGTATGTCTCTCCGTTGGATGGTCGTGTTTATATTCATAAATTGGTTGAACTACATAACATAGCTATCTAGATGCCAGGTAAGCTAGAAAATAATTAAAAAGTAAAGTTGTAGCATACCACAGTCGTGTGTAAGAACACAATTTAATTTTGTAGCCTCAGGGGATGCTGGGGGATTTTTTCAGCTTGTTGATTAACTAAACATCGTTATTATAAGCTTTTACAGCTTTTTACTCGTCTTTCTTTCTTGTGGTATGAGCTGGTCAATGCGGGTGTCAGAAATTCGAAAATAAAGATTTTCTTCGATTATTGTTCGTGGAAACAAGGTACATTTTGTTATGATACCTGTTGAAGGAATTAGCACATGGCCCACCTGGTGTTAAGTGGTAACCATTACCTATAACAAAGTATTGGTTCGTAGGTCACGGATGTTTTGAACATGCCCTACGATATAACACCCTACGTCCATCAACTTGAGGCATGAAGGTGTTAAGCCTCATGTGCCTGTAATTTCATCGGCACCCACACCCAACAATGCTGCTTCAAGGCAGAAATAGGCATGGTTGTAGTACTTCCCGGATGAGCCATTCACAATAGAATGTATGTCAAGTCAAACAAATGTATGTCATAGTTAAAATATCTGAATCCTTAATTTTTATGCATAAATTTTTTGTAGTTTTTTTATTCTTACTATTTATTTCTAGTTTTTGATATTATTAAGTTTTAAATTTATAATTTTTCATCTTTTTAAAAATCATCAACAAATAGGTTTGTGTTTAGTTTTTTATGTGTAGTATTTGCTCATTTCTTACCAAAACGTAAAGCGCCCCTATGATATAACCGTACCAAATTTCATCATAATCATCATCATCATCAGTATCCGCCATAACCGTTTGCTGGACATAGGACTCACCTAAGGAACGCCATTACGATGCCTTAAAAGGCTAAATAAGTCCGGTTCTTACTAACTAGTCTTATGACCTACTGTTACCTGTACTGACTGACTTAAAAACTAATTCATTTTTCAATTTTGTAATAACTCTGCCTTCAGAGTTGCAGGCTGCGAGCTTCCCTCCCAGGACAAACATTTGTGTGATGAATATCGATGTTTCTTGTGCGTCGTTGTATTTTATATATTTTGTAAGTAGGTATTATGTAGTTAGTCAATCTTTTAAAGGGATGTGTGTACGATTTTTTTTACAAAATCCCAAATGTCGTGATTAATCTATCTGTAAATAAATTAAAAAATGTTGATAAACGTAATCTCTGTAATAGAGCTTATTATAAAATATCTGATTATTTAGATGACAAAAAAAAGCTTGGGATGAAACTGCCTCCAACTCCATCAAAAACAATGTAATAGTTATTAAAAAAATTTTGGAGACGAAACTCAAAAATATCATTAAAAAAATTTAGGCCTCCGAAAAAGTTTTTTTTTAAATCATTTAAGTCACTTTTTTAGCCATATTTCACAAAACATTTTCTCTAAACTATTTTTATAGTTCCTCTACTCGCCAACAGATGTCACTAATTCTAGTTCTAACATTTCCCGCGCGCGCTACCATCGTACCGCACCAACAAGAAACATCCAACAACTGACCCAAATCCAATAAGCTTCGAAAGCTTTAATAAAAACAAAAATGGACCCTCTCACTTACAAGCCAATGAAGCGAGCAAATAAGCGAAAAATCCGCTTCATTCGTGGAAAAAAAGATAAATTGAAAAGCGAAAAAAACGTCGCCCGTTCATGTTCAGTCGTGTGCGGAGTAATTGCAAAAGGGCGGGAAAAATACTGGAATTGTGTGCTCGGGTGTTGGGGTTCCGTGGAAAAGTGGCTCTTTGATTTTCTTATTGGATTTTTTTGCGTTGATTTATTTAGTGGCTATTGAATTTTCGGTAGGTAGCTATATAATCCGTGGGACCGAATTATGACTTTGCGTGCTGAAAACACAACATAAATAGCGCGTAGCATCATGTCTTGTCATGTTAGTGTTTGTCGCTTTGAGTGCTGAACACTCTATGGTAGTGCATCAGCCCGCCTTCCGAGGCCAGCAGCCAACGTGTTAAGAGTATTTAATTGATATAAACATAAACGACTTTTCTATAAAAAAAAGTCTCCCAAGTTGATTTCAATCGTTAGCGCGATTTAATTAAACTTAATTTTTGATGGTTTAATATAAAATTATGGAAGAACAAAAATTTAGTTTATTTAGGCAACCAAATGTATGTACTTCTAGTACCTTTGTACTTTTAGAGGTCTATAAACCAAAATGTATTTTTTTAACATCGTCAGCCTGATGATACCTACGCCAATCACAAAATGTAATTATATAACACTTGAGAATTTTCAAACTGCTATAAATTGGGAACTATTATAGGTACTTTTGACTAAACTAACTAGCCTTATTTGAAGTTTTCCTTTGAATTCTTTTTTAAAAGGACACTTAAGTTCGCTACTTCCATTTAGTCACTACTGGGTATTAGAGTAGGTATCCAGTTTTTAAAAGTGGCTCAAAAGCACTCTAGTTACAGAACCCAATTTTGAATTTGCTGCCCTTGTCATAAATCTTTCTGTCCTGCTTTTTCTCATTGACGGAATGGAATGATTTTTGTTTTTTTACCGGAACTACCATTGCCAGGTGTTGCAACCTAAAAATATTCCATAGACTTATATGGGTTTTTTTTTGTGGCTGACTGAATTATACCAAATATGTAAAATAAAAAAAATACTAGTTATAATAACAATACAATACGGAACCCTGGAACGTTGTGTGAAAAAGTGAGATAACTTTCAACCTGCAATGTTAAAGTCCGTCACTTGATCGAGGGACTATTGCAGGCTTTATGATGCAACTATTTTTCACAATGATTTTCGTTTTCATACTTTGTTTTTTCAATTAGCCAGTGCCCGTAAGAACTATGATCAATGCCAATCTATCTTTGAGCAATCTGAGTTGAATATTGAATTGGAAATTATACAAAAAACACTGATTGTGTCAGGATCACTTTAGAAATTGAGTTTTTGAATATAGGGCTAAATACCTATTTAGATACCTATCTAGTCAAAATACTTAAATAGTAGTTCTAATACCTTGTTTTAGGGTGTAAGGGGTACCAGCCTCAATCTTCGGAACTCAAGCCAACCTCACCTGCCCGTGGTGCACCCTGCCAACAAACAAACGGGGCTCTGGTGGCTGCTGATTGCGGCATAGTGCAGCCTAACACCGGCACCACTAAATTCCCTGGTCACCGATGGACAGCAGCGTCGGTGCTGCGAGAAACTGTGCCCTGCGATTCCCAACCGTCCCAAACCCCTTCTATTTGGGGGAGGCCCATGTCCAGCAGTGGGCTGATTATAGGCTGGTGGTGGTGGTACCTAATAAGTAATAACTAATGACCTAGTCTGTCGCGCAGTTGGTTAAGACCCGCCTGAGACGCAGAAGTTGCGGTTTCGAATCCTCCCACGAGACGACTGTATAATCTGCAAATATTTGTCTCAGGTCTTGGTGTTGTTTATGTATGACACTAATATTAAAAATGCAAAAGTTTGTGTGTACATGTGTGTGTGAGTATGTTTGTTGCACTTCGACTCCATAACGGCTGAACGAATATAGATGAAACTTGGAATATATTGTTGGTGAGTGGAAGCTAGTAATTTATTTACAAAATAAAACGTCATTGTTATTAGTAGATAGTCATTAGGGGTCTCTTATTACATCCTTTGCTTGGTTTGGAAAAAAACTCTCACCAGGAATAAAATATTAAGAACAAAAAAATTAAAAATTAAAAATTAAGATTCTACTAATAAAATAAACATTTATGTTATTTTATTTATATAAACTGAGTCAGATGTGAAGTCGAAGCTTTCATAGTTTTGCTACTCGACAACAGATGGCGGCAGTAGTTTTACGTTATACAAAGTTCTCTTGTTAAATCGAACTTGATTAACTATTTATTACGATAAATTTTGATAAAAGTTTAGTAAAATTATGCATTATATCACATTATTTTATTTAATATCTCCAAAGATTAACTTGGCATTCCAGTTGGAAAATCAGAAAAGTCAGTGGGAAGATCAGCCGTAACCAATCTAACATACTAATTAGATTATCACTAATAAAAGCTCAAGAGGTGCGTTGGAAGTTCGTAATCACACCGAAATTGCTAAACAAATTCTCATAATTTGATTTGATCATGGCTACCTTAACCTAGCAGCGATGCAAGCATATAAATAAAATTAAAATTAAGATCTTGGTCTAAAGTTGAAAGCTTTCTCGGTATAAAAAACACATAATTTAAAAAGCACATTCGAAACCATAATTTCTAGATACTTGTACGATCGTTGAATAGTGCATGGCTGCAAGGATTTCCAAATATTCTGCTCCTGAAAGAATGAATTTCGGATCGGAGGTTTTGAAAGCTGAATGTTCTTGGGTGCAAATCGGCTCTAATATAAAATGCTCTGACAGCAAAACGTCCTCAATTAAAAATTACTGCTAGTTTTCAGATCACTAAGTTCTTAAACTAAACTAGCTTCCACCGGCGGCTTCGCTCGCGTGATACCGGGATAAAAAGTAGCCTATGTTACCCAGGTCTTAAACGATGTATATTTGAAGTTTCATCCAAATCTGTTCACCCCTTACGGCGTGAAGCGACCACAACCATGTTCAACCACACAAAAACTTTCGCAATTTTAATATTCGTGTGATGTGATGTGGTATTAGCAACGTAAAACGTCATAAAAGTTATATGTCTGCAATTTGAAATGTACTACCTATGACAGATATTTTAAAATCCTGTCAGAGCATTTAATATTACAGTCAATGTGCATCCAAAAACATTTAAGTTCCAAAACCTCCTGATACGAAATGAGAGAACGCATCGGCAAAAAATCTCTACGTGGTTAACAGACCTTTACGCGGAAAAAGAAACCTCTACGTGGATTCCTCTACGCAGACAAAGAATTATCTAAGCAGATAGAGTCGCGGTGCGCTCTTTTGTTTTTTTTTGACTAGACTAATTATAAAGATATTTTTCAAACAGAATATCATTTACACAAAAATGTAACAAAATCACATCATGGTTGAGTTAACTACAAAAAACCTCTCAGATCCAACGAACCGGTAACTCGATGTTACCAGCAGACAGTTCATAAAAACAAATTAATTTTAATACACCTCTTTCTTTTTTTATTTTATTTTTGTTTGTGGCTTCACTCAGGTGAGCTTACCTTTAAAGGGTGGTTACATTCTGTAACTGTAACGTTTATAATTTTATAATTCTAGCTCCCGCCCGCGGCTTTACTCGCGTGATAACTGGATAAATAGTTACCGTTTTTAATTCTGGACAGAAAATATGTATATTCCAAGTTTCATCCAAATCTGCGACAAATCGAAAACGTGATAAAAAGGCCACAGCTCAACGCATATAAGTTTTGCTTTTTGAGCAACAGCCTATTCAGTCCACTGCTAGACGTAAGCCTCCTCTTTAAAAAGAGGGATATGCCCATGAATACCACGAGGGGCATGCGGCTTGGAGCTGAGCACAGCTTCTTACACCGCCGATGCGACTGCCCGTCGATAGCTGGTATTAGCCTGCGCTATGTCGCTATCAGCCGGCCGCCAGAGCCACATTTGCTAGTTAGCAGGGTACACCACGGGCAGGTGAGGTAGGCTTGGGTTCCAAAGAGTTTGGAACTCCTTACACCCTTACGCTTTTTGAACAATCGATCATTTTTCTAAAAAGTTTGCTCAAGTGATCATAGTATTGGTATTCAGCGCTCAAATGCACCATGCCTTGGTGTAAATACGACATTAGAAAGAAAATAAATACGGTTTATCAAAATAGCAGAATTCCAAAAAATACCCCTCATAAAACCCAAGAACCCGGAAAATGGGAAACTCCAAAAAATAATTACGAACCGACGCAGATACCTTCATTCGCATTAATATTAAAAACTTTAATGAAAAAAATATTAAAAGGTTCCCTTAAATTTTATCCTTTTTTCCATTAGACGTGGTCTCAAGAACAGAGGACGGAGAAGAGTTGCTGTAAACACAAAGAGTGTATATTTTTTGGTATTAAACTAGTTGAAAAAAAAATATTTTTATTTTATTTTAATTAAAACGTAGTGTAAACTCTCCGACAAGTCAGAGTGACGATCAGTAAAAAACTGCTAGTAGAAGCTGGATGCGTCGCGATGAGAGACAGGGTGCAATGGCACTCATTAGGGGAGCCCTATGACCAGCAGTGGACTGCGATAATGTAATTTGAATAATATATATGACAAAGAAAACATGAATTAGATTATTACCACTGTAAAAAATTAAACGAGGCATACTCATACTCAGCAAGTTTTTTGTCTTTCTTTATGATTAGTACCCATTATATTATTTGGCCTTTAGCACAAAACCTGAGGCTGTTTACATTGCTTCACTTTCAAAACTTAGAAAAAAAAAATACCACTGATCCAAATAGCTTGTACTAAAGAGCAGATGATTTACTTTTTTTGCAATAAATAGTTTATCCCAAAACTGTGTTATGTTTTGTTTTCATTCCTGTTTCAGGACAAACTATAATTATTTTGTGTGTGTGTTTTCTTTCAAGCAATATTCAAATTAGACATAAGTACTTGCAGATCCTGAAAATATATGACATATAAAAAGAATCAAACCAAATCGTAATTTTGAGAAACAAATTATAATCAAAATTGTAAAAAGTAATTCGTCTGCTCTATTGTTTTTCTATTCCACCCTGAAAATAAGTACAGTCAACTTTATAATACTCTGTCATGGCAACCCCTTTTAGGATGTCATATTGTGCACGTAATATTTATGAATTTGTTATACACTTACTTATACCGACACCAAATTCATTGATTAGGTACCACAAGTTTTTATTTCCATAAAAATAGTAGATAAGTATTTTTATACCTTTTTACTATCAATGGAGTAAGGGATTCCAACTTCATCTATCCGTGGTGCACCTTGCTAACTTACAAACGCGACTCTGGTGCGGCATATCGCACACAGCTACGTCGTCGAGCAGCAGCGTCGGCAATTCTAGAAGCTGTACCCTTCGATCTTCAACCCGCATGCCCAGCGTAGGCATTATGGGCTTCATTATAGGCATATCATCCTTCTTATTAGAGGAGGTCTATGTCCAGCAGTGGACTGATATAGGCTGATGGTTGTTGTTGTCGCTATCGATGAGCAATTGGTAGTTTTAGGCTGCCAAAAGTCATTTGAATAGTTGTACAAATGATGAATATCCTAAAAAAAGAAAAGGAGCGTAAAATAAATTACTGAAGAGGTAATGGACTGATTGATCTTGACAACCTCTGTGGCGTAGTGTGTGAAGGCCTGAATGAAACGCAGGCTGCTGGTTCGGTTCCCGTCACAAGATAAATGATCGTAGGATTTGCAAATATTTGTCTTAGATCTGAGTGTTTTTTATAGTTTCCATATCACAAGCTCTGCTTAGTTTGTGGTTCGTTGATGCAGTGATAAATATCCTGCATTTTTTATTTACTATTTTATATATTTTTCTAGTTGTAATGATTGGACACCTAAAACGATATGACAACTTCATTAGACACGTCATCGAGGGAAAGGTGCAAAGGAAGGCGTGGAAGAAGAAGACCAAGAATAAGCTATATGAGTCGGAGAAGGTCGCTGTCATGTCGTATAACAGCCTGCGCACATTGGACGACAAACGTCAGCGATTAGACGCTACGACAAACTGCGGAGGACAATTTTCATACATTTTATTCAAAGCTCCGCACACACGGCGACAATCGCGACAGCAAGATATGACAGACGCTCGTGACTAAGCGCGACGACAAAGCGTCGTGTTTGCGAGGTCTGTAAGGAAGTGAAAGATACAGCAATGGAAAGAGCGAAAGAAAAAGTGGAGAGAATTGCATCACTAAACCGACAGGAGCTAAGCTCTTAAATTACCTATATTAATATTTCTATTTACATAATAAACAAGAAATGAAGTTTCCCACCATTCAAAATTACAATAAAAAAAAAAAATGAAGAACCGACAACCGTTGTGGTAAACGAGTTCTTGAGTGGAGACCGCGGCTAGGCAAACGTAGTGTAGGACGCCCTCCGGCCAGGTAGAGTGACCATTTGCGAAAGGCTGCTGGTAGAAGCTGGATGCGTCGAGCTCAGAACAGGGCGCAATGGCGCTCATTAGGGGAGGCCTATGTCCAGCAGTGGACTGCTATAGTTTGATGATGATGATGATGATAAAAAATGGCAACAAAATATTTACGCCGTCAGTACCGACCGTACTTTTTCTTGCCATAGCAAAAATAAATATTTTAATCTGTGGGTGTAACTTCGGATCCCAATTATGAGCGAGAGCCACCCTTCGGCTCCGTAGGTATAAAGTGGGTATTTTTCATATTTTTATTTTTGAATTAGGTAAGAATATTTTTTATTTATAGGCTTCGAACAAGATGGAGAGACGAGCTCACTTTATTCCAAGCCAACTGGACCATTTTAGCACAGGAGAGGGATAATGGAGAGAGTGGGGGGGGGGGGTCCTTTGCCCAGCAGTGGGATATTGAGGGCTCATAATAATAATAATAATAATAAAGGCTTCTTGCCATACAAAGGTTGCCTGAAGGAGATCGATTATTCATATTCATTTTTTCTTTATTGCATTAATTATGTTAGTTACAATGTCAGGTGTTGTTTAATTTAGGGTAATACTTAATTACCCAATTTGGCGTAGCAAGATCAGAGTGGAGGTGGAGCGATTACGCTTTGAAAAGTAGTGTCATGATTTCTATAATATTCTAAGTTTATTTTAACAATCATTATTATTCAATAATCTATTTTATAAGCAAATAATAATTACCGGATGTAAAAAGTATTAATCATGTATATTATGGCAACTCAGAACCTGACTGACGAAAACCAGAGAGCAAGTCTCTGGTTTTGTCGATGGTTGGATTTTGGAAGGAGGTATTGTCAGTGAGTACCTAACGAAAAATGACGAGGCTTGGGGATTCCGAAAAGTGGAGCGGTAGCGACAAGTCGTCTTGAGAATTGAGATTGAGCCACAAGCCTCGTTAGTTTTTGAACAAAATGATCTCCAAGTAACCTCTGTGCAATAATATCTAGAAAATAACTAAAATGGATCCAAAATCAAAAATAAAGCCTTATCCCAAGATAAATGTGTATCATTTATCACAGTAGTACGTAACTATTATGTTTTTATTTAAAAAAATATTTAAGCAGTAAAATATAACTCAATTAAAATCTAAAATCGATAGCTTGTCTTTGAAAAACTCATCCAAACTGTAATAACACTTATTAGTTAATAATTCTTTTAATTTACTCTCAAAAATAGTATTCTGTTCTTCTTTTAATTTTAATTAGCGATAAAGCTGCCCATAGTATATCCGCAGATTAATTGTATATATTAGTTCGTTCATTCAAACATTTGTATTTTTATCATCATTTCTGATATTGTCGGCCCACTGCTGGGCTGAGCCAGGTATCGCCCACGGTTTTTCTAATATCATCATCTCGCTGGTAGACGTTCCCTATTTCTATGACCATATCTCGGCCATTTGTATTTAAAACTAAAGTAAATAGTTATCTACCTATCTATTAACCTATCTATCATCTTGAATTCCGCATATCCTTTTTGACTGTTTTGTTTGAGCTAACTTTTCTTTTTAAACATTTGTGGTAACTTGTAATTTGCCTTTAAGGGCCTATAGCTTATACTTTGTATAAACTAGCTTTAAGTTTCCTTAAATTGTAAAAATAAAATAAAAAACAGAAATATCTAATAATTTTCTGAACATAAAATAGATCGGATTTTGAGTAACTGGTGGTCAATCAACGCTCAACTGTTAATGGGTGACCATTAGCGCTGCTTGTGCTGTGCCTTAAGTCAGTCAGTCAAAGTAAAATTTTATTTTTATCATCATTTCTGATATTGTCGGCCCACTGCTGGGCTGAGCCAGGTATCGCCCACGGTTTTTCTGATATCATCATCTCGCTGGTAGACGTTCCCTATTTCTATGACCATATCTCGGCCATTTGTATTTAAAAATAAAGTAAATAGTTATCTACCTATCTATTAACCTATCTATCATCTTGAATTCCGCATATCCTTTTTGACTGTTTTGTTTGAGCTAACTTTTCTTTTTAAACATTTGTGGTAACTTGTAATTTGCCTTTAAGGGCCTATAGCTTATACTTTGTATAAACTAGCTGTAAGTTTTCCTAAAATTGTAAAAATAAAATAAAAAAATCAAAAATATCTAATAATTTTCTGAACATAAAATCGATCAGATTTTGAGTAACTGGTGGTCAATCAATCAACGCTGTACTGTTAATGGGTGACCATTAGCGCTTCTTGTGCTGTGCCTTGAGTCAGTCAGTCAAAGTAAAATTCAAGTCTTCTAGGACTTGTAGCTACAGTCAGTTAGTCAGATACATTATAGTTTTATGTATTTAAATTCGCAAAACCAACAACTTCCTACAATGATTTTCCAAGTACTATATGCGCTAGCGGTCACCTCTTCATGTTGGTACGCATACTATGGGCAATTCATGAAAGTATTAAAAACTAACTTTTATAATTTAAATAAGTACTCACGTAAATACTAAGCCTTTATACCTACCTACTGAAAGTAAGTACCTAATGGCAGTCTGCTAAAAACGCTGACTCAATTTTTAACTTCCAAACAAAGCATTATCAACGAAATTCACTTAGCTACTTACCTAAAACTCTGAACAATACTCCCCTCGTGTACCCCAGAAAAATGCTCTTAAACCCGCCCAACCTCCCCTTTTCATCCCCTTTAAGGGCCAATTTTTGCAAAGGGTCCCGATTTTCTTTTACCTGCGCGTAACGATCTTTTGAAGAATTTTTCGCTTCAACGATCTATTATTTAGGTAGGGATTTATAATTGCTTCTTATAATACGGGCCTTGATGATTTAATCATCATCATCAGCTTATAGCAGTCCAGTTCTGGAGATAGGCCTCCCATAATGAGCGAAATTGGACCTTGTCCTCAGCTCAACCCATTTAGATTCTCGCTGACGACCTCTGTGGCGCAGTGGGCGAAAGTCCACCTGAGACGCAGAAGGTTGTGGACTCGATTCCCGCTGCAGGACAAATTTTTGCATGTTCTGCAGATATTTGTCTTGGGACTGGGTGTTTTCTATGTATTGATATGTTTGTCATCGTCATCATCATCATCAGCCTATAGCAGTCCACGGTTGGACATAGCCCTCACCTAATGAGCGCCATTGCGTCCTGTCCTGAGCTCGACGCATCCAGCTTCTACCAGCAGCCAGCTGGATGCTGGATATGTTTGTATTTACAAAAAAAGAAATGTTTCTTTCTAGTTTATCAATCATGTGGTTCCCATAATACAAGCTCTGCTTTGTTTGGGGCTACATGGGGCTGTGTGATAGTGTGCAGCATAATTATTATTCTACCAGTAGCCTTTTACAGATTGTCACTCCACCTATTACCGTTTATGACGCAGTCTCCACTCAAGAACTCGTTTACCTTCAAAACAATGTAATAGATAAGAATAGAGATTGTAATAGGTTGGATAAAAGAAATATAAGCCTAGCAGAGATTCTTACCAATTCCTCTCTGTTTGGTAACGTTACGAATTGAGGTCGATTAAAAAAAAAATACGTTTCATAGTGTACTTTACAGTTCCTACTGATTAAATGAATTTTGAATTTGAATTTGAATTTGAACCCCAACAGTTATCGGTTCTTTGGTAGATATGGCCAGCCCAATACAACTTCAGCTTGCTAATTCTCTTCTTAAAAATAATTTATTCTAATAAAGGGGTTTTAGTTAAAATCATCATACATTATTTTGATAACTTAACACCAATATCAGAGGTCAGTCAAAGGGCCATACTACTTACGAATGGAAAAGACGCAAAGGGTTAAGTTTATTAACAACTTTTTGAAAAATCAACTGAGGATCTTCCATGGGTTAAATGTATTTGATTACAAACTAGATTTTGCCCACGGCTTTGTTTGTATTTTGAAGTTTACGTTCTATGCGACTAGGTACATTTTTTTCTGTACCCCTAATAACGAAATTGCAAAATTTCATGATAATTGATAAACAAACAAATAACGTATTTACAATATTAGTTAGGATCATCGAGATATACTCTACCCACAAATGTGAAAAAAGTGTATGCACCAAACCTCGGCGCACTCTATCAATTGTGCCAACTTTAAACAGCTTTCAAACGACATAATGCAAATTAAGCATTTTGAAGTTTATTTATATCAAATACGCTTGGACGATATTTGTCAGTCTTTTGGAGATTATGAATGTAATTGGTTCTACGAATATAATAAAAATATTTTTTTTTACTCAACCTGCATTGTCCCACTGCTGGGCAAAGGTCTCCGCCAACCATCTCTAACCTACGAGATATACCACCATTCTCTCTCTAAGACTTAAAAAATGCCAATTTAAAAATAATTATTCGTCGCTCACAAACATAAGGGTAGATGCACAGCTATACGTAGATATAACGTAGATATAAAGAAGGGTATATTTTTGTGATAAGGCAGATTTATAGAAACGAGTCTTCTGCCGGAGGCTTGCGGTGTCTGCCCCCGCCTTTAAAGACTGGCCGAGTGTGGAGTCGGCTTTATTTTATTTCAACCTGAACGTCCACATTAGGACATTAATTCAAGGGCGATTTTCAGACTAACGTTTTTTTGTGCGGATAAAATCGAATCCATTTTTTACGCTTGAAAAAATCGTACACATGAATAATCAGGTGCGTTTACTCGAACCAGTGGGTCACTCGTATCATATCGGTTTAAAAAACTTTACTATTACCCACAAATACCTTACTTTTCACAATTATGATAGTTATATGCGTATAAGCGCGTCGAAGCTAGTACAAGTTGCGCGTTTTAGAAAAGATGCATCTACACTCTCTTATAAGAACAAGCTTTAAAGCGTTAAAAAACGCCAATCTGAAATGGGGTTTCAGCCTTTGATTCTAGTTTAAAAATAAGTTATGTTGTATTAGGCACTAGCCTAAAATATAGTTTTATGTAGAAGACTTAACCGGTTGCTTATGTCACCCTTTAGTACAGAGTCACTAAAGCAAAACTGTACTAAATAGAGGTAAAAGTTTACCTTGTCTTTGAGTACGGCAGTAGTTTCACAACATGGAAAGCAGAGATGTCAATGGTCTTTGATGGAGGAGGACAGCCCCGCTAACTAACGTAGTTGTGCGCTGGTTGGCTAGTGAACCACGTTATAGTATATAAAAAAACATCATTACGTGGTTGTTTTCAAAACGCGGTCGTAGATAAATATTTACTGGACAATATAAAAATACATTGATACTCATTGATTACGCATTTTAAGCAAAATGATCTTCGTAAAACCAAAGAATACTTACCATGACCAAATTTTATATTAAAAAAATAATAAAATTTATAACAATCCTTATATTTCAATGATGAAAACAGTGGTTTTTTTTCATTTAATTTTTTTTTAAATAACGCTTTTTGGGTTTTCACTTGCGTCTAGAGACAGAGAGAGTTCAAACTATTGAAATTTTATTGGCTTTTGTCAGCATTTTATAAGTAAAGTATTTGGAATTATAGATAGATAGATAGAAAAATTTTAATTGCATAAGATAAAATACATAATACATACTTGTATTTTATCTTATGCAATTAAACACACTCACAGGCAGGCGCACTTAATGCTAAGTAGCATTTTTTTTCAGATAATCTTTGTGTAGTGTGGAGCTATATTGGTAGTACTGCAAATTTTATTAATAGAATTGTAGAAAATTATAACATAACTAAAAATAATAAAAATAATAAATGAGATAGAGAATAACAAAAGAATCATAAACTATAGGTACAAATTCTTTTTTAATGATTGTAATATTTTTTAGAATCTTTTAAAAATTAAAAAGCTGACTCCACACAAATCAAGCCCTTCCCATCCCTTTGTCTTGCTCGCTCCGTATTTTTTACCCATTACATTTTCATTTTATTTCATATTTCTCCTTTGGGGTAGGGGGTGGATAATAAAATTTTTCCCTTCGTTCCCGTCTCTTTTATTTATAGGGTGGTTAAGGCGCAGAATATGTTTTTCCTACATTTCTGTAATGAGCCAAATTATTGGGGATGTTTTTCAGATTGCCGGTACTTTTTTCTTTTTCCCCCTTTTTAGGGGTAGCTGTTTTTGTGAGATAAGTGTCGTATTTCAGTGACAATGTAATTTTGTTTTTGCTTATTTGTGATTTTGGTAAAATGTTTTGCTTGGCGTTCATACTTCATACTGATGCGTCGAGCTGAGGACGGGGTGCATTTGGCGCTTATTCTTAAGGAAGACAGGGAATTTCACTGGTATAAAGTAGATATACATATAGGTTGCTACTTTTTATTCCGTACACATTCAAATTTAGGTTTATATCCAGCAGTGGACTGCTTTATGCTCATGCTAGCGCTGTTTAGTCAGTGGCAAGTTACTAGGCAATCTAATAATAATAAATGGTTTTTATAGTATGTAATTATTAGACACGACAGGGTAGAAGGGGTTTCAACCTTCACCTTCGGAATCCAAGCCAACCTCACCTGCTCCTAGTGCACCCTGCTAATCCTGCTATATAACAAACGGGGCTCTGGCAGCCGGCTGATTGCGGCATAGCGCAGTCTGATACCCGCATAGCTAAATTCCTTGATAGGTGCGGGAAGCTGTGCCTTGCGATCCCTAAACATCATGCCCAGCGTGGGGATTATGGGTATATCCCCCTTTATTGGGGAAGGTCTATGTCCAGCAGTGGACTGATAAAGGCTGGTGTGGTGTGGGAAGCCATGATAGAAGTCTGACACCAGAGTTGGCCACTTGAAAGAAGAAGAAGCCAACGTCTAAGATTTACGCCATCATAAAGCCGAAAGTACCTAAATATGAACCTCCCTAACTTTAGGGACAATATAGCAGGGGCTGCCAACTTTTCGTGCCAAATTTATGTTTTTTGCCAACAACGTTATCGCTAATGTTGCAAGTAAAACTATATTTTCGGCTTTTTGCAGTCATTTGGCATAATTTCGCTGAGATAGGGTGGTTTTTAACTAGTGTACCTTTGTGGGGTAAAACTAGGTTCCATTCGTGGTTTTTCTTGGTATTGGAAAGTATTGTACTTAGTTTACATATTTCATACTGCGCTTACTTTGGGACTATTGAGATGAGCAAGTATAAAATTTCAGGTATTATTTTATACGCGTATTTATTTATTAGGGTACTGTTTATTTATCTAGTGTTTCCAAATACCAGTACAAGTTTACCTTTTTGTAAATTTATATGATTATATATTTATATTGATATTTTATATATATATTTTTTCATTGAACACTAAAATATGACGAAAAAACTATGAGTGCTGAAATGAAAACTCACTAGCTCCAGGGCAAGTTCTGGAGCATATGGAGTGGTGCATCATATGCCAGTCCCGCAGTCAACATGTTAAAAGCTACGTACCTACATAAGCGAGACACCTGACAAAGTTTAGAGTTCTATATATTATTTTACTGATGAATAAATATCACCATATAAGAGTTAAATATCTCTTATACTCAATGAGTCTTAAAGAAGTCCTACAAAAGTGTAAGCTTTTAATAAAAATAACATAAATAAAAAGCCCCATAACTTTCATTGTAAAAAAAACTAAAACACAAAAACTAAAAACATTAAGCTTAAAATTGCTCAGTATAAAAACATTAATAATCTTTCCTCCCCTTCCGCCACCGTCCTTCATTAAAACTGTAGAAAAACACCTTCTAGGGGAGAATGGGGAGGGAACCACCCACGGGCAGTCTAAAGAAGAAGAAATATGGATCAATAAAGAAATTGCGCTGTGCCCAATGGAGGAACAGCGGCTAGCACACACACATAGACATTCCGTGTCCGCACAAGACGTTTTACTCACACAGACGTGGTTTGTATGTGTGCGACCGCAAGGAGTTTTTCGTGGCGATAATGCGCGGAAATGTATTTTTGAGTTCATTTTTAATTCTTTATTCCATGGCTTCTGGGATAATTTTCCACAATTTCGCTAGTAGCAAGTAGGTATAATGTTTACAATAATATGAGTTCATTTTTGGGCTGTATTTGAATTAAGTACACATGATTTATTAAACAACTAAGAGGTAACTTTTACTCACTGTACGGAAAACTATAGTATCTGGAGAATGGTTTTAAATAGAGTATACTAGCTCACCGTAGGCAAGGGTTTTTAGGTAGGTCTTTAGGTATATTAGGTAGGTAAGTAGGTTGACTTGGAAAAAGTTGACTTGGCAGTCAGCTTTACTTGCTGCAAAAACATACTAAATAAATAATAAATAAATAATGCGGGACGTAATCACACAGCATCATGTAGACCCAAACTAAGCAGAGCTTGTATTAAGGATTATATTAACCACATGATTGATATACTAAACATATTTTTTTGTAAATACATACTTACATACATTGAAAACACCCAGACCCGAGACCAATATCTACAGAATATGCAATCATTTGTCCCGCAGCGGGAATCGAACCCGCAACCTTCTGCGTCTCAGGTGGACCTTCGCCCATGCGCCACAGAGGCCGTCAAAATAAATATTATAAAATGCTAGACTCTATCACACCGCATTATATAGACCCAAATTAAGCAGAGCTTATATAATGGGAACCTCATGAATGATAATAATACTTTTTTTTAGTTTTTTCGTAAGCCCAATACATGCACATAATACAAAAAAAGCACCCAGACCTACAAATGACAGATGATTGCCTTATTTGTAGATATTTGTCTCAACAGATATCTGCAAATAAGGTAATCATTTGTCCCGAGGCAGGAATCGAACCCGAAGCCAAGCCATAGAGGCTGTCAAATATCATGGTCAATACGTTTAGAGCTAGCTAAGCTACGGGTTTATATGTAGTGGCTAACTATGGGGTACCTACCACCAATATTTTTTTTAATACCCAATATCAACAATTTAGCGGAAATATTTTGGCATATTTTGAGCGGAAAGTTCATATTTCACAACTCTCGCCTTTAAATAGTAGGAGTCTGGCAACGCCATCTGAAGAACTAAACAGAGTAGAAACAGTCACCATTAAAATTCTACCCCGATTCTTTATACTTTATTTTTTATACGTATTTTGCACTCAAGTGACGTAATAACTGTCACCAAAAAGAAAAAATAATAAGCTGCATGAGGTGTTTCCAACAATATATTTATGTTTTGTCAACTATTCTGAAGAACGTACATAACTCTGTAGCGTTGCTGTGACTATTGTAGAATAAGATAAGATATTTTTATAAGTTTACTTAGTTTTGGACTAATAATGAAATATGAACAATAAAATCTTAATTTACATAATGTGGTTATACGATACCATACATATTCATAATTCCTATACCTTCATATAAGTATTTATTTTTTGAAGCGTAAGCCACGCGGCTTACTTCGGTGTTTATCGCAGATCACTTTGGTTATGCATCACTCCGCCCGGTCACTATTTGGATGGGTGACCGTTTAGTAGCATTTAGATTTTAGCACTTGAATGCATTAGAAGCCACGTTACGAAGTTGATCTCAGCTATTTCAGCCGTTAAGCCACGCCGGAGGCCTTTGGGCGGTTTGTAACTCCGACACCAGAGTTGGCATCTAGCTTATAAGAAGAAGAAAATAAGGAAGTATTTATTTATTATGTGGGGTAATGAATTTGTATGAGTGACATTAGGGAGTTAATTATTTATCGTATAGGGGTAGTGAGGGTACATAAAAACGAATAAAGTTACGGTTTACCTAAATTATTAACGCTAACTGCCTAAGAAAGCTTCCCCACGATGACGTCCTTTTGAGTGTGTCAGCAAAATCATAACCAGCGTAAAAAGACACCCCTCGGCCCCACTCCTCGAAAAAAATACCCCTATTTACCCTAAAGCTAAGAAAACGGCGGGTCAGGGTAGGCTGGCTGGCAATGTTTTGTTTCCAACGTAAATGATGCAAAAAGGCTTAAGAAAATTATGATGGTGGGGGTGTATTGTGTTAAGATAGATGGTGGGGATTCTTTATTGTGTAGCTTCTTTATCTGTTGTTAGGCTTGTGCCAAGGAGTTTTTATAGGGAGTGCGCGCATTAAACAAAAATCTGTGCCTGACTTTTCTCGACAAAAATGTCCAAATAGGGGTTAAACAATGCCAATGGGTCCCATAAACTCCTTTTTGGTAGAATAAATTAGGCACAGATTATCGTTCAAAGCGCGCCTTCCTTTGTACGTTAATATTAGTAGTAGTTCCATGGTTTGTGCTTATTTCGGTTGGTAGAAAGCCATTCCTTTTTAAAAATAGGTATTCCATCAATAAAAAATATAAAGCTTCAGAGTGAGAAATTCGATTTTTAAAAAAAAATTGAGATAAGAACTATAAAATTTGGAATATCTCACCGCCAGTGTTGTAGGTATCATCAGTAATTAAATACATACTTATCTTACAACTACTTATACAATATTTTTAACTTCTTCTTTGTCTCGCATTGGTAATCGAATTTGCACCGCGCAACTATTCGTACTCTCTAAAGGATAAGATCCGCAACGAGACTTCGATATAGAACAAAAGTTGCCAAGTCCACATAGCTCAAAGGATTAGCAAGCTGAAGTGGCAGTGGGCTGGCCATATCTGCCGAAGAACCAACAACCGTTGGGGTAAACAAGCTCTTGAGTGGAGACCATGGCTCGGCAAACGTAGTTTAAAACGCCCTCCGGCCAGGTGGAGTGACAATCTGCGAATGGTTGCTGGTTGAAGCTGGATGCGTCGAGCTCAGGACAGGGCGCAATGGCGCTCATTAGGGGAGGCCTATCTCCAGCAGGGAACTGTAATAGGCTGATGATGATCATGATAATGATGATGACGAGCACAGAGTGCAACTGTTCAACTTTCTCATCCACTGAACTAAAGTCGATATAAACAAACTACATGTTAAGTTTAATAAAATATATTTCGAAAATTTATATTAAATATATTCCCAAGGTAAGTTTAAAATTAAATGCATTATGGGAACAAAGAGGCTGAACAATAAGTATTGGACTCGATCGGGTGGGGGCTCTCAAGAAATATGTAAAACAGTACGGAACCCGGCGGGGGCAGGGACGGACTCTACATAAGGAGAATGCTAAAGATTAATAATAACCTATCAAAAACACAAAGGTGAAATCGGAGACAAGTTCAATATTATGATATATGCCTTGGTTGTTGACTTCAATGACAAAAGTAGTGAGATCTAAATGGCTGCCAAGTTCAATGGTCAGTCCTGAAATTTATTTATAGAAAAAAATATTTTATCTTAAAATATAATTTCTTCTTATAATTTAGGATAATATATTGAAGTCTAAGTTCTGACTTAGTTAGTTCTCTTATACGAATATGAGAACTAGCTTAGTCAGACCTTATGGGCTATAACTATATATATATATATATATAAAGTCTTCGCTAGTTCTAAAGGTCTATTATTTTGTTTGTTTAAGTATCTCGTAAGCCAAATTAAACGTGTTTACGTGAAATAGTTTTTGAGTTATTAGGGGGTCAAAAATGGTTCCAAATGGTTCGTTTAATATTACACACCGTGCTGTTCACCAGTTTGGTTAGCTTGAACTTGGTTTGACTTTTTTAGATTAGGTATTTAAAGTTTTTTCCGTCGATTCAGAGGGCGGATAATGGAAACCGCGCCACCTACGTCATAGTTATTATTTGTGTGTTTATTTATAATTTAAACATGTATGTTATATGACGTATGTTAGTTCTATGTTTACTTATCCTACGACCCATATAAATATGTACATTTATATGGGTCGTAGGATAAGTAAAACACCATGTGTATTTTTCTATTATAAGCCTGAAATAAAGTTTATTATTATTATCAATTGAAAATAGTCAGCGACAATAAACATAATTAGTTTTTATAGATTTAAATGAAACACTTGGGATCCAAAAGGTGGTAGGTGTTATCGTATAGCATGCTCTCTGATATCTAGACGACCTCTGTGGCGTAGTGTACGAAGGCTTACCTGAGACGCAGAAGTTGGCGGGTTCGATTTCCGATGCAAGTTAATGTTTGTATGATTGATTTGTCTCAGTCTGGGTGTTATAAATTATGAATGTATTTACTAAAAGTTTATATAAAGACTAATATCATTCATGTGATTCCGATAACACAAGCTCTCTTTAGGTTGCCCGTAGAGGCCTGCAATCAACGTGTTAAGGGACATGATTGATAAATTACATACACACAATTTTTGTCCCATGATCAATACACATTATCATACATAGAAAACACCCAGACCCGAGACAAATATCTGCAGAACATGCAAACATGGGTTAGTTTCGTTGTCCCCCAGTAACGCAATTCCCCGGTCCGTTCTCCCCCCATTCAAGTAAAGTTATCAATATTTTTTGTCGCTTTTTTGTCCATTTACATTAAATACTGGCGAAAACTAAAGTGATTCAGACTTCATTTTATATTTAGTTTTTCCTTTAATTAATTTATGTATTTATCATGTTCGAATATGTTATGTATGTATAATATACTTCTTGCTATTTTCGACTCAGGCGGGCCTTATTTCACTGCGCCACAGACGTCTTCTGATAATAAGTTTAATTACAAATACAATAATTTTTAATACCAGAAAAATAAATAATTCATTAAATAAATTTAGTTTGTAAGATTTTTATATAAGAGCCTTAGTTCGTCCAAGGGGGCGCTGGCCGGCGCGGGGGGCGTCCAACACCACTCCTTTTTACGCGCGCGCCGCGCTCTGCCTGGGGAGGTAAACATTTTCTTTAGCTGGTAGGTGAGGCGCTTATGGTGTTCAGTATTCTTAGTAGATCATCTTATAAAAACACTCGAGTCAGTCAGTAGTTGGATGGGTGTTTAGTTTAATGGCATTTAAATATAAAATAAAACAAATATTTTATTTCAAGCCACTGGGCTCATATTTTAGGCTGCCTATTAAGATCTGGGCGCCTTCGTGCTTCGGATGAAACTTCGGATGAAGATGCTGGTGCCGGCTTTTAGTCGTTAAGCCATATCAAAAGCTTTCGGGCATACTAATCCGACAACAGAGTTGGCGGCTAGCTATAAGAATAAGGAAGAAAGTAGGCAGGTACGAAATGTTTTATTATAGTTTTGATAGATAAACTCACATTTGATAGGGATTCATAGATAACCATGTTGTAAGTTATAAACAAGTTTGATTAGCTGCTTAGCTTTAAGTTTACAAGTATACAGTTCAAAAACCTGTTATAATACATTCCACGATGACCTAGCATCTATTTGACCCGTAAAAACGAATAAAAGGTAAAAACTAATGAAAATGACATCGCTTGAAATTTTTGTATTATTAATTACCTTACTTATCTTATGATCCCTGTCCGGATTGTAAATTAATGATACCAAGTAAGACGTGCTATGAACTACATAGAAAAACAACCAATCATAATATTCAAAACAAACTTGAAAGGACATTTTCAAAAGAAAAAAAAACAAATTATAAACAAAGCCAAATGTTCTTCACCCTGACAAGAAGGTGTGAGCCGCACGTCGCCTCAAGAATGCTACAATTTTCCTGAGTTTTCCATTTCTCGACCCTCCTCGCCCCCTTACCCCACTCAACCCTACCCCTGAGGGGGGTGAAAAAAGAAATGGTCTCTCAGTTGCCTAGCAACGAATTCCTTGGGACTTCTTTCGTGGGGTGTACGATTTTACTGGGTATAATTATTATGATGAATGCCTTGAGTTTTTTAACGCATTTAGGATCTTATTCTTCGCGTGAGGCCAATTCTGGTATCAGAGTTAGGCCGCCCAAAGGCCTCGTATATGACTTAAGGACTGAAACAGCTGGGGCCAACATAACGCGCTTAGCAAAACACAGAAGCGCTCAGATTTAAATGCATTAGTAGCATTTAGATCTGAGCGCTTCTGCCACTCACCTAAATAGTCATCATCATCATCAGACTATAGTAGTCCACTGCTGGACATAGGCCTCCCCTGATGAGCGCCACCAGCAGCTTTTCGCATTAACCTAAATAGTTTTCACACTTAATAGTACTGGAAGATGGACAATTTGTTAACAATAAAAAAAATATATATTAAGTTCTACTAGTCATATTTTTACTGAGGACTTAGAGCTTCATGGTTATAAAGTTTGCACATATTTTTATGTTAAGTTGTACCTAGTTCAAATCTGTCTTTTACATTGTGTTTACTTTCAAATGGTTGTAATATATTATGTTAATGCGTCTATAAAAACAAAAAAATAAACATACAAGATATGCTGTGAAACCCACACTAGATGAAAATAGGTGCCCAGTACGATTAACAAAAGAATGTATGATTCATAATTCATTATTTACTTATTTATTTTAGGTATTGGTACAATAGCTCTTAATCATAAATTAGAATCCTAAATACTAAGTCAATTAGAGACATGAGATAATTAAAAAAGTGTCATGCAGAATGATAAATAATATGAAAAATATACTAATTGCAGTTTTTTAAGATTCAAAAAGTCGGACAGGATAAAAATTAGGTTCAAGAAGCCTAGGCTCTTTCACCTCATTTCATAATTATGTGTCGGTTTTTGATAATATCATCAGTAAGGACCTCTAGCTACGTCCTAGCATAACGAAACTCCTATCGGAGGTAGAACTGCCCGACCCGACAACCCACGACAGATTATCCTGCCAGAAAATTGGGAGATCTAACCCCACCTAAAGTGAGATAGAGCAAGGAAGAAGAAGATTAGTAAGGCGATCATGAAACACTTAGCGCCAAAATTGAACCACCTTGCTTCTCGTTTCAGCGCAGGGGCGAGCTGGCTGAAACGAGAAGCAAGGTGGTTCAATTTTCGCCGCACGACAAATGTTTTGGTATGGTAATACAAATGTAATTGCTTGATTCTAATGTGTGATCCATAACTCCTTGAGCGACTTTAAACTGTTGGACTAGCCGTACTGTGAGTGTCCACGCTTCGGCTCCGTATGTCATAAAACAAACGGGGGTAAGTCGCACTGATTGAAAGCTTTTGTTTTCTTATATTGCAATAGAGTAACTATGCTCGGTGTTTTTCAGAAGGTTATAATCCGCAACGAGACAATTTCCCATAGAAAGGCTGCGGGTAGAAGCTGGATGCGTCGAGTACAAGCACACAGTCGTCATCATTATCAGCCTATAGCAGTCTACTGTAATAGGCCTCTCCTAATGAGCGCCATTGCGACCTGTCTTCAGTTCGACGCAAATAATTCCTTTGAATTGACCAAAACACGAAAGTACGGAAAGTAACGTAATACACAAAGAAGACACTTAATACTTACTTCCTCCAAGAACAAGATCCATCACTCTACAACAATTGGGAAAACAGTGTAAGTAACACAAACTGAATTTTGAGTTGGTTTATTAATTTGATTGTAAAATTCTGTATAAACCAAAAAAAAAAAACATTATAATAATGCTGTCAATTAATAACTCGGCATCATTGAGACCCAAACTAAACAACTAGTGCTATAAGAACTGCATGTCTGACTGATATACTAGTTGTATAATACTAGCGATAAATACCTACATAGAAAACACCCAGACCCCGAGACCATTATTTGAAATTCATACAAACCTGTGTCCTGCGGTGGGGATCGAACCCGCAACCTTCTGCGTCTCAGGGCCTTCGCACACAGCAGCACAGAGGTTTTCATTAAAAAAAATTGGACGAATCAATTTTTTTTCCTTTTTGTTTACTGAAGATTTGCAAACCTACATTGTATATAACTCGTATATAATACTAATACTCGTATATAACTTCAACGTTATGGAGAACTTTAAAGCAATATATTAAAGTAGTTTGCCCAGTAGTAGATTTTTTTTAATCTAAATCATATAAAACTGTAATAAAGCTGACAGACAGACTGACTGTATGATAATTTTAGGGAAATTATTTCCTGGTATTCAGTCTATGAGAGGATGAAAGGAATAACTGCTACGAGGATGAAGTATCAAGATAAAGTTAAGAACTTTGTATATATGCTCAAGAAAACTCTAATTAACATGAAAACGTCGTTACGCCGTTTTTCCATACAGTATACAGGTCCCCCCACCCCCCTAGGTATATACAGGACGCTACAAAACAGACCGAGTCGCCGTTCAGCTATGTAAGTGCAATTTAAAATGTAAATTAACACAGCAAAGAAGTAGGGAGGGGGGGACACTCGGGATTTCTCCCAACACTGTCTTAGAACCCGCGTCGAAATCCAAAATGGTAGAAACTACATTAACTTTTTCGAGAAAATGAACTTACAGGCTTACGCGTGAGAGCGCAGTTTGGTTCGACTGAAATTATGAGATGCGATTTTGTGGGTAGTTCAAAGAAAAGTCGTAAAAAGTTTAACTCGTGATTTGAATTCAAACTTGTTCTCTAGTGATTAAGGTTGAGTTTTAAACGGTTTTAAAGTTTTGGACATAGGCTTTCTTTGGTATATTTTTATATTTCCCGGCAGAGATTTGTTGCGCCAAAATTTAAGTTCCCGGACTCTGCGAGTTTGAGGGAATTAATTATAAATTGATAATGACTTACGTGAATTGTGTTTAAAAAAGTAAACAAAAATTTATTTAGTTTTATTGGTAGCACTTGAACTGCTAGCAATTGAATTGCTATAGGCGTTGATGATGATGATAAAAAAACAAGCCAAGTGCGAGTCGCACAAGCGCACAAAGCGTTCCGTATCATCATCTATATCTATAATACATATTATACTTATCATTAAAATACGTACCCTTAATTTTTTTTTTATTAACATATGTCCCACTGCTGGGCAAAGGTCTCCCCCATCTCCTTCAAAGACTTACGATCGCTTGCTGTCTCCCATCAGATAACACGAATTGGAAATTATTTTAATGTTATTTATTTATTTTTTAAGTGGACCTGTGAAAACTTCAACTGTCTAGCTATCACGGTTCATGAGATACAGCCTGGTGACAGACGGACAGACAGACGAACAGTAGAGTCTCAGGAATAAGGTCCCGTTTTTACTCTTCGGGTACGGAACCCTAAAAACGAAGCTTATGAGAGCTTCAAACTTTTTTTTAGGGTGACTTTACCGAACCGGTCAAACGAACCCTTATGGTGCCGCTTTGTCCGTCCGTTCGTCCGTCTGTCACAGCTGATTATTTTTTAATTCAATTACTACCTTTACTAAGAAACACTTTGAATCGTCCACTTTCATAATTTACACTAATTTGTAACGCAAATATTATATATACAATACCTACTTATTTTCATCTTTATTTTAGTAAACCTTATTATTATAATGCTAAGAAAATTGATTAGTTACAATCAAATTCCGTCCGGTATTCCAATAACAACAAAAAATATTATACGACCTTCGTTTTCAATTTCACTACCATGTCATGACATGTGTCTTCGCCTTACCCACAAAACTACTATCCAATCACTAGTCCTTATCACAAAGGCTTAAGGTTGGGATTCGAAGGCTAACGATCGTTTCGCGGTAAATAAAATTTGTTCCAAATTCAAAGGAAGTAGCCATTTTAAAATTCAATAAGTTCACTTTCGATAAATAAACGTTCGACACCTTGTTGAAATGGGCATAGAGTATGGAATAGACTAGTTACTGGCGGTGTAGAAATGCCTACCGAAGGAGTATTAACCAATATAATTTTACATGGCGAGGAAAATGAGTATAATGAATGAATGAATTAAGGAACACTTTATTGCGTGAAACATAAATCAAAACACAATGACATTTAAAATTGGGTGACCTTGTCGCTGAAAGCAATTCTTCCTGGTAACCTCTGAAATATTGCTTTAAAAAATATTACTTAAAATGTTGTTTCTAGACAGCGATTATACAAACACAACTAACCATCAAGTTAAAGTAAGTATAAATAAGTACTGGAAAACTTTTAAATAATCTGAATTTTAGGTCTCTTGCAATGATTGGACTTTGTTTAAATGAAATGACAATTTGTATCACTTATTTAAAAATAATTTGCGCCATTGATCTTGAAAATATATATTTTTTACTTGACAACGCTTCTCTACGTTACGTGCCTAGTCTTAATCTTAATTATTTGATGTAGGTAATCTTTCTTTTCACATTATTTTAAGATATGTCTTATCTGTACCTCTTTGTGCCCGTGACCATACATCATCATGATCAGACAGAACACATGTTCAAATGTCCAACTGGCCATCACCTGCTGTGTTTTTTTTAATGTTTGTACAAGTTTATGACGTTTCACTTTAAACCTTTTTTGATGACAGATTGCGCCTATTTGTATGATAAGTAGCTTTGATGGTTAAGATTTTATAAGTCTGTCAACAGTTGAGGAGTGACGTTGTGAAGTAATTTTATTTTGACAAGTGTAAAACTTGAACGTATTAAATTATATAATAAATATAGTATAATATTAAAGTGTTTTTATAATAATTATAGTCATATTATGAAGGGCAAAGTTTGGGAGTGAAAATGTGAAAATTTGGAGATGTGAAATGTGTATTTTTGTCTCCTTCACACCAAACCTACGGGATGGATTGAGATGAAATTTTGCACGTATACGTTGTTCAAGACTAGGAATAACCATTATTAGTCTGTATACATATTTGCAAATATTGTGGTTTTAGGTCGTTAATCCTTAAGAAAGAGTTTTTAACCATTTAATCCAAAAAAAGGTCTTCATACTTTCAGTGGTGTAACAGCAAATTCGTAAGTTCTCGCTATCATTCCAAATTCAAAAGCACATACCAAAACAATGGAACTTCCAGACCCGGCAAATATTCAGGTACAGTCGAGTGGCAAATTTTTAGTGTGACGTCGTCCGGATATCCGCACCCAGCAACTATACCTCTCTCCGGATAACCGGTGTAAATCTTACATTTGTACCCGGTTGTACGGCGGAGGGGACGAAGGATTTTGGTAAGTTGACTTCGACTTTTAACACTCTACTGTAAGATAATAACAACTACAAGGTGGAGTGACAACCTGCAAGGCAGCTCAGTACAGGACGCCATGGCGCTCAGTAGGGGAGGCCTATGTCTAGCAGTGGACTGCTATAGGCTGATGATGAAGATACTTTACCTAATAGTAAGGTGAAGATAAACAGTTACCTAGGTTAAATGTAATGTTTAAAATGTCATGCGATTTATTTCTTGAAATCTAGTTTTACTCTTGATTGAATTTTCTTGATCATGATCCTCATCTCACGCTAGGTAGGGTCAGTACAACAATCTGTTCTTTCAATCTGTCTGTCTATTTTTATTTTATTTAAGATACCTACAGAACTTTATTAATTATAAACTAAATTGAATTATAATAATACCTAATCCAATAAAGTTTTTATTCATAAAATAAAGCATATACGTAAAAATGACATGGTGGACAGACAAATAAATATTTTAAAAAACTATATGGCAATGACTATCTGCAAACTTACCTACGATCCACACTTGCCTGCGCGTGTACCACATATCAGCGGAAGGCGGCAATAATTCGCGGTTGTTTTCGCGAATTCTTCCCGCGCTCGCGTGACGTCACCCACGCCTCCGGCCATGCCACTTCTGCGTGTTAAGTAATCTGTGGTGTGTTTGACAAAATTACCTTCTAGAGTTGCACCATACTGTGGATAGAGCAAGGAGGTAAGTATTAATAGTAATTTCATGGGATAGATAGCCGACTAGAAAAAAATATAATGATCAATTAGTTAGGGTATAAGTTCGTAGTCTGTAGTCTGCAAGCGACACAAGCAGACGAAGTGTCGCCACGTCATGTCGCGCCGACATGTCGTCGCGTTGTCATGTTGCTGCAGTCATCACCTGACTGTAGGTATGTAAATACCATTTGTTTACTACTGATCTGCGGTCGGATGACAGACGTTCGGCCCGTAGCAGCCGACGACACGTGTCGTTTGCAGTCAGCTACGTACTTATACCTCAGCCACACAAACACATACACACACACGTAAAATAATCAAACTAGAAGGAAAATAGCAATAAGTATCTGCTTATTGTTATTTTTGAAGTTATCTTTTTATAATATATTTATGGTATGATAACCATAAATCTATATATTATATAAAAAAAAGTCGTGTTAATTACAATATTTATAACTCAAAAACGGCTGAACCGTTTTGGCTGAAAATTGGTGGGGAGATAGCTTAGAACCAGGAGACGGAGATAGGGTACATAGGTTTTTATCTCGTTAATATTTATTTAAAAAAAATATAATCTTATGGGGTAAGGTAGGGTTAAGGATAGGGTAGGCTAGGGATAGGGGTAGGGTAGGGATAGGGTAGGGGCAGGGTAGGGTTAGGGTAATAGGGTAGTTGTTGTTGTTGTTTGATCCTCATTGATTGCTTTTTCATAATCATAATATCAAGCTGTCTGATTCATAGAAATTTAATAATAATAACACTTGGGCTAGTGTTTTATTTTATCTATATGTCAAATTAATTGAAATGGTTTATATTATGTTGGTAGCAATAATAAAAAAAAAAGACGTGTGGCACTCGGGGATTGCCGCGGTAAAGCTATTGCATAGCATTTTGTATCAACTTATGCAATTATAATTATTTATTTATGCAGTATTTCTTTTTCTTTGATATTAATTCAAGTTACACTTTTTGAGCGTGGTGACCGATAAGAAAACAATTTTTTTCTTTTATTAAATAAAAATACGTCTAGTTGCACGCACACAAACACCGTGTCGAAGACTGCCGAAAAGAAACGACGTTAGACAATGCACGGCCTTCAAGCCACACCTCCGTGCCCGTCGGAGTGGGGAGCGTGATGTATTTTTTCGTTACGGAATTTCTGGATTCTGTCACCCCGCTCAAGGCCATCGATAGAAGCTATGCAATAGCTTAATAAATAAATAATAAAGAAGCGTTGCTTTTATACACCACACTCCGGCCAACTCTGGTGTCGGAGTTTTTAGGCCACCCTTAGGCCTATGACATGGCTTAGCGACTTAAAAAACCTGAACCGACATCTTAACGTGCCATCCGAGGCATGGAAGTTCTCAGATCTAAATGCCACTAAACGGTCACCCATCCAAGTAGTGTCTAGGTAGAGTGTTGCTTAATAATAATAGTATAGTACTAAAAAATGATCTAGCAAGCTATTTTTGTAAAAACAATGTAAGTAGTCTTCCTATATCAGTCCACTGCTGGGCATATACCTCTTCCAGTAAGCGCCACTGAGCCTGATTTTGGGCTCTCCGCATCTACCTTCTGCGAGCTACCTTCCAAAAGTCAACACGCCACCTGGCTGGCCCCATACACCGTTTTCCAATACGCGATCTCCACTATTAATAGCTAGTTCTTTAAATAATTCAATAAAAAAATAAAGATAGCAATAACTAACAAACAGAAAGTCAAATAAAAACACAACAAAACCAATAATCGTAAACCAAACAAGCCCTTTATTCCATAGACAATGCGTAACTAAAGAGGTTTTACTTTTTTAACCCTTTCACGGCATATGGTTGACCATAGACAACGTGACTAATAAAGGTCTTACGTGCTTTTTGGCTGTCCGTATGTACGGGCCTATTATTATAGTTTTTGTTGTTGTTTAAAATTCAATAGGTAGATAATGTTTAAGGGATGGTCAGTGGGTTAGGGTGGCCATGACATTTTTAATTTCGTATGAGTTATTGGTCAACTCTGGTGTCAGAGTTTTTAGGCTTCTGACATGGCGTAACAACTGAAAAAGCCAGGACCAACATCAAAACGTGCCTTCCGATGCACGGAAGCGCTCAAACCTAAATGCCACTAAACGATCACCCATACGGTAAGATAGATAGATACAATTTATCTCTTAGACTTATGCTGGGCTAACTTGGGCCGTCGGTCGATTCAATACAAAAGATACCATCATTCAACTTATTAAGATTGATTCGCGACGATTATCAGTTGGTACCGTGTATTACGTAGCTAGTCTTGAAAATATCAAATTTAATCATAATTTGAGGTTTCAGCCACTACCTTCGGAACTCAAGCCAACCTCATCTGTCTGTGGTGCACCCTGCTAACTAACAAACAGGGCTCTGCACTGAGTGTGGCATATTGCAGCTTAACATCGGTACAGCTACAGTCAATGTCCGCCAACTGGCATAAGCGTCCGCGTACTGGTTCTGGTGTTGTTGTAGTAGATATTGTTTCATTGAATGTTCAACATGTTAAAATCAAGAATGCATTTTTTAAATGTTCCGGTAAAATAAAAACTACTCACTAAATTCATGGTCACAATTAAAATTCGCCGGTTAAAACCGGTTGCGGCACCGGCTAGTTCCGGTTCTGACCATTGAATGACCCTTTCTTTTCTATTGTCACGGCGAGAGGTCACTCGGCAGATGTTACCTGCCACGTAGCGGTAAAGGGTTGAATTTTAAGGATTTGTTTTGCTATTTTAGATATTTTGGTGATAAAAACTTAATACATAAAACTAACAATTTTTTTTTCCGTTAGGTAAAAATCTCTGTATTTTTTTTAATCATTATTCCTAGCTAACTAAATAAAGTGAGTATATATTTTTGTTTCTTTGTTTGTTACTCTTTCACATTTTCACTACTTGACCGAACATTATGGAATTTAGCATACATATCTGGTTATAGAAAATAAATAAATAAATAATCCATCTCAAAAATAATTTCCAAAGTATAGAAAAAAATATGCAAGCGAAGCCGCGTGCAAGCTACTAGTCTAGAAATAGTAATAAGTTTTTTCCGTAAGTTAAAAATTGCGTTTTTTTTTTAAATTATTATTCCTAGCTCCTAGTTTACATTATTAATACAAAAGTGAGTATAATATTATTATTGTTTCTTTGATACTCTGTTACGCCTTAACTACTGGAGAATTATGAAATTTCGCTTAGACGTCAAGGGGTCATAGAAAATACACCTAATTCATCTAGAAAAAAAATCCAAGGAATAGAAAAAATATACGTGAGCGAAGCCGCGGGCAGAAGCTTTTTGTTTAAAAGGTGAAAGTTTGTAAAAGAGAACAACATTTCGCCCGGTCACTACTTGAGTAGGTGACAACTTAGTGGCAATGTGATCCGAGGCCTTATTTACTAACTCAGTTGCACACTGAAATGATAAGCACCGGTCGTGTTTTTACAAGCTTTGACAGTTTGTTAATTGACGTTCTTTGAATTTCGACAGATGAAGTGTCAAAGTTTGCAAATAAAGGTCCGGTGTCGACCATTTCGGTTGCTCAATGAGGCTCTGAGTACTCTCGTGCTTCGGAAGGCACGTGATTCTCAGAAATAGAGATGATTCTCACGTTAGACATATAACATCGCTAGTACTATTAAATTTACATAGAACTTTAACAGTTCTCGTGATATATCTTATGTGACAATTATCTATTTTAAATCGAATCAGTCCTTCGGCTTTTTCAGTCGTTCAGCCATGTCGGAGGCCTTCGGGCGGCCTAAAAACTCCACCAGAGTTAGCCACTTCCCTTATTGAAGAAGGCATGAAGGACTACATAAATAAGTTTTTCTGAAGCTCGCTATGTTCAAAGATACATCATAAATAATCTCCTGCCCGTGTCCCACGCTAGGTTCGCTTTTTTCTTCCACTCACAGAAGTGAGATAAAAATCATAGAGATAGATAGAAATAGCTGATAGAAATCAGCCTTCAAATCTGTGTCCACTCTGTTCATTCTCTTATTATTCTTTCACACAATCCACCCATCTCTTCTTCGGTCTCCCTCTTTTCTAAGTTCAAAGATACATATAAAATATCTATATATGTTATTTTAAAAACTTTATACATTTTAGTAATATTTGCTTTAACCTTTTCAGTCCTACTGAAAGATATACATAAAAAGCTATAAACAGAAAATAAAAATGGCATAACTATTTTCGCGTTCCCGTCGAGCCGTACCAAGCAATCGAAAAACAATCGATGAAAAACCGACTCGTTCGATTGAAATTTTATAGAGGATTTGCGTGTTCGCCTTGATGTGGCGTGCAGGGTGGCATTTTGGGGGAGGAAAGTTGAAAAAATTATTTATTTCGCTCCACGAGCGATAGTATCGTAGGCCGTAGCGAATGGTCCTATAAAATTTATTTATTTTACTCAAAAATGGGTAACAAAATTATAGTTTAGGCAAGCGATGGTATCCCGGCGAATCCGCCTGTCACTTCATTCTATAAAAACTCTATGAATGCGTCTCCACACGGATTACCGGCGATACGGTGATAGTGGCTTGAGAGTGAAATAAAAACAAAATCGTTTCTTGAAACTCATACATTTTGCAACATCAATTAATATTTAAATTCTTTATTGAGTGAGTGACTTGCACTAAGTAATTGTTTTTACCCTATCACAGTTGTTTTAGGTTTTCCTTTCCTTTCTCGTATGAGCTAGTGGCCAACTAGTGTCGGAGCTATTAGGCCGCCCGAAGGCCTCCGACATGGCTTGACGGCTGAAAAAGCCTGGGCCAACATCTTAACGTGCCTTCCGAAGCACGGAAGTACTCAGGTCTAAATGCCACAAAACGGTCACCTGACCGGGTGGAGTGTTGATTAACCACAATAATTTGCTAACATCACCGAAGTCAGCCACGCCACAAGCTGTGTAATATTATTAATCCAAACCTTGACCTGCCTATAATTAAATGGTTAACTATATTATTTTACCTACCGAGCTTACTCTCCTGAAAATCATAAATTATTACAAAGATTGTGTTGACTTTTTTGTATGAAGATTTTAATAAGGCTATTTCCCCTCAATCCACCCCTGCAAGTGGAAATACGCAGAGCCATATAGGTAATAACAGACTACAGGTCTACGAAATAAATAGTGGATAGGCACTTTAAATCGTTCATTTATAATACCATACTCTTTGAGTAAACTACTCGTTTTGTTGCCTTCGTGTCGAACCACCCCCTTAATGGTATGCTTTATAAAATGTAGTGGATTCGCCATTTTGTTTCATCATCATCACCATCAGCCAATAGCAGTCCACTGCTAGACATAATGCTTCCCCCAAGCCATTACGCTGCCTTCAGCTCGATGGATACAGCTTCTACCAGCAGCCTTTCGCAAATCGTCATTTCACCTATGCGGGGGGCGTCTTACAGAGAGAGATAGAGTGGAGACTGCGTCTGATGAGAAGCAGTCTTTACCCCAATGGTTGTCGGTTCATCGGCAGATATCTCCAGTCCACTGGTATTTCATTTTGTTTACTGGTTCTATTTTTATCACTAGTGTCTTTACCCCAACGGTTGTCGGTTCTTTGGCAGATATGGCCATTGGCCAGCCCACTAACACTTCAGCTTAGTTTACTGATTCTGTAATTGTTACTTTAGTTTAATCAGATAAAAAGGTTACTCTGGTTTCCTGTAACGTAGATCGCAGGAAATAATTGATTTTCTGTAATTTCTAGTATTAAACAGATTTTAGGAATTACATTATTTATTATGTATAATGCGTTTTGTTATGTCTAAGAAAGAAGAGAGTCTTGAGATGAGGAGTGATAGAGGGGAATGGAGGGTAAACTTACCTATGTTACATAATGTGGGATTAGAGCAAGAAGATGGTGATGATGATGAAGTATTCTGTTGTTCTTAGTTTACTATTCGTATTATTTATTAACTTGATAATATACATAATGGGAACTGACTCCAGATTTATTTTCACTGTCTGGGTAGAAACTAAGTACCTACTTACATAAGGTATCGTTGTTTGTTCAGACTTAGTTGCCCCAAATCTTTTTAAATGACCAAAATTATTATGATATCAGAATTTGATAGAACAGAGCCTTTGAAATGGCTATTTTCTATTGAAACTAACTAATTGATCATAATCGTTACGTAGCTTAAAATTCTAGTTATGCCGCGAGCGCTTTCAATTATTAACTACTGAGCCACAAAATAATTTAACAAAAGAAACTCAAACAGACTGTATCGTTTTACAAACCAATTTTGTATTCAAGGAAACGACCCAAAATGCAAAATACAATATTGTTTTGTCACCAAAACCAGTTCAGGAGCAGCTGCAATAAAATCCCGACACTTACAAAACATTTAAAAAGGATAAGGAAGGGTCAGCGAAACCAGATTGACCAGTCCTATTCATAAATAGACAATAACGCAACGGTCCTAGCGCTGACCCTTGGGGGACACCGGTCACTTTCGCGCGTTTTGGCCAAAACCGGTTAGACAAAAAAGGGTTTTGGATTTAGAATATTATTATTTTTTGATGTCCACGTGAATTGATTGCAATGGTCAGTAAGGATTAGTTTTTGTGTTAGTTTCGTGTGATCAACAGTGTCGGAAGGTTTAGTCAAATTAGATAAACAGTAAAATAAGTTAAGTGTATATTACTTTATATAAAGTGTTTGTGTTTAAAAATGTGTAGCCGTCATTATTTTCCAGCGAAGACATTCCTAAAAACTTTAGTTTCGGTACTTTAAGAATAGTAATACAATGTGATTCTATAATCAAGTGTTATAGACCAAGAGATTTTTTTTTATTTAAAACTCATTTAATAACTTATGTTAGTTAAAACTGTTTTTAAAGTTAAAGCGTAAAGCAGTTTGTACTCTAGCTCTAGCACAATCTATAAGTTTTTCAGATGATATTTTTTTGATCATATTTGCTAAAAAACTAGTTCATATAATAGTGAAACAGGATTTCCAATATAACTAAAGCAATTAATATCATAAACAAGAAAGAGCTGAAAACAGAGCATAATAGCGGTCATGTCCAGCACGGAACTGCTATAGGCTGAAGATAATGATGATGATGAAACAAAAGCAATGTAAAGACGGAAGACGTAAATAAATGTAGGGTCTTTGTTATAATTATAGTAGGTGTTTAATTAAGAAAATAATGTGTTTGTCACTAAAATGTATTTAAGTAACTGTTCAAGTCACGCTGGCGGCACTTGTCACTTCCCACGCTATCAAAAAGCTTCCAAAGTATAAAATTAAAAAAAGGATCCTCCTTAGCCGTCACAAAAAACGACCCCACATTATCACCTCCATTTTGTTCGGCAAATAGAATTAGGCGTGAATTAAATTAGCCCGGGAATTAACAAGGATAATACCCGGTTCTTGGTTTTTTCCTCTTTTCCCTTATTTTTCCCTTCAAGCGTTTTTTTGCCGACACGTCCCCCGGTGACGCGGGAAATTTACCCGCCAATTTTGAAGAATTAGGCGTTCTCTTTTATTTTTTTTGTCATGTTTAAAATTATGATAGAACGGTTGTGTTTGAACAATTTAAAAGGTTGGTAAGTTGGTACAACAAAAATTTAATCGAACATATAAAAATCAATTGCTGTGCGTGTGCCTCGCAAAAGCTTAAAAACGGCTCATTCAATTTTAATAATGTTTTGTTGTTTCATTAGCCTCGATACAGGAGTGCATGTACAAAAAAATAAATTAGGAAAACCGAACCGAAACAGCCGAAAAACGGAAAAAATCTAAACTGGTAATTTAAATGCACTCAAAGAAAGTTGTAAGCGTTTCAGCTAGTGTTTAATAGAGTCATTTCTAGAGCTACAAAATAGTGGATAAAAGTTAACTACTGTGTGTGTAACAATATTATTTAGTATATTTAATAGGCATTCTTTCACTTTAACGTTGGCTTACTGGAAGACCGCGTATCGATATTAGGATAAATTTTTTAGTTCGATATGGTACTATAAGCTGAATAGGTAAGTACTACATGTGGCCATTAAACGTAAGCACAAAATGCGCATAAAAGTTACATAAAAAACCAGCAACTATCTAGCTATCAGTTCTTGAGATACAGCCTGGTGACAGACATACTGACAAACAGATAGACGGACAGTGGAGTCTTAGTAAGTAGGGTCCCGTTCTTACCTCTTGGGTACCCTTGGTAACATGAAAATGTAGCTATTATAAGTTAAAAGAAATGTATAGATTAAATGCTTTGAAGCAATTATTGACGTGCATTCTGAAATCGCTCTAAATAACTTTCGTTAGGGAGCAATTCATGAATATATAGATACAAAATGTGACATGGTACTTACCTGATAAGCACTAATAGGTATTTTTGTGATTTGCACTGAAAAAATCTATTGATAGTTATAAATATAGATAAATCCTTTATTGTACACCATAAAAATGTTAACAGGAAAATTTACAAAAAAAAATACAATGGTCGGTCTTATCGGGAAAAGCGATCACTTTCACACTAGACAACCGTAATATATTATCTTATTTTATATGGAAAACAAACAACTTATTGAATTAGAAAAGGTAGGAACTAAAAGTTAAAAAAATTAAGCCTAAACAGTAATCTCTCATAGTACGAGAAGTATAAAAAATATTATAATAGAGTTTGTCTGTGAACAGATTATTAATCTTCGGTGAGCCGTATAAATCAAAAACCATACTATTAAAAAACCTAAATAATAAAAAAAAACTTCATTTCAGACAACACTGGAACAGTACTTAAGACGTTATTTGAATTCTTCTACGGTCCTTAAAGATATCTAACTGTCATACAAAAAATATAAAATAGAACTAAGCACTTGAATTATTAATTGCCACGTATATGCGATGTGGGTTGCGTGGTGTCCGTTATCCATCCTCAAAATTATTAATTTAATGAGGTACTTAGAAATATAATAATAGATAAGTAGGTAAAAACTTTATAAAAACAATAAAAAAAATCACTTCCAGTTATAACAAGAAAGGTTTCACGGAGGGGAATAAGAAAGGGGTCTTTAAAATGTCAAAAGAAGGCGAATTTCCCTAAGGGAGTCCAACCCCCTTAATTATATCTTTTAATGTGATGTCTGAGTGCATTTTTACCCCCTTGTACATAATGACTTGAGGGGAAGAAGAGGGTGATTTTTGGGGATCAAATTTATATTGAATTTTTAGATGTGGGTGGGTTAGAATTTGAAAATGTCTGCTTTTGGCATCGTGAACGTTTTAAAAATATGAATTGTTATCGTGTTTATCGCCTTTTTTATTTATTATGGACCAGCTCTTGACCTCGAGGCTTGCGTGGGTAAGGATAAGGTCAACTATTAACACGTCAACTGCTGTGTCGGTTGTGCTGTCCATTGATGGTAGTGTTTTCAGCACTCAAAACTTTAAACGATCATTAACTTTGAAAAGCGTTTATAAGTACACTTATGGCAGTGAATGATTTCTTGGATCTAAATAACCAAACCTAAGAGACAATTTTTGAGAAATGTAGTTATCTTTATTGGTTTTTAAATATTTTTCTGCTTTGTATGATCAAGTTAACTTTGGTGTCACAGTTTTGTGGCCATCTGGAGGCTTTCGACATGCTTTATGACTGAAAAAGCCAGGACCAACATTTTGATGCGCCTTTCGAACGCCAGCACTTGGTCCCCGTATTTTTAGTAAGTATGTTTAAACCTCTGTGGTTTTTTGTTGCTATTTATATGTAAAACTTTAAAATGATACTACATAATAAAAAAAGTATTTTTAATATTTTTTCCAAGAGGTCTATACTACATATATTACGTATTAATATCTAAAAATATTTTAAAACGCTAAAGTGCTCGTGGTGAAGCATAATTCGGTGTTCGACACCTTGGTAGATCATCTTGGTAAAGCAATACTTCTACTTAGATGAGTGACCGATAGGTGGCATTAAGAGCTGTACCCCTAGTAGGAGTTACAGAAACGTTCATAATTTTCGTTTCGGAGCTTAATTTTAATGTACGTTTGTTGGAAATTACGCCTGTTTTTAAATAGAAACTGATCGAACAACGTTGGTAATTTAATCTTCTTGCAGATTGCAATGATTATCTCTAGTTAGTTAGATAGGCAATAAATGAAAAAATATACTTGAGGCTTTATCAATATGATCTGCTAAGAATATCGAAATATAGTTCTACGAGCGCTTCAGCGTTTTTAATTTTATTTAGATATTAATACGTACTTATTAATCTTGGAAAAAATATTAAAAATACTTTTTTTGAATTTATTTATCATTTAATAGTTTTACAAAACAAAAAACCACTGAGGTTTAAACATACTTGTTTTAGCTAAATAGGTAGGTAAAGGTTAAGGTTTAGGAGGTATGTTCGCCTGTGCTAAAATGTATACCTATGTCAAAGTAAATTGAAATAGGATTTAGAATAAATGTTCCATCAAAAATACGAAAAAAAAACGGAAACAAATTTTCTTAAAAACATTAATTACAAATACAGCAACGCTCCCCAAATCTTAACAATTTAAAACAGGGGTCTCTCATTTATTCCTTCTTCTTTCACCCCCCCACCCCCCTCGTCATTCTTATTTCGGAGGGTAGGGGAGAAAAATTAGTTTTGACGCCGCCTTAAAATATAGCTACAGCCAGCAAAAGAGATATAAAATGTTTTTTTAGATCTTGTTTGGTAAATTAATATATAATAAATAAATAAATAAATAATGCTGGACTATCACACAGTATTTATGTTTCCATTCTTCTTCTTCTTCTTCTTCGTATGAGCTACTGGCAAACTCTGGACAGAGTTTTAAGGCCTCCCGAAGGTTTCCTACGTGGAAAAGCTGTTTCAATGTAGCGCGATAAAACTTTGAAATCAAAAAATAAATAAAGATAACGTTAATCATACCTAAGGATACATTTAACTGGCTGTTAAAATGTATAGGAATGATGGCTCCGACACCAGAGTTGGCCATGAGCTCATAAGAAGAAGGAAGGAAGTGACGCTGTTCATTTGGCGATCGACGGGTCGGGATGGGACCAGGAGCGGGAACGGGAACGGAAAAGGGAGCGTGGAAGTGGAGTGTGGAAAAGGTATGGGTACGGGAACGGGCACGTGAACGGATAGGTAGGTAATGTTCGTATAGGTTGTTAAAAATTAGCCCATACATACAGAAAGCATACACGCAAACGAAGCTGCGGGCGGGCCAGCAAATATTATAAGTGCATCCTGCGGATATCAAATGGTGCTCTATGATAATAATACATTTGTTTCAAACATTAAACCCCTTATTCATAACCAAATGTCAATTTAAAACGCTCGATAAAGTAAGCTTGTCCCTGTTATTTAAATGTAAATAAAAAGAGGTGACATGATATTTTAACGCCATTTTAGTTATCAGAGGTTTATAGAACTGTTATGAATACGACGGTAAGTTTCGTCCATAATTGAAATACATTAATAAGACACTAACACACTAAGACAAAAAAAAAAAAATACACTGAAACTTAACGCACTTTAAACATAGCCCCCGTTACATATGAGCGCTTCCCAAAGCTATCCAATGCTCAAAGTTAGCCCTGTCACTGTTTGTCATTATTAATGTAGAAAGAGAGCCAAAAGCGTTTATCTTTTGAAAGATGTCCATAAGTAAGACCAAGCGACTCTAGAGTTCATTTGTCAAGAATTCCAGATTCGCACAACATGATAATCAGTTCTGTACAGTATGGTAAAGAGGATGCTATAAAAGCTATTAAATTCAATTAAAATTGAGTAATCTTTAAGTATATTTTAAATCCTGGCCGAAATTATAGTAAATAAAAACAAAAGAGGATCTCAGGATCGATTCGAAATTCAAAATAACCCTCCTGAAGTTTGAAAATGGAACCGCTCAAACTCGCCCGCGGAATTCCAATGACGAATCGCGTAGGCTTTTTCTTGTTTCTCACTACAAAATTTTCTCAACCGTCAAAACCATACTAAATGAAAAAAATCAGCCTTACACAGTTGCAATAAAGTCGGTTTTTGTAAGGTGGTGTTTGATTCACCGGTTAGATAAATTGGTAAGAGTCTCCCTACTGTCTCTACCAAGGATTTATCGTCTTGCAAGGGGGAAAGAGTGGAAAAATAAGAAAGGGTTGTTTTTCCTAGGGGACGCTGGGGAGAAAGGAGGAGGGGGTAAGGGATTCAATTAAGGCGGGCGTGGTACGATTAATTATGCTTTCAAAATTATTGTGGAAGAAAAAAAGACATTTTGCGCAGATGACGCGGATTTAAAGTTAAGCGAAGATTTGGTCATTATTTTTGGGTATTATGATTTCATGGAAAATAATAACGTGAAATCAGTGTTCAAAGAAACTCGAAATGATTAAAAAGACCTGTAAAAACTCAACTCACCTGAGTTTACAGAAAAGACATAAAATAAATTATGAAAAATACTAACCCAATAAACTATTAAAAAAATACTTACCTAGCTACTTATTCTAGGTCTGGTCCGTATTTCAAGAAGTACCTAAGGTTTTTGTTAAACATTTAATTTATTTTACTACTTCTTAATCTAATATTAATTTTAATTCTAAATCTCTGCTCTGTTGTGCTCGTGTAAAATTTGATTGTTGGTAAATATGTACGTTACACTACATAACTACAATAAAAATTTACACACACAATTTTTACACAGGAAAACTATAGGTAATTGTAAAGTAAGATTGCCTTACACAGACGAAAAAATGTGTTATCGAATGATTAAAGGAGAATGCCGTCTGATGTATGGCGCTCGGTACCAAGACTAAAGTGAGCGCGTCAAAAAAATCTCCAATAAGTTTTTAGTCGATTGTACTGTCAAAATAATTAAAAATGAGGGTTAATGCCAAAGTAACACTTTACATCAATGTTTGTTGCCATGGTAACGTATATATCATTGGTTGTTGCAGTCTAATGGTGGCGTGCGGCGGAAACCAAATCAACAAAATATTTTTTTACTTGATTATTAATCTCGTCGGTGTGTAAAACTAAAGAAAATGTTAATGTCATTCATAAAATATGATAAATTTTACGGGATACATTCGGTTTTGACGCAATTGGTACGGGTTCTCGGCATCCTCCTTTGTTATAAAAAATATATGCCTACCCATTGCCTGTAAATTCTAATTTCACTCTAAAATTCTACAATTGAAACTATCTGGTATAGTACATACCTAAGTATTGCGTGAGTACATAACAGTTTTTATGAGTATATAGGTAATTAATTGTTTATGATATCATAAATTCATTTTAGTTAGTAAAATGAACAAGGGTTATCCTAGACCCAAAATGAAGTCAAAAGTTCGATATCTCCGTGAACCATGACCTAAATAAGGCTTCAATCAAAACATACGGTACATACGTTGGCCCACTAATACGTGAGGTTAAAGACCTCGCGTTTATTGATAGAAATAACTTCTAATGTGTAGAGAATAAAGTTTACTTTGTTTTACACGTACGTGTAAAACTGTTACTAAGTTCGCATAGTGACATTGTAAGGTTATGACACTGAAATTTTGATATCAATGTACTTATTTAAAAACTTGCAAAGTATATTCAATATCTATATATGTACTAAACATCTAGGTATTAATATGATAAATTTAAAAAATAATAATTAAAAATGTTTATAAGTATCTACTTACCTCATCCTATTTTAATTACCTAGAAACTAATTGATAGAAGTAATAAAATAAAATCAACAGCATTAGTCAAAATTCTGGAAAAACAATGGAAAAAATACGAGCTATTTTAGAAATGAAAACGTGATCAAGAAGTATAATATATTTTTTCTAAAAGGAGGTTTTAATAATAAAAACGTCATAATAATAACTAATGCCTCGTAAAATAACTCTTCAAAAACTAAAGCAAATATTTTTTCCAAACAAATATTTATCAAACAATCTTCTGGAATTAAATTGAAGACCTACATAATATTTTTCTTAACGTAGACAATAATAAAACATTTCGGTAATCATAATTTACAACTTTCCCCCCCACAATTAAAATTTGAAATTCAAACAAAGAACAAAGACGATTCGAATTTCAAAAAGCAATTTAAATTTTGAACGCAATCGAATCCTCGACTCAGTCTTGGCCCCCCACCTCGGCTCGGAAGGTACACTTTTATTCTTAGGGGCAGAGTCCACCCCATTTAAAAGAAGCCATCTTGGGATTGGTTGGGGTGGACCCCCCGGGCTTCCCCCCGCAGGGGGAACCACTTTTCTCTCGGCGAAGTGTTGTTTTAATTCTACCAAATATCTTTTCGTGAATACCTCAGAAGTTCAGATATAATTTTCTTGGGTAATATTTATACGTTTTAGGTGTAAAGTCGGAATGAATGCTCTTTGGAATTGCGTCTTATTTTAAAATTATGTTTTTTGTTTTAGGTACTCTAAAGATTTATGATAGAGCTTTATTTAACGTAAATAAAATAATACGCTGTACCTAGTATAAAATTAAATTTGTTTTTATTACAAATTTTCAATTTTCTTCTACAGGAAGGAAGAAACTAAATGAAAATTGTATTATACCTAAACAAACACAAAAAATATAGGTATCTAGTTAATACATAATCAATTTGTTTGACTACTATTCGCTGAATAAAATCATGATTTATTCTATGGAAGTTCCTAGCCCGTAAAAATATTTTTTATAAAGAAAACAAATATAAAAATAAATCGAATAGGTACTACGTATTCAAACTCTTTTTAGACACCATGAAGGCACACTTCACCTACAAACTAATTTTGAATTTCGAATCAGCATTTGACGACGCTTTGTAATTCCGCGCCATAGTTCGGCAAAGGAATACCACTTGGGTCCACTAGCTTTCGCCGTCCAGGTAAATTTTAATTTCTATGCAAATGTAAGCTTTCATTCAGGGTTTAATCTACGAGCTTTGCTTAAGTGACGGTATCAAATCGCGATAGGAAAACTTAATGAAAATAAGGTCGACGTGCCGCCATTTTTAGAGCATTCCAGATTCAAAGTTTTAAGAGCGCGTAAAACTCGACGTTCCATTGTCTCGTTTTTATCGCATTCCAAACATAAATTTTGTAAAATGTATAAGTCTCACCGCTAATTTGATAATAATATAGTTTTATTTTAGTCGGCCAAGTTATTGATCGAAGATACGTAATTATAGTTGTAATTTAGTGAGGTAATGACATATGTGTATGTGAGTAGATTTAATTTATTTCTTAATTAATTTGTTCTTAGAACGGCATATTACATAACTACTTCTCTATGTCTAAGGAATGAAATTCGGCGATCCATCATATAGCGTAACTGCTACCAACAAAATAAAGTAATAAATCGGCCAAGTGCGAGTCAGACTTGCGCACCAAGGGTTCCGTACCGTTGTATGGGAGCCCCACTTAAATATTTATTTTATTCTGCTTTTAGTTATTTGTTTGTTAGTATTTGTTGTTACCTATTAATTATCGATAGCAGATATACATCATCTGCGAAAATTTCCACTGTCTAGCTATCACGGTTCATGAGATGCAGCCTGAGGGCCTACCACAGGTTTATAGAGTTTACGAAAACTTTATAAGTTTCGGTATCTTTCCATACATTTTCAGTACAGCGCCTCTAGGGAAACGTGCATGAACTACGAAAATGTATGGAAAGATACCGAAACTTAAAAAGTTTTCGAAAACTATCAAAACCTGTGGTAAGCCCTCAGGTGACAAACAGACAGACAGTAATAGGGTCCCGTTTTTACCCTTTGGGTACGGAACCCTAAAAAACACAACGTGGCAACAAAACCTAATCAAAGGGGTTTTTTTTTAATTTAAATTGTTAAACATTACCCATACCTTATATACCTAATAAGTAATAACTGACGCAAAGCATCAGCATTATTACTGTCCAGCATTTTTTTTTTTTTTATTTACTTGCAGATAGTCATTATGGCGGTCCAGGGTACGAAACACAGGATGCACCCCTTCAGTGGCGAAATTTCTGAAAATCCTTTCTAAACCAAATTTCAAGTCTCTAGAACTTTTAAGTATTGTGTTAATTGTTAGTCAGACATTAAAGCTTATATTTTATATTTATAAAAAACAACTGCCATGCATTATTCTCGCAAAAACTCGAAAATAAATCAACCGATTTGAATATTTTTGTTTTATTCGCCTCAGTACCGAGGAAATACAAAATAATGAAAAGATAAGCCTAAAAGTCTAAAAAAATCGATATTGATTATTTTGTATAGGAGTTGCCACTTCAAATTACAAATAAATTTTTAAGTCTACTGTTGTCGTGAAGCAGCTGTGCTGTGTTTCAGTTTGAAGGGTGTGGGTGCCGGTGAAATTACGGGCACAAGAGGCTTATCATCTTCATGCCTCACGTTGACGAACGCAGGTCGTTGCATCGTAGAGCACGTTAAAAAAAATGTGATCTACGATGCAATGCTTAATATCAGGTGGGCCATGTGCTTGTTCCATTTTCTGGTAAAATAAAAAAAGGCGGTACATTGTCTGCAAGTTCTCCTCATAATCTCATGTTTAGATAAATCAAAATAATTGATGCATTTAAGTAGATTACGATGATGATGATTTTAATTTTAATGATTGATGATTTTAAGTAGATTGAAATAAGCAGATACCATCTCTTTTCTCAGAGAGTTTTAATTTTCCGTGGTCAACCACAGAAACAACAACAAACCAGAATAAACAACTAAAGATAAAACCGGTGAAAACCGGATAGAACCGCGAAATTATAAAAGTCTAAAAGAGGATTACCAGAGTAATAATAAACAAGACTTAACAACCTTCTTTGTATTATTATTGACTGGCGTATTGCCTCTGAGACGCACAAGGTTGCGGGTTCGATTCCGTTCTCGGAACAAATGTTTGCATTATTTGCAGATATATGTCTCAGGTCTGGCTGTTTACTATATACTTCTTTAGTCTATCAGTCATGTGGTTTCCATACTACAAGCTCTGCTTAGTTTAGGGCTACATGATTCTGTGATTAGTGTCCAGCATTTCGTTAAACGATATACATAACATTAAACTTAATGATTGCATACTCGTATGATAACTACTAAAACGTTGTAGTAAAGATTAAATTCTTATGAATTAAATATAACACTTGTAAAAACAAAAATGGTAACTATAAAAACCTCATCAAACGTAGTGTAATAATGTTAATACAGCCACAAACATTTTTTTGAATTCAGTAAAGTATAACAAATAACTTAAAAAGGTATGGATAATAACGACATCAAAGGAATTATCAGCGGGTCGGACACCGATCCTGTTTTAACAAACTGTGACAGTTTCTCAATTGACGTTCATTGAATTTCGACGGATGAAATGTCAAAGTTTGTAAAAACAGGATCGGTGTCAATCATTTCTGTTTGCAACAGAGTTAGCCGATCACCCCGCAGATCTTTGCAAATTGCAGATAACATCACATTTGACGTCATTATGTCGTGTGACGTCTCACGTGACGTGAATTTGAAGGGGAAAGAGAAATAATATAGTATTATTGTCTGTTTTAAATTAGAGTGGCCTTTTCCCGTTGGATCATCTACGTCAAATATCAAGCCACTTGTGCTAACATTCTGTAGCAGAGAAAGTCCAGGAACGGAAATAGGCAATGGTTCATTGATGGCAGGTACCATTAAGTTAACGTGTTCAGCTTGTCCAATATCATCTACCTTTTATTCTTTTGTGAGGTTCTAGATCCATAGATGATTCGAGATCTTGGAGCAACTGGTTCACCATCTGCGGCCTGACCTTGTTCAGCAGGCAGGTATTTATTTCCCAATTGCTGATTTATTGGCCCATATACACGGTCATAGGTAATGCTAATGATCTATTAGCGGCTGGTGACATTGTTCTATTTGCAGATGATTAGATAGATAGATAACTCTTTATTGTACACCAGAAACAATTACAAGTATTTAAATTAACTAATTAAACTATAAAACTAATCCGCCGTTGTACAATAGGCGGCCTTATCGCTAAAAGCGATCTCTTCCAGGCAACCTTTGGATGGACTGGATTGTATAGAACGAGAGGGGAAGCGGTGTTACAATATTATATTATAAATAAACAATAAATTAAATATGCACCTATGGGTAAACACATACTATATATATGACATGAACTTTTTAAATATTAAAGATAATAATAAAATTTATACTTACATAAACAACTAAGATACATAAATAGATACTTTCAGTGCTTAAAATATAATTTTACTACCTACTATACATAGAAAAGGATAAAATTAAGTTTTATATCAGCGATCTTGCGAAATATAATTTGTAGACCTCATTTTTAAATATTGCTAGTGACTTAGCATGTCTCACAAGAACAGGCAGATCGTTCCATAGTCGGACAGCAGACACAGTGAAAGATTTGCTGAAGAATCTACTTTTATGGGTTGGAGTTTTTAGTTGAAGAGTAGCGGACGAGCGCAGATTACGGGAATTCGACTGGTGTAGAAATTCAAAACTATCTTTAAGATAGGGAGAGGAGGTTGGGAAAAACAAATAAGTGTTTCGTTAGGGGGTGACAGTGTCACTTTAGCAGTAAACAATAGTGTACCATTCTTTAGCCGTTGATGTTGCTCTTCTCGAACTGGTCTTGCACTGTAACTTGAACTTCTTGGAACAGAGTCCCGATGATTATAAAGAGCACTACTAATAAAGTCCTTTTGAGTGACATATTTCTTTAGCTGATAGATTACTAACTTTGGGAATGCTAAGTCCTACCGCTCAATATATACCATTAGTTATTATTCATTGAATCTGAAGCATTCTATAAAACATAAATCAATCTCATATTTCGGAGAGGCCTTAACTAACTATTATTAATGTTTCTTGAAACTAGTCGATAAAAGACAGGAAAATACGCAAAAATTCACTAAAAGTTATCAGAAAGGTCTTTATTATGGCTCAGGTCAAAAAAATGTAAGATACTTGGTGCTATCCATGAATACATAATTGGCTTATCATAAGGTCAAGAATCATCTTGTTTTGATGTGTTTGATGAGTGGATGTTTGTTCCAATTCCAGGAAACTTCTACCCAACTCGGAATAACCCTACTAACCTGTGATAACAAGCGCAATGACTTTACGAATAATTACGAGGAAAAAACGTAAGACTGATAATGGCTCCTATCGGTTTCCTGTTGGATTACTGAGCATGAGAGCATGACACCTAAATTTAACTAGAATTTAAAACCTCTTGCGACTGCCTTGTCAAGTCCTTATGGGATTCCACCAATTCCCTCAGCGTTTTTCTTGCTTTCCGAACCTTCCCTATCAGAAATGCTCTCCTGACGGCGAATTTTGTTAATTAACTCATCCAAATCATTTTGATAATCGAAAACATCGATTAAATATTTTTTTAACGTGATATACCACATGTTTTCATTATGATATTTACGGGCGAAAGATTTCCCTCAGGTTTTCAAAATTTGTTGTCTTCTCAATGAAAGCATTATCGACCGATTGCGAGATTCTTTCACAATATTCCTCCTATATACTTTTTAAGATTTTCTTAAATTTACAATCATCATTGCATTATAAGCGGATCCGGACTCAGCTTGAGCAGTTTTCTAATTTCTGTGTCATTTAATCCAGGAACAATACGTGGTTCCATAGCAATGCGAAATAAAATACAATTTATGTAATTTTCAATTTATTTAATTCTAACACCTATCAAGAAATCTACTAAGATGTATTGTAATTTTACAATCTTCATGTATAAACCTAACATGCATTGTAATATTGCAGAACCGTTCGTAAATTTTTAAGAAAAAGCTTTTTAATTTTGCAAACATTATTTGTGATCTGTTTCGGAATAATTGTATATAAAATCACAAAAAGGTACTGTAATTTATATTACAATAATCTCATAAAAAATTAAAAAGCTTATTATTATTTTAACAATTTTCATTGTAAAATTACACATTATAATGTTACCAGATAATTTACAATATATATATAAAATTTACAATAATAAACAATAAGCCGTAAAGCTTAATCACCACATAGGATTAGCTTATAAGAATAGTAAGATGTAAAATCACCTATCGGTCGTACCGCGTAGGGTGTTAGGTATCGGGCTGGTAAGCGCGCGGCTCACGTTCGATTCTTAGTTAGGGTACATATTATTTTCACTTTATATCATCAGAGTTGTAAAAATTAGATCTACGCGAGATGCAAAATCTAGTCGGCGCTTCATAAAAATAAAATGACAACAAATATTAAATCAAATCTTTCTTTTTTATTATTTCAATTCAAGTAAAATTCAAGGAAAGTAAAAATTTGTAAATTTTACAAATTTAGCTAATCTAAAAATATTTGTAAAATTACAAAACCGTTTTGTAAAATTAGTAACCTCACAGAGCTATATATATGTTTTGTAATATTACTATATCCGATTGTAATTTTAAATAAATGTTTTGCTTATTAGCTTCCAATACATTTCTTGTAAAATTACAATATAAATTTTTAACAGTGTGGGCACAAACAGATGAACTCAATAGAAAGATGAATAAGGTGGTTCAATAAGAGCGCAACTGATTAGAACTTCCCTTCCCTCTAAGAAGAAGTTATAGATTTTGGTCCGATTTTCGAATGTCAAGATTTTATCAGATCTCCAAGTTTTGTTCAAAACTATTTGTAATATTTTTTGTATATTATTTCAATGTAATTTCATCGTCACAAATTTCCTCAAACGCGCTATCTATTGGCGCACACGATCATGCTTAGAACACTGATTTGGGATAGTGTCGCATATGTTTTGGCGATTACTGTTGATCAACAGTAATCAAAAAGAAAAATATCTAGATAAAGAAGATCTTCTTAGGTGCTCTTAACTGAGCAATCTGTGTCACAACTTCAAGGTATAAACTATTGATTTTATGCAACTGCTCTAATTATAAAATAAAAAATAAACATAAAAAAACAAACACCAGTCAAATCGTGATGTTGTGAGACGGAGAATCATTATGACCACTTGGTTTGACGTTAGCTCCAAGCACGCTATCGTTCTTGATATTTTTATGGTAGACGTTATAGGATTGAATGACTATTGGATCGTAGATAACGTTCGATCCACGATTGTGATCGTAAGAGTTATTAGCTCGCAAGACAACAGCTCCGTATACAGCGTTTTCATTTATTCCCTGATATGTATTGTTTTCCTGTATGACAGTAGGCCCGTAGACGTTTGTTGCATCAGGATCGCCAGAGTAAGAATTACCAATTTGCACGTCTATGGATCCAAAAACGGCGCCTTTCCCAAAATCTGCGCCATAAACGTTGTTACTTTGATGGACTCGGGAACCAAAAATATTTATTGGTCCTTTCCTTGTTGCTTCAGGCTCATCGAAACTTAATATGCTATCCAAGTGTTCAGACAAATTTTGATTCCAGCGACTGAAGTCGAAATCGTCCAAAAATGGGGCGGCTCTAACTGAAGCGCCTTTGAGCCCTGGAACAAAACACGATAATAATTAACGATCTATCACACATTAGAAAGTACAACTGAAGCCATTCCATTATAGCAGATGTACGGAACATCTGAACCTCAATTATATCAAGACCTTTATTCAAATTACCAAGCATTCCGTATGCTGTACTGATCCATAGGTACATGTCGTTGTTGCTTGGATGAGTGTTATAAACATTATTTTTTTTGTATAGTTATGGCCTCCGGCATCGACGGGTTGGCTATGAGCAATCCTGCGTAATATACATCCACACCACACCACCACACCAGCCTATATCAGTCCACTGCTGGACATAGGCCTCCCCTAATAAAAGGGGGATATACCCATAATCCCCACGCTGGGCATGCGGGTAGGGGATCGCAGGGCACAGCTTCTCGCACCACCGACGCTGCTGCCCGTCGGTGGCCAGGGGATTTAGAGGTGCCGATGTAGGCTGTGCTATGCCGCAATCAGCCGGCCGCCAGAGCCCCGTTCGTTGATTAGCAGGATGCACCACGTGCAGGTGAGGTTGGCTTGGGTTCCGAAGATGGGGGTTGGAACCCCGTACACCCGTACGTGTAATATACATATATTAACATAATAAAAAAAAAATTTTACTTACAAAAGGTCCCGATAAGAGCGAAGAGTACTAAAACAGTAGCTTTGCTGCACGACATGATCGCACCGATGTTCGATGAACACTGAAGCCCTCGATCTCAATCGTCCTTTTTATACCACTGATTATCTGACCAGGCGCGGATACAGGGAGCAATAGGGGCAATTGCCCCCCCCTCCTGAACTTCAGCAAAATACATTAGATATTATGAACTTTTTAAAACTTTAAAACTGTTAATAATTCACAAGGTACTTATTATGTACCTTGGTTAATTTGGAACGATCAATACATTGTCATGTGTTAACTAACTAGCTATTTATTTTATTGTGTCCAGTGCCGAAAATAAGGCAGCGCTACCGGTGCCCAGGCACAGGTTTTGCACTCAACCGCGCGTCGTGCCACAATAGCTATTAGCTATTGGCTAAGCCGAGCGGTCATTGCGTTGACAGATTACAATGATACAGGGTGGTCATTACAACGGCGGAAATTATTCACATCAGGGAATCTAAAAGATATTTTCTATTTTTGTATTTATAGTTTTTTGGGTTAATCTGTTTATTAATATCAGTTGGAATATCGTTAATGATTATGGGAATTAGGTAATGGGTTGTTCGTTTTCCATAATAATTATTCATTTTAGGTATTGTGAGTTTGCAATATGTTATTTTCCTTGTAATGGTTTTATGTGAAATTGGTATTTTTATGTCAACATTATCAAACTGCTCGATTAGAAAATTCAATTTAACTTTACCGTGTACTGGAAGTATTCCACAGAATTTAAACAGACCTAGGATGCTATCTTTATATGTGTTTTTTTGCTCTTGGTACAATAGCTTTCAAAAGTCTCATCTGTAAATTGAAGATTTTATCCAGGTAGGTTTTAAATGTACGTCCATAGCTAGTTATACCATATAGTATAATTGATTCCGCTAGCGCTCTATATAAATTGAGAAGGATTTTGTAGGGAATTTTATATTTTAGGATATGAAATTTGGCTAGTATTGCCCGCAATTTATCACAGACACTTTCTTCATGTTATCTCCAACTAAACCTTTCGTCGACCAGTACCCCCAGGTACCTGTACGACGGTACAATTTCAATATTTGCGCAGGTACAACCTCTGCTAGATATGGGAGATTTCTGTAAGCATTCATGATCATGTGCAGTAACGCTAAACGTATCATTACACATTAGGTGGCTAGAATGTACGTTTATTATTTTAGTCTTACTAGAGTTCAACACAAGTCCTACGTCATGAGCCCATTAACTTACATTAATGAAGTCATCCTGAATGTACTGAGAAGCTCTTGTAAGGTCTTTATGGGCTGCTAACAAACACGTGTCGTCCGCGTAATGGTAAATAGAACATTTTTTATTACTTTTACCACGTCATATACGTATGCTAAGTAGTGAAGGGGCCCTAAGATTGATCCTTGAGTAGTTCCTGTAGTCACGTCTACCCTATCGCCCAAATAATCACCAATTTTTACATAGTAAGACCTGTTTTTCAGATAACTATCGCATAAGTTACGAATAGGACCTCTGATTCCGGTGTTGTCTAGCTTATTTATAAGCGTATCATGTGAGCGTGTCAAACGCCTTACTAAAGTCTATAAACAGCAATATCTTTAGAATATATATGTGTTTGATGAGTTGTTGTTTGTTCAACTTCCAGGAAACTTCTACCTAACACGGAATAACCCAATCTGTGATAACAAGCGCTATGGCTATACGAATAATTACGAGGAAAAAACATAGGACCGATAATTTCTCCTATCTGTTTCCTGTTGGATGACTGAGCATGAGAGCATGCCACTTAAATTTAACTAGAATTTAAAACCTCTTGCGACTGCCTTGTCAAGTCCTTATGGTATTCCACCAATTCCCTCAGCGTTTTTCTTGCTTTCCGAACCTCCCTATTAGAAATGCTCTCCTGACGGCGAATTTTGTTAATTAACTCATCCAAATCATTTTGATAATCAAAAATCTCGATTAAATATTTTTTTAACGTGATATACCACATGTTTTCATTATGATATGTACGGGCGTAAGATTCCCTCGGGTTTTCAAAATTTGTTTTCTTCTCAATTATAGTATTATCGACCGATTGTGAGATTCTTTCACAATATTCCTCCAATATACTTAAAGATTTTCTTAAATTTACAATCACCATTGCATTATGCTGATCCGGACTCAGCTTAAGCATTTTTCTAATTTCTGTGTCATTTAATCCAGGAACAATACGTGGTTCCATAGCAATTCGAAATAAAATGCAATTTATGTAATTTTCTAACAGCTGTCAAGAAATCTACTAAGATGTATTGTAATTTTACAATCTTCATGTATAAACCTAACACGCATTGCAGAACCGTTCGTAAATTTTTAAGAAAATGCTTTTTAATTTTGCAAACATTATTTGTGATCTGATTTGGAATAATTGTATATAATAATAAATCAATAATGCTGAACACTATCACACAGCATCATGTAGACCCAAACTAAGCAGAGCTTGTATTATGGGAACCACATGATTGATATATTACATATATACTTTTTTTTTTTTGTAAATACATACATATCATACATAGAAAACACCCAGACCCGAGACAAAAAGACATAAAATCACAAAAAGGTACTGTAATTTATATTACAATAATCTCATAAAAAATTATAAAGCTTTTTTTTATTTTAACAATTTTCATTGTAAAATTACACAGTGCAATATAATGTTACCAGACGATTTTTATATTACACGAATTGTAATTCTACCACACTGTTTTCTAATTTTAAAACAATACTTTTCAGTTTTACAAAATTGAGACTGATGTATCAAAAAACAACAATGTCCTTGATATTTATTTTTACAAATTTTTAGTCTATGGTTGTTTATTTGTAATAATAAATTCGAGGCATCATTTATCTTACTAATTTTAATATTACGCTGAAACGATCATTTCGAAATCAATATATTTGAATGAGTATATGTTAGACTTTAATTTTTATAATATTCAATGAATTATAAATAATTTAAAAGTTAGTTATTTTCCATCAATAATCAGTATAAATAACAGAAATAATGTAATTAATAAATAATAAGCCGTAAAGCTTAATCACCACATAGGATTAGCTTATAAGAATTGTGAGATGTAAAATCACCTATCGGTCGTACGGCGTAGGGTGTTAGGTATCGGGCTGGTAAGCGCAATTCGCTTTTAATAAATCGATAATTCGCTCACGTTCGATTCTTAGTTAGGGTAAATATTATTTTCACTTTATATCATCATCATCATCAGAGTTGTAAAAATTAGATCTACGCGAGATGCAAAATCTAGTCGGCGCTTCATAAAAATAAAATGTCAACAAATATTAAATCAAATCTTTCTTTTTTATTATTTCAATTCAAGTTAAATTCAAGGAAAGTATGTAAATTTAACAAACTTAGCTAATGTAAAAATATTTGTAAAATTACAAAACCGTTTTGTAAAATTAGTAACCTCATAGAGCTATATATATGTTTTGTAATATTACTATATCCGAATGTAATTTTAAATAAATGTTTTGCCTATTAGCTTCCAATACATTTCTTGTAAAATTACATTAGAATTTTTTAACAGTGTGGGCACAAACAGATGAACTCAATAGAAAGATGAATAAGGTGGTTGAATAAGAGCGCAAATGATTAGAATATAGACATTAGGATGTGTCCAAAAAAAAAAATCTAACTTCCCGCTAAGAAAATTGAAAATTTGCCAATAAAGGGAAGTTATAAAGTTATAGATTTTGGTCCGATTTTCGAAAGTCAAGTTCTTATCAGATCTCCAAGTTTTGTTTAAAACTATTTGATTATATTTCATCGTCACAATTTCCTCCAACGCTCTATCTATTGGCGCACACGATCATGCTTTGAACACTGATTTGGGATAGTGTCGCATATGATTTTGCGATTACTGTGAATCTTCCTAAGTGCTCTTAACTGAGCAATTTGTGTCACAACTTCAAAGAACAAGCTATTTGATTTTATCCAGCCGCTCTGAATTATAAAATAAAAATAAATAATAAAAAAAAACAAACACCAGTCAAATCGTGATGATGTTGAGACGGAGAATCATTCTGACCACTTCGTTTGACGTTAGCTCCAAGCACGCTATCGTTCTTGATATTGTTATGGTAGACGTTTTTGGGTTGAAAGACTATTGGATCGTAGATAACGTTCGATCCACGATTGTGATTGTAAGAGTTATTAGCTCGCAAGACAATAGCTCCGTATACAGCGTTTTCATTTATTCTGTGATATGTATTGTTTTCCTGTATGACAACAGCCCCGTAGACGTTTGTTGCATCAGGATCGCCAGAGTAAGAATTACCAATTTGCACGTCTATGGATCCATAAACGGCGCCTTTCCCACCATCTGCGCCATAAACTTTGTTACTTTGATGGACTCGGGAACCAAAAATATTTATTGGTCCTTTCCTTGTTTCTTCAGGCTCATCGAAACGGAGTATGCTATCCAAGTCAAAATCGTTCAAATCGTCCAAAAATGGGGCGGCTCTAACTGAAGCGCCTTTGAGCCCTGGAACAAAACACGATAATAATTAACGATCTATCACACATTAGAAAGTACAACTGAAGCCATTCCATTATATGAAGACCCTTATTCAAATTACCAAGCATTCCGTATGCTGTACTGATCCATAGGTACATGTCGTTGTTGCTTGGATGAGTGTTATAAACATAATTTTTTTGTATAGTTATGGCCTCCGGCATCGACGGGTTGGCTATGAGCAATCCTGCGTAATATACATCCACACCACACCACCACACCAGCCTATATCAGTCCACTGCTGGACATAGGCCTCCCCTAATAAAAGGGGGATATACCCATAATCCTCACGCTGGGCATGCGGGTAGGGGATCGCAGGGCACAGCTTCTCGCACCACCGACGCTGTCCTACCCGTCGGTGGCCAGGGGATTTAGATGTGCCGATGTAGGCTGTGCTATGCCGCAATCAGCCGGCCGCCAGAGCCACGTTCGTTGTTTAGCAGGATGCACCACGTGCAGGTGAGGTTGGCTTGGGTTCCGAAGATGGGGGTTGGAACCCCGTACACCCGTACGTGTACAACATAATAAAGAAAATATTTTTTTTTTACTTACAAAATGTCCCGATAAGAGCGAAGAGTAGTACAACAGTAGCTTTGCTGCACGACATGATCGCACCGATGTTCGATGAACACTGAAGCCCTCGATCTCAATTGTCCTTTTTATACTACTGATTATCTGACCAGGCGCGGATACAGGGTTCAAAAGGGGCAGTTGAAATAAATGTTATGTTTAAAGAAATAAATGTTATGACAGTGCCGTGCCAATATATATATGAAAACTTAATGTATGTCCGAAAACATATTAACATCGTCACCTGTATGGCAAACTCACGAATCTGCACATTTTACGAAAATGACTTTTGAATGCCAAACCGCATATAGTGCGGTGATACACACCGTGGCAAATAATTATATCTCTAGCTCTTATAGTTTTTGAGATACAATAACAGCAAATAAGCGAATTTGAGCAATTTTTAATATTGTACCATGATTAACTCTCGTAAGTGTAGATTAAACATTATACTACTGAATTCCGGTGCTTATGACTAAAAATTACCCACTGCAAACAAGCGAATAGTAAACTATTCGTGTTTTTGTTGCCATCTCTCTTGATAGTACGCACTAATTTCACCATAGCAAATAAGCTTATGTGTCAGGTTCTCGTTTTTGCTAACATTATTTTATTGATGAGAGCACTAATTTGACCGTAGCAAATAAGTGTATGTGTCAGATTCGAGTATTTGCCAATGTTGTATTGATGTCCGAATTGGGTTTTCACGATATCAAAATAACGTAATCTGATGTATTCGCGAGTTTGCCGTGCCATTAAAAATGCCAGAGCTTAAATAATTTTAATTTGTCACTGTCATTCTGTGTCTAAAAGTCAGTCTGGAGCTCTGAAGTCTGTTGCTTAGAGTCATAATCATAATCATAATCATATTCTTTATTGTTTCATGTGGTACATATAGATCTTAATATTAATGAGGTCCGCAACATGAGCCCCGCAGGGGCCAATATGAACTTTGGTATAAAAATTATATAATATTTTCTACCTATCTTACAACTCAATTATGTAACAATTAATTTGTTTTGTAGCTAACTAATGTTTATCTATCTATTTATGACTTACCTAGGTATTGCATATTATATATATTAAGTTTTACATTAAGTAAATCTTGCTAGTTTTCCTGATACTTGTGCTACATGCACTTTCCAGTTAATGCAAGTGTCAAAATGTATTCCTAATATGTTGCATAAGTCTACAAAAGTTATTTAATTATCAGATTTTTTATTTATTTCTAAAGAAGATTTTTGATGGGGCCGGAACTGCATTACTTTTGTTTTAGATTTATTTAATTCTAAATTATGTAATTTGTTATTTTTTCAAGAGAGCTGTTTAAATTTTGTTCAAATTCTTTATAATTACTACATGGGAAAACTAGACTGATGTCATCTGCATATGACATTGTTTTTTCATCGATACATTTTGGCAAATCATTAATATAAATTAAAAAAGACGTGTGGCACTCGGGGACTGCCGCGGTAAAGCTATTGCATAGCATTTTGTATCAACTTATGCAATTATAATAATTTATTTATGCAGTATTTCTTTTTCTTTGATATTAATTCAAGTTACACTTTTTGAGCGTGGTGATCGTCTCGATTCGTGCGAGCTTCGTAGAGTCGTACAATACGTCTAGTTGCACGCACACAAACACCGTGTCGAAGACTGTCGAAAAGAAACGACGTTAGACAATGCACGGCCTTCAAGCCACACCTCCGTGCCCGTCGGAGTGGGGAGCGTGAGGTTTTTTTTCGTTACGGAATTTCTGGATTCGGTCCCCACGCTCAAGGCCCTCGATAAAAGCTATGCAATAGCTTAAAAATAAAATAAACCCTAATATGCTACCTTGAGGAATTGAATTTAATATTTTAAGTTTTTGATATCTTACATTACATACTTTTTTTTTGTAGTCATAGTATTCAATGTCTACTAGCTGCTCACGATCTTTCAGGTAAGACATGAACCAATCATATGCTGGTCCACGCACTCCTATGCCACTTAGCTTTTTTAGTAGAATCTTATGTGATACACGGTCGTAGGCTTTACTCATATCAAGCATCACTCCTATTGCATATTTATGATTGTCAATTATTTTAAGTATTTTTTGTGAAAATGTATACAGAGCGAATGCTGTAGAACGTTGTTTCCTAAACCCGTTTTGATGTTCATCATAAATTTTAAGTTTTTCACAGAACTTTTTTAATCGATTAGCTATTGCAGTTTCAAAGATTTTATAAAATGTTGATAATAATGATATTGGACGAAATTGTTGAGGATTTTTCGCAGATCTTGTCTTAGGTATAGGTTTAATTACTGATGTTTTTAGGAGATCTGGAAAAGTAGCTTATGAAAAGGATTGATTTTCTAAATTTGTCAAAGGTATTATTAATTATTCTTTACAGTGCTTGACTAGAGTCGGTGGTATTTCATCAATTCCACAGCTCAATTTACTTCTTAGAGATTGTATTATATTATATATTTTTTGAGGTGTGACTGGATTAAGGTACATTGTGTTTATGTTTGTGCTAATTACTGTTCTACCTTCAGGTGCATCTGTATTTTCCTGGCTGTTTCCTACATTCACAAAGAAATTATTAAATATTTCTGCTATTTTGATTGGCAATTTTACAGTTTCATTGTAAATTATTAATTGTATATTTTTAACATCTTAATAATAATAATATAAATTTGTTTGTTTTTTCTCTGATTACTACTTCCCACATTGCTTTGTTATAATTTTAGATTTTTTAATGAGTTTCATATAATGCATTTTCTTTGCTACTTTTACAGTTTTTTTTAGCATTTTTGCATATTTTTTATAGTAATCATTTATAATGTTAGTATTTTTTACTTGAGAATTTAATATTTTTAATAATCTTTTATTCCTACAGGATAATCTTATTCCAGTAGTTAACCATGTTTTCTCATTCATTTTTATTTATATATATTTTTTAGGGATGCAGTAATCGAAAATAACTCCTAATTGGCTGTGAAATGCAAAATAGTTTTCATTAATGCTAAGATCAGTTTTAATTATACTTTCACAATCTATTTTATGTAATTCTGTTTTAAATAATTCCAAGTTATTACTATTATATATTCTTTTCTCTCCATAATATGCTTTGTTTGATTTTGGTGCATTTACTGATAATAATATTATTTGAGTTCCTTTATGATCGGAGAGACCATACTCATTCACTTCAATGGTAAAACAGCTTTTATCAAAGTTCGTGTAAATTATGTGTAGGCATTTAGAAGTTGTCTCAGTTATTCTAGTGGGTTCTCTCACATTTTGGTTAAAGTTAAATCTTTTAAAAAGTTGTATCATCTTATTTGCTTGACTAGTTTTACTTATGACATCTACATGTAAATCTCCCCCTATAATTTTATATTTTCTATTATATTTTATTTTTAGTATTTCTAGTGTCGTGTTTCCTGTGTCTGCGCCTGGGACGTCAAGGTTTCTTGTAACCCATGCATAGCTTTCAGCAGAGTCTTTTCTGTGTCCTGGGTCGAGTCTTTTAAGATAGTACCTTGAGGTAGAGTGTCCTCAAGCGTGGAGTTATACTTCAACGAGTTTTCACTCTCACCTTGTTTTTGTGTTGACACCGGGGAAGAAAATCTCCGGTGTTGACGACTTACAATATGCGTATCCTGACTAATACTTGGCTGTTTATTTAATAATAATTCTTAATGTACCACATTCTTGATTTTTTCATCCTAAATTGCCACAAATAAAACATTTTTATTTGTATTACAAATTGTTTTATTCATTTTTATACCAGATTCACTTGTTTGCAGCTAAATAATTAAACAAATAGCTATTTTACGGTGTAAAGTAGCGAATATGACACATACGTGAGTTTACTGAGGGCTAAAAAGTAGAAGTTTTTTTTTTCTTTATAGTTGTAAAGTCGCGATTCTGCATTATTAGGCTAATCCAGTATTATTGTGTATTAATAATTAATATATTTTATTATGCTCTCAATTTAATATACAAATAGATATAAAAATTCAAACAAGGTCCTTTCGAACTATTTCAAAAGGGCAAAAACATGTTTTTTTCCTGTTTTTTTACTCTCCTGCACAATGTGTTTTTTGCAGATTCGTTAATTTACCATAAAGGTGACGACATGTTCAAGAAAAATAGCGACTATCATAATGTTAACACTAGAAATAAAGATAAACTAGCTGTTCCCACTGTAAGGTTCCATAAAGTTAGTCAATCTTTTAAAGGGATGTCTGTACGATTTTTTAACAAAATCCCAAATGATGTGATTAATCTATCTGTAAATAAATTCATAAATGTTGTTAAACGTGATCTATGTAATAAAGCTTATTATAAAATATCTGATTATTTAGATGACAAAAAAGCTTGGGATGAAACTGCCTCCAACTCCATCAAAAACAATGTAATAGATATTAAGTACAATGACGTTAAAAAAATATAAGCCAAGCAGAGTTTCTTGCCAATTCTTCTCTGTTTGGTCACGTTACGAATTGGTGGTAAATCTAAAAAAAATGACGTTTCAAAGTGTACTATACAGTTCCTACTGAATAAATGAATTTTGAATTGAATTGATATTCAGTTATAAATTGTAGTTTTCTTTTCTGGGGGGCGCAAAAATCATAATCATAAAATGACAGAGGTTTCCTAAATTAAAATAATATCACAGTTGGTTTAAGACCTTATAACGAAGTAATGCTTATTTATAACTATTCCTTATATTCGAAAAATTCCTGCAAATTGTAAAAACAGTTAGTTATTAGAAACTCTTTGAGTTTTTTTTAGAAAAGAGTGTCTTTTTCAATATTTTTAATTTGTGAAGGTACCTTATTAAATATTTGAATTGCCATATGATGTGTGCCTGTTCTAACTAATTTATACTTTGTATATGGTAGGGCTAATTTATTTTTATTTCTTAAGTTATGGGCTCGTGAGTATTTTTCTTTAGCTGAAATAAATAATTTACTATGGGTTCTTACAAATTTTGAAATTTCATAAATATACATAGATGTTAGTGTTAAAATATTAAGATCTCTAAAGTGTTTTCTGCAGCTCTCTGTTTCAGTAATGTTTATGAGTATTCTAATACATCTTTTTTGTAATACAAATAGTTGACTACTTTCATTGCTGTTTCCCCATATTATTATGCAATAGTTAAGCCATGCATGCGCATAGGCATAATAAGCACTAGTAGCTGTTTTTAAGTCTGTGCATTTTTTAAGTTCATAAAGTGCATAGGTAAATCTGGATAGTTTACCTGCTACTTTTTCAATATGTATTTTCCAATTTAAACAGGTGTCAAAGGTTACTCCTAGTAGACTGCAAGAATCTTCAAAATAAGTTATTTCATCCGTTGTATCATTTTTTTTTGAAATTTCATTTGTATTTAAGGGGGATTTTTGATGTGGTCTAAACTGTATTACTTTTGTTTTAGATGTATTTAACTTTAAGTTATGATCATTTAGCCATTTTGTAACATTTTTCAGCGAATTTTCAAGATTTATTTTGAATTCTATAAAATTGGTACAAGGGAAAACTATAGTAATATCATCAGCATACAAAATTATTTTTTCATTTATATTTTTAGGTAAATCATTTATATATAGCAAGAATAAGATACATCCCAATACACTACCCTGGGGAATAGAATTATGAACCTTAAGTTTTGGGGATCTTACATTGTATATTATATTATTTTTATAGTCAAAGTGTTCAATATCTACTAGTTGTTCCCGGTTGTAGAGATAAGATGAAAACCAATCATAAGCTGGTCCACGGACTCCTATTCCATTAAGTTTTTTTAGCAGTATTTTATGAGACACACGGTCATATGCCTTACTCATATCAAGCATTACCCCGATGGCATATTTTTGACTATCAATTATTTTGATTACTTCTTGAGAAAAGGTATACAGGGCATAGGCAGTAGAACGTTGCTTTCTAAATCCATTTTGGTTGTCATCATATATTTTAAATTTTTCACAGAATTTATTTAATCGATTAGCTATAGCACATTCAAAGATTTTTGAGAAAGTTGACAATAATGATATTGGGCGGAAATGTTGGGGTTCTTTAGCTGATCTTGTTTTGGGTATAGGTTTAATTATTGATATTTTTAAAAGGTCTGGAAAAGTAGCTTCTGAAAAAGACTGATTTATTAAGTTAGTTAAGGGGATTATTAGTTCTTCCTTACAGTGCTTTACTAATGTTGGTGGAATTTCATCAATACCACAACTCAATTTACTTCTTAGGGATTGAATAATATAATTTATTTCTAGCGGAGTGACTGGGTATAGGAAAATAGTGTTTTCATTGGGAGCAATGATTGGTCTGCCTTCAGGTATCTTATTGTCTTCCTGGTTCTTCCCTATATCTATGAAATAGTTGTTAAATATGTTTGCCACTTTGGTCGGTGATTTTACAGTTTCATTATTTATTAAAAGATTTATGTTTTTTACTTCTTTTTTATATACTTTATTTGTGCGCTCTTTTATTACTTGCCACATTGTTTTAGTTATATTTTTAGATGTTTTTATTAATTTCATATAATGAATTTTTTTAGCAGTTTTAACTGTTTTCTTGAGCATTGTTTCATATTTTTTATAATACTCATTTAAGAAACCATCTTTTAAATGAGTTTTTAGTATTTTTAATAAACGTTTATTTTTACATGATACTCTGATACCAGCTGATAACCATGTTTTCTTTTTAATTCTTATTTGTCTATTTTTTTTAGGGATACAGTTGTCTAAAATTGCTGCTAATTGCCTGTGAAATGCTTGATAGTTTTCATTAATATTTTGATTAGTAGTTATTATTTTATCCCAATTTATTTCTTTAAGTATGTCTTTGAAAAGTTGTAAGTTTTTATTATTAAATATCCTTTTTTCTCTGAAATATGAATTTATTAGTTTAGATTCAGATCTTAATGAAATAAGAGTCCCTCTATGGTCAGATAATCCATATTCATCTACTTCAATAATGAATTGATTTCTATCAAAGTTGGTGTAGATAACATCCAGGCACTTTGACGTTGTTTCTGTAATTCTAGTTGGTTCTTTTACATTTTGGCAAAAGTTGTATTTTTTAAAAAGTTGAATCATATTTATTGCTTGTTTAGTTTTCCCTAAAACATCTACATTTAAATCTCCACCTATTATTATATTCTTTTTTCTGTATTTTAATTGCAATATTTCCAAGAGTTTTTCTAGCTGTGTATTGAATACATTTACTTCTCTTTTACTATTTGGCCAGTATATTACTATCAATATCAAGTTTAAGTTAGTTATTTCTATTGCACAAATTTCTATAATATATTCTATTGATAAAGTTTTTATATCTTGACATTCCACATAATCTAAGTCTTCTTTTAATAAAATGCAAACTCCTCCACCCTCATAGTGCTGTCTACAGAAGGTACATGCAGTGTTATAACCATCTAAGTTAAGTTGATCAATCTTTGCTGGAGAGATAAATGTTTCAGTGAGGCAAAGGGCATAAAGATGTTGTTCTTCAGCCAGTGTCTGGATAAGGTGGAGTTTGTTTGATAATCCACCCCCTATGTTCTGGAATAATATTGGTCTAGCAGCAATGTGAGGATCTTTTTTCTTTACGAAAGGAACTTGCCTGCTGGCTAAGGGAATGGGTGGCAGCTTTTGTCGTAGTCCTGCGTTGTACTGGAGGTTTTCGGTTTGATGGGCTTTGGCTTAGCTGTCCTTGGTCCTGCTGAAATGAGAGGTTGGTTTTTTGCTCTTGATCCACATGTTGTATGGGATTCTTTTCATTTTGCATGATCGGCAGTGATGTGTTAACCTTTTCCCCAGCTTGAACTTGCAGAGTCATCAAATCATTTTGTTGTTTTTGGCACTGCTTCTCCGCGGCTTGTGAAGGTGCTGAATTTTCATTATGAATCTGGGTGTGGGGCCTTACGGGTGTTTGTTTTCCTTTCATTGTGGGATTTTTTTCATTAGTTGGTGATGTCTTTCTAAAGCCTTGTGAAGCTGTTTTATACTTCTTAATTTTTAGTTTCCTTTCCTGTATTCCATTTTCATCTAAATATTCAGATATCCAAAGTCCTGTTTTTCTAAAATACTTTGTACAAGCGAGCAAGTGTTTTGTAATTCTTTTGCTTATTAATTCTATTTTTAATGGTCTTCGGAAACCTTTGTAACCAATTCGTTTCAGTTCTTCTATATACCCAGTTAGGTCGGTTTGTGTTATATCATAAAAAGCATTTATGACTCGGTCATGAAGCTCGTCCTCTGTTTCATATTTGTACTCATTCAGGCCATATAGTACAATAGTTTTGGTCTGTTCTGTTTCCACAACTCCCAAGAGCATTGGGATTTTTCCTACTTCACTTTGAGGATCTTCTCTTGTGTTTTGGCAGCTTTTTTGTTGTATTGACGTTAAAATCATTTTTGTTTCATCAAGTTGTTGTTTTAGTTTTTTGTTTTCATTTTCTACTGTTTTTACATGAAGATAACTTTGTTCAATCTTGGCTTGTAGCACTTTTAGTTCAGTGTCAAACTTATCTTGTAGCATTTTTATTGTATTTACAAGGTCTTGATGCCGTGCTTCCTGAGTCTGCTCCTGCGAGGTCAAGGTTTGTTGCAGTTCGTGGATAGTTTTCAGCAGGGTCCGTGGTTTAGTATCCTGATTGTCTTGTAGGATAGTATTTCCTTGTGGTGGAGAGTCCTCTAGCTCGTACGTTGAATTATGTTTTGACAAGCTTTCCTTCCTTCGTTGTTGTTTTAGCGTTGACATGGGAGAAGAAAGCCTACGTTGACTTGCCGGTGGAGTTGCAGCGACGTATTTGGCAGCTTCTTGGTTTGCAAGGAAATTCTTTCGAAGACAGGGTCCGCATTGCCAGTTAGCTCTGCTTTTATAGGTCATACAAGTGAATAGCGTAAAGCTAACGCTAGCGCAAGTTAGATCAAGATTCACTTTGCAACATGAACATGTCAAATGTTGCCTGGTTTTCACTGGTTGGAGGCACTTGTCGCACACGAAAGACATTTTATTGAGGTTTTGGAGGTAATATTACTAAGATTATTTGTTAATTTGTGATAATTAAAAAGGAGACGCGTGGGAGACGCCAACTTTTTTTTTTTTTTTTTTTTTTTTTTTTAAATTACCACACCAGGACCAAGTTTTAATTATTAGATTGATATCCAGTTACAAATCGTAGTTTTCTCTTCTGGGGGGCGCAGAATTGACCAGACCAGAACCAAGCTTTAATTAATAGGTTGATATCCGGAAATAAACCTTTGTTTTCTTTTTGGGGGGCACAGAAATTACCAGACCAGGACCAAATTTTAGGTCATGAATGGTAGTATTATTTTATTATTCGTTTGAAATCCAGATATAAATTGAGTTGTATTGTCTGGTGGGGTGCAGAAATGACCAGATCAGGACCAAGTCTTCATTGATAATTATAACCTTAAACATATAGGTTGGGTGAAATTCTGATATAAATCGTAATTTTCTTTTTCACATATTGTATGCTCACTTTGATAGAAAAATTTCGCGATTTCGTTACCACCGGTTGTGAATAACTACGCACAAAAATGTTTAAATCCATCCTATAAAGTTTGCAACAATGACGAATAAGAACACAACAGCGCTAGTTAGAATGATAAAAAAATTGCGGCTTGCTCTGTTTACTGACCGCTAGGTATTTTAAAAAAATGCCTCCGTTTTCTTTATCTTTTTTGCACCAAAAACTTTGCGGCTCGGTTCGCTCGCCAATTTTATTACTATAATAAGTAAAGTAACTATGCACTGAGAAGACTGCAGATGTTTTTGTTTTTATAATAGTTTAAAAAAATTACCATGATATCTGTATCATAAATAAAACCTCTGGGTTTTAGTGTAAAAATGTCGAGGCTCGCTTCACTCGCCGACTATATTACTGAAGACATTATTATATATATACATATATAATATTATTAATATGACACTTTATTTAATTGTAAACTCGTCTAAAATACATTTTTTACTATTATACTTAATACTACTTATGTACATAAATAAATATCAAAAACATTATAGTAAAAAATGTATCAAAACGGGAGACCATCGACCGCGGGGCAGGGCTCAAACGGTCGGTGGCTAGGGCTGCAGAGAGAGGAACCTCCGCACAATGCGTGCCGAGTCCAGGAGAGCCGCCTTCTGTATCTGACCCTTGATCCAGCTGCCTAGCGAGAGCCTCTTAAGATATTGGTCAAGGCTCTTCGCTATCAGACCGTTCACTGAAACGACTATCGGAACGATAATTGTTGAGTCGACATCCCACATAGCGGTAATCTCGTGTGCCAAGTCAAGGTACTTGCTAAGCTTGTCCTTCTCGGCCTTCACGAGATTAGCGTCATGCGGGATGGTGATGTCAACAAGTATCGCCCGGCGTTCCGACCGGTCTACCAAGACGATATCAGGTTTATTCGCAAGAATAGTCCTGTCCGTGATGATAGAGCGGTCCCAGTAGAGCGTAGCACGACCATTTTCGAGAACCGGTACCGGTGCGTACTTATAGTACGGAACCTCTGAACCGACAAGGTCGTATTGGAGAGCAAGCTGCTGATGGATGATCTTTGCTACTTGGTTATGTCTGTGCAAGTATTCAGTGTTAGCGAGGTGCGAACAACCCGAAAGTATATGTCTGAGGGATTCACCGGGACGATGACAAGCTCTGCAAATGTCAACGGTTCCATCCTTCATGATATACTTTCGGTAGTTGTTCGTCTTTATTACCTCATCCATAATCGCACAGACAAAACCTTCAGTTTCCCCAAAGAGGTCACCGAAACGTAGCCAGTTCACGGATGCGAGTAGGTCTACATCAGGCCCTGTAAGGGCTTTATAGAACCGTCCGTGCAGCTCCTTACTCTCCCATACCACCTTGCGGTCGAGGGCACTCAGCACCGTAGGTTTGTGCCAGTTCTCCTTAGCCAGTGAGAGCGGGGTAAGGTTCTTGTCAACTGCTACGACATCACGATGCATCTCAATGTCGGCATGGAGGAAGTATTCTCTGAGCTTGCACACCTCGTGGTTATGGAGGGTCTTGGCATTTAAAAAGCCGCGGCCCCCACATTTCCGCGGGATGTACATCCTCATTACCGACGAGCGTGGATGTCGCATTCTGTGTGTCGTAAGAAGTTGACGAACCTTACAGTCAAGGGCGTCAAGTTCAGTCTGAGTCCATCTCAATATGCCAAAAGTATAGATGAGCAGAGGCATAACCCAGCCGTTGAAGGCTCGAACCTTGTTACCACCCGACAAAAGACTATTGAGTACTTTAGTAAGGCGGCAAAAGAATCGCTCCTTCACCGACTGTTTTATGTCTCTGTCTACTATACCTAACGCTTCTGACATACCGAGATATTTGTAGGTTTCGATATCGGAAAGAGATCTGAGGGATATCGTATCGGAAAGCTGTAAGTTTGTAGTATTTACAACTTTCCCCCGCCGTACTTGCATGACCGCACACTTCTCGACACCGAACTCCATGCTGATGGCACTGCTGAATATCTGTGTGATATTCAACAGAGTCAGCAGTTCTGGTTTTCTTGGCGCAAAAAGTTTGAGGTCATCCATGTACAGCAGGTGAGAAACGATATCACCCTCTCTCCGAAGTCGATAGCCTAGCCCTGAATCCTTTAGCAGAGTACTAAGAGGATTCAGTGCCAGGCAGAACCATAGGGGACTCAGACTGTCGCCCTGGAAAATACCCCGCTCTATGCGAATCAGATCTTGCGGAGCAGAGGGATCCCGTCCGCTACCTGGATGACGAAGAACTGTGATCCACTGTCTCATGCATGTACCTAAGAAGGATCTCAATGTTGCATCAATTTTATACAACTCTAAGATCCTCCCCAGCCATGTATGAGGCACTGAATCATACGCCTTTTTGTAGTCTATCCATGCAGCGGAGAGGTTCCCCTTGCTGCGCCTGATCTGCTGGCTAATGGTCATGTCAATGAGGAGGAGCTCCTTAGTACCGCGGGACCCAACCCTACATCCATTCTGAGCCGGAGCCAAAATATTATTTGCAACTATGTGCGCATTAATTTTTATGCTCAGAATGGACGTAAGGAGCTTGTAAATGGTAGGTAAGCACGTGATGGGTCTGTAGTTCTTTGCTTCCGCGGTACTACCAGATTTGTGGAGCAGGAAGGTGACTCCTGTCGTCATGAAACTTGGGAGAGACCCAAGCTCGAGGGCTTCTTGAAATTGTGTGGCGAGTACAGAGTGTGAACACAGAAACCACTTCAGCCAGAAGTTATGCAACCCGTCCGGTCCAGGACTTTTCCAGTTATGGGCCGAACGGATTGCAAATCTGACATCTATGGGGCTAATCTCTACAGGTCCCATGGTTTCGATAGATTCACACTCTCTACTCACCACATCCATCCAATCTCCCTCCGTGTGTTGGATGGGCACAGACCAGATGCTGCGCCAGAAATTATTCATGGCATCCGCATCCGGTACACGCCCGTCCATCACACATTGGTCAGGTTTCTCCCAGTTTCGGTACACCTTCCTCTGGTCACTTTGGAAATTTCGATTCTGCCAATATCGGTCCACACGTTCTCGATACCGACGAATGCGGCTTGCCCATGCAGAGATTTTCTGCTTCAGAAAGTCAATGCGTTCTGTGACACAGGCCATATAATCGTGAGGCCGAATATCGGTCCCAGAAAAGGCCTGTGTCACAAAACGCATCACTCGAGGGCGGGTATTGCCCCCTCTGAAGCAACTTAGCTTTGCAATGAGGGTCCTGAATTTACCGATCCGCCGTTCGATCCGTACTTGCCAAGCTGGAGTTTGGTTGACAGGTCGTGGTGCTCGCGTAGAGTTGGGGAACTTGACACGAGCAACACGACACGCAGCCACGGCTCCGCAGTAAAGGATCGAATGGGTATCGGCTAGACCTTCGCTAGTCTCTAGATAAGGAACCAGCAAAGGATTCAAGGCCTCCATTATAGCCAAGTTTCGTCTGTGAGTGGGCAAGCGTGGCAAACGCGGTCTTTCATCAAGAGGTGCGGACCGGTACGATAAAATCGTATCCTCCAAAGTCCTCCTCAACTGCTCATTTACCTGGTTTGTCACGCTGGTGTTCTCGTTGTTGACGTCGTCAGCAGCGGGGTCCGGCTGCGTCGTCACAGGTATCGAAGTTGTCGTAACCGTCGACGTGGCAGCCGGGACCCGCTGCGAGTGGTCAGCTACTTGAGCACTTTCAGCGCGAAGCCGGTCAAGTACCGAATCATCCAACAATTTTAATCGTTGGATGGCTCGTACCTGATCCGATAGCCGTTGTGCAGTAACAGTTACAGCTGGTTCAAGTACCTGAAACAGAGGCAGCATCCGGGCAATGTACGCGGTGCGGTTAGTTCCTCCGTCTGTAGCCCTATAATATGCGCGCATGACGTTTCTATTTATTTGTTCTGTCCACTTCATGCGAATGCGCACATTGCTGGTGGTGGCGGGGGTCGGACGCGGGGCAGACTGTCCCGCAGACCCCAAGCCGGCCGACAGCGGGGGGCGCCCACGCCGCACAGGTGGTCGCGGCGGCGGAGGCGACGGCGGCCTGCTCTCGTCGCTCGACGCGCTGGTGTCCGGGGGGGTGGCGAATACCTCATCCCCGGACGACGATGTGGAGCTTGACGGAACAGGCGCAGATGTTTGGTGTGCTTCATATGTAGCCGCTCGTGCTTTTCCTCTGGTCAACATGTTATGATGGTTTTTTCATTGTGGCATTTGTGCCTTTATGTCAAAAATAAAATGAAAATAGGTTGTATTACTGGTTTAAAACTGTTGAGGATACGGTATGAATCGGGAAAAGCAATATAAAATAAATTTTGGTAAAATATTAGAGAAAAAGCGTGTGTCAGCGGTGAAGTTCTTTTTTTTTTTTAATATTATTATTATATATATACATATATAATATTATATATAATATTATTATTATTATATATATACATTACCTAGGCATAATAACACATTTTCTGAAAAAAATAAATCGGGGCTCGCTCCGCTCGCCGATGAAAAATAGGTAAGGTCGCTGCCAAACATAAAAATTGCCCCCCCCTCCCCCTTAACGAAATTCTGTATCCGCGCCTGTATCTGACACACGACGTTTACCTCAGAACATAAAGCTCATCACGTTTTCTCGAAACTGTCGCCAAGTCAAAAAAAAATTTTATTAGTTTGTTCGTGTGATCTCCAAACTTTGTCTTAAAAATATTAGAATTGCGTCATACTTTATCTTTGGATGCTTTTGAATGTTAACAAATATTTTTTCCTGTCAATTGCTTGTGGGTTTATCTAAAAACGTGAACATGATAAGGGGAAAAAATTGGACGTTTCTTTATGTTTAACTACCTAGCTTATTTAAGTTTGAAACTTTGTGCCACTAGATGGCAGTAGCAAAATGCTACAATTTCTAGAACGCGGTGACGAAAACTTTCGGCACCGCTTTAAGAGGACTAGTAGGGTCAAACCTCCCTCTCGCTCGCACTATTCAACATTTTTGAAGATATAAAATCACTGAATGTAGTTATGCAAAATTGCAAACCTTCACGGGCTAGAAAATAACAATACAAAGGTTCAGCAATAATCTCATTTTGATTCTTAAACTTTTTCTTAACAAAAAACTGGTACCAATGTGATCAATTTTGGTGCCAATTTTTTTGTAGGAAAACGTGTTGGGTTCAACATGATATTCTTGCTGAACCTTTGTATTGTTATTTTCTAGGCCGTGAAGGTTTGCTATTTTGCATAACTACATTCAGTGATTTTATATCTTCAAAAATGTTGAATAGTGCGAGCGAGAGGGAGGTTTGACCCTACTAGTCGCCTTAAGTATCGGAAACATTTTTCATCGAAATAATTAATACAGATCTTGGTGCTTACCACCGAGTCAAATCGAGAACGGGATTAGAATTGGATTTATGTCACTCGAAAGTCAAGATGGCGGAGCCACATCCTCACAAATATATATGTTTTTTTATAGTTTATTGTAAATTTTCGACCTGTAAATAACGTGAGCAATACTCGAAAATTATTACCATTAATTATATTTTCTTTGTTTAGATAAATTTCGTAATATTTAATATTTTATTTAAAAATCAAAAGTTATTATAATTATCCGACATTGAAAGGTGTCCCGCCAGATTTAACGTCAGGTGGGTAAGATTGCTGTTTGTCTTGCAAACGCACAGCAGCATATGTCAGTATTTATCTAAATTTGTACCTCGGAAATAAGTTTTTGTAATAGGTAGCAATTTCAGTGAATATTAATAACAGATAATTTGTCTGTACCTACCTACTTAGATGATTATTTATTAATTTAACGCACAAGTACATAGTTATGTACCAAAATAATGTTTGGTTTTGCCTCAGACTACCTCCTAATTTTTTTACCTAGTTTTTTGAAAACTTCTTCATGATTAAAATCCTCGATCGCTAAAAAGTTACTTTCACAAAACTGTAAAAGCTCGATAGTAAACTCGATCCATTTCAAACTTATTGACGTCAACAGTGTCAAAAATAGACAAGTCTATTCAAATTCCGCAAGTTGTCATATGTTGAAAAACGGGAATTTTCGCGTACCGTTACATCGGTGAAGGCACCGACGGCGTTTCGACTCGTTAAGAGAGTCTTCATCAGGGTGAGTGAACGCGACGCTCTCCCTCCGCGTCCCGTCTAAATGCTACCCAAGACGGCACGATAGAAGAGACTGGTAGTGATACAGTCAGCGTGGTCTGTCTGCCCGCTACAAAAGGAGGTGGTGACGAGAGTAGTAGTGAAGACAACGGATCAACGCTACCCGCCGCGCCGCCGACATCAAACCGGACACAAGCGCCCTCCCCCTCGGCCTCAGGTGTGTCGAGCCGAGCAGCAAGAGCTGCCGCACGCAGTGCAAGACGGGACGCGGAGGGAGAGCGTCGCGTTCACTCACCCTGATGAAGACTCTCTTAACAACTCGAAACGCCGTCGGTGCCTTCACCGATGTAACGGTACGCGATAAATTCCCGTTTTTCAATATGAATTAGGAATTTATCATGTAAGTTTTGTAAAGAGCCACAAGAACTAGCCCACTGTCAGAACTTTGTAAACGCAAAGGTACAAAACCGTCGGGGGTTTGTCGAAAAACAAAACAATATCTACTTCAACTGGATCTTTAGGCGATAACCATAGAGCAAATCAGTGTCTTAGCGTGTCAACCTGCCGCGTGTGCCAGCGTAGGCATCATACATACCTGCATCTGCCAACACAGGATGCAAACGAATATCAAACAAGCAAGGGGAGTTTAATCCCGGAGGTGGTATCAGAGGAGACAGCTGCTGCTCCAGTAGTCTGTTTTGCAGAGGGAGGAATGGCTCCTAGCAGCCAGGTCCTTTTATTAACAGCGCTCGTAAAAGCAGAATGTAACAACGAAGACATTCGTATCATTTATTTATTTAATAGGAACGCCAACAGCTTAAATATATTATACATATAATATATCATAAGGGCGTTGCTAGACCAAGGGTCACAAGCATCTTTCATCACCGAGGCAACCTTGAAACCTGAAAAGGACTTCAGTAAGGGGAGTGATCTCTGGGTTGGGAGGAAACACAAACCACGTTTCTTTCAACTCTATGGTAAACATAACGATCAAATATATCTATGATCCTGTTATAAGCCTGAATCTAAACGTCTATGTCTTGAAATCTATAACTACGCTCCTTCCAAGCAAGGAAGTAGTTTCGACGGATATGGTTTTGGGCAACATGTCACTGGCGGAACCGGAGTATAACGTGCCGAACAAAATTGACATGTTTCTCGGTGCCACAGTATACAGTCAAGTAGTGCAACAAGGAGTGAAGAAGAATCCAGAAGATCTTTTAGCGCAGAATACCACTCAAGGGTGGATTTTATCAGGGAGAGTGTTAAATAAACAAAACAAAGAATGCAACATTATATAAAGAAGATGTGCAAATCAAGCGGTTGTGGGAACCAAAAGTTGATCCTAAAACCAAAACCAATCAATACATACTAAAGAACCGTTAAAAACTAAAGACCCGGATCTAAAACAAGAGAGTTCAAAAATAATAACTTTAGGTACTGTTTCAGCTCCATACTTAGCAGTCGAGACACTTCAGCAACTGGCACACGATGAACGAACAAATTATTCAACTGCCGCCGAAAATGCAAATACCGATTTTTATAAGGATCAGGCTGCAAGAAGGCAGCTACAACTAAGCAATTCTACGAGAAAATGAATTTGCAACTACCACAAAGAGGAATTAATCTACAAAAGTCTAAAAAGTGTAAAGATCTGTTGGAACGGATAAGGGAAAATGAAGAAGGTGATGATGAGGATCATATAAAACTAAAAACGGATGAAGTAATGAAACTATTGCAACTTACCTGGAACCCGATGAACGATGAATTTCAATGCACGGTGATGTTGCTGCAGTTGAAGAAACCTATTAAGCAATTAATAACAAGAAAACATAAATAACATAATAACGTAATACGGGAGAGATTTTTGAATATTGGAAGAATGATCAGAATGCTAACTTACTGCAGAAGGTTTTCAACATGGAAAAAAAAGAAAAAATAACAAAGAAGAAGAGTTTCTAACAACTCAAGAACTAAACGAAGCCATAGAAGTTTGTATCAGAGAGTCAAAAGGTCAAAAGGAACATTTTAAAGAATAAATAAAAACATTGGAAGAGAACAATCGTAATAGAATATTATCAAAACTTAAGAGCCCATTAAAATCATTAAATCCATACAAAGATGGAAAAGGACTTCTAAGGGTAGGAGGGTGGCTCGAACTATAATCATTATCAGAAGATGAGAAGCACCCATTTTAGATACCAAAAAAGTCAGTTTTAACAGAGTTGATGGTGGCTGACGCTCACTTTAAAACTTTACACGGTGATCCTCAGCTCATGCTAACGTATTTGAGAGCAAAGTACTGGATTCTAGGCGCAAAGGATCTAGTTAAATCCTGTGTTTGGAAGTGTGTCAAATGCACTTAGTACTCTGCAGTCCATCGACAAAAATGATGGGTCAACTACCTTCAGCCAGAGTTAATCCAACAAGACCTTTCAAAAGCAGTGGGGTCGATTATGCAGGCCCAATTAATATACGAACTTTTAAAGGTCGTGGACACCATGCCTACAAAGGTTATATCTGTCTCTTCGTCTGCATGGCCACGAAGGCTATTCACATTGAAGTGGTCAGTGACCTAAATCAAGGTTTTTTGGCTTCATTCAAAAGATTCGTTTCTCGTAGAAGACATTGCTCCGAGATCTGGAGTGATAATGGAACCAACTTTGTGGGCGCCTCTAAAGAGTTAAATCAGCTGTTCTCAGCAGAAAAATCATCATCATCTAACGAAATAGCTCAAAGCTTACCCAGTAATGGCACAAAATGGCATTTTATTCCCCCTCTTTCACCAAACTTCGGTGGATTATGGGAAGCCAGGGTAAAATCTGTGAAATACCATTTGAAACGAGTGATTGGCGATACCACACTTACGTACGAAGAGTTGTCCACGGTGCTTGTACAAATCGAAGCGTGTTTAAACTCATGGCCAATATCACGAGTGGATACCGAATCAGAAGGATTCGATGCTTTAACACCTGGACACTATCTCGTTGGTGAACCTTTGATAACTGTACCGGACTACAATTTTGAGTCATCAAATATTGGTAGTTTACGCAGAGGGCAGCTAACACGACGTATGATGCAAACGTTTTGGCGACGTTGGTCGCAGGGATATTTGTTTACTTTGGTACACCGTTACAAATGGACAACTGAAACATCAGAACTTAACGTAGGAGATTTAGTTCTCATAAAAGAGACTGATTTACCTCCATCTCGTTGGCTGCTTGGACGCGTTGTTATTAAACATAGAGGAAAAGACAATTTAACAAGGGTTGTATCTTTGCGTACAAAGAATAACAGCATAATAAAACAGCCCACCTCAAAGTTGTGCTTCTTACCTGTAATTTAATTTTTACTAACAAATGTGTATATCAGAGGAGCTTTTTTTTTTTTTTTTTTATGTTACTGAAGATGGAACAAGCACATGGTCCACCTGATGTTGAGTGGTAACCATTACCTATCACAAAGCATTGCAACATAGATCACGTTTTTTGAAACGTGCTCTACGATGCAACGCCCTGCGTCCATCAACTTGAGGCATGATGATGATAAGCCTCTTGTGCCTGTAATTTCAGTAATAAGTAAGAGTATTTTTAATTTTAATTTTAATTTTTGTAAGTGTAATTTTTCTGTGTTTTTATAAGTGTCAACGAACTTAATTTTTTTATGAGAAGTACTTTGTTTATCTTTCATCTTTAGTAACTTATCTAATTTTAACATATCAATTTCCGACTTGCGCAAGAATCGCAACAGGCTGACTTAAGGTTAAGAGGCTTGATCAAGTATCTACAACAATTATCGAAAAAGAATCTTGGGCTAGAATTTTCGGGATCTGGATCCTGATGCTTAATAATAGGGCCAGGAAGTTCACGTTTTTCATTTGTTCAAATTTGAGGTTAAATATATGAATGTTCATTTAAACAACTGCGAAAGTCTGGGCCCTACTTATCAATAGTGAGCCAATTTCTATTCAATTTCGAACAATACTACTCCGTTAAACAAATATAATAACTAATATACTGGGTCTGCATAAAAAAAACAACAAGTATCTTAAATAATTTTTATTTAATATATTTAAGATATGCTACAAGACAAAATATTTAGTAAAAATTCCGCTAACTTTCTCTGTCAAGTTCCACAAAATGCATACGCATGCACCGCCCTCCCGCCCTTATCTTATAATGGATTTCCGCAAAGTCACGCCTGAGTCAATTAATTATCTTTAATATATTTGAAAATAATAATGAACACACAATTTTAAAAGGTTTTAGTACACTTAAATTTAACTAGAATTTAAAACCTCTTGCGACTGCCTCGTCAAGTCCTTATGGGATTTTACCAATTCCCTCAGCATTTTTCTTGCTTTCCGAACCTCTCTATCAGAAATGCTCTCCTGACGGCGAATTTTGTTAATTAACTCATCCAAATCATTTTGATAATCGAAAACATCGATTAAATATTTTTAACGTGATATACCACATGTTTTCATTATGATATGTACGGGCGTAAGATTCCCTCGGGTTTTCAAAATTTGTTGTCTTCTCAATGATAGCATTATCGACCGATTGTGAGATTCTTTCACAATATTCCTCCAATATACTTAAAGATCTTCTTAATTTTTTTTTAACCATCGGTCAGTTGCGCTTTTTTAGTGTACGCGGTTCGTCGCGTGGGGTCTCCGAAGACCCTAAAAATAAACAGCCTAAAAACACCTTTTTTACATATTTTTTCCTAATTATCTAAGTGATTTATTGTTAAATAATAATATAACTACAAAAAGTTACTCAAACATATTCTTTTATTTACAGTTTATACATACACTGTACAAATAGGAACAACATTTTCTCTCTTTGCGATCATAACACAAAAAAAAAAACTAACTAAATGAAAGAACTCTTATTTCTTAATATAAAATATGCGATAAAATTAGATCAATAAACACTGTTACATATAAATTAGAATCCACAAACAAAAAAATATAACTATACTACTATTACTATTTGAATGTAGGTTTATGTAAATATGTAGGTTTAAGTTTAATCTTAAATTTATCTTATCCATTATACAAAAGTACACATGTATCTATCCTTCTCTTTTTATCTTCTCTCAATACCCATAGGTTTGCTGTAAGAAAACTCTTTCAGGGTTAAGCTCGCCTTTGTACATTTAAGTAAATTTATTTCTGTACTATGTTTTGTCTACAATAAAGAATTAAAGAATTAAAGAAACTTTTACTAATTGAAGTCAGACTAATTTTATCATTCATATCATCATTCAATCATACCGATTTAGTATTTACACAGATTTGGATTTTCAATTTGTTTGTCTTGGACAATGAATGCAACGCTATGTCATTGGAACGATATTATTTTTAATGAGTTGAAAATCCTGAAGAGGCGGTATGAATCGTTTTAGTCTGTTTCAGTTCTCGAGGCAAAGCACGAAATGATGTCCCGTGATTGCATTGTGGACTACACAATTCAAATGCCAGTGTTTTCAAAAAATACTTTAGCCTCATTTAGATGTACGAATTTTCTAAATCCTCTCTCACTGCGCCTCCGCGCAAGTTGAAGTTAACGGCGATACACGGCAACTATAATCTAACTTCGAAGGGTACATAAAATATTGAATCGCTAGGATAGTTTTAATTTAAAAAAAAATATATATTTTTAGCACCTAGGCTTTTAAAGACCCCACGCGACTCAACGAGGGTTAATAAAGAGGAATATCTCGTAAAGTCGATTATAACTCGACTGTGTAACGACTGAAAGAATCCGACGCTGTTTCATTGTGGATACTACTATTTGTTCGAAATAACTCGATCAGTTTATTCATATTTAAAAACGGGAATTTTCACGTACCGTTACGTCGGTGAAGTCACCGACGGCGTTTTGACTTGTTAAGAGGGTCAACTTGTTAAAATAATAAATAAATAATCATGAGTAATAAACATACTTATGTTATTCTTATTGTAATATGTTCTATAAGTTCTATTTGATGTTTTAGTGATATAATCATATATAAACTTCTACTATTCATAATTTTAAACACAATAAAACGTCTTTATACAAATCTGCAGTTTTAATCATGCTTCATCATTTATAATATCTATTACCTTCTTATGTAAACCTTAGTACTTCACGCTACTTTCTTTTATGGTACACTAGCTACGGTATAGCTTTTCGTATGTATTTTATAAAACATTATCAGGCGGGTTATTCCCTGTCCTCCGAAACTCCGATTGGTAAGAGGAGCTGATTTTTTTCCCTTACCTCCGATTAAGGATTTTGATAGTCTAGTGTAAAATAAATTTAATAATGTTTTATAGTAGTAGTTCGACTGTCTGACTACTGGGAATGAATTGTCAATTTGCATATTCGGACAGATTGGACACGATGGATTCTTTCTAATGTACTATTCACATATACCGGCGCGCGTCGGAGAGTATTGAAACATCCACAAAGCAGTTACGTTCCTTATTCGAATGCTATTTACGCAGCTTTACGCTCCGAACGGCTGAGCTAGAACACGGCGACCTACTCGCGTACGCGACCAGCTGCTCGTGGCGGCTACTAGGTGCCTAGAGGGGGTTTCTTACCAGCTCGATCGCGTTTGCGTTTACGCAAATTTATATGGAGTCGAGGTAGCGCCATCTGGTGAAAAACCCGTTCGGCTGTTTCGGCTCGAAGCGTCCGTCAGTTTTTAGCCAGTCAGATTTTAGCCATCAGGGTGCCTAGTGTGAGTTTTTTTACCAGCTCGATCGTGTTTGCGTTTACGGAATTTTGTTGGACAGGAATCAGTGCTATGCGTTTTTCACTAGATGGCGCTACCTCGATTCCATATAAATTCGATCGAGCTGGTAGAAAACTCGTACTAGGCACCCAGGCGGCTCCGGTCGGCTGCCGTCGCGTGCCCGCGCATCCGCTGCGACGCGCTGCGCTGCGCTCCGATGCGGCGCGTAAGGTGTGAATCGTACTTATGTCACAACGAGATATTACATCTTGAGCACTGGCTCAAATACCTACTGAGGTATTTATTTCATGTCGAGTACTCTAAGAGATAAAGTAAGATACCTACTACTTAGTATTTATATAAGTACCTAAAACTAAAAGCCTTCCCAGATGGGCATTTTTCTCGCGTGAGTTGGTAGCGCGATTGACATGCATATCCAATCAGGCTTGCTAATATATGAACGCACTTCACGTTCCACGTGACATTCAGCAAGCCTGTCAATATACGCATGTCAATCGCATGAGCAACTCGCGCGAGCAAATCGTCCATCTGGGAAGGCTCTTATGAAAAGCCTGTGTGTATGGTATAGCTTCTCTTTATTATTTGAAATTGTCTTGTTTTTTTCAAAGATATGAAAAAAAAGAAATGGGCTTCGCTTTATTGGACCTTTGATGGCTCATTAGATAGATATAAAATTACATATTCCTTGATTTAGCAAACTTGAAACATTGCTTTTAAATATTCCGCAATACTCATATTGGTAAAAATTCGCAAATAAAACAGCGTGTGTTATTTGTATCAGAACTGTTTTTAATTCTGTGCGTAGATTGTTTATCCAATAACCAATAAGCGGGGTGCTTTTTTATAAGTTTCTATTTCTATATCTAAATTTTTATTCTTATTTTTTATTTATTTTTATTCATAATGAGCCAGCTCTTGACCTCGATGCTTGCATATGCAAGGATCAGGTCGATGATGGAGCGAGCTTTCCTAGAAGAAGCCTATTAACTCGCTTTTTGAACCTGTTAGGGTCGTAAGTGGAAAAACAGACGCTGGCAGCTGATTCCATATTTTAGCAGTGCGCAATATACTTAAATGATGTTTGGAAGCGCTTGGTGGATACGGATGGTAGTTAGCAGGTAATTATTCTTACTTCTTGTAGTGTACTGATAAATAATAAAGTGTAGTCGACACGCTCGGCTCACTCTGGACGCAGCGGTCGAGGCGAGCGGACGTGCTATAGCGATATAATTTTGTGCATTGTCATTCAACCACCCTTAGAGTACATTTCATGTACTCTACACTTCTAAACTATAAAATCGCATTCCATTAGTAAGGCCCACATCCCGCCAACCCGAAAAGCCGGTGAGATCACGTATACCGATAACATTACCAAGTTTCCACATTAAGGAAACTTTTATTACACTTATCTTGCAGCCAGGTATGCGTGCAAAAATGTACTCGCTACATTGTCTATTCTATTCTATCGATTTGAATTTCGAATACAATTATTTTCATATCGTGTACACAGATTCTTTTTTCAAAATTGGCTTCTCTTTTGAATAATATTTTATGAATAAATAGTTACATTTTTTAATATAAAGTACTTTACTAGTGTGTTCTATTATTGAAGCTTGGCTTAAAATTTTTGAGCGGTTCTAATTTCAAATTATTTTCAGAAGGTTAGGTTAGGTTGGTTAGCAATTTCTGTGGAAGAGTCCTCAAGAGCATCCATGGTTTTGGCATAAGGCACTAGGGCTGAACATCGTGGTGGTTTTGACCGGTAGGAGTTCAGCATAATCATTCTGTTACCCCGTAATGGAATGGTATCCATGAGGATTTCCCCACGTTAAAAAAAGGTTGGTTAGCAATTGTTTTCGTTTTTATATCTAAATCAATTCATTTATTATTTATAACACAGTAAAATGTTTAATACAGTGATATTACTAATGATGAAAATGAAGCTATTCTTTTATATTTCAATCCTTAAAAAGGTTTCTTACGTAGTAAAATCTCATTATAATAATTATTATCAAACTTTACTAAACTAAACATATAAAAACTAACCGAATTCTAGATTCTAATTTAAAATTCAAATAACGTTCTAAAAACGAAATTTCCGCCATAAATAGATCCAGCACTATACAATCAGAACAAATGACCGAGGCTAAGTGAGTATGGAGTCGGGTTTACGACAATGCCTATAAGAAAACGGGCGTCGCGTTATAAAATTTGCATTCGGCGGGCGCTGCAGGCGGGGTGGGCTAGATAGTGTGGAGACAGCTTATTTATAAATATTAACTACGTTGAATTATGTGATTACATTATAAATATGAGTGTATATATAGACAAATTAATATTTAAATGACTTAGAAAAAAGTTAAGATGACGAAAGCTACTATTACTAAACTATTCGCTTTGAATGCTGAAAACACTCTTGCTCTAGCCGAGCTCTGTTGCTGCGTGGAGCGTCATGTCCGAGGCCCGCAATCAACGTGTTAAGTACTTCAAAAACACACCTTTTCAAACTATTAAGCTGTTGATAATTGGTGAAACTGAATCTGAATCTGAATTTAAAAAAAAGACAAAATTTAGGTATCGTTTAAAGTTTTTATCATTATTCGCTATAAAGAGAAAACAAATAGATAATTTATCTGAACAATTTTAACGAACAGTCTTGTTACTGGCGTCTTTATTTTTTTAAACATCTGTAGCTGTTTTATTCTTTTTTCAAATCAAAAAGAACAATTTTCGTATTAAAATCAGAAAAGTAGGTAAGTATTATTTATTGTTCTTATGAAAGCACACGCCATACTTTGTTACCCACCCAGGGGGGTTGTCCGACCTCTTTGCGAGGCGAAAAAGGGGGGTAAAGTCTAACAGGAAAAAGGAGGGTAGCAAAATTTCCATTTTCTTACGTCTTTCGCTTTATGCAGCAGTTTTTGATTAACGGACGAGTAGGAACGAAATTTCATTATGTATTCATCCCCTTTAAGGCTTATTTACTTCCAGTGGGGGGATGGGGGGGTTGTTTGAAATAAGTATTTATGTTTTTGAAAAGGACTTGAGTTATTTTATGTTATAAAGAGTTGGACCTGCGCCACTCATTTTTAAATTTATCGTTTGTGTAAGTTAGTGGCCATGTTGATGGAGTTTTGAGGCCACGTGAAGGCCTCCGGTCAGGTGGAGTGACGATTTGCAAAAGGCTGCTGTTAGAAGCTGGATGCGTCGAGCTGAGGACAGGGCGCAATGGTGCTCATTAGGGTTGGCCTATGTCCACCAGTGGATTGCTATAGGCTGACGATGATGAGGCCTTGATGATCGATGTTATATATAACATTGTCGTAATGTTTGACGGCCTCTGGCCTCTGGCGCAGTAAGCGAAGGTCCACCTAAGACGCATAAGGTTGCGGGTTCGATTCCCGCCGGGTGACAAATGTTTTAATGATCTGCCTTATTTGTCTAGGAACTGGGTGCTTTCCATGTCGTATTATACATGGGAACCACCCAGTTCTTAGACAAACAAATAAGGCAGATCATTAAAACATTTATCTGAAAGGAACTGGGTGGTTTCCATGTCGTATTATACATTGAAACCACCCAGTTCCTAGACAAATAAGGCAAATCATTAAAAACATTTGTCTCACGGCGGGAATCATTGACAAAAAAATGTTTATAAGTAGTACATCAGTCATGTGGTACCCATAATCCAAGCTCTGCTTAGTTTGGGGCTAGATGATGCTGTGTGATACCGTGCAGCATTATTTATTAATGCCAAGACCAGCATCATAGCGTGCCTTCCCAAGCACACAAATGCTCAGATATAAATACCACAGAGTGGTCAGCCATCTAAATGTTGACCGAGCGGACGTTTCTTAAAGGCTCATTAGACCACGCGGTATTCAGTCTGTCTTAGTAAGACTGTCTTACTGACTAATTAGTCAAGCCTAAGACCGACTAAGTGGGTTGCTCTAATTATACAACGCTAAGTGTAAGACAGTCTTACTAAGACAGACTAACTAGCGCATGCTCTATTATGCCTTTTATATTAGACGTCCCGGCTTCGCACGGGTTAGGGCACTTTTTTTACACCTTGGGTTAAATCATTTTAGTTTTAGTAAGGATCCCTAATCTTTTCTAGCAATAAAAATTACCTATGTTACTCAAGGTGAATGTAGCTTTCAAATGGTGAAAGAATTTATGAAATCGGCACAGTAGTTTTTGAGTTTATTCATTACAAACACAAAACTATTTTTTTTTCTCTTTATAATATTATATTGTAGATGTAGATGATCGGCTAACCCTACGTTTTCTCAATAATAAATAAAGACCATGCTAGTGCTAGGCAAGACGCGGAGGGAAAGCGTCGCGTTCACTCACCCCGAAGAAGGCTCTCATAATGAGTCGCAACGCCGTTGGTGCCTTTTCGCGATGCAATAAGTTACCTCTATTATAAACCTAGTCATTTTCAATATTAAAAAGACTAGGTATGTCTAAAACTTTGTTACTTTGGGTTTGTTTATGTTGGGGTGTAAGGGGTTCCAACCCCCTATTCAGAACGCAAGCCAACTTCACCTGCACGTGGTGCACCTTGCAAACTAACAAACGGGGCTCTGGCAGCCGGCTTATTGCAGCATAGCGCAGCCTAATACCGACACAGCTAAATCCTCCGACGGGCAGTAGCGTCTGCAGTGCGATAAGCTGTGCCATGCGATCCCCAACCGGCATGCCCAGCGTGGGGAGGCGTATGTCCAGCAGTGGACTAAATAAGCTGTTGATGTTGTTGTTGTTGTATTTTTATAACAAAGACTGTGAACATGTTAACCAAAATTGTTAACCAATAAGTTGTTCGGCATTAAACATACTGATTGAGTCCGCAACAATGAGATCCGGGAAGGACTAAAGTCTATGACGTTGGGAACAGAGCGATTAGACTACGCGGTATGTCTGTTTAAATAAGACTGTCTTTCTGACTAATTAGTCAAGCGTAAGACCGATTTAATGGCTTACTCTTAATACACCAAGATATAAGTTTATTACAGCACGCGGTATTCAGTATGTCTAAGTAAGACTGTCTTACTGAGTAATTAGTCAAGCCTAAGACCGACTTAGTGGCTTACTTATACAGCCTTACTAAGACAGACTGAGTACCGCATAGTCTAATAAGCCTTTAAATCTCAAGTAGAGTTGGGCAGGACGCCCTGGAAAGACGTGGTGAAGGCCGCTGGAGTACAGCATTGACCGAGTGGTGGCTGAGGTTGGGGCAAAGACATCCCAGTCCTCCGCCAGCGCGTTGGGTCGATGAGATTGCGAAAGTCGCTGGGCATTCCTGAGTGAGAGAGGCACAGGACAGAAGAGGCTGGCGAAAACTAAGGAAGGCGTCCAGCAGTGGGGGGCTCTAAACTGAGATAATGATGATCGTTGTAGGACTTCATAAGTTCTCTATTGACTTTCTTAATGGTTTTTGAAGATGGAATAAGCACATGGCCCACCTGATACCAGCGGTACCCATTACCTATCACAAAGCATTGCATCGTAGATCATGTTTTTTCGGAACGTGCTCTGCGATGCAACGCCCTGCGTCCATGAACTTGAGGACTGAAGATAAGCCTCTTGTACCTGTAATTTCACCGGCACCCACACCCTTCAAACCGAAACAGCACAGCTGCTTCACTATAGTAATAGGTGGCAGTACTTCCCCGGACGAGCCCTCCTCAAAAAACTCTACTACTACTCAACTTGTTTTGTGATTTGTTAATTACCGTAAATACAGACTGCATTTGTTTAGATCTAGTCCAAATAGGGCAATTACCGCTCGAGTCGAGTTGCGCGTAGCCAATCAGGCTTGCGAAATGTCATATACCCCTTTTTATAGGAGAGGCATATGTCCAGCAGTAGACTGATATAGATTAATGTGGTGTCGTGGACGGTTAGGACAACAAATTCGTTGTAGTTTCGTAGTGTCATCATAAGCGCTTCACAATTTTTTTATTACTAGCGTCGGCCCGCGGCTACGCTCGCGTGGAACTTCGATAAAAAGTAGCCTTAATCTTAATCTAGTCCATAATTTATGTACCTATGTTCCAAGTTTCATTGAAATCCGTTCAGCCGTTATGGAGTAATAAACATACTAACACACACTTATTAAAACACTACATTTGTTTTGTTGTTGTTGATTTGTTATGTTTGCCTAACATTTGCATGAAAAACAAGTGTATGTGACGTGAAGATGTATATACAAGTAGCTTCCACCCTCGGCTACGCTCGTTCCACCGTTATAAAAAGCCTATGTGTTAATCTAGGTCACAAACTATTTATATAACAAGTTTCATCCGAATCCGTTCAGCTATAACGGAATAGAGTGGAAAAAATAAGTACCTATACTAACACACTGACCATCTGTTTGTCCTGGGCTAGGATCGAACCTGAGACAAACAGCGTAGAAGGCAAAGTTACTACTAAAGCTATTAGGCCAGAAAATGGAAGCAATCCTCGCAAACTTTTTTGAATCAGCCAATTTTGTCAATGAGCTATGAACGAGCTATGCTCGGAGTTTCTCTGAAGAACAAAATCCGCAACGAGACTATCTGACGAAAAAACTGAAGTTGTCGTCGACATAGCTCAGAGAATCAGCAAGCTGAAGTGGCTGTGGACTGGTCATATCTGTCGAAGAACCGATAACCGTTGGGGTAAACAAGTTCTTGAGTGGAGACCGCTCGGCAAACGTTGTGTTGGACGGCCTCCGCCTGGATGGAGTGTGGTTATGCAAAAGGCTGCTGGTAAAAGCTGGATGCGTCGAGCTGAGGTAGGGCGCAATATTGCAACAATGAGAGAGGCCTATGTCCGGCAGTGGACTGTAGATGTTAAGAAACAGAAACTCTGTTGCTTTTTTATTATAAACCCCTTAAAGGGTTGTTTTGCAGACATTTATCATTTTATATTTAGAGTGTTCTTTATTTAAATTTCTTATTCTCTTACTCTTACTCTTATTCTTTAAATTTCAAGCAAATCGCACCACGCCAAAAGATTTTCACCTACAAACTTTAACCCAACATTGCACCCCCCTCGAGGAGAAATTTAAATTTCTATTCATGCCAATCTTTATAATTCTGATGGAACACTACATGTACCAAATTTCAAGTTTCTATCTTTACGATTGTTCATATAAACGTTTTTACGCCTTTTCACCCCCTTAGGGGTGGAATTTCGAAAAATTCCTTACACACGAAAAAGTCTTAGTACACGGTTACAAACTAAAAACAACACACAAATTTCAAGTTTCTAGGTCCAGCGGTTTAGGTTGTGCGTTGCATGTCAGTCAGTACGTCATTTACTGTTTTATATTATGTATAGATAATAGATAAATAGTCTGGCCAGATTTTGCCTGTAGAACGACAGTGCGATAGTAGTTTTATTTTATTTTCTATAGTTTTTCTGATTAATTTTGCAAAGATAATGGTACTTTAAACAACCTACGTTAGTAAGAGGACAAATGTAGTAAAATGTATCTAATAAAATTGTTTCACTGGACTTCTTGGATGAAGGAATCTTTTGTTGATTGTTTTGTTGCCATCGTTATATTTTAACTGAAGACTGACGACTTGACTAACCCACAACAGAAATATGTAAAGGAAACCCTATATATAACAAAGTACAAAATAGGAAGACTTAAGACTGTTCAAAGGCAAAGAAGAAAAATAGAAAAATATTCACACTGTCACCAACAGGAAAATTGAAACTGCAGGTGTTTCAAGTCAACCAATCAAAGCAATAGACTTTATTTTAAAAGAGGATAATCTTAACCCATTGTTAAGTTAATATGTACGGTTACTGAAATAAATTATTTTTCATTTTCATTTTCATTTTCATATTTTGTCCATTTCCAGAGTTTGTTCAACAAAAGCCTACATACTTCTTTACGTTCTTTGGTTCAATTGCATTTTGCGCCTTTGGGATCATTGACTACGAAGAACGTCTAACTTTAATATTAGCTACTCACCACAAGATGTCGCTGTGCCACTGCAGTTGTAGTAAAGAATTATTAATCGGGATGATATTAAAATGAAGTGTAAAATTAAAATTAAGTGTAATTAAGTATTGATAATTTATTTTAGTGCATATTTTTTTTATCGTTTTATTTGACCTAAACGTAAAATCGTAAGTACTTACTCAGAAATAATTATATTTGTAGGTTTCATCATACCTTCGATAGGTGGCGCAGATTTAAATTGTTTTTATTTCACTATCTAACCGCGGTGTAAATGTAGATGTCAGCACATTCTAAGAAGTAATTTACTTTCTTTATTGTAACACTTTTATTATGCTGCATTGTGATCTTATTATCTATCTATCTCTATATATTCAGCTTATAGCACCCACTGCCGAAAAAAGACCTCTCCTCTCTCACTCCTGGCGTTATTGTGCCACTGCTCTCCTATTGCCTTCACAATATCCTCTGACCATCGGGCAGGTGGTCTGCCTCGAGGATGCCGCACAACTCTTGGCCACCATTCGGTAACTGCTTTGGTCCATAGTTGGTCATCTCGTCGGGGCAAAATTTCTGGCCTATCGCCACTACAGTCTCGCAATCTGTATAAGTAGGTAATTTCTTCGACGTTAGTGCAGCGTCAAATCTCGATGTTTGGTATACGGCTTACGAAGTAATTTCCAAAACCTGGGTGTGAAAAGTTTCAATAATCTAGATTTTCGAAATGCTCCATCCTATTTTTTTACTCTTCTTCCAGAATGCCAATTGGAATCCTAATCCTAAAAAGTTAAGTTTAATTGTATCTACTACAGACATAAAAATAACATAAGCCAAGCAGAGTTTCTTGCCAATTCTTCTCTGTGTGGTCGCGTTATGAATTGGTGTAAATTAAAAAAAATGGGCGATTCAAAGATTTTTACTTGACTTTAAATCAAACCTGCAATTTTAGGATAAAACTAACTCGCCAATCCATAAAGTATAATATTTTTACCAATTCGTCACAAATCACAGTTAAAACCACACGTGTTTGTCTGACAAAGAAAGCCATGTTGAAAATAATTACTAATTTCATGCCAAATTAATTTCCACATAAATCAATTTTTTCAAAACAATTAATTCAGTGTTTGAACTTGAGTGTGCGAGTACAGTAATGATTTCGCGATAATTTTCCAAAATGTTTTACTATTTCCTTGTTTTTATACTAACGTGTTGTGTATTACCCGTTCAGCCTGATAACAGTACGTATACATCTAATAATAAAATACCGAAGTGTTTGTTTGAACGTTTTTGGTATTCAAAGTAACTGCGCAGTTATCACTTTGAAAACTATTCAGCAAGCAGGTATAAGCTAGAATGATGTGTGCGTCCACATTCAATGCAAATAATGCGTAGTTAGGCTTCATTTTTAATGAAATTTAATTATATTTATTTGTAAAAATTATCACAAACTAACAACTAGAGGTCAATCCGTTCCAATGAGTCAGTTTAAAATAATCAAATTGGTGAGTAGGTGTAGATATCTATTTAGGTATTTATCTTTCTAATAATGTGTTATTATCGACTTCTATAATAGCACTGATGAAAATCAAAATGGGAATGGCACAGATGTAAGGAGTTCCAACCTCTATCTTCGAAATCCAAACCTCACTTGCACGTGGTGCACCCTGCTAATTAACAAACGGGGCTTTGGCGGTGGCTAAAAATGTGGCATAGCAGTCTAACACCGGCACAGCTAAATTCCACGACTGCCGATGGGTAGAAGCGTCGGCGCGGTGCGAAAAGACCTGCATGCTCATCGTGGGGATTATGGACAAATCCCCCTTTATTTGGGGAGACCTATGTGCAGCAGTGAACTGATCTAAGCTGGTACAACAGCTCCGGTACCATTCATGGACAAATGGTAGTGCGTCCTTAGCGCACGTGTAACTCACCTGAGTACCGGGGTGCACTTTGCATCTCGGCAGCAAGACCTACTGTTACAGGTCCTGGTATTTGCCAGTTTAATCGTCTGCTTCATAACCTATTGGTTGGTAAGGGGACGTTAAACATTTCGTAGATTTGATTGGGTGTTGATCTAAGCTGGTGTGGTGGTGGTATGGAAAATCAAAATAAATCAATGATTGATTGAAAAATTTAACAGCCATTTTTAATTTATCTAGTGATGTAGCTGGAAATCTATGGATGGGGCTTGCAAGGGACCGGAAAGAGTGTCATGATTAAAAGAATGTCTATGCCCAGCAATGAGTGATAAGTGGCTGAATGAATGAATGAATTTAGTTTACCGTAGACCTCATTATTGCCTACGCAAGCCTCGAGGTCCAGAGCATAAAAATAATTAATAGCAAGTGTTTTTTTCAGAATACGAGATAATCGTTATACCCATTGCCAAAAACCCTGTACTCATCAAAAACGAAATAAAACTACCAAACACCTATACAAAGCTACGAAACACGAAGAAATCCAAGGAAAACTACATCAGAATAGATATCGAAAACTATGAAGAACCTACAGACATACCTAATCTAGATAACATTGACTACGTCAAAGACAGACATGGATTCAACAGGGCAGATGGCGATGATTATGATGGTGAATCAAATTATGGTGATGATAAGATCGTTGGTGGAAAAGAGGTTGACATCAACTTGTATCCTTATCATGTTGGGTATGGTACGAACTGCGGAGGAGCTATCATTGATAAGAAGTGGATATTAACTGCTGGTCATTGTGGGTAAGTGAAAGCTAATAATATTGTCAGGAAGCTATGGAACGAGCTATGCACGGAATTTCTCTGAAGGAATCAGCATCGAGACTATCCGACAGAAAACTATGTTGTCAAAATAGCTCAGAGAATTAGCAAGCTGAAGTACACGTGAGCTGGCCACTTCATATCTGCCAAAGAACCAATAGCCGTTGAAGTAAACGAAGTGGTTGAGTGGAGAGTTTGACGTAGTGTAAAACGCTCTCCAGCCAGGTGGAGTGACGATCTACGAAAGGCTACTGATAGAAGCTAGATTCGTCGAGCTGAAGAAAGGGCGCAATGGCGCTAATTAAGGAGGAAGGCATGATCAGGGATGTCCAGCAGTAGAATGCTATTGGCTTATGATTCAAAATTTAAAAAAAAACATTCAAAATGTATTTATTCAGTAGGAACTGTAAAGTACACTTTGAAATGTGAAATCATGGAGTACACTTTGAAATGATGGTGATGATGAAAGCTAATAAGCAATAAAATAAATTGGAATTACTTACTTATTAGTTTGATGTAATGAATGGAATCTTCCAATTGGACGGGCTTTGTGGCGCATTGGGCTAAGGTCCGTCTGAGACGCAAAGGGTTGCGGGTTCGAATTCCCGCCGCGGGAGAAATGATTGGTTACTATGGTAACCACATGACTAGACTAGATAGAAAAAACCCAGCCCGAGACAATTAAATGCAAATAATGCAATCATTTCTATTTTATTATATTATGATATAAGCTCTGCTTAGTTTCAGGCTACATGATGCGGTTTGATAGGGTACAGCATTATTATTTATTATCTAAATAAATTAATGTGTGGAAAGAGGGAAGGGAAGCCTTTGCAGTGCAGTGGGATCAGACAGGCTAATAAGATAAGATATAAATTGGGGAGGCCTATAATGTAAACAAAGAAGGCTGATAAATAAAATTATAAAAAAAATAAACCGACTTCAAATAAATCACTTCTTACTTCTAATTTTGAAAATCGGTTCACAATTGACGGAGATATTGGTGATCATAGGGCGAAAATTATAAGTGAGGATGAGGTTTTTTGAGTTTTCCGGGAAAAGTACCAATTCTTCAGGAATAAAATTTATATGGGACCACCTGTGAAGTATACTCATTTAAACAAAAAAAGAATTTTTAAAATCGGCTTACAATTGAAGGAGATATCAGTGAACATACATAAAAAAAGTCGAAAAAAAGGTTCTGACGAATTGAGAACCTCTTCCTTTTTGAAGTCGGTTAATTATTGTACTAATAAGTGATACCAATCTCACACAAAATGATAAATACATTCTTATCATCATAATTTCCCTGCCCTTATCCCACTCTAGGTGGGGTTGGCACAACTGTTTTCTTTCTCCATTCACTCCTATCGGCTGTCTACTCTGTACTTACTTCTTTCACTCTCATATCCTCTATCACACAATCCATCCATCTCTTCTTCGGCCTCCCTCTACTCGTACATCCAGTTACATTTATACTCATCACTCTTCTAGTCACACGGTTTCCTACTCATTACATTCATATAAGAATATTAGTGTGACCGATTCACAATATTCAAACAGTACTTAACTGCTAAAACTGATTTCTAATAAGACGAAGGAAATACTACCATCATTTATATTACTGTTGTGAAGCAGCATTGCTGTGTTTCTGTTTGAAGGGTGTGAGTGCCTGACATTACACATGAGGCTTAACACCTTCTTGCATCAAGTTGATGGGTTCAGGGTGTTGCATCGTGGGCAGGTTACAAACATACGTGACCTTCAGGGCGTTGCATCGTTCGGCGGCGTTCCAAATATGCGTGATCTAGAAGAAATTATTTGTTATAAGTAATGGTTACCACTTAACATCAGTTGGGTCATGTGTTAGTTCCATCTTCAGGTATCATAAAAATAGAGAGTATCCAATTTGAACTAAAAAGTAAAGTTAAGTAAAGTAAAAATGACGTTATTCATTGGACATCTTAAGTAACTTGAAATGTATTTTTTTTTTCATTTACACCAATTCGTAACGCGACCAAACTGATTATTAGACAAGAAACTCTGCATTATATTTTTTAGCGTCTTTAATAAAATTATTCTGAACTATTACATTATTTTTGAGGTAGATGGAGACAGTTTCATCCCAAGCTTTTTTATCATAGAAATAATCGGAAATTATGATTTCAATGATAATTAACTTTAGTAAGTACAGAAACTACCTATGTTCTCTATTTTTTTTTTACATATATGATATTAATTTATTCAACTCGTAGAAGAAATGATAGGTAGGTAGCATTCTTCTTAACTTTATCAACTACGCAGCAATTAATTATAAACAATTTATTTCCAAAGCAAGAAACCTTACGTAAGAATGGGTTCGAAGTACCTCAACCAAGGCAAAAAGGTGTCCATCAAAAGGTCTGTCATCCATCCGAACTGGTCTGCGAAGAAAAAAGAGCACCCGTTCGATTTTGACTTCCAACTCTTAGAAACGGCAGAAACATTAAAATTTAGCGATAATATACAGCCGATCAAGATAGCACACGTGGAGGACATGGTTATTGGAAAAGTGGTAACTGTGACGGGGTGGGGGAACACGGTGGAAAATGTAAGTGCATATATCCAATACTTTTTTATGGGCTCTTGGCGCGGCTTACTTCGATGTTTTTTGCAGATCACCTTGGTTAAGCAACGATCCGCGTAGTCACTATTTGGATGGGTGACCGTTTAGTGACATTTATATCTGAGCGCTTTCGTGCTCCGGAAAGTACGTTAAGATGTTGGTCCCGGCTTTTACAGTCGTTAAGCCATGTCGGAGGCCTTCGGGCGGCCTTAAAACACCGACATCAGAGTTGGCCACTAACTCATACGAAGAAGAAGAAGAACTTTTTTATATTTATTAAACAGTTCTTCTTCTACATGAGATACGAATATAAATAAGTTATTAAAGAACTTATTTATATTCGTATCTCATAACGAAATAACGAACTTCGAAGGCTCATACATAGTGGTGTAACGTAACATGCAATGTAAAGGCCGGTACGGACTAACGAACTGTAACATGCAATGAAAGAATTTGCCATCCACATTGTCGCCATGTCGCAATGTCATGCAATGTAACATAATTCCTATAATCAGCAAGATATCTAAGGACCGGGTGCAATGGCGCTCATTAGGGGAGGCCTTTATCCAGCAGTGGACTGCTATAGGCTGATGATGATGAAGATGAAGGGAATCAAAAGGGTACTTCCACGTTTCCCTAGAATAGTGAAATATGGTATGATTTTTTACTGAATATTTTTTATCTGTTACGATCCAAGTTACATTCAGTACATGTCCACTTGCCAGAAGCATTTTAAATAGGACAGGCATAGCCGGGATCTGAACCCACGACCTCCAGATCGAAAGTCAGGTTACATCAAATTTTAAGTCTTAAATATTATTTCAGGGTCCATACTCAAACATCCTCCGAGCAATTAGAGTGCCGATTATCTCCAAGGAGAACTGCCAAAACGTGCCGTTCCCATACTTCAGAGGCAGTCTTACTGCTAGGATGTTCTGTGCTGGATTTTCTGAGGGAAAGAAGGATGCTTGCCAGGTACATAAGAATTTACGGGAACATGAGGCTGAAAACTAGGTGAAAGGAGGGGAAAGGTGAGTGACTTTGAACTGGTGGACTAGCCATACTGTGAGACAACGTTTCGGCTTCGAATGTCATGACGAGTAGGACACACTAGTTGAAAAAAAACTGGATAAAAGGCTTTTTAGCCTCCATTTTAGAACCCAAGCCAACCTCACCTGCCCGTGGTGCACCCTGGTAACTAACAAACGGGGCTGTCTCTGTAGTTGTTGTGCTGAGGCTGAAAACAAGGTGTATGGGGTAACCTTTTCGCCAGTTTTTTTTTTATTTTCAACCAGTGTGTCCTACTCATCATATCATACGAAGCCGAAACGTTGTCTCACAGTACGGCTAGTCCACCAGTTCATAGTCGCTCAGCGATCTATAGAACGAGCTGTGTTCTGAGTTTCTCTGAGGGATAGAATCCGCCACGAGACTATCTGACAGAGAACTAAAGCTGTCGACATAGCTCAGAGACTCAGCAAGCTGAAGTGGTGGCAGATTACCGCGGCTCTGTAAGCGTATAGACCGTCCGACCAGGTGGAGTGATGATCTGCGAAAGACTGCTGGTAGAAGATGGATGCGTCGAGATGACAGGGTACAATGAAGTTCACTGGTTGAGGTCTATGTCCAGCATGCAGCAGATGACTTCTATAGATAATGATTATTATTTAGTGTTATTTTATTTTTCTCTTACAGGGTGACTCTGGCGGCCCAGCGGTGTCGAACGACCGTCTCCTCGGAATGGTCTCATTTGGTTACGGCTGTGCCACCCCCGGGTCTTATGGCGTCTACAGCAAGGTGGCGAAAGTCCGAGGCTGGATTGAGCAAGTGACAGGGCTAAAACTAGATTAGCAAAACTTTGCACAACTTTAGTAAAAGCAAAAGTAACATTTTTACATTAAACATCGAAAGCCAACCAAAGAAATATGTTCTTATTGGGCATATAATACTATTTTTTTACTATTACACCAACCTCTAACTACAATAAATTATTTTTCAAAAAAAACAGACTTCAAAACCAAATAAGCACCCAAAAGCGAAAAATAAATTAATATAATTATTGTAAGCGCTACCCACTCATTTGAAGTCGGAGCCATATATATGCCAGCCAAGTCTATCCGATAAAAAACTAAAGTGGTTGACATTAGGACAGGGCGCAATGCTGCTCATTAGGGGGAAGCTATGTCCAGTAGTGTACTGCTATAGGCTGATGATGACGATGAGATAAGTACCTATGGTACCAACCGGCAAAAATTACAAGTGAGGGTGAGGTTTTTTGAGTTTTACGGGAAAAGTATCAATCCCTTAGAAATAAAATTTATATGGGACCATCTCTGAAGTATGATCTACGAAATAAAAAAAGAATCATCAAAATCGATTCATCATTGGCGGAGTTATCGCGGAACAAACTTACAAAAAAATATTTAAAAAAAGCAACATACAGTCGAATTGAGAACCTCAACCTTTTTGAAGTTGGTTAAAAACGATACACATAGATGACACTGGCTTCTGTCGGACAATTTTTTTTGTCGGAGCAAATGTATAAAATTTTTGTCTCGCGTCGTTACGACAGATCGTTGTCAGTAGAGTGACAGTGACAGTTTTTGCAGTATTAGGGTATCATCGTATCATCCAAGCAAGTTCTACGACCATGCCTATTAAACACTAACTCAAAACCTAGGTGTTATTGATGTTCCAATATGACACAGTCTTCTAACCTCATATTTTAAGTTGTCACCTCAAATTATTCCTTGAGAAACACTCTCTAGTATTATCGTTATATTTCTATTTCGAATTTTCGCTTTTTCCTTTAGGTATATTCTGAGTATTCCCCTCAAAAAAAATCTATATATATGTAGGCTCTGCCAAAAAGGAAAAATGTGAGGGTAGTCAAGGACCAGTCAACAGTATCAACTCAAGGTACTCTAGCTTCGTACTTTGGTACGCCGATTACCAGGTTGATACTGTTGACAGTTCCTTGAATGAGGAAAGGTTTTGTATCCAAATATATCAAAACAAAAAAACAAAGGTGAAAAAAAGTACAAAGGTAACTGCCAAACAAACAAACTGCCAAATCAAAATTTGAAGGTTGATTTGAGGTAAGGAATTTTCGAGGTGACAACATGGGATATGAGGGGTTAGAGAACAAAAATAGATTCCATAATGTATACCATTTAGTAGGTCACTTGACAAATTATGTTATAAATGGATCAATGTAAATTATAGAAAAGTATCTGAACAAAGGTGAATATAAGTTTTTTCATTGGAGATGGTGAAGCGAGGCTGGGGGATGACAATCGTAAGTATGTTTTTCAAATCTAAGTTATGAGACATTTATCACATAAGCTATCATTTGGGGGTAAGAAGCTTTGCATCCTTCCTCCCACAACTAGCAACACCTCATAAAAATGATGAAAGAGGGAAATCCAGGAATATTTTTAATGAAATATAAATAGGTATTTAAGAATACTTACAAGGTACTTTTAACGTCGTTAAGAAGTACTGAAAATGAGTTTAAAATACAGACATAAAAAACGAAAATCTATCAAATTTTTTGGGGGGTTCAAATTCGTATAAGCAATAGTGTCTCGATAGTGTGTCAGTGATGGCGTAAAACTGGGTCATAAATCAGTCCTACTTGAGAAACAAAAGTCTGGGTTCGATTCCTGCCGTAAAGCAAATAATAATAATAATATTAATGCGGGACGTAATCACACAGCATCATGTAGCCAAACTAAATGTTGGTATGAACTGCAATACTGAACTAAAAATAAATTTCGAGTCTGGGTGTTATCTTTAAATAATGCGTATCATCATCAGCATCATCGGCCTTTAGCAGTCCACTGCTGGACATGGCCTCCTCTAATGAGCGCTATTGCGCCCTGTCCTGAGCTCGACGCATCCATCTTCTACCAGCAGCCTTTCGCAAATCGTCACTCCACCTGGCCGGAGGGCGTGCTTAAAAGCACTACGTTTGCCGAGCCGCAGTCTCCACTCAAGAACTCGTTAACCCCAACAGTTATCGGTTCTTCGGCAGATATGGCCAGCCCACTGTCACTTCAGCTTGCTGATTCTCTGAGTAATGATATGGATATATATGTTTACAACTTTGGTTCTATGTCGGATAGTCTATAGTTTATACAGGGTGGGGAAAAATTTTACCTCATTGAGGGCAACTACCTTTTTGGTTTTGAAGAAAAAAACAATGGCATTTTTGTATTTTTTTAAAAATGTACAGTCAGCCCAGAAAAAGACATTTTTCAAAAAAAGGAGTTGGTCAAAATTAACTTACCAATTTAAATCGTAAGATTTCGCGCAAATTCAAAAAAAGTTTGGTCTTGTCCAAATTCATGCCGAGATCTATTTTTCCTTAAATATTCCAAGTTTCATCCAAATTCGTTCAGCCGTTACGAATTTCAATCGGAATAAACATACTGACGATATGACAGCTGTGTCCAAACATTTTTCCTCTTCTATTTTGTATAGTTTCCACCAAAACCTTTTTAGAGTTCCGTACCCAAAGGGTAAAAACGGGAAAAAACCTTATTATTAAGACTCCACTGTCTGTCTGATGTATTTCAGTTGCCGCTATAACAACATATACTAAAAAGAAAATACATTAAATATTTAAGTGGGTCTCCCATACAACGGCCCGGAACCCTTCGTGCACGAGTTCGACTCGCACTTGGCCGGTTTATTCGTTTTTTAAGTATGTAGGTACTTACTATTTAAAAAATGGCTTGTTTATCTTGTTCATAATATCCTGGACATTGTAAACAGGGTTTGCAAATTAAAAGTCCATTGGTTACGCCTCCAACATGTTTCAATTATGTTAAGTTTGTTCCAAACGAGGATTTATTGATGTTATGGAAAATATTCTATACAAAACTGCATAGATATTAACCGTAAAACTAATTTTCATAGATTTATTTTGACTAAAATGAGGGGTTTTTAAGAGACTGGCTTTTAAAATCCCCCTTTTATTAGGGGAGGCCTATGTCCAGCAGTGGACTGATATAGGCTGGTGTGGTGTGGTGGCTTTTAAAATCAGAAGTGCTGGCTTACTTGACTGTTCTTAGCCGATCAACTGAGTTGAGCAACACTCAACCCAGTCACTCCTTGGATGGGTGACCGTTTAGTGGCATTTAGATCTGACCGCTTCCGTGCTCTAAGGACGTTAAGACGTGCTTTCCAAAGCATCTTGATGTTGGTCCCGGCTGCTTCGCTTTTGAACCAACATTTTGTTCCATTTTTCACTAAAGAGGTGTTATGCATTTGTCTTCCAAAGATCTTCAATCTGACAGACCAATGTGAAAAATTCATAATCAGAAAAATGTGTGAAAAAGTATGCGTGGTGAAAACATAAATTGAATGCATTCCATGGTTTCTGAATTAGTAATAAGAATTCATATTATGAATTCAGAGAGTTATTACAATTGTATGAAGCCAGCAATTGAATATATAACTACCTATGTACTTCGAATATGATTTTAATAAAATATACTTTGCATTTTTGGGGGGTTTTTGTGAAACTCGTCAGTTTCAGTTTCAGTTTCAGTTTATTTATTCAAGAACAATTAACAATCGTATTTGAAATGAAGGATTGAATTATAACAAATACATACAGATAAAAATAAAATAAAAAATAACATAAAAGAGAAACAAATAAATTACAATGTCAACAAAAATAAAATGAAATAAACTATAATTACTATTCTAAATTTTTGCATGTCACGAATTCATTAATTGAGTAGAAACATCCCTTCAACAAAAACTTTGTCAGTCTCATTTTAAATAAAGAATGGCTATCGATAACTTTCATACCAATTGGCAGTGCGTTAAAAAGTTACAGCTTGATACCGAGAGCCATGCCTAGCAATATCGAGCTTTGGGCATATAGGCACCTCGAGATCTTTACGTCTTGTGGTTAACCTATTTATTCTTTCTTCCTTAGTCTCGTATTTTAATGGATTTTTTACTATATCCATAAGAAGCACTAGAATATATAAACGTGGCTCGTCAGAGAAGGTAAGCGAAATTTGTACTCAATATTTTCGCTATTGACATCATATATCACTTAAATTCACTCTGGGTTTACAGTAGCTGTCACTTTTGCACAGAATATCACACTTTATACTGTTTCACATTATACTATATCACCTACTGTTTCGTTGCATAACAACTCTAAGGTGGGTTAAAGCTGAAAATCAGTGTTTGTGTTTGAGCCACTACGCAACTAAAACAATAAAAATAAGTATAAACAGTTTTATATATATAACTTTCGAACTACAAACTGTTTATACTTATTTTTATTGTTTTGGTTGCGTAGTGGTTAGATGAGAAAAATGTCATAACCCAGTGCATAATTTTGCTGAAAAAAACCGACACAAAATCTTGTCGACTACGACAAGATTTTGTTATGACATTTTTCTCACCTAACCACTACGCAACCAAAACAATAAAAATAAGTATAAACAGTTTGTAGTTTGACAGTCGACAAACCATAGCTGCAGAATAAATCCAACTTTACCCATAAAATATTACGTTAGAAATTCCAAGCGATGAAATGATTTTTGTGTTTATATTATGTTTGTGATTTTAATTCTATTGATAAGGATTATTGTTGTATTTGGGTAAGTAGAAAATATTGATTTAGCACTTTATCATCATCATCATCATTAGCCTTTAGAAATTCACTGCTGGTCATGGCCTCCTTTAATGAACGCTATTGCGCCCTGTCCTTAGCTCTACGCATCCAATTTCTACGAGCAGCCTTTCATAGATCTTCACTCCACCTCGTCAAAGGAAGTGTACTTATTCTGCCGTTATATAGAAGATTATTTAAACTCACAGAAGTATTTATAGTAAAAAAACACCAAAAACTTGTTTTGGGGTCAACCAAGTCAACCTCACTGGGCCCGTGATGCACCCTGCAATTAACAAACGGGGCTCTGGAAGCCAGCTGATTGCGGCATAGCGCAATCTATATCGACATCGACCGTTACTCAATGGATACCTGCAGATAGGCGAAGACACCGGGGCAGACTTCGGAAACGTTGGTTTGGCTTAACAATATCTACTGGTGGGCAACAAGCTATTGAAGGTGTGGAAGGAGATGAGGACTTGTGTTAACAGTGGGACACTATAAGGTTAACTAAGAATGTATCTTGCTTATTTCTGCCGTGAAGCAGCATTGCTGTGTTTCGGTTTGAAGGGTGTGCATGGCGGTAAAATAACAGGCAAATAAGGCTTACTAATGACATAACCTCAAATTGATGGACGCAGGGCGTTGCATCGTAGTGCACGATCGAAACATTCTCAAACTACGAAGCATACTTGCTTTGTATATACTTAATGCTTGCATTCAATAGCGCTCTGCACACGTAAAGATCGGACCGCGCATCGGGACTGCGTTCCAAACCGCAGTCCGATCTGTACGGTTTGGACTGCGGATCAAACCGTCGTGCTAATGGCGCGTAAAGATCGGACCGCGCATCTGGGACTGATCACTGACTTGATGTGCGGTTAAAACTATGACATTTGCCTTCGCGTTGACATGCCAGATCGGACTGTCAGACCCGCGCATCAACACCTACGTTTCAAACTGCGGGTTGAAATAGCGCGTGCTGTTTCCCGCGGTCCGAACTTTACGTGTGCAGGGTGCTAATTACATTTGGTTTTGTATTTAATTTGGTGAAACATATTTCAGGCTTGTAGGTGGAAAAAACGTAAGTATACACCAAGCCCCCTTCCAAGCTAACTATGCTGATGTCTGTGGAGCTGTCATCATACACGTGAGGTGGACCCTGACGACTGCTCATTGTGGGTAAGTTAGTACCAAGTTTTGATGAACTTGATGATGCTCTGAATAAGTTATAACATCTCATCACACTAAGCCTATCCTATCCTATTCGGCTTCCTACTAATATTATTTAAAATTTGTATGGATGGATGGCGTTTGTTACTCTTTTACGCAAAAACTATTAAACGTACTTTGACGAAACTTTACAGTGTTGTTGTCTATACATAAAAATATTATATAAGCTATAATTTATATTGCTAAGATGGTCCATTCGGCACAGAACTTTGCGAGCTCGTCCCTCCATCCCGAATTCATATATGGCCGGTTCCTATATTATACTGTTACCGATTACGCCTCGTTTTCTCCTGAAAAACTGTCAAATTTTCGACGCCTCGTTGTTTATTTTTGACAGTTTTTTAAGGGAAAACGAGGCGTAATCGGTAACGGTATAATATAGAAACCGGCCGATAGACAATAAGAGCTAATTTAGGTTAGGTTATAAGAAGTTATAATGAACTTTAAATAATTTGCGTTATGAAGCAATAGAAATATAGTCTTTTATTTTATTTTACTACCACCGGGATTTGAACCCATGACCTCCGACGTCAGTATCCAACTAGGCCACCACAGCTCAATAAAATTCTAGTGTGTTTTAAACCTATGTATGTACTGTACAACGAGGTCATCCATCACCTGATTCTGTCTTTCCAGGGCAGAAGGCACCTTCATCAGAGCTGGTAGTGCCAATAGACTGGCGGGCATCAAGATCCAAATCCAAAGACATATCATTCACCCGAAGTATATTGGCCAGGGGCAGTTCGACTACGACATCCAACTCCTCAAGCTGTACAAGGAGATGAGGTTCGGAAGGAATCTGAGGAGTGTGGTGATCTGTAAGAGGAAGTGCGGGGGGGTGATGCAGGTGTTTGGGTGGGGATATGAGAAGGAGAAAGTGAGTCAATAAATAATGCTGGATTTTCTCACACAGCATCATTTAGCCTCAGACAAACCTTATTATAGGAACCTGACTGTTAGACTTTTTTTTGTAAATAAATATCTACATATTATACATACGAATATAAAATACACCCAGATCCAAGACAAATATTTGCAGATAATACAAATATTTGACTCGGGTCTGGGTGTATAAGATTTGTCTCGCGGCAGGAATCGAAACCTCTCAGGTGAGGCCTTCGTCCACTAGGCCGGATTGATTTAATTGTCTTGGTATATGCTGGCAATGGGTTTAAAATTATCTATGTAGATTAATAGATAGAATATTCTTTAACAGACCTCACAAACACGACGCTTTGTCGACATTTGTACACTATATTTTTGCTACGGTTTTAAATAATACAGGGTGGTCCAAACTATAATAAAAAATAAAGTAAAAGTTTCAAGTTTCACTTTTAGTGAAATTCTCTAAAAAAAATTTACGTGCGAGATAGAGCGATTTACGCATGAGTCGCGCGTAGCTAATCAGGCTAGCAAAATATGACATACGTCCATAACGATTGTCTCAATACGCGCGTAAATAGTTCGGCAGACATCAATAATTTTTATTTTGTTCGCTTCAAGTTCAAGCTTTGAGTTGTTAAGGAAAAAAGAAAATGAGAAAAAACCCAAAGAAACAACCAAAAAATAAAATAAAAAAATTGTAGTTTTGTATGTAACTTTCCACTTCTGATTATAAATTTATTTATTTAATACTTTATTGCACTTTACAAAAATAAATGCATGAAAGCATTTTCTGCCAGTCAACCTTGACAGGTAAAATGTTGTGGTTGAACAGAAAGTAAGACAAGAAAAATTAAACATAAAAAAGACAATTTTATGTAATAAGTTCACCGGGTCATTTAGTCTTCATTATTGTTTGTACTTTCCCTCCAGCATTTGACAAGTTTCCGAATTAAATCCATAAATTTTTGTTCGTTCGTATTTATATTCCGACGGGTTTCTAGGATCTTAAAAGCTGATAGTGATCCTGACGCTACAACACAATGGCGTATTACATACACTACACACCCCGTCATAATAATGTAATTCTGGCTCTTCAATAGTCATTGTCGGATTCAACTCGGAAACGTTTCGAACGTCTTAAAACCTGCAGTTCACATTGGACCCTGTATATTCTTAAAAAGCACAGATAGATTATAAATAGTATGACTATGCCGTCGGTCCATCTCGATACTGGTCTTCCGACTTTATTAATAAAGTTTTAAAAAATGTTTTAGGGAGACTTCACCACTCAACTGCAAACGATTGAGGTACAACGGGTTTCTAAGCAAGCATGCCAGAATGTACCTAAGCTGTTGCATTATCAAGTCCAGTTGACGTCTAGAATGTTCTGCGCGAAAGGGTTCAAACAAGACGCTTGTCAGGTAAAATTGGATTTGTAAAGATCGAGTTGACTAAATCATCAACTAAAGTGATATGAAACAATGTTCGAGTAGCTCTTTTGATAGGTTAAACTGTATTTTTTTATGGCACGTGAAGACGGAACAAGCACATGGCCCACCTGATGTTAAGTGGTAACCATTACAAAGCATTGCATCGTAGGTCACGCATGTTTGGAACGTGCTCTACCATGCAACCTCCTGCCTCCAACATGATGGCACCTGTAAACTATATGGAACATGATCTGGACATTAGCATGTTCATTTGACGAGTAAATTATACAATTCGCATTTATAAAATCAGAATTTAAAAAACCCTCATCACCAAATCCAATAGCTATAAATTGAGACCAATTCAGTGAATCCAAAACGATATATCTGCTGAATGCTTGTGAGGAGCTGGGTATTCTGCAGATTCCAGGATGTCAAGATTGCCATATTCTAGTAAATTTAATATAATAACAATCAATCAGACATGTAGAAGTTGCTCATATTCCTCAATGAACTAGAAAAGAGCTGATGATCTTCAAAAAACTGAACAAATTTTCTTGAATGATTGCTTAAAACACTCGATCAAATTACCTTTCAAATAAATAATAAACTAAATTTTAATCTGTTGATCCGTTTGAAGAAGTAACTCTTGGCAGAAAGACAGATTAACTTACACGTCAAACATAAGTTTGACCCCCACGCAGAAAGAGAAAACATGAAATGGAATTTCTTACCCCTTGCTTGCAAATAATAGTCATGATTGTTACAGGGAGACAGTGGAGGAGCTGCAGTATCCTCATCAGGTCTGATCGGTCTGTCATCATCATCATTCGGCTACGGCTGCGGGAGGAGTCTACCAGGGGTATACGTCAGCGTCACCGATGCCAGCATTAGAAGGTGGATCAAACACCTGACAGGAGTATAAATCAACCATCAGTTCTGACAGTGACATAGGTAATTAATGTAAATAAATAAATATAAACTCTATAAACATTTTTTATTTTGATGAACGTTGTATTTTTTATTTTGTTTTAAAAAGTTATTTCACTCACATCTACACTAATCTACACTTATAATAATATAATATTACAAAGAGGAAAAAAATGAATTTTGTGTGCGTGTATGTTTGCAATGAATAAACTCAAAAACTACTGTGACGATTTTATAAATTCTTTCACCATTGGAAAGCTGCATTCACCTTGAGTAACATAGGATAAATTTATTGCTAGAAAAGATTATGGATCCTTACTAAAACTTAAGTAACGTAACACAAGGTGTAAAAATGTGCCCTAACCCGTGCGAAGCCGGGATGGGCCGCTAGTGATATTTAATTTAGAAAACTTACAACTTTATATACAGACAGCATAATGATTAATGTATTAAATGTAATGATTAATAATTAATTAATCGGTTGAAAAAATATTTATAGTTTGGGTTGTAATATATATTATAGCACAGTGTGACGGGTCTCAAACAAAATGTATGACAAATGTATTCTACTAACACTAGCTTAGTTAAAGTTTAAGCTCAGCCAATAAATTCTAGCTATATCTCAATGTGAACTATTTTCTACCCAATCCCCATTAAAAAACATCGCGAAACCCAATCGAGATCCCGTCAATTTCGAAAATATCACATCACATTTTTCATCCCCCACCACCCACTGTATATTCTGTTAATGTAATTATATGCGTTAAATTTTGTATAAGTTTCGATAGTGTGAGTGTATGTATGCATGTGTATTTTAACTACGTTGTATATTGGCGTGGGGGGACCCATCCCCCTATGGGGGGTCATGATGATTCGAGTCTGCCTGGCTGCGAGAGGGAGACAGAAGAGTGCATGTAGCTATAGTTGATGACTAGTGATTTTCCCCCGATCTGCATTAAACGGAAAACTCGAATGATTTCGTTTGATGATTTTGAAAATGTTGAGTTTTGACTTGCTCTGAGTTTTGGAGTAAATATAATCCACTGGTGGCGAGATGCGAGTTCGAAACCTATATTCTAAGAAATTTTTGATGACTTGCATATTTTTGTAGATACATTTTTTATGGCCTATGTCAAGCTGTGGACTGCTATAGGCTGATGATGATGATGATTCTTATTATTTTACTTCATCATTATCATCAACATCAACCTGTAGAAGTCTACTATTGAACAAAGTCTTCCACGAAGAACGGAATTGAGGCCTTTCTATTCATCGACTATCATCATCATCATCAACCTATTGCAGTCTACTGTTGGATAGGTTTCTCCAAAGGTTTTTTATTGAGCTCGATCCTCGGCTCGACTATGGTCCACATTTAGGTCAGTCAAATATTCAGTGGCATTAGTGGTGTAATGAGCGAGGTTCAGGTTCGATTTTCACTGCGGGACAAAATGTCTATTTGATCTGCTTATTGTAGTACGCCAAGTTTGAATTCCCAAGAGTTGTTTTAATATATGTACCTGAAACGTAAGAACCATTATCTTGACCGACTTCAATGAGTTCTCAATACGTCGGAATCTTTTTTTTAATACATGAAGAAAGAAAACACATTTAATAAACAAATACAGATAATGGAAGATGAAACTAACAAATGGCTCTGTGACTGACAATTTTCCGGTCACTGGGCTCACCTGATGTTAAGTGGTAACCATTACCTATATAAAAGTACTGCATCGCAGGACACGCTTGTAACGTGTCTTAGTATATATTTTTGATCCTACAAGAACAGTTATAGCAACGCTGCGTGTGCTCTATAAAATGTCATATTTAAATAACTTTTTTTAGAATCTGAGTAAAATAGAAACAAAACCAAAAATGTTGCAGTTGCTACCAACAGAAGCCACTGAAGACAAGCATTCCAGTCCATCACGAGGACAACGCATTATGATCACGGTCTTCAGTTATGAGTTACCGACCACAGAAAGAAAATACTAACAAGTCACTTTAACTTTTCTTTTTTTTTATTTATTATGGGCCAGCTCTTGACTTGGAGGCTTGCGTGGGCAAGGATGAGGTCGACGATGGGGCGAGCTTTCCCAGAAGATGCCATTAACTCTCCTTTTGAAGCCGTTAGGGTCGCAAGTCAATAGAAAAACAGACGCTGACAGCTGATTCCATATTCTCTTTGTAAAAGTCCAGGAACCACAACAACAACACCAGCCGATATCAAGATCTGAAGACCTCATTTACAAACTCAGTTGTCTGATAAGCACCGGTCAAACTTTGACAGTTTGTGAATTTACGTTCTTTGAGTTTCGACAGATGAAATGTCAAAGTTTGCAAATGAAGGTCTGGTGCCAACCATTTTGGTGTGCAACTGAGTTGGTTAATGAGGCCTCGACATCATCATCATCATCAGCCTATGCGTTTATTGCAGACGATCTAAGTAGTGTTAACTTCTGGACATAAGCCTCAACTAATAAGAAGGTAGAAATACCCATAATGGCCACGCTGCAGCGCTGAGCAGGCGGGTTGGGGATCGCAGGGCATGGCTCGCATCGTGGAGGCTGCTGCCCGTTTCGGCCAGGGGATATAGCTTTTCCGGTGTTAGACTGCGCTGTACCCCAATCAGCCAGCTGCAGAGCCTCGTTTGTTTGCAAGCTGCACTACGGGCAGGTGAGGTTGGGTTCCAAATATGGAGTTGTTGAAACCTCTAAGAGATTCCAGAATATGCATTAGAGTTTACAGCCAATCTATAGCGACCAAAGGCTATGGCTATTTGCTATGGTTATGGCTACAGGCTTTACGTTTTACCGAAAAGGCCATAATCCATGCAAGGCCTGCCATTCAATATATTAATATCCAATATTTTTACACTGTATTTGCATCAGCCATGACGGTAGGGTTAGCAGAAACGGAATAATAAATTAGTCACTTTATTTATTATATTTACTAGTTTTTGGTCCCATGGTTTTGCGTGCCACTTGGATACAAAATTTCTGTGGTAATTCAGACTATAATTTAAGTTCATACCAAAATTCATTTAAATCCATTTAAGTTGTTCTGTTGGTGAAGGAGTTACAATTATACTTCTACGTACCTACTACTTTTTGTCTGTGTTATTTAGGTATCTTGGTCTATAACTATATTTAAAGTTTTATGAATCCATTCAATAATTTTCGAGTGAAGTAAAAACAAACCTAATTTTTACATCTTTACAATAAACAAACTTTCGCATTTATTATATTAGTTGGAAAATATCCATTTATGATTTTGCAGAACCACAAAATCATTGCCTCCCATCAAAATTACCAAATGCCCACATTTATTCATCACGAATGCACAATCGTTTGTTTCGCTTCTGTCAGAGTAATCTCGCTCAGCTGTCACTTTAATATTTAACACCCTTTTATGCGAACGGTACTGCAGTTAATAATGACGTATAGAATTTTGCAAACACCCTTTATCGTGGATTACTCGATAGCTGAGTGTGACACCCTGTATACGAGGTGTCTCAGAATATGTTCGCTATTCTGAAAAAATATTACAAAGGAAATCCTCCAAAAAATCAGCATTTTCATTTTGTTTGTTTTTTGCCTTTCGCCATGAGAATTTTTCAATGACCAAAATTTTACGTTACTGTTACGTTGTGGTATGTCAAAATATTCGTACTTCGGAATAAGTACTATTCTATGATTTGGAAGGCACGTTATGATGTTGGTTTCAGATTTTTCGCTATAGTCGATGTAACGCGTGGTCATTGGGAATTTTTTTTACGACGATATGTCAAAATATCCGTGCTTTAGATCTAATAAACGGTCATCAATCCAACTAGTGGCCGGGCGGAGTATTGCTTGATCATCTAAAAACACTGAAGTAACACCTACTCTTAGTCACCTTGTACAGTGAAAAAGATTTTCATGTCGCGTTTCGTATTTACTTCATTATATTTTAAAACAATGAATTGCTTTTGTCTGGCTGTTCTGGCATGTTGGTGGCATGGGTTGGTAGAGTCAATAGCAAGACTTTTTGTTATTCCTACCAAATTCGTGAGAGCTAGTGGCCAACTCTGGTGTCCGAGTTCTTAAGCCACCAGAAGGCCTCCGACATGGCTTAAAGACTGGAAAAGCCGGGACTAACCTCTTAACGTGCCTTTCGCCGTACGGAAGCGCTTAGTTTTGAATGACACTGAATGAATGAATGGTCATCTATCCAAGTCCAAGTGGAGTGTTGCTTAACAATCTTCATCATCATCAGATCTGCTTAGAAATCACGAGCGCTTCAAATGTGTTTTGATTAAAAAAAGATAGAACAGGTGTTGAGTGGAAACCTCTAATCATCATCATCATCATCATCATCAGCCTACAGCAGGTCCACTGATGGTCATAGGCTCGACGCATCCAGCCTCTACAAGTACCCTTTCAGTAAACCACTACCAATACCAAAGGCGAGATACCTCTCGCTTTCTCCTTTAGGCAGAGATGCGGGCTCAAGTCCCGTCTGGTAGGCAAATCAAAAGCATTCTATAATTTGTTTTTTCTTTTGCTTCTTTTGTATATGGCCAATTCAAATGTCGAAGGTTTGTTATCTGTCTGAAGTACTAGTTGGGATACTGTGCCTGGGTATCAAACGGTAGGATGGTAGGCCAGGAGCTATATCATCCACTCAGCCTAGTCGATCTTTATCACATGAAAGACATGGCTAAAACGCTTCGAGCTTAAATAGGAGTATTTTCTCATAAAGGGGGGTGAAAGGGTTCAAACCCACATCTTCGGAACCCAAGCCAACCTCAGCTGCCCCTGTTGCCTGTTAACTAATAAACGGGGCTCTGGTGGCCGGCTGATTGCGGCATAGCGCAGGCTAACACCGGCACAGCTAAATCCTCTGGGCACTGACGAGCAGCAGCGTTGACGGTGCGAGAACCCTGCGATCGCCAACCTGCATCCCCAGCGTGGGGATTATGGGCATATCCCCCTTTATTATGAGAGACCTATGTCCAGAAGTGGACTGATATAGGCTGGAGTGGTGTGGTGTGATATTTTCTCAAAATATTACCTTCACCGTTTGAACACGTGGTATTACGCAAATACATTTTTAGTAATGAAATATCCATGTGCAGGGCTGGGACTCAAACCCATGACCTCTGGTTCAGTCGGGTTATCTCTAGGCTACCATGGCTCTGAACGCTGATTAATGTACATTAATATTCTTTAGTAAGTACATGAAAACACTACTATAGTTTGAGTAGGTAGGTTATTTCACCCCCTTCCGGAAACAGGGGGTAGGTAAGGCACTTAATTACGTATGCAAAACCAGTATAAATCCATTTTAACACATACTTACCATTATTAATATCAAATATTGTATTCTAACGTATGAACTTTACGCACACATAGCGTTTAGAATCTACCAGAAACGCCTACGTTTGAATTTTAATATAACTCGTGAAATCATTATTTGATGATTTCGAGGTGTACGCGAGTCATTGGGGTGGCTTGGGGGTGGTAGGAGCCCTCATCCCCTGCCAGGGTGGCCACTGCAGCGATGCAAAGCCTACCAGCATCAGTGTGGCCGGCGAGGCTCCTGCCGACGCGTGTTTTCCATCTACGCACCGCGCAAAAAAAATAAGCTACCTACCGCGCAAAAATATCAAATACAAAAAAATTACCTACAAAAGTTTATAAGAAAATCAAACGGCCTAAATTTCAAAAAACGAATTCTATAAACCAATAATTTGGTTCGAAATTCAAAATTTTGCGCGCATGCGTCTCTAACGCTCCCGCCCGCCGTCACATTCAGCGATAGTTTTATGCAATAGACAGCAATTCATTTTTTCTTCACAATATAATCAATAGTTTTAAGTGATTCATAACTAATAGTATTCAGCAACACTTGAACTCTGACAATAGACTAATAAACCGGATTAATTTCTACAAACTGTAAACTAGTGTTAAGGCAACTGGAGGGAGTTCAACTCGGATCCATCGTGAAAGGGCTACAATAACATCAACGATCATCCGGGAGGAGCTGCCTAGAAAAATAAAGAAGAAGAGGAGATTCATGGGAATACCACTCAGAATACCATGGAATCTTAGATGCAACCACCAATAAGTTAGATGCGCGAGAAGAAGAAAACCAGCAAGATTTCATAGCAAAGGGGAATCTAGCAAACAATAAATAAAAGCATCGCCATTTGACGATAAAGAAACACGTTTTTTCGCAATAGAACAAGTTTTATGTTTATATCAACCGTTATTATCGAAACCAATAGAAAGGAGATTTAAAACATTTGATTTCTTTAAGTGAATTTAAACAAAACTGGTTATTTTTGGAACTTTTCAATTGATTTACTTTGGGTTTTATATACAAACTCTCTATATATTTAGTGAAAAGTAATTTAGTGAAAGACTCTGGACTATATTTTAAGGCTAAGTGATATTGGAGACTTTTGGCAGATAAGTGATTTTTGGGATAAAATTCGACCAATTTTCATCGTCCGTTCCTGATTGTATGGAAGGTGAAAACAAATTAAGAAAATAAACAAATTGTGCCTTAAATTGGCCTTAAATTATTATAAAAGGTCAGCCAAAAAATATAACAAAAAAATCGAAATTTACCATTTATCTACCTGTTGAAACGACTTCTACATTTGTTTGATAGTACAAAATTAAAATTAATATTAAGACTTAGTTAAATGTTTCCGTTATTTCTATACCTATTACGTTTTTATATGAGTATGTATATATTTTAACGGGCTATAAAAGGGCTTATCATACAATAAAGAAGACAATACTTGAAGAAAAGAAGAAGATAGAGATAGGGAAGAAGAAAGAAGAAGCAAGAAAATAATCAAAGACAAGAAACAGCACATTATAATTGACACTAAACGAAACAAACTGACAAGCACGCCATCTCAAACAATCCAGGTAAGAAGTTTTTATAATCTACCTTGCATATTTCTTATGTGAATTGATACATTTCAGCCCATATTCAAGAAACGAACCAAAACCATTTATTAAAATTTTTGGAGTATTTTGGAGCACAGATTATTTTCTCAGGGATGAATAGGCCCATACTCATGGTAAAGATACAGATCTTAGTCTGTTAACAATAAAGGATAGAAGCCTAAGGACCTATAGAACTTTAGATACTGCTAATTTAAAGAAACAGAATGGGTTACTAATGATAAACCGGTCGCAAAAAAATCATGCAGTATCATCCACGTTGCAGAGAAAAGCGTAATTTGGAAATGGCGTGGCGTCATTACCGCCACAAAATGGATATATCTACTTGTCTCGCTCGCACTTACTGAAATCATCCACGCGTCGCACGAAACAAATTCAGCATTCATTTTCAGATGCGTAGTATATAAAATGTTGTCTGTTATAATAATTTCTTCTATTTTTTTACTCTTATCTTTATTTTAAGATTCAATAAGATTATGAGCTTTGGTTTTGTCCCCAACAGCGTCTTCATCTTCAACTTAAAAAAAATCATCATCATTTTTTTTGAGAAATATTTCTAAGTAAACAACAACATACTATACCGAATGCCAAGAATGGAGTAGAAACATTTGCCTCTAACTTTCGTTTTCGCCAAGTCAAGTTCAGGTTTTGCCGATGACTCGTAAGGGGTCCACTGCGCATGCCCAAGTCATCACAGTCATTGCCCAGCCAAATTATTGATCCCGGCCATGCTGGAAAACTGGAGGGGGGCATCATTTACCACCGTGATAGTTTTCACAACGCTCAATTATGTAGGGTGGGGTGGTGGGTGAAAAAATTTATACATCAAAATGGCGGACTCTGGTGGATTTCGTATTAAAATCTATCGGTTACGCCTCCCGTCCGCTGAATTTATGACGGCAGGCAATATCGATGAGATATTTAATTATAGTCCTTTTGATAAACGAAATTAAGCTTTTTGCGCAAACTTTACAGGACTTGTATAACGGTTTTGGGATTTAAAATTGAGTGGGTTATTTAAAGTTCGGATAGCGGAAATGTTTTTATTGCTTGATCGAAATAATGTTGCATAATGCCATCCTTTTTCTTCAACGGACGATTAGGTTTAAAGAACTGAATAAAAAAGGACAAGAAAAGACGTCTTGAAAAAAAAAACACAAAAGTAAACAAACCAACCAAAAAAATGCTACGTTTTCAAATGCAAAGTACAAATTAGGTCTTCAAAGTATCAAACAGCTTTTAAAATTGTAATAATTACATTAACTATTTGAAATCTAGAATAACATCACATCACATGAATAACAAAAACGCGAAAGTTTTTATGCGTCAGAGTATGTTGTTGTTTTTTGCATAAACTCTATGACGGCTTAACGGATTTCGATGGAACATAGAATACACATAGCTTTTGATCTAAATGAACGTTACAAGCTACTTTGTATGCAGGTAGAGTGTACTACGCGAGCAAAACCGCGGGCTTAAGCAAGTTTAGAAATCTAAATCTAAAACAAGAAGTTCTTCCAGAATGCAATTCCTAGATTTCAAAAGTTTCTTACTCTGAGAAGGTTTTCTATGGTTATTGACAGCTTCTAGAACCTTCTTCTGTGTCCTAGAGACTGCAAGACATGATATTTACGTCAGCCGTGGTGGCTTAGCATACAACAAGTCATTTTTTATTTATTTATTTATAATCACAGAATCAACAGCACTCTGAATATATAAAATTTATGAATAATGTAGACTAATCTTAATGCCAATAATAGATTCGTACTATGTAGGTAGACAAGATTTTTAAACAGTCGTATTCTTAGAGAAAAAGATGGGTAAGGGTTATACAACGAAATTAAGCTTTATTAAGTCATCATCATCATCATTTCCTTTTTCAGTCAACTACTGGGCACTGGCCTCCCGTATAAAGGGGGATATGCCATCCATATCCATACATAATCGCTACGCTAGGTAACCGGGTTGAGGTTCACGGAGCACAACTTCTCGCACCGCAGACACTGCTGCCCGTCGGCGGTCAGAGTATTTAGCTGTGCGGGTGTCAGGCTGTGCTATGCCACAATCAGCCCACCGCCAGAGCCCCGCTGTTGTTAGCAGGATGCCAGGTGAGGTTGGCTTGGGTTCTGAAAATGGAGATTGGAAACCCTTAAACCCCAAAACTCAAAAACTTCTATATTCACTACAAACCTTCAAGTACACTTTGAATCGCCAACTTATTTGATTTACACCAATTACGTAACGCGACCAAACAGAAAAATTGGCAAGAAACTGTGCTTGGCTTATTATTTACTGAGGGAGTTGGAGACAGTTTCATCCCAAGCTCTTTTGTCTTCTAGATAATGAGAAATTGTTTAGCAGTTTTTAGCCTAGGCTAAAAATCATAATCCTAACTTCCCTATCAAATATGAATGCAAAAGAGTGTTTGTTTGTAATGCCATTACGCCATAATTGCTCACTGATCATCAGTAGGCTAGTAAGCCAGGAATACAGAAAAGAAAGAAAGAAAGAAATAAAGAGAGAAAGAAAGAAAGAAGAAAATACATTCATTTTTAAACAGTACAAGACAATGAAATAGACAGGAAAATAACTTAAACTATGCTAATGCATACCGTAAAAATAGGTCCCTATCTCAGCTTCATGCCGCATCGAGAACGCAAGTAGGTACCCACTGGCGAGTGTGTAGTTACATATTAGGTAGGTACCTAGATCAACTTAATTTAGAAAAGGATATTTCATTCAAAAAAATATTGTTCTTGAGGGATAGGAAAATAGTTTTTTAACATGAGTGAAACCATGCTCAAAGGCTAGTCATCATCATCGTCATTTTAGCCGTAATCGACCCACTGCTGGGACATAGGCCTACTTTTAAGCTTAATTTCCTCGATCCTGCGCTAGTCTGAATCAGGTGCCACCTGTATTTCTGATATCGTCGACCCATCTCGCTGGAGAAAGCGGCAGCCCTCGGTCAGCGCCCTGGTCCACCTGTCGTCACTCCGTCTGGCCTAAAACTAGTATTAAAATAAAATGCATCGTTCGTATAATCCGACAGAGGACCAAAGTAATCGACATAGCTCACAGAATTAGCAAGCTCAAGTGGCAGTGGGCTGGTATATATTCCGAAGAACCGTTGGGGTAGACGAGTTCTTCACATACACTACACCACACTACATCCTCTCATACTCACACTCACACTCACTCACTTAAGTACGTAAACACATCAATCAACACCCTCTCTAATTAAAAATTCTATGTAACTTATGTTACATATATTTAAGTAACTTGTAATACGTCTTATTAAAAGACAGCGTTAATCTAATAGCATACCTAAGAAATGGGAAGGAACTGACTTCTAACATACAGCTAACGCTAGTTTAGGAGACAGGGCTTCAACCTGAACTGTACTTATATTGGTTATTTCAATAAAAACATTATCTTATCTTATCTTATCTAGAGTAGAGACCGAGCTTTGGCAAACGTAGTATAGGGCGTTCCCGGCCAGGTGGAACGATGACTTATGGAAGGATGGCTGGCAGAAAGTGGATGCGGAGAGCCGAAACCGGGCTCAGTGTCGCTTACTGGGAGAGGCCTACATCCACCAGTGGACTAATACAGTCTAAAGAAGAAGAAGAAGTATCGTTCATAACGCAAACCACGTAGTCAAGAAGAAAGAACGCAACAAAAAACTACTACGCAAACGAAGTTGCACGCGAGTCGGCTACTTTATAAAAGATGATTAAGTTTTTCCATCGAGTAGTGTCAACTTATTTAATTTGAAATCGCATTACTGACGATCACCTTGTAATGATGCAAGAAGCTAGTTTTTTTCATTGAACATCATTAACTTGTAGGCATTTTAACTTGCCTTTTACATCTTGAGATTATTCGACGTAGGTTCAGGTTTGATTTCCAAAGCAGGATCCATATTGTTTGTTCTTACGCTCTAGATAATTATAGAAGGTACGATTTTGAATGTATTTTTAATAGTCTCTATGGTTTGACCCGGAACTCATAATTTAGACATAAACATAGAAATACTTGTATATTTATTAATCGAACACACAACACAAAAAAAAAAAATACAAAATACAAGTAGGGCTTTTTTTAAAAAACCCGACTTCAAATAAATCATTTCTACTTCTTGCCCTAAAGAATTTTGAAAATCGGTTCACAATTGAAGGAGATATTGGTTATCATAGGGCGAAAATTACAAGTGAGGATGAGGTTTTTTGAGTTTTCCGGAAAAATTACCAATTCCTCAGGAATAAATTATTTATGGGACCACCTGTGAAGTATATACTTTTAAACAAAAAATAATTTTGAAAATCAGTAAACAATTGATGGAGTTATCGGTGATCATACATAAAAAAAAAGTCGAAAAAAAGGTTCCGACGAATTGAGAACCTGCTTTTTGAAGTCGGTTAAAAAGGTTCCGACGAATTGAGAACCTCCTCCTTTTTGAAGTCTGTCAAAAATTTGAGAAAAAGATAACATAAAACATGGTAGAATGTTCCTAGAACAGCAAAGTGGCGTCGACTCAGTATAATATCCACTGTTTTAGCAACAGAAGCTGGTATTCTGCCGAAACCATCATTTCTGATCACAAGTTAAGTTAGGAATTAAAATTATGACATACTAACCTTCTGTTTACGGCATTGTGTCGAAATTAGCTTGTAACAAACTTTATCATCATCATCATCAGCAACCTATAGCAGTCCACTGCTGAACATAGGGCTCCCCCATGGATATCCACAAAGAACAGTCTTGAGCTCTCTCCATCCACCGATTACCTGCAATCTGGACGATAGCATTGGCCCATCTGGTGGAGGGTCTCCCTACACTTCGTGTTCCAGATCGCGGTCGCCAAGAACCTTTATTCCCCAACGTTTATCGGTTCTATGGGCTATATGGCCTGCCCATTGCCACTTCAACTTGCTGATTCTGAGTTCTATGTCAAAAACTTATCCAAGTTTAATTCAAATCCGGTCAGACGTTTCAGAGTTCTTGGAACAAACGAACGCTAATACAAACTTTCACATTTATATGTGTAATTTTGCTCATAATAAAGTGCCTCTCTACAATTTTAAGTTAATTGTAGTGCTTATCAGGGTCCTTAAAGACGAACTTTATTCTCATAAAGGTGGTATCCCTACTTCCTCTTCTTATTCATATGAGCTAGTGGCCTTTGACATGGCTCAGTGACTGTAAAAGCCGGGACCAGAATCTTAGCGTGCCTTCCGAAGATCTAAATGCCCCAAAACGGTCCATCCAAGTAGTGACCGGACGGAGTGTTACTTAACCAAGATAATCTGGAACACCGAAGTAAGCTACGCCACGAGTGCTTCTACCTACTTACTTATGGAAACAATAGACATATTGAGTACCTACGAACTGTCCCGCCAGCAACTTCGTTTGCGTGTATATCACAATATGATCAATGGTTTCACAACGCTTAGATACAAATTTATAAACATTGATTTTTATTTATACAATATTTTATACCCTTGCGGTCCTTAGAACAAAGTTTGATCTCAATTTGATCAATGGTTTCAAATTATTTGACGGACATAGACCGTAGATACATTTTTTGTGTTTCTTATATACGTAAAGATTGAGTACGACTTATTTGACAGAACTTTTAAGCTTTTTACCGGACTGCCAGGGAAGGATTCTGTTTTTCCTTCGCTAGATTCAAAAGTTAGAACCTCACCATAGAGGAAGTAACGGCGGCACCACAAAAGCCTCTAAAACAATATTTGCTTACACGCACGGGTAGCGTTCGCGCGTTTTGTATGCGCACAGGAATGCGAACTGAAGAATGTGGGCAGTAAAAACTGCGCAGGAGTGGTACGGGTGGCATGTTGCTCTACCTTAGTTTTGAGTTATCGTTAAAATGTTGGTTTGTATTGATAAATGGAAAATACTGTTTGGATGTTTATTACATAATCATTTTTTAATACCACCTGTCAGACTGGTTTAAACAAACAGTTAAGTTAAAACCCCTCTTCTGAATAGGGCCGTAACAAAGAACTATGACTAAGGCATAGAAGAACCCTTAAAATTCATTCATGCTCTGAATATCAACTCTCTACTTTCTTATGTCCAATATCATCAGCTAGAAAGGGAGGCATACTTCTCTCAAAGCGACTTCAAATGAGTTCAAAACGAAAATCGTACCAGGGTAAAGAATAAACTGCTATGCAGTTTCATAGAAATGCCCTGGTACGAAGTTGCACCAATCGCATTGAGATAAAGTATGCATCCCTTTCTAGCAAATGATATATGGACATAAGAAAGTAGAGATCAGACGTATGAGTTGACGTTTAGAGCATAGTGAATTTTAAGACTTCATTTAGTTATCTTTTGTATCTGTAGGCCGTAGTAATGCTGTACTGTATTTCAACTTCACTTCTTTATTCAATGGCTTTTGGAATAGTTTTACTTAATCTTGCAGGCTGCGGCTTTCAACATGCAAAAAAACTCTGCTCCAAAGATAAACCTTCACAAAGATTTTTTTTAGAGAATAAATTACTCTACTTTCGTTTCAAAATAGATATAAGCATCAACTTTATAATTTTTTTTTACTAAAATAGGCTGTTTTAGTGTGGGTACACTAACGAAATTTCTTACATGAGTAGAATACATACTTTTCAACTTGTGGTATTTATTATAATAAAAACTTAAAATCAGCCTTTAGTCTTAAATAAAAAATATACATATAAACGTAAATACATACATAGATTGCTGAATAATCAGTCACTTAAATATAACCTTTACTTTTGGTTTTATCGTAATCAGGTGAAACTGGTTTCAACCTCCATCTTTGAAACCTAAACTAACCCCTACTGCCCGTGGTGAATCCTTCTGAATAACAAAAGGGGCTCTGGCGGCCAGATGATTGTGGCATAGTACAGCTAAATTCCCTTGATGGGCACCAGCGTCGGTGGTGTGAGAAGATGTGCCTACGTTGGGGATCGCAATCCCCCACCTGTATGCTTAGCGTACGGATTAATGACCACTTCCTTCGTCTTAATAGGGAAGGCCTATGTCCAGCAGTGAACTGAATAGTAAAAAAGATGTGTAGCAGAGCATCTTTCGATCCATCCATTGAGCATACATCGCGTCGATTTCCCTACACCATAATATCATGTTTTTGTCAAAGAAAAATCCTTCTTATTACATTACGGCGACCGTATGTCGTGTCATCTCAGGTTTTGCAATCATTTGTATTATCGATATGTGCGGAACCAGTCGTGAGGGGTTTCGTTACAGCGATTTCATTTGTGGAACTCTATTTTAACTGTACGGGAATCGGGTTGAACGTCATTTTTTGTGTCATTTCCTAGTAATGACCTCGTCTTACGTCGTTGGTCGTCAGTGATTAATTCATTCATTTTTTTATTCAATAGCATCTGGGAGGTATAATTTCCACAATTTATCGTTGCATATGGCTTATAAGTCCAGTCGTCCAGTCTTCAGTCAAGTCCTGTTCTGCTAAAGCAAAGGCGAGTAACAAAAAACGATAAGCGAAAAATGTTCTTCATTAGAGAGAGAGAGGGAGTTGATAATCTAATACAACATAATATAATTAAGTAATTTATTTATTAATATAATTTATAGTCAGAAAAACACTAGAAAAATTGCAGATACGTCGTTCAAGATGGAAAAAAGGGTCCTCTCATCAGTGTTTCAGTGGCCTTAGTGTATTGATTATCAAGATTAACTCATATTTATTTCTCGAATGTTGCTCAGAATAGTCAGAATGAACTACTATCATCATCATCATCATCATCATCATTAGCCTATAGCATCCACTGCTGGACATAGGCCTCCCTTAATAAGCACCATTGCACCCTGTCCTCAGCTTGACACATCTAGCTTCAACCAGCAGCCTTTCACAGATTGTCACTCCACCTGGCCAAAGGGACAGCCCGATCTTTTATCGTCACAATAGTATTATAAATGCGAAAGTTTGTGTGTGTATGTATGTTTGTCCCTAGTCCCCCTCAGCACTGTAACGGCTGAACGGATTTGTATCAAACTTGGAATATAAATAGTCAGCGACCTGGATTAATAACACATTATCCCGGTAGTATACCAGCAAAACCGTAAGCGGAAGCTAGCTTAATTTAAAAATCAATTGCCGTTGCATATCTCGAAATGGCTGGAATGATATGATTTTTTTTTGTCCACCTTAATACTGGTTTCGATATGGAATAAAAATATTTAGGCAAAACCCAATAGCTGAAAAATAAAGTATATATATTTTAAAAACACGTAGGTACATTGCGCCCTGTTCTCATTAGAGGAGAGGATGTCCAGCAGTGGACTGCTATAGGCTGATGATTATGATGACATAGGTATATCAAAACGATATTCTTTTATTGGTGTAGTTTGCTGTTAACGCGTTGAGTGCGGGCATAGCGACACGACAGAGACGAGATGCGAGATATTGAGTTATGGTTTTCAAAACTCAGTGTTAATCAATTTGAAGTTCTCTTCCTATAAAGCTTAGTAAGCATCAATTGAGGATACTTGAGGTAGTCAGGGGCAAGTTTAAACGTAACGGTATACCTATGCAGCTTTAGCAACTCAAAGAGGAGTAAAATAAACCTTTTAAGAAAAAACAAAACAAAAAACAAACATCGACACCAATTCACCATTAAGAATATCTACAGATATTGCTCAGTACGCAAATCTATTGAGGATACCATAAAACGGTAGTCTGAGGCCAGTCCAAACATAGAATTTGGTACCCTCATGCCCACTTTTTGCAAGTGACGGGTTGCAAGCCTGTAGAACACTGACTTATCGTATGCCTTCAAATATTAGTTCTAGGATATGGCAGTTCTCTCATGATATTTTCCTACACCATTTGGAGCACGTGGTAAAAACACGCCGCGCTTACATTTTTCAAAACAAAAAATCCATTGGTTTCGAGCCCACGACCTCCGGATCAGAATTCAAGATACAACTAGGCATTACAGCAACCTTTTAAGTAGTATTATAATTAAAATGTTAGAACAGTAACTGGACCACAAAACAGTTAATACCAGTTTACCGTAAGAAATAAATAGATTACTATTTTCTACTACATTGTAATATTGCAATAAACTTTTTTCTAGGTTATGTTACTGAGCATTTTATATATAAAATAATCATTATATTATAATTATAGTAAGTATCAAGTTTAATTTATAGTAAGAAATGTAATATACATTAATGTAACGAGTTTACAATTAACCAAAGTGGAATAATTATATAATAGTAATGATAAAAGTCTGTATTGAAAACGTAATGAGCAGCGATAAATAAAAGAAATGTACAAAAGGAGGACTTATTGTAAAAGCATTCAACCTTTCCTGGTAGAAAACAAGGTTGGTGTGCTAACTGAACTAGGAATATAATAAACTTTTTATTTATAATTAAAGAAAGGAAAAAAAATGTAGGTACTGAATAGTAACTCTATGCAGATAGGAGATAAATATTCAGTTTTAGAAAATAATGTTTGTCTAAGCGTTTGGTTTTATCGTATAACACGGTTTCTTCCAGAATGTGCCTATTTCTGCCGTGAAGCAGCAAAGTTGCGTTTCGATTTGAAGGGTGTGCGTGCGGGTCAAATTAGTGGCACATGAGGCTTAACACCTTCATACCTCAAGTTGGACGCAGGCATCGTAGGTCATGTACCAAATATCTGTGACCTACGAACCAATGCTTTGTTATAGGTAATGGTGGGCCATGTGCTTGTTCCATCACTAGGTATCATAAAAAAAACTATTAAAATAACAAAAAAATAATAATACCCGTAACAAATCAAATCAAAACATATTTTTTCCTTTCAGCTTCACAAACTAGTACCTAATTCACACGTTATAGCCATATTAGACATAAACTTGTGAAGTAAAGGCTCTTGTTCAAACAAAAAAAGAATTTCGAAAATCGGTCCACGATTGACGGAGAAATCGGTGCTTATACCTAAAAAAAAGATTCCTCCTTTTTCGAAGCCAGTTAAAAATAAAAAGATACTAAAAACACAATAAAAATACAATAAGAAGAGAATATGCATAAATAGTACCTCAATGGAGTAATGGATCAAGAGTACACAGTATCCACTTTCGTCCATTGCCTCATGAAGGCAACATCCCCTTCAATCGTCTTCGCTATCACGTGCAGAATAGCTATTGGTGCTACCCCGCCGCATCATAGACACTGTTCTGTAACTGTTAAACAGAAAGAAAAAAAGAAAGAAAAGAAAGAATATTCATTTTTCAACCCACAATGCACACAGAATAAGTAAGTAGGTTATACAGGTACAGAGTTGGTTGGTTATAAGTAGGAGGTACACAAAAACAAAAGCATATTAAAAATAAACCAAAAAGTATAAAAATGGGCACTAAGCATTATTTCGCATTGCGTGGGGTCGAAATGATCCCGTCTCAGCTGGTGCTGCACTAAACCTAGGCAGGAATGGCGCAGCGCTGGTTTTCAGACGCGATCGAAACTTAAGTGTGAAGCCACGAACATACAGCATCAATAGGTAATTTTTACTCACTGTTGGTAGATGGAGTAGGCTTCAGCACCTATACCATCCTCTCAGCCTAGTCGGCCTTACCACCAGGAAAGACATGCTCAATACGTGTGGAGCTGACTAAGTGTCCTCATGATGTTTTTGTATCATGGTATCTATGGGGGGGTCCAACCTCTATCTTCGGAGCCCAAGCCAACCTCTGCTCGTGGTATACCCTGCTAACTAACAAACGGGGCTCTGGCGGCCGGCTGAATGCGGAATAACGCAGCCTAATACTAGCACAGCTACATTCCCTGGCCACCGACGGGTTCTGTGGTGAAAGAAGGTATGCTCTGAGATCCCCAACCCTTATGGCCAGCGTATTTATCATGGGCATATTCCCCTTTTTATTAGAGGAGACCTATAATCAGTAGTAAATTGATATACTGCCAGTCGGCTGCGAGAGATGTAGCTGTGCTGGTGACAGGCGAAACTTATGCAGCAATCAGCCAGCTGTTAGAGCCCTGTTTGTTAATTAGCAAGGTACACCATAGTTGGCTTGAGTTCTGAACATAGACCCCAACTCCTTTGACCCCTGACAATCAATGCAAAGTCTTGAACCTTAGCCTTGATCTAGAAGCATAAAACTTTAAGGAAATATATACTCCTCTTATACTACTATAAGTATAATATATATTATAAGTATATACGTGGATCCCACGGGGGATCCAGCTAGTTTTTAGGATTCGGTGCCCAAAGGGTAAAAACGGGACTTTAGTACTATAACTCCACTGTCTGTCAATCTGTATGTCTGTCACCAGGCTGTATCTCATGAACTGTGATAGCTCAACAGTTGAAATTTTCAAAGATGATGTATTTTTATTGCTGCTATTAAAAATAATAATAAAAACAAAATAAAAAAATATTTAAAGGGGGCTTCCATACAAAAAACGTGATTTTTCCCCTCGTTTTTTGCTCGATATTAAGAACGGAAACAGGTAGACATTTGAAATATTTACAGTAAATTAAGTTGTATATTCACTTCATTAATAAATTAAAATAAAATAATTAAGGGGGCGCCCATATATGTATAGATAATAGAACGGTACCCTTCGTGCACGACTCGCACTTTGCCGTTTTTTTATACCAGCTTCTGCCTGTATCTATTCTCGTGTGGTACCAAGATAAAAGTAACATATGTGTTATTCCTGGTCTAGAACGACATATATGCAAAATTTCACCACAATCCGTTCAGTAATTTTGGCGTGGAAGAAGAACAAACATACATTTTGATTTTAGAATTTTAAATAATCTTACAGCTTACACTTACCGTCCTATTCATAACAGTTCTATAAACCACAGATAGCTAAAATGGCGTTAAAATATCATGTCAACGCTTTTCATTTAAATGCCAGGGACAAGCTTACTGTATCGAGTTTTATAAAATGATATTTGTTTATGAAAAGGGGGTTAAGTTTCAAACTAATAAAATGCATTTTAGGTAGAGATGTATACTGAAGGCCAAATAAAAGTTTCATAAATATAGTAGATAGGGAGAACTTTTCCCAAAATTAATTGTTTTGGGTATAATCAATAAGTATCGCACCAAACATAACACCAAAATAGGTGTAGCCAGTCGAGTTAAAAATCGAATTCCTAACAAAAGTACTAGGCAACTACTATTTTATTCGAAAAATAAATCGAAGCCACAACAGACATAACGGCCAAGATTTCTAACATTCGCCGCGTCCTAGAAAAGACGCCCACGAACCAACATTTCTTTCTACATCTAATGCCAGTATACCTAACTAAAATTCATAGTGAAATAAGCAAGAATATAGCGTCAAAAAAGTTTCTGCATAACCAACTTTTTTATCGATACAAACTTACACCGTATTTAGGATGATATAAAGCTTGGAATGGAAGAAAGGGGGGAAGGCTCTATGTCGTTTTGGAGGATAGGCAATCACGGCTGTGCAGGCCAATGCACGATGCATACAACTAACTAGTGCTGGACGTTGCAAATAACGGTTTGTAGTGTTGGGACTACGACGCTATTTGTAACGTTTTTGGTGATTTAGCGCTATTGTCTTTACAAGAGAATTTTTTTGAGGAAGAGATCTGAAAGTAGTTCTGAAAGTAGAAGAAGTTTTATAAAATAATTTATTTTGTTTTGATTAACCCCCTTACTTATAAACGCTACTTTAATTTAAATGTTGCTAAAGTTATCCCTGTCACTGTTTGTCAATATCCAACGGTAAGAGATGGCAATCGTTTAAGCATCGTTTATATTTTTACAGATTTTTATAAGTAAGGCCCTTAATCTTAATGTCGTTATATTTTTTTTTAGATTTAGTGGCTATCTCAAATACGTTTAATAGAAACAATTGAGCCCACTTTGTCTCAAGTTTTGGGGTGTAGTAAATAGTTTATTTTATCAGCTTAGCATATATTTATTTGTTTAAATGGCATACAAAATGCAGTCTGAAAACTTATTTTCATTGTAAAACTATACTCAAACTGATAAAATAAGCACACGGGGTATAATGAGTGAGTTTCTGTTCATTTTAGATCTATCCTGTCTACAATTTCAAAGATTTAGAAGCATGTTGCACCACATACTACTTTACTTTCTACAATTTTAATTAAAAACCTGCTATAAAAAACGTTGTAAATAAGCAGTTACTAATAACGTAAAAACTAAAATGGTTTTCGTAACCTGCGCAAACGCAGGCCGTCTATGCCTGTAAGCGCTCAATATAGACTAAAACATATTATTATATGCAAGACGTTTCTTGTACTACGCTAAATCTAGGGATGGCCGTGTTATCGATATTAGGAAATCGATAAGTTATACAGCTTTAAAAAGCAAAGCCGCGCCTATTAATTCCTATAATACCTACTAACTTTCGTTTTGTATGTTATTATGCTTTAATGTAGAAATAACTTTTAAATTTTTATCTTAAACTGCAATACATAATAAAACATGGAAAATAATATTAATAATTAGTAACTAATGTTGTTTATCCATAATCTATGAATTATTGTAAAAAAATCGTATCTGTGCCTACATATTTAAATATTATTTTATTACTATTGTAAATTGTTTTAGAAAGACTCACTACCTTGACATAAATTTAATTAAATAGGTAATACTGAGTGTTTTGAGAACCTATCATTTCAATTATTTATGCAAACGTTAATCATAAGAGCACTAAACACGGAAAGCAGCTTTTCAATTAACTCTAGAATTTATCCCTTAGAATAGATAAGGTCTCAAAGTCTAGATTCTAACTCCTAGCGCAACCCTACGCCCCGCAGGCAAATATGAACGAATGTAAGTTGACTTAGAATAAGTATGTTCTGCAATCGGTCGCCAGTGTTAGATCATAATGTGTTGAAACTGCATGTGCGCGCAACACTAAGGACTTGCAACAATGAAAACGTAGTTTCTCGATAAATTTGAATTAGGAACGTTGTTTTAGCTGAAGATGGTAAAGTTTTATCGATTTTTTTCGGTCCGTCGTCGGCGCCGCGGCGAAAGTCGATACCCGAAAATGTGAATGTCAATCACTAGCGGTTTTTTGTGTATATTTTTTTTCTTAAAGTTATTACCGCGTTCAGATCTGTGAAATTGAAAATAAAAATTGCGCAGTAAAAATCGTGCGCGTTGCGAAATTTTGGCGCGCTCTGAGTTTTTTGGAAGACGTTTTAGTAATGTGAAAAGGACTTTTTGTGAAGTGTACGAGGATTTTGAGGTTAGTTTTTATATTTATTTTATCTATTTATAATCTATTGTTTTAAAAATAAATTCACTTTTTGTAGAAAACTTCAAAATCAATTTAATAAATCACGTTAGGTTGGAACTACATCGAGAATATATCTAAGCATTCTCTTTAGTTAAACAATAGGTTTACGTAAAATTATCGCCGTTTTATTCGTCACCGCAGGCAAAAGACACGATTTTTATTTTGTAAATTATTAAATTTTAGTGCTTTATTGAACGAAATATAATTGTACGAAAATACTCTTTATCTAAGTTGATACTAAGATCTATGTTAGAAACCTTCTAATTTGGGTTCCGTAATAAAAAATATAAAAACTAAAACGGGTATAAGCCTTGAAAAGCTTGTAAAAAATACTCGTAAACTACGCTTAGTCTAAAAACGTACATTCTAGAGACAATATTTGAATAGTATATCCCTACTATTTGCATAGTTTAGAGGTGCTGGTGCATTATAAAATTATTTTTCTAAATTCCATCCCAAAAGTCATCTGGGATTATTTTGTATTTAAATCATCCACAAGGAGTTTAATCATAAAACAAATCATGGCAATATATTAATTTTCATAATGATCATTATCAGCTGATTTGGAACCGATGCTGGGCAAAGAACTTCTTTTGATATATATCTTAAGTACGTGCTATTAAAAAAATAAATATTACTGTAAGACTGAACACAGTGGAATAGTGGTTAATGACCCTAGCTTCTGATCCTAAGGTCAAAAGTTCGAATCCCGTTTGAACAACGAATTATTTCCGCAAACTTGAGTTAAGATAATTAACTATTAGTGTTATGTATAAAAGTTTGAATGCATGAATACTGTAACTATTTTTGCTTAGTGCTTAAAAAGTAAAAAAATAAGAAATAAAAATTTGGTGACCAAAATTAATTATTAAACTAGTATTGTTACTGTTATAGAATGAAACAGTATTCAAAAATATGCTTTGTTTAAAAAAAATATAAAAAAACTGGTTATCCAAAAAAAAAAAATTAATAAACTCGTACCGTAACTGAATGAAATAGTTAAAAAAAAGTTCTAAAATTAAATTAAAACATAAAAGCAACAATCTGGTAATCTAAATAATATGAAAAAACAATTTGACTTTCAAATAAAATATTTTTCCGTTATTGATGGTGTAATTTTTATCATTGTTCTAGAATAAAAGTTTTCTTAGAATGTCTGCCACCTTTTAAACGGTACCTACAAATTATTCGTATTAGAACAGATGTATAAATAATTTTACCATGTGTGTGTGTAGTAGGTACTTACATAACATTTATACACTGGTCTATGTTTGTGTATTAGTGTCTACAGAAACCTAACATAGGTTTAACGACATTATTAACCAGAGTTTCTTATCAGTTTATCGAATAAATCATATTTTTAAATATTTATTTCAAAACAAATATAAGATCATTATATGCACTGGTGTCTAGATAAAACTAAAACATAGACCAATTAGACCTAACATAGGTTTTGTGACAAAATAACCAGATTTTCTTATCAGTTTATCAAATAAATAATAATTATTTATTTAGAAAAAATTATAACATAATTATAGCATGGCCAAAACGATGCTATGATTATTAGTATACGTGATAATATAAGGATTAGTAAGGTAAAGTAACAGTGGGCTGGCCTTATCTGCCAAAGAAACTATAACCGTTGGGGTAAACTAGTTCTTGAGTAGAGACCGCGGCTCAGCAAACGTAGTGTAGGACGCCCTCCAACCAGATGGAGTGACAATTTGCGAAAAGCTGCTGGTAGAAGCTGGATGCGTCGAGTTGAGGACAGGGCGCAATGGCGCTCATTAGGGGTAGCCTATATCCAGCAGTAAACTGCTACCCTATCAGCCTATAGCTGATCAACCTATAGATGATGATGATATAATAATATGCATAAGTAATAATAAGTACAATACATATGATAATAATATGGATATGTAAGCTAAGAGGCACATTAAAAGGTACCTAAACAGGGAGGTATATATCTATCTACTTATGTAAGTAAGAATATAATCCGATAATACCTAGTTTAATAAGATAAATCCTATAATTTATGCATAATGCAAATCACTACTTTATAGTTGATAATTAATTTAACGATATTCTCAGCTGGTATTTTTCAATTCGTTTATTTTTCCTCTGCGATCCAGTTTAGATATTATGTTTTGTAAAAAAAACTGAATATTATTATTATTTCATATTATTACATTTATAATAACATTTACCTACAAAAACTAGGGATGGTATTGAATTAAAATTATATCTGTCTTATTGATCTTGTGCATGGTTCTGAGTATTTGCCTACTAGTAATCTTATAATATTATAATATTATATTCTCATATTATTATAATAAACATTGACGTTACAGTAAGTGACGTTATAAGTACAGCAACATGCATATGGCAAAAACTGAAAAACAAAGAAGTTTTCAGATATTCCAATAATTCCACTAAAAACTACGGAACCCAACAGCTTTTTATCATAGGCCTATCACGCTTTTAACAGATTTTAAAACTTTTGTGCAAAAATCTCGAGCCTAAAAATACAGACAGACTCTAAACAATGTTCATAGATACTACCACACCTAGACACCACACCATCATTATATCAGTCCACTGCTGGACATACTTTGACCTCCCCTAATATAGAGGAATATGCCTATATCCCCACGCTATAGAACTGAACTAGAATCGAACCTGCAACAATGACTAAATTTGTTCACTATGCCAGCTGTAAAACTCATGTAACTATTAAAATACTCGTAAAGATCTCAATTTTATTGAACGAAAAATAATAAAAAACAATGTAAACGTACTTACAGTAAATTCAACACTTTATCACTTTTGAAAAAATCACAAATCATCATTAAATCATAGTATTATTCTCAAACAAACATTAATATAAGTCGTTATTTTACAAAAGAATAAAATAGTCACATGTACATAGAAGTGAAATTCCGATAGATCTATGAAACTACAAATAAAATAACATAATTATGATACCAAACCGATTTGCGAAGGGCTGCTGGTAGAAACTGAATTCGAGCTCAGGACAGGGCGCAATGGCGCTCATTAGGGGGGGCCTATGTCCAATAGTGGACTGCTATAGGATGGTGATGATGTTAACGACACCCAACACTCACAGACATAGCCCTACACTACGTAGGGTTCTTTCGTGTATCGTCATTTCAGCGTACTTTTAAAATACCTTGTTACAATAATGAGAGAATGGCATTGGTGCTGGGTTAGCCAACTCAATTTTGATAGAAACGAAAACCCATTGGTGCACGGCCGGAGTTCAAACCCATCCACTAAGCCACCACGGCTCTGTTACCCCGAATAATCAAATCTAAAAGGTAGGTCAGGTCAGTTATTCCAGTTCTAAAATGAAATTGGTGCAAAATTTTAGCTCAATTTGTTCTGTAGTCTTAGAGTGAAGGAACATTTCACATTTTTTTTATTACTTGTTCAGATTTCACAAACTTAGGTATGCCTCTTAATCTTCTTCGTATGAGAGACCAACTCTGGTGTCGGCCTGTTAATTATGATTGAGGAGTACATAATGTCTTACCTACATTTATTTGTATTAATAATGACGGAGTAATTTAGAGATGCGTTTCTATATATTTACTATTTTATACAGCTGGTTTTCTTTACCTCGTTCACAAACAGATGTCATATGGAAAAATTATAAGTCGTGAAAAATACTAAGAATAGTTCTATTGATGTATGCATGTAACGTTTTATAGCTAAATAGTTTAAACCGTTTCCTTCTGATTACAAACTAACAAGACAAAAAAAAAATATCTTCAATAAGTTTTTGTATCAACTGACCAATATTTGAAAAAGTCAATGTCGGTTTTTTTTAACTGCGATTTTGTAATTATATTCGATGCTCGATGATTAAATTGTCAGTTACCCACTATCTGTTACATAGTTTGAAAAAGGTATGCGTCATTAATCTATAGATAAACGGGATATTTGTTTTACAATTCAAAAGGAAAAAACGGTGTTTCTTTTAGTCATAATTATGTCTTGTGTCTTATAAAAGGCTTATTAAACCACGCGGTATTCAGTCTGTCCTAGTAAGACTGTCTTACTAACGAATTAGTCAAGCCTAATACAGAGTTAGTGGCTTACTCTTATTATACTACGCTAAGTATAAGAATGGAAAGAATAAGCTGGGTAGACAAAGTAACAAATAAAGAAGTTTGAGTAGAGTCGCCGAGTATGTTGAAAAATATAGAAAACAGAAGAGGATTGATGCTTGAACACCTTATAAGACATGAAAACTTTAAACGCAACATCATAGAGGGAAAAGTAGAAGGAAAGAGAGGTAGAGGAAGACCAAGGATAAGTTATATGAGCCACATGAAAGAGAAAGTTGATGTCATGTCGTAAAGGGAAGTAAAGGAGGCTGCTTTGGAGAGAGGCAGATGGAAGGAGCTGCATCAGTTGTGCCGACAAGAGCACAGCTCTTAAATAGATGATTATGAAGTGTAACACAGTCTTACTAACACAGAATGAATACCACGTGGTCTAAGAAGATGAAACGAGACACAAAACCTATTAGCTGGAAAAATTTGACATGGATGATGCGCTTTGAAAAAGCTCCTTGGTACACCTTCTCTGCAATGATGACTGCCTGAAACTCTAATTTTTGTTTAAATTGTTAGCAAAAATACCTCAATGATGTCCAGATCCTAGTGGACTATAAGTAGGTATGGCGCTTTATACAGTAATAAATTATGACGATGATGATGATTATAAATTTTACACAGCACACGTCTGCTGGCCATCGCAGAGCAAACAAGAAGAAAAAGAGATTAACAAAAATCATAGATCCTAACGTTGGCATAGACAATATGTATAAAAAACCTGTGTAATAGAAAGGCTCAGGGAGTTTCACTATTTTAGGAGGGCTTGACAAAAAATTACAAACGTATATCAAAATAAGATTTGACAATATAACTGAATCTGTTATGATTTCTAATTTCCTGTTTCCCAGTTTAAAAAATACTATTTCAAAGGTTAGTTTGAATTCGTGTGCTATTTCGAAAAAGGGTAAATCTACACCTGAAAAGATTTGTTCAAAAACTTTCGAGATTTGTAGTTTTTCATTGAAAAACGGCTTATATAATTTTACTCAAAAACTTTTGAGGTAACCTTAGATACAGCTAATTTTGTTATCTTTGTTCTTGACTTATTGATGATGATAACTGTAGCTCTGTACTCAATTTTAGGCTGCCACACACTATACAAAGCTAAAGCTAAGCTACGTATGCTTAAGGTAATATCAATTTTGTACATCAGTGTCTCTGTTTTTTTATGTGACTATATTTGTTAAATAGGTAGTTCTTGTTTAGCTTATAAAACGTTTTGGCTTAAGCTGTTAGTTTTATAAAAATCTGAATATAAATAAATAAGTTTTTGGATAAAAGAGGAAGGATAAAAGTTTAAGATCACGTGTTTTAGCTGAGGCTCTTATAACTTATTAGTAACCATCGTCCAATACTACCCCTTTAGGGTAACATACTAATTCAAACATACATAAAGTCACATCTATTTCCCAGAGGATTAGGCAGATACTACCGATCTCCACTTGCATACCTCATTTCAATCATCATTCTTGCATACCTCTTTTGCATTTTTCACTCTTATCACATTCATAAATGCTCGTCAGCTTAGGGTACTCTTGCCTTTTTCCAGGACATCTCTGATGTTGTTAGAACGTTCGAAGTCCTTCCCTGCCAACTGTCCAATTCACACTCGCCTCATACTTTTCCGTCAAACTTCTTTCATCCTCAATCCTCGAATTCACACTCACCCTGTAAAAAGGAAGTCGTGATGTTGTTTGTTTTGTTTTCCATCTTTTTCAAAGAAATCTCATCTTCCTTCCAACCCACACATACAACCACGCACATAGAGATATACAACATATAGCTATAGTAAGTTACGTAACATGACTTGAAGGCAATAAGTTGTGGAGCGCCTATTATGCATACGTGGATGCCTGGGTATGTGTCCATTGCACATGGACGATTTTTTGCGTCGTGTCAGTATCGACTCGCGTTTTCATCTGCCATCGATTAGGTATCGTGAAACTTCTTATCATCATCTTGAACAACAGACAGGATTTGCTTGCAACTTGCGAGGTTCCCGAATTAAAAGTAACTTTGATTTATTCCTGGTCTAAAGCTTTTTTAGGTCCTAAGTTTAATCTTCGTTCAGTAGCTTTCAATCAATCATTTATTTGTTTGCAAAACGAAGAAGTGTCTTAAGCAATCATTATAAGATTGATAGAACATCATAATCATCAACGTTATAATTATTACCTTTTATCTTGTTTGAAGCATAGTTATGTTATGTAGTCATTGTCTTAAAATAGGTTTATTTGTTGAATAAAATAAAAAACAATATGAAATAACGGTCTCTATCACAACAAAGTATATCATGTTTGGATGAAACTTGGAATATACATAGTATATTCAAGAATACATTGGTTTTTACCGAAGCCGTGGGTGGAAATTTATTCTAAAATAATTTAACAGGCAGTTACAGATGTAACTAAAGATTGAGAAAATCAAGCCTTAATTAAAATTATTTTAAATAATAGATTATTTCACGGAAGATACAATGGAAACATACAAAAGCGGATTGCCCAGCTCAATACATACAAATTTACATACATTTTAATAAAACTAGTTGGAAAAATGCTGCACTCAATACCGGGAATCGAACTGAGATTTCTTGATAAAAATACTTGCTCTATGCTAGTACCGTTTGGTACCGTTTCAAGAGGCTGAGAACGAATTAGATGCTTTTAAAGATGGCTCGAGCTTTTAAATAAATATAACCACTTTTTTATTTTATTTTTAGGGTTCCGAACCTCAAAAGGTACATAAACTTTATAGGACCACTGTTTTGTCCGTCTGTCTGTCTTGTTCTGTCAAGACCATTTTCTTAGAAGTTCCTGCTCTATCGAAGTTGTTTAGTTTATCCAGCCATCTTGTTCTCTGTCTGCCGCGGCGCCGCCTAGCGTTCTCAGAGTTCCACTGGGTTGTTATCTTAGCCCATAGCGCCCTGCACACGTAAAGATTGGACCGCGCATCGGGTCTGCGTTCCAAACCGCAGTCCGATCTGTACGGTTTGGACTGCGGATCAAACAGTCGTGTTAATGGCGCGTGAAGATCGGACCGCGCATCTAGGACTGATCACTGACGTAATGCACGGTTAAAACTGTGAGATTTGCCTTCACTTTGACATGCCAGATCGGACTGTCAGCCCCGTCATCTACACGTAGGTACTTACGTTTTGGAGTGCGGGTTGGAATGACGCGTGCAGTTTCCCGTGGTCCGAACTTTACGTGTGCAGGGGGACGCGCTCATGAGTCCCACAGATATGACCAGCCCAGCTCCATTTACGTTTCGCAACCTTTAGAGCTAAATGAGCAATTTGGGTTTTGGTTGAGTTCTCTTCTTTATTATACAGAAATAATTATTGATGCCGTCTACGGCGCAGTGGGGGAAGGCTTTCTTCAGGTTTTTTATCATCCACCATACACCACACCGATCTATCAGTCCACTGCAGGCTTCTAATAAAGGGGGATATGCCCGTAATCCCCACTCTGGGCATGTGAGTCGGAGATGGCACAACTTCTTGCACCACCAACGTACTTACTTTTTTGTCATATTAAAGTTAAATTATATAATTTTTATCCTATACTTATAGGAGAAAGTTTGTTAGGAACTGAAATTTTAAATATTATGTAGTTTTACACCTGGAATAACACATCTAGGCCGGTTCTATCTGTAATATCATCTATCCGGGTACCAAGCGAAGCTCTGGGCGAAAGCTAGCATAAAAGAAATCTTCGCTTCGCCTAGCTTGAAATACAGGACAGGCACAGACAGGATGTTGGAACACATCCAATTCTCGCTCATACAAACATCTGTATGGTTGACGTTAACATGATTTCTACTAGTAAAAACTGCATTAAATATTCCTTGCACCTTTTACATTTTTAATACATTTTCTAACCCGACGCACGTGTCGACGAACAGTCCAATAAAAATCGGTCGGCAATACAGAATGATGAATAGGTCTTCGGAGAACAGTTGCCGAATCTCGTGGCGTGGCTTAATTTGGTGCTCTTAGCAGATCACCTTGGTTAAGCTACACCCCGCCCGGTCACTACTTTGATGGTGACCGTTTAATCGTATTTAGATCTGATAGCTTCCGTGCTTCGGAAGGCACGTTCACATGTTGGTCCCGGCTTAAACAGTCGTTAAGCCATGTTGGAAACCTTCGGGCGGCTTAAAAGCTCCGACACCAGAGCTGGCAACTTACTTGTACGAAGAAGAAGAAGACTTAAGCGACCGCAAAAGTCGACTAGACCGTTGAGCAACGTGGGTACCGTCTTGATACCCGTAGCAAAGACAAAGTCAAGTTTTGTGAACACACGGTTTCACATCCTCATCTTGTAGTTCCACTTATCAGGATTAAACGCTAAATGCGTTCTGCATAAATTTGGAATCAGCTGCCAGCGTCAGCTGGCTTCCATTGACTGCTGACCCTAACGGGTTCAAAAAGAGAGTTAATAGGTATCTTCTAGGAAAGCTCGCCCCATCGTTGACCTCATCCTTGCTTAGGCAATAGGCAAGCCTGGTCAAGATCTTTCTCATAGCAAATAAAATAACCCTTCATCGATATTTTTATCTATAACAATCGATTGAAATCGCCTAAAATTGATGCTAGCTAAGCGTACGTCACTATTGAATGAATGTAAATTGTGGGCATAGAGAATGAAGTGCTAACTTTTATTGGAGCGCTTTACAGACGGGAGACCGGGCATCAAAATGCATTACTCGCCTGAGTCGCTAAGCCAGTTAGGGCTAACATTTTTTTATTTTAAAGAACATCTATGGAAAGAAATAATACGATCAAAACAATTCATTGTTTCAACATTGATAATGCTAAGTAATGCCAAGTTTGCCGCAAAAAAAGTTCTGAGAGCTCGCGTACTACCATGTCAGCCATTCTCAATTAACCTTACTTATCTAATCATCTTGAAACAATGAATTAAACCATTTTAATTTTACTTGGCTTTTAAATCAGCATGCATTTTAATCAATGATGAGATTGCAAAAGTAGTGTAGATTATAAAAACTGTTATAAAAGTTTCACCATTAATTTCTTAGGCTAAAGACTTTCTTTTAAGTAAACTGCCAAACTGGGCGACTTGTTGCCGCATCTAGTCGCCGTGACAAGACACGAAGTGGTCGTTTGCATCTGGCGTCTTGTTGCTGCGACAGACGTCGCGCTTGAAGCGAGGAGAGTAGATTGATCCTGCGCTGTCGCGCGACCGTCTTCGTGTGTGCGCGTATTCGGTGCGACTAGACGCGGTGACAAAGCGCGAGACTCCCCTAGCTTGTCGTCGCGACTCGTTGAATATGAAGCCAAGTGAGCGGAGCTTTTAAAAAAATGTACTGCTGCCTGTCGTCGCGTCTAGTCGCCGATATGTCGCTGTCGCGTGTCGCTCAATGTGCGCCGCTTATAAAGCTTAAGTCAATCATCTTACATAGAAACCAACTTCACATAAAAACGTAACGTCTACTTAGAAAGTTAAAGTTCTAAAGACACTCAACGACTAAAAGTTTACAAACTTGAATATAGATCTATTGTGACGTTTTTCCTGTTAGCCATCGACTAGTTTATTATCTAAACATAGCCATTGTTACATATGTGCTTAGTAACCTTAGATATAGTTTACTAGCCTCATAGCTAAGGTGATAGTAGTTCAGCCATCTGTGCGGCGCCGTGGGTTTGATTCTCAGTAACAGACTAGCTTCCACCCGCGGCTTCGTTCGCGTAGCACCTGAATAAGAACCTATAGTAGCCTTGGTTTTAAATCAGTTCATGAACTACTTTATATCCTTTCGAATAGACATGATTTAAGGAGCGTTAAAAAAAATCATGGACGCCAATAAAACATAAAACGCCGTCGGTGTAACGGTACGTGAAACTTCCCGTTTTTCAATATGAATGAAAAATCATGCAATTTAGGTGAAAAAAAATGTTTTATTATAAAATATATATACTGTATTGGCATAAAAAGGAATAAATACCACGATTTCAGTTGATGTCGAGACTCGTCTGTAGCGGAATCTAATAATTCCAAGATTCATCCAAATCCGTTCAGCTGTTATGGAGTAGAGAGAGAACAAAAATACTCACACACCACACACAAACTTCAGTTAAGACGGTCCGCATATTTTTTCAAGTTTCATCTTCATCTGTCTATTATAGCAGTTCACTGCTGAACATAGGCGTCCCTTAATGAGCGCCACTGCCTCAGCTCGACGCATGCAGCTACTACCAGCATTCTTTCGCAGATAATCACTCCACTTGGTCGCTAGGCGTTGGTTATCGGTTCTTCGGCAGATATCGGCAGCCCACTGCAACTTCGTCTTACTAATTCTCTGAGTTATGACGTCCACTTTATTTCTATGTTGCGGATCTTATCCTTTGAGAAACTCTGAGCATAGCTCGTTCCATAGCTCGCTGAGCGACTTTATACTGGTGACTTAGCCGTACTGTGAGTGTCCACGTTTCAATAAAAAAAGTTTATATTATCATTCGTACCTAAATGAAGAGGAGCATTATGAAAGTGTTTATCAAAATTTAGTCCCTGAAGGTCCCTGGGGCTCAACGCGGCGTGTAGTCAAAGAACGAGTTCCACTAGTTCTAAATGAAATAAAGTCTCGGAGTAGGTAGGTACATCTAGTTTCGACACCAACCATTTGAAAGGCAGTAAGTGTGTTTTCTTTAGAAACGTGCACGAACACAAGCGCAATGTTTATGTATTTTTCAAACACACACAGATATGGGATGCATCAAATAAACTGATGTTTGGCCAGCGTGCCAAAATCCACAAAGGAGTTAGTGACTGGAATGTTTTGATACTTTTAGTGAAAAGCTTAAAAGAATACAAAAAGTGTGCGCTAAAAATAAATTTTAATTGTGTGAGTAATATTTACATACCTAGTAGTAAATTACCTTGGCACAGTATACAAAGGGCCGCTTGAGACGCAGAAGGCTGCGGATTTGATTCTCCCCGCGAGATAAATGTTTGACAACACCCAGACCCGAGACAAATATTTGCAAAACAAAAATTTGTCTCGCACCGGGAATCGAACCCGCAACTTTCTGCGTTTTAGACGGGCCTTTGCCCGTTGCGCTACAAGTCATCAACATTATACTATTTAAATGATAAAACGACGTCTACGCCTTGATGGCTTCATGAAAAACTAAACTGTGAAAGAAAACACCATAAAATCCGTTATGTCATCCATAAAATATTATCTATGAATGAAAAAGAGGTTCAGTACTCATCGTTCTTTTATATATTTCAAAGAGTAGATGGGCTAGCGGAGCGTTGGTGGTAATGGCTCGTTAAAAACATAAATTGTATTGACACAAACAATGAAATTAATATTAATATAAATAATCAAATATATTAATATAAATGTCGGTATCTTGCTGCATCCTTGATTATATAAAAGAGTCGTATTCGTATTTTACCCCGAAAACAAACCGAACCAATTTAGTTTTACTGGACACATTTGGGCACATGATTGGCAAGAGTAAAAAGCCACAGGTTCGCCATTGTCGGATCCGACAAGGAGGACGATATATTATCTCGAATTATAGTTAGACCATAAGTTGTGAAAAACTCAGTTAAATTAAGTGATTCAAAACTCTGTTCCAAAAATGTTAAGCTTATATTTGTGTTGTGTGTGGCAGCCCTAAAATTTAAGGCAGAGATACAATTAACATCATCATCGGATAAAATTTGTCAAAATCAGTTGTTCTAGGGCTGCCTGATAAGTTTTTGAGTTAAATTATAGAGTAGCTTTACAAGCCAGTTCGTCAATGAAAAAATTTTAAATTCGAAAAATATTTGAACAAATGTTTGACCTTTGAGAATAGATTCACCCTTTTTAGGATAACATTTTGAACAAAAAAACGAAAGATAATATTGCAAAAAAATTTAATTAATGTTTGGTAAATAATCGGTATTTAGTATTAAAAAGAAATAAGTTTGTTATGTATTCAGTATGAAAAATAAATAAGTTTGTTTTTTATACTTAATACCGATAATATTATCCTGGTATGATCTAATAGTATTCTGGCAAGCGGATTCCCAAAACCGGGAAGTGTGGAACGAGAGAAAGGAGGCATTTGCCCTCCAGTGGAATCAGACAGGCTCATGAGATAAGATAAGATAATATTAGAAATATGAAAGAAAAACTAATAAACATATATTATATAAATATAATAGAATAGAATAGAAGGTTTCTCTAAATGAATAGTTTATTTATTTAGAAATTAATTAAATTAATATATTTTCACAATTATCTTTTGGAAAAAATAATAATTATGTAGGCACTAATTAGTTAGAGTCTACTTAAAAAAAAGGAAAACCAAAAAAAATTAAAGGTATATTTATAAAGTACCAAGATATTTTGAATGTTGTACGAAAGGGATAAAAAGTCATTAATGCAAAAATAGACTGCAAAAAATATGCTGTACATTTTGTGAACGCTGCGCAGGCGTCAAATCTCCAATAACATTACGAATGCACGTGTGTGCGTGGCCTTAGACGAATTTTTACGTGTGTTAGATGACAGCGCGTTTTTTATTGGCTGATCTGAAATAACTATGATGTATGTGTAAGTAAGTAACCGAAATTTTGTTAGATAGGATGCGCCCACGCACTCGTCTATGTATTACTCAGTATTCGATATTAAGTAGAGTTTTTAGCTTTTGTATGGCTTCTCTGGATGTTTCACTTCTACAAGCAGATTCATTCTTATTTAAAAAGAAGTAGATACTAAAATCCAAATTATAAATTGTAAAATTTTTAAAACTGAAACATTTTTTACAAGAAAATAAACGGAAAAAGTGGATCACTTTTAATGAGATTATTCTAAAAGTTCAAGTACGAATTTGGTATTTAACAAATTTACTGTCACGGTCTAGCTAAAGCAAAAATTAAAAAAATTAAAGCCAAAATTTTTGGTACGATATAAGTAAAGTAAGATTTTTTTTTAATTCAGTACATTTCAGTACACTTTCAATAGTCAATGTTTTTATTTTAAAGCAATTCGTAACGCAGCCAAACAGGGAAGAATTGTCAAGAAACTCTGCTAGGCTCATACTTTTTTAATATCATTTTTACAATATTTATTCTTAACTATTACATTGTTTTTGAGGGAGTTGGAGACAGTTTTATCAAAAGCTTTTTTGTCGTCTAAATAATTAGAAATTGTATAATAAGCTTTGTTACAGAGATTACGTTCAACAACATTTTAATACATTTAAGACGCAAGAGTACAGAAACTAATATGTAGAAAAAAAAACAATAATTAAAAATTATTTTACGAAAAGCTTTCGTTCTAAAACTCACTCATAAAACGGATTCGAAGATACGTCGGGGGAATGTAGCGCGTTATTTTTGCATTTCAACCTTGAATTTTGTCGGTATTTTTGTATGCACCTACTGCACTTGGCTCGGTTGCAGATTGAAAAAATAAATGATGTAGCGGCCCCAAGGTTGAGCGCACTTTTCGGACGGAATTCTTTTCAGGTTATTTAAGTTCAAATAAAAAATTAAATAATAGCCTAGAAGAAATTTATAAAAACGAAGTTACGTCTGGAGTCTGGCTTTAAATGGTTGAGAGACACCTCATACTTATAAACGATGTTTAACGCTTTGGGTGCTGATTCATAATAATAAAACGAGATTTACTCATAAAATAAATAAAATACAAATAGGTACTTATAAAAAGGTCTCCACAACGCACTCTTATTTTGATAGCTATCGATAGATCTGTATTCGAGAAAATCTTTTCAGCCAATTAAAAATCATCATCTCTTTTCTTGTTGGATCTTTTATTTATTTTATTTTATTTGGGAAATACACAGAATATTTCGTATAAACTAAATTAAATTAAAATAAGTCCTAATCCAATTAAGTTTGCACTTATAAAATATAACATACAACTTACTATAACATACTTTTAATCAAGAACAGATTTAGATAGCCTTTACTATACCTACATACAGTTCTTAGACATTCTATGTGAAACTTGAACTAGAAGTTTCCTTCTAAAATAGTACAAAGTACGCATGTAGTGTACTCAACCAGTTTATATACCTAAGAGCAAAATAAATAAAATGCATTTAATTTTGTCACGCGCTAACGTTCGTCATTGCATCACATCAATGACTCGTGAACTATCTTTACTCAACAAAAAGAACATAATCATGAATCACTGAGTGTTATTTTAATCACTTCATTCATAGAAAAGGAGTGGCCTAGCTGTTTGTTAGCTAGCGCATGCCACCCAGAAAAAAACAATATTTGAATTAAGAATACTTTATTTTTATTGAACATAATTGATATTTATTCTTAAATTTAAATTGAAGCAGAACCTAAATAGGTAACTTTATTTGAACTTTTCTTCTGGTACAACCAATGAGTTTTTAAAGGGGAGTGCGCGCTTTGAACAAAAAAATCTGTAACAGATTTTTCTAAAAAAAAATGCTCAAAAGGGGGCTCTTTTACACAAACGAGATACAACCCTCTTTAGGAACGATATATTATACACAAATTGTTCGCTCTTTAAATAAAAACTAAAGATAATAAAGCGTGAGATTACAAAAAATAAAATAAACTGATTACACCTGTGATGAGTCGCGTGGGTTAAGTACCGTACCGTTAGGTAGGGATTGGGATCAATCAAACTAAATTCAAAATGGCGGTCAATTAGTTTTAATTTACTTTAATTTCCCCTAAAAATGGTTCCATACTGAATCTGCAAGCAGTATCGATTTGTAATTCAAATGTAAAGAAAATAAAAATGGCGGCGGTGACGCTAGATCTATTCAAATCCGTACCGTAAATTCTAGAAAAACTACCGGAAATGATTGGAAATCCCACAGAATAAAAAACAAAGTGACGTAGTTAATTGTAGAGTTATTTTCCGTACGTTGTTACACCAACTTATATAAATATTATTACCAATATCGTTTGTAAATAGTGGTATAAAAAATAGTATTAATGTTGTACACTATCACACAGCATCATGTAGCCCCAAACTAAGCAGTGCTTGTATTATAGGAACAACATGACTGATAAACTACTATTATACATATTTATTTTGTAACTACCTACATTATTATACAACCAAAACACCGAGACCTAAGACAAATATTTTGAAGAATATACAAACATTTTTCCCGTGGTGGGAATGAAACCCGAAACCTTTTGCGTTTCAGGTGAGCTTTCGCCCACTGCGCCACGCAGGTCGTCATCTGGAGGTTTTTTTAACTCTCTTTAATAGCTTTCCACCAACTGTTCCTTAACTCTAAGTATTACTTAGAGTTAAGAAACGACTTAGAGTTAAGGAACGAAAAGATAGTTCAATAAAGATTATTTCGTTCAAAATCATGATGATACGATGATGAAACCATAAATATCCTAACTCCGACACCAGGAGCTAGCTCATAGGAAACTATTTAAAAATGGCGGTGCATCCGGCCTCGCCGTGAATTTGTGCATAAAACTCCTGCGCATTAGCCGATCTGTACATTTAAAATAGAATTTCACTACTAGAGCTGCGTTTAGTTGCTAGCCAGTGCTAGAAGCTAGTTACTAGCCAGTGCGAGACGCTAGTTTCTATCTTGCAAGTGCCATTACGTAATCATTATAATTACCATAATCAACAGCCTGACTTTATTTCACTGCTGGATATAGGCCTTCCGAAGCTTCTACCATTCACCACGGTCTTGTGCTAGTCGCATCCACAAACTCGCGACTATGTCGTCTTCCGACGCTTCTTCCACCTACCCTCAGTCACCATTTGGTCAATATCCTACTCCATCTGCCATCACCACGCCTCGCTATTTGTCCCACCCATCCCCTAATATTATAAATGCGAAAGATTGTGTGTTAGTATGTTTGTTCCGACTCAACTCCGTAACGGCTGAACTGATTTGAAATAACGCAAGGTTCTGACCTCCTTTTTTGGAATCCAAACCAACCTCACCGTCAGTCAGGCAGTCGGCTGATTGTGATATAGAGCACTGGAAAAGCTAAATCACCTGACCACCGATGGGCAGCAACGTCGGTGGTGCGAAAAAGCTGTGCGCTGCGATCCCCAACCCGTATGCTTAGAGTCGGGAGTATGGGCATATCCCCCCTCTTATAGGGGATGTGATAGACCTATGTCCATCCATGGATAGCAAGACACAGCTTCTCGCACTGCCAACGTGGCTGACCATCGGTGGCCAGGGGTTTTAGTGTGCTATGCCGCAATCAGCCGGCCGGAGCCCCGTTTGCTAGCTACGTGCAGGTGAGGTTAGGTCGAGACAAGGGAACTATAAAAATAATTTAACCCTAGCTTACCCGTGATAGTCACGTGTTAGTGTTTCGTGCGAGTTACTGGCGCGTAAACTTGCACGCACATAAAGCCCTGTACACACTGACTAGAATAAAGGATGTCACTCATTTCCTTATTCAATGAGCTTAGGGAATATTGATTGGATTAATTATGGATTTTAATACATTGTATGAATGCGGATTATAATACAATGTTCTGAATTTATTAATAGTTATATTGGTTGCCAAGAGAAAATATGTTAATTTGTTAATAGTTATTTTGGTTGCTGAGATAAAATTGAAAATGTATTAGTAGAGTGCCGATAGATTTGTTTTCTTTTGTAATTGATAAATACTAGCATCCATCCACGGTTTCGCTCGCGTGGTATTCTGTACCTTACCTTACGTTTCAGGTCAACTACATCGTCCAGGTAGTGAATTATGGTTGCCATTTGTCGCAGTATCTAGATTAGATTCAAAAAGGTCCAAGCCATTGGTTGCCTACTTTTTAAGTTATTAAAAAGGCAAAATATTTAGTACTTTCTGTTTGGCGCTCAACGAAGCTACACGTGGAGTTCAGCGGAGTGTCAAAGGTGAACAGCGAGTCGATCATTTCCTGAGGGTGCCTTATTAGGACAGCGAAACATCGTCGAATTTCTGCTGGGTTTTTGTAAACCACTCTTAAGAGTAGGTTAGCGGAATTTTTACTAAATATTTTGTCCTTTGAATATCTCGTACTGGATTTCTGCAAAGTCACGCCTATGTCAATGAACTATGCCCATCATTATCATAATCATCATCAGCCTATAGCAGTCCACTGTTCGACGTAGGCCTCCTCTAATGAGTGCCTTTGCGCCCTGTCCTCAGTTCGACCCAAACAGCTTCTACCAGCAGCCGACTCAGATTGTCACCTAGGTGAAGAGCATCCTACACTACATTTGCCGAGCCGCGGTCTTCACTAAAAAACTCGTTTAGCCCAGTTATCGGTTTTTCGGCATACATAAACATACTGAAACACAGCTCGAAACACACATTTCAGCCAAGTACCAACATAACATGAACCAGACATGCCTTTAAAACATACTACCACAGAGATCTTCTTAGACCGGTTTCATAGTGAGCCCGAACCGGCAATTCCTAGCTACTGATATGGCCAACTCTCTGCCACTCAGCTTGCTAATTCTCTGAGCTATGTCGACAACTTCAGTTCTATGTCGGATGCGCCCACTTTTTGCAATTCCAATAAAAATTTGGCTTGCACAATAAATGCGCCTTAAATTGCGCCATCTTGTACTAACCTTAACAAACACCAGATTGCCTTCTATAAGCCAACCAAATAAACATTGCCGATATTTACCAGCTTTTCGAATGTGTTAGGATAACTAACTATATCTAGACTAAGGTATTGCTTTTAGCAAACACTAGGATTTGCCCGTGTGTAAACTTATCTAGGTATTAGAAATTATGCCCGTGTCTTGTAAACTTATCTATTAGAAATGAACCAACTAAAATCAGGATGACTTCTTTTCGAATAAACTTACCTATGATAGATAGATAAATTCTTTATTGTAAACCTGAAAAAAATATCATCATCATCATCAACAACAACTTATAGAAGTCCACTGAACATAGGTCTCCCCCAAGGAATTCCACGAAGAACGGTCTTGAGCTCTCTCCATCCACCGATTACCTGCAATCTTGACGATGTCGTCGGTCCATCTGGTGGGGGTCTCCCCACACTTCGTCTTTCAGATCGCGATCGCCATTCAAGAACCTTTATTCCCCAACGGTTATGGTTCTACGGGCTATATGGCCTGCCCACTGCCACTTCAACTTGCTGATTTTGAGAGCTATGTCGGTTACCCTGGTTCTCCTACGGATCTCTTTATTTAGAATTCGATCACGCAGCCACAAGCACTCCAAGCATAGCTCTCTCCATAGCCCGTTGTGCGTGCTGAAAATTTATCAGTTTGCAGGAAAAGGACAATGCCGTCTGATGTATGGCGCCCGGTACCAAGGCTAATCTCGGTATTCTCCAATAAGTTTTTAGTTGATTCCACTGTTGTTGCCTTAGTAACAGAATAAATCAATAGTAGTTGCCATAGTGACAGTATTATCAAAGGTTATGGCGTGCGGCGGAAACCAAATCAACGAAATATTTTTTTACTTGATTATTAATCCCGTCGGTGTGTAAAAGTAAAGAAAATGTTAATGTAATTTATAAAATATAATACATTTTATGGGATACGTTTGGTTTTGAGACAATTGGTGCGGGTTCTGGGCATTCTTCTTAATAATAAAAAAAGGTACGGGCGGTCTTATCGCTAATAGCGATCTCTTCCAGACAACCTAAGCTAATCTAAGCTTCTTCTTCTTAGTATGAGTTAATGGTCAACTCTGGTGCTGGTGTTTTTTTCCGTCCGAAGGCCTCCAACGAAGAGAAGTATACATCTCTTTCTAGCTGATGATATTGACATAAGAAAGTAGAGATCAGCCGTATGAATTGATGTTCATAGCATGAAGGAACTTTAAGATTTCTTCTATTATTTTCCTTAATCTGAGGAAAAAAGTAAAACCAACTTCCTTAGTCTTGGTATCGTCTCTACGATACCAAGACACCAAAAATAATGTGTTACCTACTCGAAATTCAAACTTACCTTCTTACAGGTTTGCCAGGAGACTATAAACATGGCTTTAAAAAAAACCAAACCAACTTCTTTACGTGCCTTTTGAAAAAGGTGCTAAGAATGTTTTACGAACAAACATTGCTAAGTTCTTATATGTATACAGCCATTTCATACTGTAAATTCGTTTCTACAAAGCATTAGATAAAGTATGTTATGCAATGAATATACATAGGAGTACATATTTATATAATCTTGTTTGATCTCATCGGTTCATTGAGAATCTTTTTATGTGGGATCTGTTCAATGTACGACTCTTACAGACCTCGCAAACACGACGATTAGTCGCGAGCGTCTGTCATATCATGCGGTCGGGATTGTCGCCGTGTGTGCGGAGCTTTGAACAAAATGTATGAAAATTGTCCCCCGCAGCTTGTCGTAGCGTCTAATCGCTGATCGTTTGTCGTCCAAAGTGCGCAGGCTGTTATACTCCAAATGATGCCATTTCTGAATAATACAAAATACAAAAAAAATACATATACAAATACAATTTTTTTTTTGTATTTTGTAATTTGTATCGTTTGTCGTCCAATGTGCGCAGGCTGTTATACTAAAAATGATGCCATTTCTCAATAAATTAGTACGTTTTAAACTAATATTACTCGAGTGGCTTCATAGCTCAGTTGCTACGTCTGCCTATTCAGTTCCAGGTCACATGTTCGTTTCCCGGGGAAACTTTTGTGGTGAACATAAATGTTGGTTATGTATCTGGGTGTTTTATATTCTACTAGCTTTCGCCCACGGCTTCACTTGCGTGGTACCCGGATAAAAAGTAGCCGATGTGTTAATCCAGGTCACAAACTATGTATATTTCAAGTGTCATCCAAATCCGTTCAATAGTTTTCGCGTGAGTAACAAACATCCATACATCCTCACAAATTTTCACTTTCATTATGAGTAGGATAGGATAGGATAGTAATATAGCAGGATAGTAAGATAGGATAGGGCATTACTCGACTGGCTTCATAGCTCAGTTGTTAGTAGCTCTGCTTACTGAATTGCAGGTTGCGGGTTCGATTCCCACTTAAGAGAAACTTTTTTGTGGTTAAAATTCTATTTATTCTGTGTTCCAGACATAGAATATTTTATTATCTAAGTACAAGCTTAACTGACAGACGTTGTCCTATTGAAATTCTAGAGTAATTAAAAACATTCCATACAACATGAACAAATTAGTTATTTTTACTGTTCAATTGGGTTTTTTTCTAAATTTTCTTAAACCACGGGTCGCTTAAGCGGTGAATTCTAAGCGAATAGAATACATTTCCTCGCGACTCTCGTCTACCGCGTATATCTTCAGGTCATGATGAAAGGTTGAGTGGAGATGGATTAGACCAAGTCCTTGGGTACCATCTTCTCGTAAGGAAAAACAGTAGAAAACGAAAACTATTAAAATTATCACTATATGCAACCCGTACTAGAGGTTAAACTGAGTTTTGCACCTAACACCTATGTAGATATAAAGCCGTTAGACCTCCGTAGTCCATGTGTTATTTTATTTCTTTCCAATATGGTGGTAATTACTATAGTTTGCCAAATAGGTAAAAAGTAAAAGCAACAATCAATTTCAATATTTTTTTGCAAATCTTAGACCTTTGCTATTGATTCTAAACACACTATTACGAAGATTAATTTACCTTGAATACTGATCTAGTACGAATTAGATTTAGTACGATATAACTCTAGGTAGGGGTGAGGGCTTAATACTATTTTGCTAGCGAATGGATATCAGTTCTTGAATTGGAAAACATAGTAATATAAGTAGCCTACTTTTTAGCACGCCATTAAATTGACATTGAGGACAAAAGACTAGTAAAATTATTATAAACAAAATATCTAATCTGGTGTCTCGATTAGTTTTCCAAATACCGGCAACCATTTTAAAAACAAAATGGCGACGTTATACCTAATAATGCCATTGTCTAGAACCGGTAGAATTTCGGTTGCAAAACCGACGCCTGCGCACGTTGACTCACTAGTTGGGCATAGATTAGATGATAGTTAGTGATGTTGGATAAATTCACTATAAAACAATATCATTGATGATCTCTGTGGTGTAGTGGGCGAAGACTCGCTTGGGACGCAAGAGGTTGGGTTCGATTCCCACTGTGCAACAAGTGTTTGTATGTTCTGCAAGTATTTGTCTCGGGTCTGGGTATTCTATGTATAAAATGTTCTTACGTATTTCAATAAATTATCTATATCAGTCATGTGGTTCCCATAATACAAGGTCTGCTTAGTTTGGGGCTACATCAAGCTGTGTGATAGTAAGATCCATCAGTAGGTATTATTTTTTGGCGGGTAGAAGTAACTAATACTTTATTTCCTTTTAGCAAATAAAAAAGTTTATGGAAGAAGATATATTAAAATGTTATGTATAATTTTTTTTTGTGAATACGTTCATAGAAAACACATAGACCAAACACAGTAAACCCCGAGACAAATATTTGCAGATCAAAAAAATTTGTTTCACGGCGGAAATCGAACCCGCTACCTTTTGCGTCTTAGGTGGGCCTTCACCCACTGTACCACAGAGGTCGTCATTAAATTTAGTACTTAATATTTTTTTATTTTACAAGCTACCTATAGGTATTATTAAGCTACGAATCTACATAACTCATGATTTTTTTCTTAGCATTTGTTTAAGAATGATGAAAACACAACTCTCGATATGGATCTGCTAGACCTCAATCTTCCCACAGTCAACGTGTTATTATTTATTTAAATCTATATTCGACCTATTTGGTGATTTTAGTAGTTATTTTTCTTCGTTGTCAAATAAAGAAAAACACAAGAAATTTTAATATATTTTTGCAATCTATATACGACCTTTTTGGTGATGTCTGTAGTTATTTTTTTTCATTGCCAATTAGAAAGAAAAAAAAAAACAACAATATTAATTTTTTTTTTTGCAACTTTGCTTAAAGCCATATTGAATTTTAACTCACTACAACAAAGCTTACTTTACCTTGAATGTTGATTTAGTAGAAATAGACTTACTACCTACTCTAGGTAGGGGGGAGGACCTAGCTAGTAATACTATTTCGCTAGCGAATGGATATGATGTAAGAAAAAATGTTTCGCCATCTTTAAGTAACATACAGGCCAGGATTTTCTAGAACTTTATCATAATCATCATCATCTAAAGCCTTATTCTTCTTCTTCGTATGATTTAATGGTAAGCCTTGAGTGCCTTGGTGTTGGAGTTTTTAGGCCACCCGAAGGCCTCCGACATGGCTTAACGACTGAAAAAGACGGGACTAACATCTTAACGTGCCTTCCGAAGCACAGAAGCGTTCAGGTCTAAATGCCATTAAACGGTCACCCATCCAAGTACGGCTCAGGCGCAGTGTTGCCGACAAGATCTGCTAAGAACACGGAAGTAGGTATACTACGCTACCAGCGCTTCGACAGCCAGATTTTACACACTGCTGGGTATGGGCGTCCAACTTGTGCCATACACCATGATCCTGTGCTTGTCTAACCTGCGAAGGTGCGGCTTGTAGTTATTTAATTAATACAATTTCGACTCAGGCGGGACTCGAACTCGCGAAGTTCCCAGCAATTACGGAAAAATCGGGTATCCGGAAAACAACAGGAAGGTCGCGGATTCAAGTCCCGCCAGATTGTGTTTTCTTTTTTGAGTTATTATAAAATTCTTTTCCTATACCTATTGCCTTGCGCGTATAGGGTTGAAAGTGTAGATGCCAGTTCGCCCTAGGCGTTGCTTATTCAAAGTTTCATCCATATCTTGTGAGTTGAGTTGAGCAGGAAAAGCGTAGTGTCCATCCACAGATTGTCTGAAATAGATCGCTTTCTACTTAATTGACTCAGGCGTGACTTTGCGGAAATCCATTACAAGATATTCTACAAGACAAAATATTTAGTACAAATTCCGCTAACTTTCTCTGACAAGTTCCACAAAATGCATACGCATGCACCGCCCTCCCGCCCGACGTTGGTGGACAGCGAGTCGATCATTCCTGAGGATGCCTTATGGGGAAGGCGAAACATTGTCGAATTTCTGTTGAGTTTCTTGTGTATTTATGTGTGTGTCGTTTCTCCAAGCTAATTACAGGTTAACGTGTTGTTTTTATTTGGTGGAAGAGTAAGTAGACGGTTGCATTTATTAATGATTGCATGTTTGCTTATTCTTTCTCTGATTTGCATGTGAACCTGCGGGCGGGAGGGCGGTGCATGCGTATGCATTTTGTGGAACTTGTCAGAGAAAGTTAGCGGAATTTGTACTAAATATTTTGTCTTGTAGAATATAGATCGCTTTCAGCGATAAGAACTCATAATGTATTTTCTTTAAATTCTGTATAGCTTTTTATTTATTTAGCTGTGTACAAAAAAGAGTTTATTTAAGATCTATTTATCTAACACAAATGATGAATGTTACACTAAAAGATCATAACAGAGCAGAAGATATAAGACTAGCGACCAAGGTGGAAGACATATTTAAAAAAGTCAAACTACTAAAATGGCGATGGATTAGCCACATGACAAGGGTGACTAAGGGGAAATGGACAAAGATAATTACTGAGTGGCAACCAAGAGACGGAATAAGAAAAGAGGCAGACAGAGGAAAAGAAGGATGATATAAAGAAAGGAGGTGCTACGTAGCCCAGAATTGCGCTCAATAGAGCAGAATGGAAATTGCTGGATGAGGCCTATGTGTTACAGGACACGCCGTGGACCTGAACTGTTTTGTTGACCAATATTTAGTGTAAGGAAAAAATGTGAAAGGTTTTCAGCAATAAAGGCATAATATCTAGCACAAACAAACTTTCGCAGTAACAAATATACAAGTCTTTTTATGCAAAAAAGTTATAAGAATTTTATCAGTAAAGCACTGTCTTCTGCGTTAGTTTAACTTAATTAAATAACTAGTAACTAACTAACCTACTTATATACAAAACAGAAAGTCAGTGAAAATGTTTTTATTTTTTGAATAAAATTGCAATATTATATTTGAGTCAGAGATTTTACATTCACATTTTGTATGAAAAACTAAAATAGAATAAGTATCTTGATTTACTTGAAATAAATTTTACAGGTAACTATTGAAATATATATATATATAATCAAGTAATGGATGCATAATAAGTTAAACTTTAGTAATCAAGCCTTAAAACTGTCCTAAGCTTACAATTTTTTTTAATTATAATTTTTTTTTTTACACAGCGTCATGTAGGCCCAAACTAAGCAGAGCTTGTATTATGGGAACCACATGATTGATATACTAAAAAAAGTTGGAAATACATACTTATCATACATAGAAAACACCTAGACCCGAGACAAATATCTGCAGAACATGCAAACATTTGTCCCGCGGCGGGAATCGAACCCGCAACCTTCTGCGTCTCGGCCACAGAAGCGTCAATTTTTCGCAAAAAAATCGCATGAAGTGCAAAAAATTACCCGTAAGAACTTTTCTTTGTACTGTTTTTACAACAAATGATTCTTATTTCTTAGTGTGATGCTTAACAAAAATTGATAAAGTTGAATATTCTAACGCGATTCAAATGATTCATTATAAAACGTGTGGAAACTTGATATACAGAAAAAACAGGTCGTCCTGGCTGGCACGGTTCGGTAGATCCAGTCTAGTACAATGTTATTATATTTCTTTACTTAAAGTACTTACTACCTCATCATCATCATCATCCTATAATAGTCCACTGCTGGATATAGGCCTTCCGTAAAAAGCGCCATTGCGCCCTGTTCTGAGCTCGACGCATCCAGCTTCTACCAGCAGCCTTTCGCAGATCGTGACTCCGCCTAGCCGGAGGGTCTCCTAAACTACGATTGCTGAGCCGCCGTCTCCAAGAACTTGTTTGATAAAAGCGGTCATCGGTTCTTGGGCAGCTAAGGCCAGCTCACATTCACTGGTAATTCTCTGAAATACATATTTCGTACAACCTTCTTACTTACTAAGTACCTAAGATTAAGATACGGTAACAATACAAAGTAATTTGATGGGCAATCACGAAACAACGAAACGTATCGTAAGCGTAAGAGAAACATTTTGCCCAATAGCAAAGCGTTATTTAGAATCTTCGCTTTCTCATTGGTCAAACTTTTACTTCTTCGGTACGAATACTGCGCTGCTAGTCTTTGTGATCAAGTATCTGTTTGAAGAGTGGTGTGGAATGAGAAAAGGTATGCATAATAAATGCACTTCAGCCTATAGCAGTCCACTGCTGGATATAGTCCTCTCCCGTAATGAGCGCCATTGTGCCCTGTCCTCAGCCCGACGCATCCAGCTTCTACCAGCAGCTTAAGGAAACTAATTAATTTATCAACGACCAGCAATCGGTCGTACGTAAACGTAGTTGCGCGCAGGTCAACTCTTGAGAACTAGTTTTAAATGATTGGAATTCTTCGGTTGGTAACGATTTAAGGAAGCGTCTCGCTGATCTTAAAGGCGCGGTGGCGTTCCCGGCGGTGTCTATTGAGAGTTGTTGACTGGTTAAGGGGGGAATCACCGTTGCGTTGGTTACTACTTTGTTATTTTTTAGTTGCTTCCGCCCGCGCCCGCGGCTGTCCCGGTACAAAAATAAAAAGTAGTAAATATGTTATTCCTGATCTTTTTATATTTTGTGATCGAACCTCTTACTACCACAAATAACAAAACAATAGCCATATTTTAACTTAGCCCATTCTATAAGTAGGTTCATTTATTATTTTAATGTATTTTTAAGGTTGATTTTACTTGATTAAGATTTATTTTTTTTCTTTCATATGCAATCAATTATGTAAAGTTTAAAAAAATGTACACAATATTTATGGTTTCATTAAAAATATTTTTATCTTTTATCTAGAACGGAATTTTTCTGAAAGATAAATTCTGAAACGAGACTATCCGACAGAGAATTAAAGTACATCATCATCATCCACACGGACATACTCGTAGGGCTCCCGAAATTTATGCCATCCACCACGGTCTTGTGCTAGTCGCATCCGCTAACGCTTGACGCGTACTATTTTGTCGACCAACCTCGCTACTATACTTCTGACACTTCTTTTAGCTACCCTTGGTTAATGCTCTGCTCCACCTGTCATCACCTTATAGATAGTTGACATAGCTCAGAGAATTAGCTAGCAGAAGTGGCAGTGGGCTAGCCATATCTGCCGAAGAACCGACCACCCTTTGGGAAACGAGTTGCGAGCTGCGAAAGGCTGCTGGTAGAGAAATAAGTTTTTTTTAAGGTATTTGAATATGGAATATACACATGGCACCTGAAGTTAAGTGGTAACAATTACCTATCACAAAGCATTGCATCGTAGATCACGTTTTGAGAAGATGCTCTACGCAATGCCCTGCAACCACCAACTTGAGGCATGAAGATGATAAACTTCTTATGCCTGTAATTTCACCTTTTCTTTTTGTAATTTTTAGAATAAGTAGAAGCTGGATTCGTCGAGTTAGGGGAGGCCTGTGTCCAGCTGTGGACTGCTATATTCTGATGATGATGATGCAGAGAACTCCTCCCGGTCAGCACTTGGATGGGTGAAATCTTTAAACCCTGCCTTTGATTATATAAATAAATAAAAATAAAGAAAAACAAACAGAACAAACAAGAAAGTAAGAAAGAAAGCTTAGCTTCCCCTTAACAAGTTACTATATAAATATGTTCAGAGAAAAAGCATCAATTAAAAGGGCTTTGAGTGCGTCTTAAATCAATGGGCTGACAGATTCATTAGAAACGAAGCAAATAGTTTAAGTCTTATTACCTTGAGATACGGTCTGTCTTCGCAGAGCATCGGCTGAGAGCTAGGAGATAACATAGGAACTTAGGAAAAAACGTGTCTAGTATTTTGATTTAGAATTTTTATGTTGGATTCTTATTAGAAAAAATATTTAAGTACAATTTATGAACGTAGTAGTTTTTAAATAAATATATTACAGTGAAGTATTTATAACAAATAGTAAATTCTTTATATCAAACTACAAACAAAAAATTGGACTCTATATATTTTTACAATTATTGAGACACAAAATTAAACTACAATAAAGTACAGAGCAGTATTATAGTAGGCAATAATTAAAAGATAGGTAACATCATAATATCAAAAATAATCAAAAAATGAAATAAATTGGCAATAAAATAAATAAATCAGAATCATCACAATAATATTTTTTATGTAACTTGAAGATGGAACAAGCATAGGGCCCACCTGATGTTAAGTGGTAAGCATTACCTATCACTAAGCATTGCATCGTAGATCACGTTTTTTGGAAGATAGAAATAATTATAATAATAAGGTACCTATAAAGTTGTTGTTGAAGTTGTGGTGTTGTTATCAACAGTCTCATTGTAGGGCATCTACCTCGCCCCAGTTTTAAGGTTAATATCTATTTTTACTAAGAAAAAAACTTTTCCCTTCATTTAAAATAACAAAATAACATATATGCATCAAACGCAATCTATAAAAACATTGTAATGGAAAAAAAAATAAAAAAAAATACGATGGTAATAATCCAAACCAGAAAAAAGTAAACTCAAAACAGGAAGAAAACCCGGCACTGCAGCGCCGCCGCGGCAACGCTCCGTACTAAAACCGGCGCGAACTCTTTCCGCGCTTTCTTTTCCATCCCTTTCTCACTTACACAAACCGCGGCTTATTTCGGTGCAGGAAAGGGACAGCGGATAAAAAATAGACCCGCACATGTGCGCGGGCGATTGTATTCATCCTTTTTTGCAAGTCGTTCACCTCAGATATTCGCGTCGTTTGATTTTTTTTCCCTCGTGTGTGTCCTAGGTCGCGTACGTAGGCTGTAGATTTATTTTTGACGTGTAATCTTGTACTTAGTTCTAAGTTTTGTACAACCGGTTTATTTATCGTAGCACGGCACGGTTTTAACGTCACGATAGCAGCAATAGGAAATTATTTTAATTCATAAAAAATAATTCTGGACACTACACTCAGCAATCAGCATAATTTCACTGATGCTATTTATGTAGTTTATTAAAAACTAAACATAAAAAACACCGAGACAATATATGCCAATGTACAAACGATTGTCTTGCGGCTTGATGGAATTGTAGTTTTTTATATGAACTATTGGCTATTGACGTAAATATTCACTAAACGCATTGAATAAATTTGCTTACATAAATTAATGCATGCAGAGCATTTAAAGTTAGTTAGTATTTATACTAGTTTCCGCCCGCAGCTCGCTTCGTACCTGGATAAAAGGTTAGCTTATATGTTATACTTGGTCTAAAACTGCATAATAAGTGTCCAAAATTTCAACTCGATTCATTCAGTATGTAGTTTTGACTATATAATATAAGATCAAACATTGCATACGGTTTTTATATTAAATCAAATCAATTTTTATTTAATTCTATAAAACTATAAAATATACTTTCAATCGTTATTTTTTTTTAATTTACACCAATTCCTAACGCGACTAAATAGAGAAGAATTGGCATTAAATAATTGTTTGGCTTTTATTTTTTTAAGTATTTTTTTTACAATTTCTTTTTTAAGCTTTTATAGGTTTTAAATATACCTAGATAAAAGGATCATCATAAAACAATTTCTTAGTAACATCTACCGTGGCGGTATGTCACCTAATGCTGAGTCAATCGAAGCGGTAAAATCGTGCCGTGCTACGTGTTTCAGTGCCGTGCTACGTGTTACGTGCTTTACGTGTGCCTTGTTGTGCTACGCTACGTGCTGTGCTTTTTCGTGTTGGGCTACGTGCCATACCATACCGTGCCGTGTTGTGCTGTGAAAAGGTCTTGTTTTTCTATTATATCGTGGTGATAATCGTGAAGTGTCATGGCGTGCTACGATGAATTAGAGCGTGTTGACATATGTACGGCATTATCGTCTATCGGAACGATAACGGAATAAAATATCGTGTGACGATATATTATCATTGTTAGTGTGAATTTAGAGCATTTTTCTGGCTAATTAGATTAATCGTTCTGTCGTAGACGACACAACAATTAATCTAGTGTCGTCTGTCATGACGATAGATCGTCACGACAGACGGCACCTATTGTTATGTGAACAGGCTTGTATAAAAGCGGCATAATGGTTATTTACTCTCGTTTTATCGTCCTTAGATTCTTACTTCGCCATTTTTGCACTTCCTTTAAACCACAGCTTTTATTTACGGCAATTGTTTTCTTGAACTTTGATGACCTCATGCAGGTTCGATTCCGGGTAGATTTTTTTGTTTGAATCATTATTCCATGTAAGAACCTTACCAATAACTTTGATCCTTTTCTAGGATGTAAGTTAGTTACCTTTTTTATCATCATCATCGGCACAAAGCCGTCCACTGCTGGACAAAGGCCTCCTCTAATGAGCGCCGTTGCGCCCTGTCCAGCGGGGTGATCGGCTAACTCTGTTGCAAACAGAAATGATTGACAACGGTCCTGTTTTAACAAACTCTGACATTTCATCCGTCGAAATTCAACGTCAAATGAAAAACTGTCACATAAAACAGAATCGGTGTCAATCATTTCTGTTTTCAACAGAGGTAGCCGATCACCCTGCTGAGCTCCACGTCTAATTGCCTACTGAAATGTATAACACTGGACCTCTATTTGCAAATTTTGACGTTTCATCCGCCAAAATCTGAACATCAATAGACAAACTGTCAATTGTAAAAACAGCGGGGGTATTTTCAAACGTTCGTTACGTTTCTGAGTCGAATCGACAGTGAGGTGATGATTGAGCCCGAGTTATATTTTTGTGTCGAGGTGTGTTGTGTTATGGTGCACCATCGTGTCGTAGCGTTCTTCCAAATTACCATCGGCAGCTTCTTAAATCCAAAAATTCTGTCGGAATAGAAATACAATCAATAAAATAATAGATTCAAAGAAACACGCGCACTTTTTCATTTAGCATTAGTAATAATTAAGAACGAATGTGAGAGATTCTGACGTACAATATTAGATATTTTTTAAAAGAATTGTGTATCATCATCAACAACCTATAGAAGTCCACAGGCTGCTGAACATTGGTCTCTCCCAAGGATTTCCACGAAGAACGGTTTTGAGCCCTCTCCATCCATCGTTTAGCTGCATCTTGACGATGTCGTTAGTCCATCTGGTGGGGGGTCTCCCTACACTTTTGTGTATTACGAACACTTACAAATTATCATAATACTAATGCTTTTGTTTTTACTATAATGTATAAAAAATACGTAAACATCGAAAAATGTATGTGCACATTACCACGAACTCGAAACAGTGAAGGAAAACATCGTGAGGAAACCGACATGCCCTCGAACTAAAATGTTCGAAAGGTGGTTATGTGCTAGGTTAGTGTTCCAATAAGAAGTGGCGATGGACTTGCAACCTGTCACGTGGAATGCTAGTTGCTTGCAAAAAGTGGGCATGTATCGAATGTAATGTTTGGACTTGCCTCTGACTACCCCCGTTAAGGTATCCTCAATAGATTTGCGTACTGAGCAAATTCTGAAGATATCCATAATGGGGAAAAAGTCGAGAAGATGTTTTACTATAATGTTTTTTTTAAATATTATTTACGTACATATAGTCTTCTTCTTCTTCTTCGTATGAGCTAGTGACCAACTCTGGTGTCAGATTTTTTAGGCCACCCGAAGGCCTCCGACATGACGTACATAGTAGATTAATAATATTTTGACTTTATAGTAAATAAATATTTTGATGAGTTCTATTATGAATAAAGTGGAATAATAAACAAAAAAGGACTAGATTCGAAAACATTTAAAAAGTTTAAAAATAGTCCTGTATGTAATTTGCTTATCTTTTCAATGGGATACTGAGATACTAAATAGATCCTCAGGTCATTGACCCGATAGAAAAATGAGCCGTTAATATAAATACCGGTTAGAAATCAGACTCTTGTGAGATCGTTGAAGGCCCCGCGGAATAATTCTGAAAATCAGAAAAAGGCATTTTAGACCATGCGGTATTCAGTCTGTCTTAGTAAGACTGTCTTACTGACTAATTCGTCAAGCCTAAGATTGACTTACTGGCTCAGTCTTATTACACTACGCTAAGTGGTAAATTAATTGACTTAATGTATTAAACGTAACCTCTTCTTATTATTTAGTAAGATAAAAAAGCTTGGGATGAAACTTTCTCCAACTGACGATTCACGACGATTGAAAGTGTACTTTACAGTGCTTATTGAATAAATTTGAATTTGAGTGTAACAGACAGTCTTATTAAGTTTGACTGCATACCGCGTGACAACCTTACAGACAACATTTTAAGAGTTAGATAGAAACATTTGTTAGGATAGATAAGAGTTCTTTGTGAAGGGCTCGTCCGGGGAAGCACTACCAGCATACCTATTTCTGCCGTCAAGCAGCTTTCCTCTGTTTCGGTTTGAAGGGTGTGGGTGCCGGTGAAATTACAGGCACAAGAGGCTTATCATCTTCATGCCTCAAGTTGATGGACGCAGGGCGTTGCATCGTAGGACACGTTCCAAAAAAGAGTGATCTACGATGCAATGCTTTCGAATAGGTAATGGTTAGCACTTAACACCGGGCCATGTGCTTGTTCCATCTTCAGGTACCGTAAAAAATATTCGGAACATGAAAGCGTAGGAACAAAACTAAAAAATAACAAGCCTAATATAAAGCTACTGAGTTACTCAACATTATCATAACAAAGAAACGAATGATTCCCTTTAACCTACCGAAAAAGGGTTTGGTTCAGCATGTGCTGTGCAAGTTATGAACCTACACAGCGCTGATTTTCAGACAAATAACCTTTTTGTTGACTTCACGGACGTCGAGTTGGTACTTATACATATAAAAAATTATATTACCATACACAATAGGTATAGTAACCTAATTTATTTAAAAATTGACCCCTTAACTATGCAAGGCAATCACACCAGCATATAGGCTATAGCCTATGCCTAGCAGTGGACTGATATAAGCTGGTGTGGTGTGGTGGGGGTTCCTTGTATAGTATAGGGATGTATTTTTGACTTTGTAAGGATTATTGTATATAGCAAGGGGTTCCAACCTCCATCTTTGGCGTGTTGCACCCTGCTAACTAACAAACGAGGCTCTGGCGGCCGGCTGATTGCGGCATAGCGGAGCCTTACACCGGCACAGTTAAATTCCTTGACCCCCGACGGGCAGCAGCGTCGATGGTGCGAGAAGCCCTGCGATCCCCAACTCGCTAGCCCAGCGTGGGGATTCTCCAGCTGTGGATTGAATAGGCTACTGTTGTAACCTCACTTCAAAGTGATAATGCCCTTAAAACAATGAGGAAGAAACAAAATCAGCATAACTACCTTATACAATTAATATTGGAATTTTCTAATCAAAGCGCGCAGTAAAAAAGATTTATCTTGCGCCGGCGCATCTTCGTAATGTTGCCAGATTAGCAGACTCCCTATATAGCGGTTTATAATAGCTCTGCGAAGGTTTTAATGTTTTATTTAATGAAGAGTCTAACACTTTAAAACCACATATTTTTCACCAAATGGTTTGATATATATAATATACGACCGAGTAAAAAACACCATACTGCGTTCTAGTACCTAAATCACTGACGTTGGACAAAATGCATCCAGCCTATAGTGGGATTGGCCAGATGACCTGTGGGCAAAATTGCCACGCAGTGGATCCCGGATACAGTGGAACAGCATAACTTGACGAACTACCACCAACTACCACACCAGCCGATATCAGTCCACTGCTGGACATAGACCTTTCCTAATATAGAGGGATATGCCCATAATCTCCACGCTGGACATGCGGGTTGGGAATCGCAATGCAGAATTTCTCGCACCACCGACGCTGCTGCCCGTCTGTGGATAGGGGATTTAGCTGTGCCGGTGTTAGGCTGCATTATGCCGCAATCAATCAGCCGCCAGAGCCCTGTTTGGGCCCGCTCGGGTTCCGAAGATGGAGGTTAAGACTCCTTACATCCCGAACGACAACCTAGATTGTGACGAACTAGACTTCTTCCAAACCGCCTAGGAAATAAAGCACAGGATCGAAGTGGCTAAAAAAAAATGGAGGGATGCCTTTGATCTACAATGGAATTGTTCAGACTGACAGTAAAAGTGACAGTAATGGTAATGTGCCGATATCTTTAAGACCTGGGTGTTATCTATGTATAATATGTATGCATTTACAAATCAGCTATTAAGTTTATCAGTCATGTAATTCTAATATTACAAACTCTGCTTAATATGGGGCTAGATGAAGTTGTTAAATTCATAAGCTCTTGTTGTAATTACTAGGTATAAAATGGTATAGTATAGAGATGGTTGGTGGGATTTGGGGGAGCCCTTTGCCCACAAACAAAGGTGGTCATTTGGGGAGGCCTATGTTCAGCAGTGGACTGCTAAAGGCTGGTGATGATGATGCATATCCTGCATATCATGCAAATTGTAATTTTGCAGTTGGCAACGCTGCTATAGAGAATACCGCTCAGGTAATTGCTATCGATATCTAGAATCAAGATAAAATCTAATTGGAAACTCTTCGTCGATACTTAGTTACGGATTACAACTTTATGTAGGACCCTCTGCGAAGGGCTAGGCTGAGGAAGTACTTCCACCATGCCCAAGTCTGAAAGCAGCATTGCTGTTTCAGTTCGAGTGGTGCTGGTGACATTACAGGCACAAGAAGCAAAGGAGATATGCCATAACTTGATGCAGTGAGTCAGCAATCAATCAAGGTTGAAGGTCTCGAAGGGCACCATTTTACGTGAGCTAGTGGCCAACTCTGATGACGGAGTATCTAGGCCGAAGGCCTCCAACATGGCTTAACCACATCTTAACGAGCCTTAAGAAGCACAAAAGCGTTACATCTAAACGCTTCTGTGCCAAAAATGCCACTAAACAGTCAACCCATCCAAGTAGTGACCAGGCGGAATGATGAAGCAATGTGATTTGATAAGAACACCTAAGCAAGCTACGCCCCGAACGCTTTCACCAAGTGGCATAGCTGCTAGTGAGTCATTTTTTTTTCTTTTTTTTCATAGTTACCTATGTAATGTCCTTTATCCTACTAATATTATATAGGTGAAAGTTTGTCAAAATGTGAACGTTATGACGGTCTAAGCCTGGAATAACATAATAGGCTAGGTGTTTGACCCGTACGTAAAGCAACACTCCGCTCGTTTATTATTTGGATGGGTGAGCGTTTAGTGGCATTTGGATTTGAGCGCTCCTGTGCTTCGAAGGCACTATGATGCTGGTTTCAGCTATTTCAGTCGTTAAACCATGTCGGAGGGTTTCGGGTGGCCTAATAACTCCAACACTAGAGTTATCCACAAGGTCATACGAAAAAAGGAAGCATTTTGTCAGTCACTGACAAAAATTGTCTGTCAAATCTCACCAAATTATAATCTTCCTAACTGTCAGCAATACTTACCATACGTCATCTTTCTAGAATGATCCAAACTGCTCTACTCTAGGTTCTAGTACTTGCATCTAGCTAGAAATAATATTTATCTACACTCACAAAGGAGACTTTGATATTATAGTGCCTAGGTAGTGGAGATAAGACGTTTATTTATAAGGAGAGCCCTATTCATAGTCTGTACGGACAGCAAAATAACAATATTGTGTATTTTTGAGTTTGGTATAAATCAGAATTTAAAATAAAAAGAATGCATACCTACGACAGTCAACATACAAATATTAAGTTTTGCATACAATGTAAAAAAAAATAGTGTAATACTCCTCGTACTTTATTTTGAGTAGGTGACCGTTAAGCCAATGTCAATTGCCGATGCCAATTAAAATGTCATGATTTTTGGTTGCTGTGTAACGTGTCACCAATGCTAACATTAAGAGACTTTTTTTAGCCAATGAACCAATAAAGACACCAACTTTTAATTAAATTAATATTTATTTCTTCACATAGATGAATAACATAGAATTAATCTAATATGAACATATTTTAGGCTTCGTACACTTTATTATCTGGTTAAAAAAATTGTGATAACGAATTTTTACTACTTACAATATTCATTCGATTGCGCGCTTGGTAGTAAAGTTAGATAGAGTAAAGCGTAACTGGAAGCTGGAAGATAAAATTACCAACCAAAAACCAGTAAGTACTTACTTATATTTCTGACAGACAAATTATGGTTTATCAACGCATTACAATGCACAGATTTGTTTACTGAACAGATGTGACATGTACAATTCAGTAGTTGTCATCTTTAATTGTCATCTTCATCATCATCATTTGCTGATGATGTCGGCGTGTGCTTTTGTCGGCGCAACTCATGCAGCTCCCTCCATCTGCCTCTCTCCAAAGTAACCTCCTTTACTTACCTATACGACATGACGTTGTGATTTACAATTCATTTAATTAGCTTTGTTTTAAAACTTTAATTTTATTTACAATTATTTTTTATTGTTCATTATTTAAACAGAAACAAATGGGAGTTGAATGCACCAATAAGTAAGCTCTAATTATGCTACCAGTTGGAATTAATATAACAATAATTAAAAAAATAATTAAAATCCGGTCTATGAATACGACAAAAGAGCTTTTTTTCCCTCGCTACGAAGCGGGGTTATCGCGGAAAAGTCGAGGATTTTTCAAAATTTTATCAACTGCAGTAAGATAACGCACACATGCGCAAATAGGGTTGTCCTAGCTCTGTCTCATAGTCGATCGATTGTCGATCGAAGTCCACAGACGATGTAGAAAATGTTGTGAAATATAAAATCGACCAACATCAACAACAACAACACCAGCCTTTATTAGTTATTAGCTATACTGCAATCAGCCAGCCGTCAGAGCCCCTTTTGTTATACAGCAGGGTGCACCATAGGCAGGAGAGATTGGCTTGGGATCCGAACATGGAGATTGGAACCCCTTGTGCCCCATGAAACGTGCTAGTGGCAGTCCCCATGAAGAATAGCTTATGTGAATGGTGCGAGGGGCTTATGTATTAATATCAAAGTATGGGCAATAGCTTCAACCTGAGTATATAACGCTCAAGATAATGTAGTGTCATTAAAAATGGATTCCCATTTCTCTCAAGTTAGTTTATTGTACGTGTGGAATATCTGGCTAAATAAATAGCCAGCCAAACTCCGCCCAAAAGTACAGCACTTTCCTAGGTCTTTGCAGGCTTCGCGTAGTAATCTTGGGGTTCGAAGAATTTATTCGCGTTGTGATGCAACTCCAGGAATACGTGGGCTACTGATTCCTCTTCGGCGAGATACCCTCTGCAGAATAGGCTGTCTGTTGCTCCAATGTTGTAGAGGTGTTTGTTTGGAGGAGAGTGCCCTTTGAGGTTACCAGTGGTGCGAAGGTTCTATCTTTGAAGTCTAATATTTAACTCTCAATAGACAACCGTGATAATTAAATTCACTTCTTTTATGCAGAATTTATTATGATTAACTCCAATATGTCCAATGGTCCTCCAATGGTCTGGTGGACTTACTACCAGCCTATTTCAGTCCACTGCTAGACATAGGTCTCCCCTAGTAAAAGGGGGATATACCCATAATTCCCACACGCGGCAGGCGAGGAGATCATGCTAAAATTAAAAGCGATAATAAAATGGATTAGGATCTCTATAATAGAAAATCCGTAGTTGCGTGAATCAACGATGATATTTAAGTATATAAAATCTTCAAAAAGCACATGTTATTGAATTGTTAAAGAGTCGAATAGCTTGGAAAATGAAGACCTTTTTTCTTATGGGCCACTACTACTAATAAGAATTATAAGTTCTTATTTTTAATCTGTGGTCGATTCAAAACTCGATTTCCCTTTCAAGATTGCTACCCCAACTCTACCCAATAAAGTAGACCAAGGAACCTAAGCGCCATTTCTAAAAGACTTATAAGAACTTCGCATCCAATTCAAAATATTTTTTATTGTTTTTCTAATAAGATGCAAAATTGTGTGTCGATGCTAGGTTTTTGTGGCTTCAAAAGTTGAGTGAAAAATGCATTTTTTCGTTAGAAAAATGATAATAATGTTGCGTCTTTTAAATGGAAATTTTATAAGAAGACTCTGCGCTGGGTGGCTGTTTTTTCCGTGTGAACGAGGTAAAATTTTCCATTCGCTATTACGTAATATATTTTTATGACATTTTCATTTCGTCATTGGGTTAAAAATAGTGAGATATTAGACAAAATTGACAAAGTTTTTTAAGTTTTGCTGTTTTTATAACAACATTTTGGAAATTTTTGGGGATTTACAAAAAATACCCAAGTTGCTTGTGGGGTTAGATTTATTTTTTGAATTTCTTAAAAGGCGGTTGTTTTTTTTTAATATAGCGTATCTATGAGAAGTTTAAGAAGTATTTTCTTGTGAGTGGTAATTTTTGTTGGACTTTGATCCCTCTTGTGTTGAGATTAAGATAGTTGTGCTGATGAGTCATGGGTTTTTGATGGGAATTTTGTCGTTTATGACATTAACTGTTTTTCTTTGAATTTTTTAAACTTATTTGAGCATTAATGACTTATTGCAAAATAAACTTAATTAGTTGTAGGTTTTATTTAAAAAAAACCTATAACAAAATTATAATAAAGTTTATGTAGATACTGAATTCCATACAATTTTGCAAAAATCGATTTGAAATTCTTTGATAATGATGACTTATTGTTAAAAAATCATTATTAATTGTGAAGATTTTAATTTAAATATTTTTTTTACAAAACTGATACAACTAATTAAGTACCTACATTATTTCGTTTTACAAAATTCGACAATGCCTTTTTAAAACGTGTATTAAAAAGTGCGTGACCGACTTCACATAAAAAATTCAAGCATAAATACACAACAAAATATCTAACCCATAAATTATGCAGTGTTAACCGTTTAAAAGTTATAATCTTAATAAAATTTGACGGCTGTATAACGCAATGCCTCTATAATTGACACAAAAAATGCACCCCTCAATAGGCTGTATGGCCGGAACGCTCAGTGTCACGGAAAAAAAAAGTGGGACGGGCACGCGCCAATTTACTCGTTTTTTTAAACGTAGAACTTTTTATTTTTTATTGGTTCGGCCTAATAGCTAGGGGCGGTTTTTGTCGACTTTTTTCTAAGCAATGTGTGTCAGAACTTTTTTTATTGGTCGTGCCGTTTACTGAGCGGTGGATTTTGACACGAACTCTGATGTTCTGTCACTTTTTTCTCTTCCGCTTTTTTCGTTCGTTTTGAGGATTTTTTTTCTTTTTTTGTGGATTCTGGTGGCTACTGTTTAACGGTTGGGTTGATTGAGTGGGGTGTTTTTTGGTAGCTTTTTTAGATGTTTGTTTAATGTTAGACGCGATACGTGTTGAATGAATTTTGATGTTTTAAAATTGATTCTGGCATATATTGCTGGGATTATAAAAATGCTTATTTGTGTAGACTTTTTTTAATTGCATAAATGCTATTTCGATTTTGTTTTTGACGAAATCTGTAGCGCAGCAGGTTCAATTCCCGCTGCGGGACCAATTTTTGCATGATCTGCAAATATTTGTCTCGCGTCTCGGTGTTTTCTATTTATATTATATATTACTAAAATATATATTTACTAAAAATAATGTTTGTAAGTAGTATAACAGTCATGTGGTTTCCATAATACAAGCTCTGCTTAGTTTGGGGCTATATGATGCTACTTTGGATGAATGTAATTTCTGTATTTGCCTCTGCCCACGCCTTTTACTCTCAATTGGTCTGTAGGTATACTGAGCAAATAGATATTTAAAAAAAAAGTTTATCATGGCATTTGTACAATAGAGTACATTGTGCCCTATTTTATTAAATGAAAAACCGAAAATTTATTTTTAAATAAAAAAATATAAAGTACATTTTTTTAGTAAGGTATCGAACACGGCAAACTCTTTGTTTTGGCGGGAAACAGTTGTCACGGCATCGTGCCATCAATAATATTTCATTGTGAATCGAATATTAGTATGGAGATGGACTAATTATTTACTTAATATAAAGAAAAGTTTAGTGCGAAAATAAGTATCTTGACGTTCTGTTAAAGGACACTCAAAACTGTTCTTTTTCCGAAGTTTGAAGAAGAATAAAAATTAATCATATTTTAATTTTGCTAAAACCTCTTAAATATGTTTAAACACTTTTGTAGTTATCTAAATATACAGTTTTAAATCAAAAGCTTAAATTTTTTTTAAATTTCAAGCTGCATTGTAATTGATAGTTATATTTTGACTAATTATTTATCTAACAAGTACTAAAAGTATTAATTTATAATTAATTCAGTCCTAATATTCATATAATCCTATTATTCTACTAATATTATAAATGCGAAAGTTTGTGAGAATGGATGTATGGATGAATGTTTGTTACTCTTTCACGCAAAAACTACTGAACGGATTTAGATGACCTGAAATATACGTGACCTGGATTAACACATAGGCTACTTTATATCCCGGTACCACGCGAGCAAAGCTGCGGGCGGAAGCTCGTTATTCATATTTTTAAAACTAATAGAATTATTAAACTTCTTGATTTTGTTTGTGTGCTCATTAGCTTAAGCCTCCTCGATTACTTCCATCTTCCTTAATATTAATTATATAGAAATATTTGTCTCATGGCGGGGATCGAAACCGCAACCTTCTTCGTCTTAGGCAGGCCTTCGCCCACTGCGCCATAGAGGCCGTCAAAGGTTCTTGGATACCTATCCTACTTAGGTACTTCCTAAAAGCCATCATCATCATCTACAGCCCGATTTTACCCACTGCTGGGTATAGGCCTCCCTTACCCTTAGTATGTGTCAGTACAAATCGTAAATAACTTTATTGACAAGTAGGTATATACTTCACATAAAGAGGGTATATAATATACCACATTTTTCACACGACCTCCCGTTCAAAGCTGTGAGAAACTACTCCACCTTTGATCTGAAAGGTCGCAGGTTCAGACTCGGTCTCGTGCATGAGTCCGGTTACTTTGGTGCATAACTTCAAATCGTTAATGGTTTGACTTTGGACCACACTCAAACAACTACTAATATTATAAATGTGAATGTTTGTGAGGATGGATGGATGTTATTCTACTCCTCAACTCTACTTTGTTGCTCTTTCATGCAAAAACTACTGAACGGTTTTGTATGAAACTTAGTATACCTATACACAGTGTGAATTGGACTAACACATAGGCTAATTTTTATCCGGGTACCACGCGAAGCCGCGAGCGGAAACTAGTGTCAAATATATGTCTTAGATCAAATAAACAACTAAGTCGTTTCCTTAATAACGGATCAAAATAAGCCGTTTCCTTATTAACCAACTTAACCCTTTCCGGCTATATCAAAAATGATTAAAAATAGGTCGCGGTGCGTGAGCGCTGGGTCATTACGACCCCACCAACTTTTTCATCGAAACTACTTCCGTATGTATCTTATTGCTTTTCAAAACTTCGATGCTAAATTAGATTTTGATTGGTCTCCGTTTGTTTGTAATTGTATAGCTTGGACTATTCGTTTTGATGAAGCGCTTGTGGTGTAGTTTACTTCGATGTTCTTAGCAGATTATCTTGGCTAAGCAACAATCCACCCGGTCAGTACTTGAATGGGTGACCGTTTACTAGCATTTAGGTCTGAGCGCGGAAAGAACACTCAAATTTTGGTCCCGCTTCTTCAGTCGTTAAACCATGTCGGAGGCTTTCAGGTGGCCTAAAAACTCCGACACCAGAGTTGTCCACTATCTCATAAGAAGAAGGATTTTTTTTTTAAATATATTGAATAGACTTGAGTTTAACCACATCTCACCTAAAGGTAAGCGAAAATGCAGTCTACGATGAAGCCTAGAATATACCTATAAATATTTTTGATGATTAATTTTATTTTATTATGAAAGTGAACTTTAAATCCAGTATTTTTAAGAATGAATGGGGAACCTGAGGATGATGAGGAGTCCATCACACCACACTAGCCTATATCAGTCCACTGCTGGACATAGGCCTCCCCTAATAAAGGGGGATATGCCCATAATCACCACGCTGGGCATGCGGGTTGGGGATCGCAGGGCACAGCTTCTCGCACCACCGACGCTGCTGCCCGTCGGTGGCCATGGGATTTAGCTGTGCCGATGTAGGCTGTTCTATGCCGCAATCAGCCGGCCGCCAGAGCCCCGTTCGTTGTTTAGCAGGGTGCACCACGTGCAGGTGGGGTTGGCTTGGGTTCCGAAGATAAGGGTTGGAACCCCTTACACACCCCTGATGAGGAGTGGTTAGCATCATTATGGGCATGTGAGGAGTCATAAAAGTCATGAGTTTCTGTGAGTAGAGTTATGAATATGAATGTGGCTGGATGCACTGTGATGGATGGATTGTGGGAAAGAAGAGAATGAGTGTGAAGGTAGTCATCATAGATTTGACGGCTGATAGAATTGAGTGGAAAAGAAAGTACTATGTTGTGCCGACTCCACTTTTTAGGACAAGCGCGGGAGAATGATGGTGTATTTTTAAAAATGTAGTACAACATTAGGATGAAGAAATGCGTTTTATGGGTTATGTTTAATAACTATATATTTATATCTATAATTTTATTTATATTTTCTATGTGACATCTAGCTTTATATTAAAATCTAGATGTTATTTAGACATATGTCTAGTATTTTGAATATTACACTAAGTAAATTCTTGCCCCCTTATTCATAACCTAATGTTGTTTTATAACGCTCAGTAAAGTTAGCTTGTCCCTGTCATTTAAATGTAAATAAAAAGAAGTGATATGATATTTTAACGCCGTTTTAGTTATCTGAGGTTTAGAAAACTTTTATGAATAGGACGGTTAGAGTAAATTTTATGAGCGTTAATAATTTTTCTTTCTTTTCACAAAATTTGGTGAAAAGGTACCTACCTTATGAAGATTTAAATAAGGACCAGTACCTGATGAGGATTAAAAAGGTTTTTTATTTTTTGTTATGAAGTCGTAGGTCGTACCTACTAGGAAGTCACATTTTCTTTTACAATAATAAAATGAAAAATAGTAAAGTCTTATTCGTGAACACAAACCGAATTGGTAATACTTAGTAAATTAAAAATATAAAATAATTTGTAACTCTACCAGCCTTTTGTTTTTTGAGCATGCCCAAAACGAGACTTCCCTGCATCATTACAATGCCATACAAATATTTTTTTCAATCAAAACTATGTTCTCACACAGAATAATACACTATCAAAATTCAAAAGTCTTTTATCTCAATCTTGTCTATGATCCTTTCCCATACATACAATATCCCATACTAACCGGTTTCTACCTTTTGTTTTATTTGAATGGAAAACAAAAAAAAGTGACATTATTAGAGCCCTTGTAAAGGTATTTGCATAATTTTTATGGGGTCAAATGGACCCATTGTGCGTTCGCAGTGTTGAGTACCTTTGCGAATTGATGAGTTTTTGTCTAGTTTCGGGTTACTTCTGGCTTAAACCAGCTGCAAAAAGGTGGTAGTTATTTTGCTCTTAAGGAGTTCCGTGGTGCTCTATTTTGGATAATGTAATTTTGGGTGACAGATGTCTTGAAGCCCACGTAAAAAATTTGTAGGACCGAATTGGGCCAATTTTTCATGCATAGTATTTCTGAACGACTTTTAGTAGGACTTGTGCGTTGCACTATTGCAATCAGTACCGATTTTGGGCGGGCAGCCTTATACAGCTACATTTTAAAAATTTACCTAGAAATTCTGATCTTCAACTTTTATAGGTACCTATAAAAATAACAACCTACTTCTTCTTCTCCTTCTTCGTATGAGCTAGGGACCAACTCTGATGTCAGAGTTTTAAGGCCGCCCGAAGGCCTCCGACATAGCTTATGGCGACTATAAGGGTCAAACCTCCCTCTCACTCGCACTATTCAACATTCTTGAAGATACAAAATCACTGAATGTAGTTATGCAAAATAGCAAACCTTCACGGACTAGAAACTAACAATACAAAGGTTCAGCAAGAATATCATGTTGAACCCAACACGTTTTTCTACCAAAAAAAATTGCACCAAAATTAATTACATTCGTGTAAGTTTTTGGTAAGAAAACGTGATAGAATAGCTCTCTTTCTGTGTGTCATTATCCAACGGTAAGAGATGGGATAGCAATGTCTCAGTGTTTATATTTTATCAGTAAAACCATAGTGTCAAAAAGCCTTTGGGTCATTTCAATTCTTACTTTACCTGTCTAGATAAATCAAGATCCTAACCACTTGGTCAAAACTTTTTTTTCCAAAAGCTTAGCTTTACTACTTACACTGCTTTATACAAGTTAATTAAACATTATAATATTAATAAAAAACAGATATTTTTCAAAAAAGAAACAAAGTTTTCTAACCATTTTAAAAAAAACAATATTCACGACTTTTTACACATTATGGATATTTTTAGTTAAGGCTCAGTACGCAAAAATATTCAGGATACCTTAGTGGTAGTCAGTGGTAAGTCCAAACCTATATTTGGACATGCCTCCTTATGCAAACATTTATCAAAATGGAATACCACAAAAATTTGGACCACTTCAGTAGGTAACTTTTTTTTTAAATTCATCAATGATGATTGTAAGCTATTTTTTTTTATCTGTATATCTTTGATAAATCTATTTGATAATACCCAAACTATCTAGGGTTTGAGTGGGTAACTTCTTGATGAATGTTACTTATTTAAAGTTCCCAACCCCGAGACCCAACCAAGGTTCTCGTTTGTCTAAAAACGAGAACCTTTTCTATTCGGGTTCTAACTTTCATCGCCATTTTCTTTCCACCCCCGACATAGAGCAATTATTGTGATACAAACAGCAACCCTTAATGCATGGGTTCTTGTAGGAGATGATTCTTGGCTCAGATTTTCATTTTAAAATAAGTTTTATGGATAATTTTGTTATAAGTTTTTCACAAAATTTAAATATGTTCGCTAGAATTTTAATTAATAAGTTTTTTTACATTATCTAATACTTTTATTTCTTAGATTTTTTAAAAGTTATTTGTAACTTTTTTGACCTTTTTGTTTTGGGTTAATCTAGAAGTTACATTTTGGTGTTGATTTAATTTTTATGGAGATTGATTCTTAAGAAAAGTCGGGTAATTTAATTTACCTCATTATCTTTTATCTCCTTTTTTTCTATGTTCTGTGCGTAAAACGAGTCATACCTATATGACCGTAATTATTATTGTTTATTACATAAAATAGATTTTGATCTATTATATTCATTAAATAAATATCAAGTTTTTCCATCCATCACACACACAAAGAATTATCATTTTAATTATTACTTCTTATTTTTAACTAATAAATCGTTCAAAATATAAAAACAAATTAAAACAAACTAACAAACGTAGATTTTCTAAAATTGATTACATAGTCCTTACGTAATATTAGATTTCTTGACAGTGCACCCACGTGACAAGCGCGCTGATTTAAAGAATTAGATAGTAATTAGAATGTATACCTTTAGTCTTTTATGACTTAGTGGCAGTTTACCAAATATAAAATCAGAAAGTATGGTGTTTACTTACTCTAACTCTTTCAGTACTGAAAAATACACTATGCAAATAGCCTCCTTCATTTCCAAAGCAACTCACCATGGTTTGGGTAAAGTGGATTGGTGTAAAGTAAAAAAGATTGTTTGAAGTTTGTTCAGCAGTTTTTTGAATTTGGAATGTAGAGTATCGTTATTTTTGTCTACTCCATTCAACCAATGATGAACGACGGTGAAAACCGAAATGGCTTTTCATTGGTATGACAATTTCAATGTCCTACATGTCAGCCTTTATTTATCAAACTGTATGCTTTAGCGTATTTTGCAGTGGGACGATACAGGTTATAAATAATAAACAATAATAATAATTATTATACGTTCACTTGTCATGTTATTATGTGCCTACTATAACGTGGTGTCTACACCTCTAAGGCCGTGTTCACACACCGTGTAAAAGAATCAAGTCACTCCCATAACCCCACCTCTTCATTACTGCATACCCAACTTAGCAATTGTCTTAGTACATAGATGTAATGATTAGGCTGTACTTTTGCCTATGTCGTCATGGTATGCGATTTTGCTCCTTATGTGTTAGTTATATGCTATTTTAATGTATGCATTGTTTAGAATGTTACGAAGAATTAAAATAAATAGGTAAGCATAGAATTCTAGAATCGAATATATAGGTAAAAATGGTTTCCTGTGATCGAATTTGGTATTAGGTAGGAATTAAGTATAGGTAACTTATCATAATTATTTAGTTCCTCATACATTTTAATACTTACGTTAACATTTATTAAGTTTCTATATCTTAAAATCAATAATAGTTTAATAATCAATGTAAAAAATAAATTACGTTGTCTTTTGTCTCAATAATTTTTGTTATTATAGTTTCCAACATTGAAAAAAAAGTCCTATTTAGCACAAATGTATTTAATTCAATTAAAACAAAAAAGTTAAAATCAAACCGTGGCAGAAATATATTATTAGTATATTATCATAATACACAAACTGTTTCATAATAGGTTACCCATATCTTGAGACGCGGAAAATTCTTGACTGCTACGCCATCTATTGTGGGGTAGCGGCGCGCGTTTCCCGGGACTGCCAATATAAGAAAAACCTCTTGAGACTAGTAAGAACCACGGTTCTCAGATTGCTGAGAGAAAAACTTTGTCTAACAAAAGTTTGTCTGGTCAAGGAAAAAAAATTGAAGACTATTTACTATAGGCTGGCTTAAACTGTCATAAAAATAGGGTAGATTTCTTTGATTGGTCAAGTCATAAGGAAAAAAGTTATAAAGTCTCATTTCCTCAGCTTTAGGTAAACCCGGAAAACACAAATCTCACCAACGACCGTCGACTAACCCCATAAGCTCCGCCTGAACCATAAAAATAAAAAAAATACAATAGGAAAGAGGCGTTGAAAAGAAATCGTCAAAAACTCGACGCGAGATAGACAGATGTAGATAATCCAAGCGCGAGCGAGACAGAAGCGGCTAAGAAAAAATCACAAAGAAACCCATTCTTTTTCATTTCCTCCCTTACTAATAGCGGCTTAGAAAAAAATGGGGAGCGCTACCCATCTCTGTCTGGCGCGCAGGGGTGGGACGGTAATAGGGTCGGGCGAGCGAGAGCGCGGCCACCCTGCTTAGCGCCCTTTTATAGTTGTTATTTCGGCCGGTCCGGCGGTCCGTCATGTCCTGCGGAGACGGGCCGTGTGTGAGAATGTCCACCGCGCGGCAGCCGGACAGACGCCGCGCGGCGCCTCGCCGCCGTCTTTTCCTTGGCCGGACGCATTTTTCCTCGGAAAAAACGCGGGGCGCACGCGCCCAGCCGGTGGGGATGTTCTTGTGGACGTCTAAGGCGGCGGGGGCGGGCCGCGTCTTGCTAGTTGGAGCGGCGTCTTCGCCTCGCGCGCGCGTCCGCCCCACCCCGCAAGAAACCGTCGCGACGCTCAAGTTTTCCACCAAGAAGTTAGTCGTCGCCCACCCGCGTCTCGAGAAGGTCTTTCCGCTTTTCCGGGAACCGCGATTCAAACTCGAACTTTTCTTCTCGCAGGCTGACGGCGAGTCGCATGCTCTCGTGACGATACGTCCCAAGCTGGAATTAATGTTGAAGTACTTCAATGAGAACATATCCCTAGCGCTGCAGGAGAGGTATAGGGACCTCCATGAGTATCGGAAGACGGAAGCGGTAGAGGAGGGCTCACCGAGGGAGGCCAAAGTTCCGAAAATAGCGGAAGAAGGGGAGAACGTCGGCGGCGGCGGCGCCTTCGACAACGCCGCGCCGCCGTTCGCGCGACTGCTGGACCAGCCGAAGGAGGAGGATAGCTTCGTGGCCTCCTGGCTCCACAACTCCTTCAAGATGACTGCAGCGGAGGGGAACCACCCGGCGAACAGTGCGGAGACAGCTGGAGGGAGTGCTTTGGACCTGCGGGCTGCACCGCTTTCGCTTCACATACCGGCCTTGCAGCAGGCTGAGGCCCAGAGGCAGTTCAAGATGGACTTCTGGAACCGGAGTCGGCCGGGGTCTCCGGAGGCCCACGATCAGCAAGGCCCGCCGCCGACCCCGCAGCCACCAGCGACTCCAGACCACAAGGCTATGACTGAGAAGCTGGTCAATGAGATTCAGGTGAGTGTTTTAACATTTCTTGTGAAAAGTGTTTTAACAGTTCGTCAAATCTTTAAAAACAGCAAAGATTGTTGTTTTCTAAAACACATGTTTTGTAGTGCAAGGTAGGCAGTATTAAAATTAAATAGTGATGATTATATTTTTAAAAGTGATGACAAATTAATTTATAATGTCAAAAAATTAAATTGTTTTATTAGAATGATAAACAAAGAAAATAATATTCAATTAAATTTAAGAACCAATGTGAAAATTTAATTTGTAAATTGAAAAATAGTTTTCGCTATTTTCAAAGTCCGACGGCACGGTACACCGCAAAATAGAAGTTGCAAGGTTTTTATTATTTTACAGAAAAACAAAAAACATTTTTTTTATAAATGAATTATGATATTTTTGTAATTATTATAACCTACTAAAATAAAAATAATAGTAATCAAGAATTAATAAAAAACACTCACGTCTCGACATTTGTTTGAAATCCGAATTTTTCTTTGCTATTTTTAAAGTAATTTTAATTTTAATGTAATCTCAAAATAATCGAAAGAAAATAGCGTGTATCGTCGTCAATGATCCAAGATCGACTGACCTCAGGAAATTACACACGGCGAGGTCTCACAAAACTCGTTCCAAATTTGAATGATCCCTTCCTTATAAAAAATAAAAGACGCCAAGGCAACATATTGTAAAGCTTTTGTTATACAAGAAAGGGTTAAGGTCCTTGCGTCAAACTTATTATTAAACCTTTTTTGTCCGTATGCCGCATCCGGTGTTACAAAAGGATATGTAAATTACAATAATCTCTGATAATTCTATTATTTCTGTATTAGTGTGATCAACTTGTCCGCGGCATTTTTACCTTTTTGTTGTTCGCCTTCACAAATGTTTGTTTTGAGCATATGGCGTTATTGGTGACGTCTCGGTTACCGCGTTTAGTATATCTTTTTTGGTTTTCCGGTTTGATAACGTGTAATTTGCTGCAAAGAGTTGCGCTATTATTCAAAGAAGGTTTATGCACAGAATTAAAAACAAAAGAGGAAAGAATATTACTTTTTAAATTAGTTTCGAATACGTTCACCTTGCATTTGTCTATTCCCACGGTGCGGATTAGGGAACGTTCTGATTCCATTTTTGAATTTTTTTGCCGCTTTGTTTCACGGAGGGGTGTTGACAGTTATTTGTAACTGCGAATCTGTACTTTTTTTTTTTGAATTTGGAATCGAACCGGTTTTAACATCCTGTTCGCATTCATTTTTTTCTAAAATGAAAATTTAACGGTTCGAGTGTTTGGCCTTTTGTGGTTAGGTTTTTTTTGATTAACGGTTAATTAAAATTTGATTTATTCATATTTTTGTATGACACTCGAAGCTTGTCATCATTTATTTTTATTAGTTTTATTTCTTTTAGTAAGGAACGTCAAGGATCTTCCTTTCATTGTGATTTATTTTAAAACATTAAGAACTTCATACTTGTGCTAAAAAAATAAAAAAAATCGTGACAAAAGATCAATCTATAAACAATCACAATTTTAATAATGCTTCCTTTTGGTTTTTATAATTACAAATACCTAGGTAGTTCAAACATTGGTCACGCATAAAGAATCGAACCCGTATCTTTTGCAGCTGGCTTTAAGTTTACTACTCTTCCAATACAGTCAAAAATATAAGTATATGTGTAGGTACCTACCTATTTATTTGTTTTTTTTTTTTTAAATAAAAAACTATCTAGAACTTTACTGATAGCGCTGGATCAGTAGTGTCATTAGCCACTATCAATACGAATATATAACATTTAAAAAAGTCAAAATATAAGTGTCAAAAATGTTTCAATACCTACATAACAGATTTTTCACTTGGATTTCCTCTTTTTCACGCAACTCCTCACGTTTGGATGTACAGCAACAGCAGCAATCTCCATCAGCAGACTCGACGATGAGCGAGCGATCGCTCGTGCCGTTTGCACTGGTAAATTTACTATCATCACTTAATAACAATAATGTAATTATTTTTCAATCATTACGAGTGCTAATAACGTTTTTGTGCCATTTATCTATAGTTTCGTTTAGGTTTTTTGTTTTGCCACTTATCTAGAAGCCTATTCTTAATTTGAAAATGCTTTTTTCCTGTTTTACGCATGTCGATCATTCATTCTAATTTTGAGTTATTTAAATCAAAGTGTGGTTTATTTTGCCATTTTGTAACGAATTTTTACTTGGCCATTTTGTTAACAGCCTGTTCTATTGTTCTAAATTTAAAAATCTTTTTTTTTTTTTTTGTGCATGCAAATCATTCGTTCTTTGATTTTCGTATTGGATTTGTGCTCAATATGATAATTCATAAAAAGCGTTTTGTAAATAAATTGTGTATATTAGTTTATGGCGATTTTAACAATGTTTTGGTTTATATATTGATCCAAACTAACCAATTAATTAATTTATGCTTTATATTACTAAAACCTATGGTTTAAATTGTTATGCATGATAAAGAAAAGACACAACATTGATATGCTTGATTTATAACTAACAAATTACATATGCTTATTAATAAAATATCAAGTTATTTCATAAGAACATAGTAATCGGTAGGTTATCGCAGTATTGGTGGTATGGCTGTTTCTTCCCATCCCTTTTTGTAATTTCTTAGAATAAACCCACGGGAAGGAATAAAAGCTTATACCTTGCTTAAACCAAAACGACTATCTCATTTGTTAATAAGTAGGTTTTAACTAATAAATAAATATTTAACTAAATCCTTTATAAGTGTATGTTACTAATCTTGGATGCCATAAAGATAGCAAATGAATTTCCTTGACTATTATTGTAACATACACTTATAAAGGATTTAGTAAAATATTAATTAATTAGTTAAACCTACAAATTAACAAATGACTAAATTATTTAGAAACTTCCAGATCTAAAGATGACACAGTTATTATTTTTATATTCACTAATACTGAAGCTTGAATATAGGTTCTGCGAAGATTTCCTCGAAGGACCTTAAGTTTTTTCTCCTTTCTTTGGGGTATAATCCGATCTTCCATCATCCCATCTTCGGAACCCAAGCCAACCTCACCTGCACATATGCGCCTTGCTATGTAACAAATGGGGCTCTGGTGGCAGGCTAATTGCGGCATAGCACAGACTATCCTCGGCAGAGCCAAATTCCCTGCCTGGTGGTGCGAGAAGCTGTGCTCTGCGATCTCCTACCACCATGCCTCACGTAGGAACTGGGGATGGTGGGCATATCCTCCTTTATGAGGAGCCTATGTCCAGCAGTGGAAAGATATAGACGTGGACTTTAAGTCCTTTCCATCCAGGAACTTCCACCAATCTTGACGTCGTATGTCAATCTGTTGGGTAATCACGAATAGTTCAACCAGACGTTTCATAAGAGTAAAAATGTTGGCCAATGACAAATCGCTATTTTGAATCCACGCTTTCCCATTGGCCATTTTATGTCTACGATACCAGTACTTTTGAGTAGCCTTCGTGATCGAGCCTCTGATAGGCCTGCCTACCCTATAACACTATTTTTACTAATTACTATTTGTTTACAATTAACTAATTCCTTTTTGTAATTGTTTCATGCAGCCACAACAGCAGTCGCCGACAGGGGACGCTGCTGTCGGCGATCGGAACTCGATGTTGCCATTCGCATTGGTAAATGTCCTGAATAGCCTGAATATCGATGTAATTATTTTAATTTCTTTCTTTCTCTTCACTGTCGCGGATCACGGGAACTCATTTTTTATAGTTTACAATTTACTATTTAATTTTGTATGATGACTTTTATTAAAATTATGTGAAAGATGGCAACACTTTAACTGTTGGAGTTTATGTTGGATTATTGGTATATAGACATAGTGTAGGATAGAGGCGAGTGGCATAATCAAAGGAAGGCACAGCCCAGCAGTGGGATCAATAACGGCTTAAAAAACAATGATGATGATATTTTCTTATGTTTTATTGTAAGCGGATAATATCTAAATTATTATAATTTCATCGAAATGTTTTTTTAAAGTAAAAATTATACGTTTTTTTTTTCTTAAAGTGGAACCAAATAGTGTTCTCGTCATTCTACTCAAATACAACAATTATGATTGGTTGCCATGGTTTATGTAAGGACTACAAAATCTAAAAATATTAGATAATTATAAAACCAAACGAATCTTTTTTTTAGGTAACGTTAGACTAATCTCTTAACCTATCACAAATAGATATGTATATAGTTTTTCATATAATTTTAACTAAGTATAAGGTAAATAATATTACCTTTTAATAGGCCTAAAACATTGCTCTATTAGCAAAGAGGTATAAGGTATATTCCATACTAAATAATATTCCATACTAATATTATCTAACCTATTCGATATTTTTTGCGTCTAAACTTAGATACGTTACTTTAATGTTGATTCGTTCAAAGAAATCGTTCCGTTTAGTCGATTTCTCGGAATTATAGGGTGTGAAAGCAATTCCGATGAGTTTCCGTGGTTCCCTTCCCAGCTTCAAGGAACAGTGAGCTTTATAACAGGTCTATTAATGTTCATTATCGCTTGGAAATAAAAAGTACTAATACGATTTTTAAATCGATCGCGAAACTCACTGTTTTACAAAATTGGTCTAAGCTATTTTTAAAATGAGAAGGCTATTTTTTTTTTTCTGCAGGGTGAGACGCTAGACTTGTTACCGTTTAAAAGTAAGTTAACCTTTATGGTAGTTTTTTTTTTAAATAAAAAACTAATGGATGAATCAAATGTTACATGAATAAAGACTAGTCTGCGTCTCAGCTTACTATTTTTAAGCAAATATCTGTTCTTTTTAAATGTTAATATTAATATTATTTATAAAAACAACAACAATTTTTGATTAGAAAAAATAACCTTTTATATTCCATCAAGTGTGAGTTACAATTTAAAAATCACTTCAAACATCTATCTTGTTGCGAACAAGGTGTTCAAGCAAGATCTAAAATTACTTTTCTTTGCCAATAACTCATGTTATTTTGCTCTTGTTGTGTGCCGACTACGAAATCCTGTATGAGACAAAATTATAAGGATTTATTGTCCTCCCTAGGCCTTAGAGCTAGATTTTTCATTGCCAATAACTCTATTCCTTTTGCTTTTATAGTGTTCAGTCTACGAAATTCTTATGAGACATGATTATTAGAATTTATTTATTTAATTTTCGAAATAAGATAGTATAGCAAGTGAACTAGTCCTTGGTGTTTTCTGACTACGAAATTTTTAATTTTTTAATGTTTATCGTATGTATAACTTTTGCAATAAGTTGGTATAACAAGTAACCCTATACTGTGCTCCTAGAGTTATAAATATTGGTTTTTGTGTTTCAAAATCTTTAATAATATTATATTTCTCCGTACAGCAACAGGCGCGTTCAGGGCAGAGCATCAGTGAGCGGACCCTAGAAGAATGCTGGTCGACACTTCAGCGAGTGAGTTGGCATCTGTTTCAATGCGTATTGTTATCTTCCAAGGGTAGGGGACGCGCGGCGGCGGTTGTGGTGACACGTTCCAATTTTGTAATTTTGATTTTCGAACTCGAAGTTTTTCTTTTTTTTTATTCAGTTCTCGGTGAGAGTAGCAACTATTTTTTTTATCTTGGCATTAAAACTTGATTAACTTTTTTTTAAGATTAGTATTATTTTCTTTTTTTTTCAAAAAAATATTATTTTCATCATACCATGAATTGATCGAATATGACAATTACAGAAAACCGTGATTATTATTAAATAATAAGTGATAGTAGATACTGTTCCTTGTTTAAACGCAGTCCTACAACCGCCTAAACGCATCCTCTTGAAGGGGTATTTCACTCTTTATTTATAAGGTGAGTTTTTTTCAGCCATTATCCGCCCATAGACAATTCTTTTTTTATCAAGATCCTAGCAATGGGTGGCAAAGGAAGTGCTGGCCATACAACCAGCTAGGGTTTTTACTATGAATATCTATTCGATCTAGAATATTCATTAAAACATTTTCACGTGTTGTATCTGATAAAAAACTGTGGGGCCGGAGGGCGTAACAATTTATCGTGATTCACTATATTTTTTTTACTTATTATCGCGCAAGTGATGCTAGTGATGTGTTTCGGTATAAATTTGATATAGAATAACATAAAAACTTTGCATCGTTTTGCATAACAACATAAAAATGTTTTCTTTTAAAAAAAATTATGACCACGTCATTGCGCAGACATATTTTTTATTAATAGGCATTCCTACTTGCACTTCAAGTTATGCAATGTCTTAAATGATAATTCATTATACATTTTTTGCCTCTGCTTGTTTATATAGTTGGAGTAATAATGTAAAAAAATACAAAAAGTCGCTTAAATATCATAAAATATTTCAAATTAGTTAAACTAATAAAAAATATATTTACATTCGTTTAACGTCTGAAATTAAAATTACTCACAAGCTTGCTTATTATAATACGAAAGTGTTTTTAGGCTTTTAATTAATATAAATCATATTAATTTTATTATAATATTAAAATGAAGAAAGGATAGGTCATCTCTACCGACAATTGTAGCTGACCATCTGCTTACAAGGTGGTGTATGACCAGGAAATACCCGGGATGTTACACCACTTTCTTTTTATTATTTTTATAATGTACGTATAATTTATTTTATCATCGTGGTCGGATACTTTAAAATAAAATATGATTTTAATAAAGTAGATACTAAAGCTAAAGATTATTAATAGGTAGTCCAGCATTATTTATTTGTTTATTTTTTATTTTACAAAGCTAATATTACTAATACATTAATATACACTTTTCAACCTGAACGCGGTCTGAGATTTCTCAAGATTGAGAGCCTAAAATTATAATTTAAAATAATTGATCTCGATGTTACGTTAATATGAACTCTCACTTGACATTTTAACTTCAAAAGTTTTTAAATAAAAACAAAAAAAAAACTATAAAAAGTAACTAAATGGAAAAAACAGTAACAATTTATGATTTAAAAAACTCAATCACGAAACCCGCAACAAAAAGCAGCATGCAAAGCACAGGTGCACGAAAAAATAAACCTGCACTACGAAACGGAAAAGTACACTCAAAATAAAAACTGTTGTGTACTTGATCTTTTGAGGTGGGCGGCGAACGGAACAGGGTGGATTGGGCTGGCTTTCTAACAACGAAGTTTTTTATTTTTATTTGTCTTGTTTTATACCAGTAACTGAAATAAGGTTGATATTGCGACATCAGCAACGAAGTATTATTAAGCAGTAAATATTTTTTCTAATCGTAGTTAGTACAATACCGTGCTCTTTATTAGACATTGAGTTATTTTTTCAAATCTTTTTAAAACGTTCATTGAAGAAAAAGTATTTTTAGTATTTCTCCTTCATCGTATAAGCCAAATCTGGTGTCGTAGTTTTTAGGCTGCCCGAAGGCTTGACATATCTTAGCGACTTAAAAAGCCAGGATCAACACCTTAACTTGCCTTCCGACACTCAGTTCTAAATGCCACTAAGCGGTCACCCATCAAAATTAGTGACCGGGTGGAATGTTGCTTAACCAAGATGATCTGCTAAGAACACCAAATTAAGCAACACCAGATTTTATATAAATCTCTACATCACGAGTCAACCTTGTATAATAATAGTGTGTTATTTTGTTTAATACTTGCTATGTAATGATTAGTTATTAACAACAGGTCAACATAACTCTAAGAAAATATGATATAAGCCATCGACTCTACAGTTTCACCACGTCCAAACAAAAGTATGGATGCACGCTGTCGAAAAAAATCCCTACATTTGCATGTCGATCCGCAATGAATTTATCGTTATTGCCCTGAGATTTATTATCCCGCGCCGCTTTCCGAAAAAATCCACTGAAAATGACCGCGTTCCACATTTGAAATTCAAATCGCAATTGTTTTTCGGTTCGAAATTGAGACGATTTTGACATTCGCCGTCCGTCGGCGACATGTGTTTATTTAACCTTTTTATGTGCGAATGTACTTTTTTTCCTGATGATAGTAAATCAATTCGTGGTTGTCGTGTTTTTGTGTTGTTCCTTAATAAATATTGTTTAAAAAAATTATAATGATCTGAAGGCAGGCGTAGTGTTGCGCTCTGTTTTAGAACAAGTTTTTTAAAATACATATCATAAATGGGGTTTTAATTAATTTAATACTTACTTATAACTTAGTACTTTAAATAGTTATTTTTTTGACATCAAGGCCTAGACACACAATAATAATGATAGCACAAATACAAAACTTACTGGTATATTAGCTTTTAGTAGATTGCAACTTTTGTTTACTAAGGTAAATAAATAAAAAAAATATTAATGTTTTTAAAGTTGATGTAAGTAAAAATGACCTTTGCCCTGTAGTGGGACGAGAACCATTAGTAAAAAAAATGTGTGAAAGGCTGCTGCTAGAAGCTGGATGCGTCGAGCTGAGGACAGGGCGCAATGGTGCTCATTAGGGGAGGCCTATGTCCAGCAGTGGACTGCTATAAGCTAATGATGAACTGTGTAAGATGACATGAGTACGAAAGGAGTGAGTGTTGAGATGAGGGGCAGAGGGAAATAAAGGGCGAACACATTTAGAATAAGGGCAAAAGGTGATGATGATTTTCTTAAAACACTTAAGTATGTACTTGACGCAAAATACATTTTATTGAATTAAAAATACAACAGAAAACCTCAATTTTTTTAGTCGGTTTTAAAACAAATAAAACCAGAAGAAAACTCCAAAATGATTTAAATCCAATTGAAATCAAACACAAAAGATTCTTTAAACTTCGCCAACATTTTTTCTGTAACATCTTCTAACATGAATCAGACGAAAGGGTAGGGAGGCTGCGGTAATTATGAAAAGTGTCCAGGGGGGAGAAAAATTGTAAGTGAGGACGTTTAAAAAATTGGTTTAATGAGCGAGAGGCTTTCAAAGTTAATAGGTTCGGAGAGTCGATAGTCGGTGCAGGTTTCTGAAGTTTTAAACGATTTTATACATGTATTTTTGGTTAACTAGGTAACCTAAAAGTTGGTTTTCATAGGACCTTCCGCTTGCGTTTCGCTCACGTGGTAACAGGATAAAGATTTTTTTTTAAATAACAGCGCTGACCTGTCTTCGGATAGCGAAGCATAATGCTGAGTCGGGACCGTTATACTGTTGTAGCACACAACACTACATCTCTAAGTAGTGTTGTTCTGTGCGCTATTTGTACTAACATAATATAGGTACTGATCTCTTTTTTAACTTTTCAAGTCTCTTGTTTATAGTAATTATGTAGGTAGGTACTTATGTTAAATATAAAGTGTTAAATTGAATAATAAGGCTGTATGTGTGGATAAGTAGTAAATAAACGTTTGTCTATGTCTTAGTCCATTTCTGTACCCCTGACAACGTGTATGCCAAAGCGACTTCTTAGGGGCAAACTCGACGACCGAAAGACCTAGTGGCAGACCCAATCTTAGGCTAGGCGGTATAGAGCATCATTTAAAAGTGGGAGTGAAAAGCTGGAGGCAAAAGCCCAATATAGTCCCAGCTGGAGTTTACTTGGCCAGGCCAAGGCCCACCCGCGGCTGTAGCGCTTTAGATGATGATGATGATAACAACGTGTATGAATTTAATTGTGATCGGTCGAGTGGTTTAGGCGTAAAACTCCCATTTGTAATTTTAGATAGATAGATATGACTTTAATGCACACCATAGAATTACAACAGAATGAAAAAGGCATTAAAAATGATGGTTCAAAAGGCGACATTATCGCTTATATCGATCTCTTCCAGCCAACCTTTGGATGGAGAGATACTTTCAACAAACAGGAACGGCGGTGTACCTCTGCCTAGTCTTAGCCCAATTATAATACTTATTCGTAAGGATGTTTTTCAGTAACTAACCCAATAGAAGAATTTTCAATAGAGTTAGTCTTGTAGCTTTTTCGGTTACTGTAAGTAGTTGGTTGGTATTGTTGGTACTCGGTTTTTTATCCTTTCTACTGGTGGCTTCCACTTGATGGGTACTTAAATAAAAAGTATAATGTTATTCCTGTTTAGTTAAATAAATATTGATTTTTGTTCAAATCATGCGACTCAATAAGATTCAGAGTTCCATAAAAAATTGAGAAATAGTAGATTGTTTTACAAGGGACTAAACCATCCCATTATATACGAGGTTGTTATACTCCCGAGCGTAGCGAGGGAGGATGACAAGACCGAGTTATAATGGGTGGTTTTGGCCCGAGTAAAACACTCTACTTTTCACTTCGATTGCGAGAAAATAAAACAATTCAAAATTAGACAATTTTCAGAAATTTAATTAAAAATTAATCAACCTCATAAAACATCACCAAGACGGTTCTATTTTCAAAAAAAAAAAAGATTGTCGGAGCACCAAGAAGTCGAGTTTTTATGTAAGAGAACGAATGCTTTGTACGGGCTGATGATTTTAGACAAAAATTAAAAAGAAAAAATACTTTTTAGCCCGAGGTATTAAACTCGAGTTTTAGGCCCGCTAAGCTACACTATTATAATACACTTTTTGAGCAAGAGATGTGAAAAATCCCTTTACTCTCCTCGCCATAATTGTCTTTCCCCAGCGTTATAACTCATAACTGTTGAGTTTTTTAACCAAACTTGATAATTTATATCACAATTAGCGGTCGGCTCCTTAAACTCGCGACATTATTAGCAAACTTTCTTATAGCTCGTAAAAAACGAAATTTTTCGACTTAAAACACCTGTGTTTTGTTAAACAATTTTATGTACAATGTTGTTTTATAGGGGAACTTGGGAAAAAGTGATAAATTTATGCGACGGGATATAGAAAAGAGTTAAATTTGTATTTAAACACAAAATTAAGTTATTGCACAGCTCCAAATATTTGTAAAAATCTTAAAATAAACTTCTACTTAACACAATTCTATTATATATATTTTTTTTCATAATGAAGGCCTTTTTCAGAAAAACACTAATTAGAAATTTCTAAATACAATTATAATAATATGTTGTTTGTTGTTTTTAGCCCGCATTATCCCACTGCTGGGCAAAAACTTTCCCTTCTTTGCAGTCCAACGCCAATGCCAATGGAAAATTAAAATAAATCTTGTAATATTTAAAACAAAAATCTCTAAACACCATAAATTTAAATAACAACGTTCGTGTTTTACAAAACGGAAACAAAACGAAAAAATAACGGTTAAAACGCTTAATTAGCAGTAGCAGAAGACACGACAACAGTTTAAGGTAGAATTTTCACAAACACATACAAATTGGCGGGAAAACAGCGCCCCCCCGGGACCCGGTGGAATAAGAGAAAAACTCGACAAAAATTAGATTTCTTCAGTATTGTACGGCTGCGCTTCAATCTTGATACTTTGAAACCTTTGTTCGATGGATTTAATTTTTTTTGTAGTACTTTTGACTGTCAATTCAAAAAGTAAATGAAATGCTCCTTATTTCTTGTTTCGGTGTTCTTAGCCAATCATCTGAATTAATAGTTTGAACGTCTGAACTGCAAGAGCCCCTAAAAAATTGAAACATGCTATTAGCCAATTTGAACAAACAATTAACAATTTACCTGTATAACGAACAGGGTTTTGACAGCCGGCTGCTTGCGGTATAGCGCAGCCTAACACCTGCAAAGATAAATCCTCTGGCCGCTGACGGGCAGCAGCGTCGGCGGTGCGAGAAACTGTACAATGCGATCCTTAACCCGCATGCCCAGTGGTTTTGGGCATATCCACTTCTAATAGAGGAAGCTTATGACCAGCAGTGGACTGTGATAAGAATGTGGTGTAGTGAAAACAATTAAAACTGTATAATACATTCAAGAGTAAAAACTAAACTTTCAAATACCTCTTGCCTAATCTACGTAAAAAAATACTTAACAGTATACACTAGCACGTTGACAGCTGGTGCAGGTAGTGCGGAACAAGAAGGTCTGATTTAGCACTCAAAGCATTCACAGGTATTCTGTATCGTAGATTTAGGTATTTTTTGCAAGTATCCATCGAGCAGGTGGTTTACCAGGAGGCCGCCGCACATCTCCTGGCCCCGATTTGGTAACTGCTATGGTTCATCCTATTACATTTATCTTTGTTTGGATTTTGTTCAGCTTTATATTATTTATATATTTAAGTATTTTTTGCAAGTATCAACACCTGTTCCCCCGTCCACAATCGCGGCTAATGGCCCATGCTCAGTAAAAAGCGACGGACGCCAGTAGATAAAAATTAGCTGAAATTAAAAGAGGCTAACGAACGCCATTCTGCCGTCTTGCATCTAATATCTCAGTTCCTAGGAGGAAAACATTTTTATTTAAAATATCGAGCAAATTTGGTCATACTTTTTTGAAGAACTCTTCAACTTTTTTGATTATTTTATATTTCAGAGCATGATTTAGCACGGAATTTTTTATTTAATATTAAATTTAATGCGTCGAAATATGTAAGAAAGTAAATACTACTAAATAATTAACTAATAGAGTTAATATTACATATAGATAGAATTATAAATGTCCGAAAGGTGAACCATATTTTATTAATTCTACTAACAATTCTACTAATTGACTATTTTTCTCGTTAAAAAACCTAAAATTATATAAAACTGACTGACTACTTGACTGACAACTCACAGCTTAACCGTAAGTTCTAAAGACTTGGATAAGTTCCTTGTGTTGGGGTACATACTTAGAAGGGATTTAATGAAAGGGGTATATGCCCGCAATCCCAACGCTGGGCATGCGGTTTGGGGATTTCAGGGCACCGCTTCTCGCATCGCCGATGCTGCTGCTCTTCAGCAGCCAGGGAATTTAGCCACGCCGGTGTTAGGCTGCGCTATGCCGCGATAAGCCAGGGTGCAACGAAGACAAATTCTACACAAATAAAGTCACAACGCGCCTTTTACGTTAAATCAGGAAATACCTACAGTTTCTGCGGTTCATGTAAATAAAAATAATACATCTTTTCTAACACCCGCAAAAAACTGTCAATAATAAAAACCGTCACACCGTGAAACGAGCTAATAACCTATTTCCATTTCGCATTTAAAAGAGCATCGTTAGGTCCTTACTTAGGACCCAGTGGAGCGAAAACTGTGTGCCCTAATAATAAGGTAATACCTACCTACAGGTTAAGCAATAATGATCCGTTGACATTATTGTCAACTGTTTTGCAAAAGACCGTTTGAATGGGTAAGTGCATAGCTTGATTCATTTAACTAGTAACTAGATAGTTACTGTCGCAATATTTAAGCTTCGAAACACAAGCTGGGTACGGATAGCGAGTTCCTATATACGCGTAGTCAGGGTACGCTGTCCACGCGGATATTGGATACGCGTACAGTTAATATGGACCGCCGCGAAGCTGAACGCGGGGTCAATCGATCAATACCGCTACGCGAGCCGAAACCGACTGACTATGGATCACGCCGCGAGCCAGCTCGCGCGGCACGCGTTCCCCAAAGTGTACGCGTAGCTGCAAGTACAGACAGGGCGTTCCAAGACACGCGTAACCAACTACGCGTGCCAATGTACGCGGTATCCGCTGGGTACGGATTACGGATTTACGGATTTTTGTCATTCTGAAGTGAGGTTCAGTTAACGACCAATCCTAGTACAATCTAACACAAAAATAAGATCTACGTCGTTACTTGCAGCCCACTTCAGGGAGACATAGATATAGATACTCGTACGTTGTGAATAGTTTAATAAATTGATTTTATTTTATATTACAAGTGAAGTGGGACAACTTAGAATAATACTAATAAAAATAATAATAAAAAAATAAAAAGTTTACACAAGACACAAACAGAGTAAAATCCAATAAAAGCTAAAAGTATAACTTTACAAATGTTGTTTTGACTTTACCCAAATATGTAAATATAATTTTACTTTATAGTTATGAATGAATGAAGGTCCAACCAGAAAGCGTAGCGATCAAACTAAGACACAAATAAACTCACTTCCACATTTATAATATCAGTTAAGATAGCTAGTTACAATTATATTATGATTATTAACAGTCGAAAAATACTAACTGGTAGCCGCCACACTATAAGTAGTAGGTATTTTATAAAGTCGACAAATTTTGCAAAAAAAATACGGCATTACCAAACTTTACTGACTTTTTTTAGCTTAGTGGTTTTAAATACCTTAGGGTTATTTTTTCAATTAAATAATTCAGTGAATAATTTAATATAAATATATATTATCACGCAATATATTTTCGGTTACGTGAAGGACAATTTGCGAAAGACTGCTGGTAGAAGCTGGATGTATCGAGCTTAGGACAGGACGCAATGCCGCTCAGTAGGAGGCCTATGTCCAGCAGTGGACTGCTAGAGACTGATGATGATGATGATTGTTATATTTTCCCATTATTAAACATACAATGACAAACTGGTGGTACAGGGGAAGTTCGAGGGAAAAAGAGCGCTTGTCAGATCGCCCATAAAATGGACCGATGATATAAAGGCTGCAATTGATATTCCTCTGAACGAATGCGCCAGAAAAGCTGCAATACGAGAGGAATGGGGTAGGATTGTGAGGCAGGCCACGAATGTACCAACTCTGTCAAGAGTGTATCAACTAAAAAGAAGAAATAGACAGAGGTACTCATTGACAAAAAACAGATGACAAAAAGCTTTCGAAGAAACTGCGTCCAACTCCTTCAAAAACAATGTAATGTGCTTGCTAATTTTTCTTGTTTTGGTCGCGTTACGAATTGGTGTAAATTAAAAGAAATAACGATTTAAAGTGCACTTTACAAGTTCTTATTGAATATATACATTTTGACTTTTGACTTTTTGACATTATCTTGAAAAAACTTAACATTACTGTCTACTTGTAAGATAAAAGATTTAGCTCCAACAAAATCTGCTTCCACGCAAAATGAGTCATACAAACAAGAATTGCATCATTTGGATAAAAATCATCATTTTATAACCCGATGACCATAAATAAAAATCTAGATACCGACCACCTACGTGTTTAAAAAAATCCAAAACATAATAAAACCGAATTAAAAAACTTTACTTTAAAACATGGTAAGGATATAAAAGTTTTATCTTGAAAAAACTTGCCAGTGCTTGAAGGAGTGTAAGTAAAATGCATTCGTTATCTCGCTCACTCGCGCTATCGAAAGGAAGTGGTTTTGATACTTGCGAATAGCATTTGTTTGTCCGGGTTGGTTTGATAGTAGAATTACATAATTGCAAAATATTTTTTTTTAAATATTTTTTTTATTAAATATAGTAAGTGAGGTAGCTCGAGGCAGAGATGTTTGGAAGTCTATGGGGAATTTTTTTTCCCAGCAGTGGGATGAGAATGTTTTATAAAAAGTAAGTATAGTAAATTATAACACCCAAAATTCATATGAACCGTGAACACCACACTAGAATTCTCTCTTAAGTCTAAAAATATGAGTTCATTTTATATAATACACTGAAAATCTGATTAATGCACACATTTGTCCCAAAGCGGGAATTGAACCCGCTACTTCTAAAGTCTAAGTCAATCGGCCAACGAGGTTGTAATATAATTATTTTTTTATTTTTTTTTCATAAAAGAGTATGTTAGGTTCTAATTCCAAAACAACACAACAAACACACAACACAAAAAATAAGGCACACAAACTACAACTCATTCCATTTTCTAAACGCATCCTTCAACTATAAAAAAGTTTATTGCAAAAAAGTATTACATAACAAAGCACCAAGACGCCTCGACTCAAACTCGGAACAGCTGAATATAACTATAATAAAAAACTTAGCGAGTACACATAAGTGCATTACGATGGCATGCCGTACTTATACCACTAGAAATCCGTTTCAATACAAAATAAACCTTATTTACCAGAAATAAGTTCCATTGTCGCTTTGATACGTGCTATCATGCAATCTAAAAAAGAATTGTTCGCGTAAGACTTCGGCTAAAATTTCAATTGTCATTATTGTAATAAATCGCTTATTAATTGAATAAATTTCACTAGCATGAGCTTCGTATGAACGAAGAAGAAGAAGAATGTAACAAATGTTAAAAACAAGCGCGTTCTATGTATTTTCAATTTTAAAATTAGATAGTCAAAATTGACGAGTAAAAAAACAAAATGGCCTTCAAATTTTATAAACTGAATTTGGAATGTAAATCCTTTTTTATAATTTATATGTTTTAATATCAATTGCGTACTCTCTAAATCTTAACCTTCCATGTAACTCAATCTAAAAATGTCATACTAGATGTGGTTTGACATACATCGATATTTAAATTATCAAAAACAATACTCTATGACAGTTATTAGTGAGAAATATATTGTTTTTTAATACAACTTGGAGTGAAACATCTGTACATACCTCTGTGCCCTTACTTCTCTATAGTACAACAGCCGCCAACGCGCGGGCGCAGCGATTTTTTACCGCATTTGAAAAATACATTTTGACGTAAACAGACATATTTTTTGCTACATTTCGTAAAAAGAATCCGATTCGATGCAACTTTTTAGATTTTTTTTTAATTAGTTTGAGGTCGTACTGTACAGTGTTTTGTTATGTGACTTTTCAAGTGAATGTGTAAGTGATGTGGTTTTGAAATAGTGAGGATTACCACAGATCTTCAATGCAGGTACTTACCTACTTTTTAAGTTATACAAAATATTTTCCTTTATCTAAAAGACTGCTTTTTAGAGAGCTTTAACTTTCGGAATGTTATGTGGAGAGAGTAATACAGCGACAGTGTCTAAAAAAACAAGTAGCGTATCAAAGCTATAATAAATCCAAAGCCTGACTCAATTGTCAATTACCACTATCAGTTAGATAGTTTGAAAATTGAACGCATAGATTCATCATCATCATTAGCGTATAGCAGTATACTGGACATAGGCCTCCTCTAATGAGCGCCATTGTACCCTCGGCTGAGTGCGGCATAGCGCAGCTTACTTCAGCATAGCTATTTCCCGGTACGATAAGCTGTGCTCTGCGATCCGTATGCCAAGCGTGGATATTATGGGCATAGGTTTCCACTTTCAATGATTGACGTAGTCTCATTGATTTATTCAATTACTAATGACTTACTAATGTAATGACTCTAAGCTTACTTAAACTCAACTTGATGAAAAGTTGACTTTTTTTGGGTTTATAATCTTCTCCAGCCTATGAAATCCATTGCTAGATAGATAGACCTTTCCAAATGATTCCTTTATACAGAAAAGGCGTCAGGTTGGTATTGAGTAAAAGTCTTTAAAAAATCAATCAATAAGTATATATAAAACAATTAAAAATGAAGTAGGTCAACTCAGTCGGTCCTGGTTGTCTTACCTACCTATGTCTTTAGTTGGTAATTGGTACATAGACTTATTCATATCATAACGTCCCACACTTCAATGGATTTGATCCCATACTCTCGTGGGTATCAGTATGATAAACAATCATCTAAGAAGCACATCTTAAAAAAATATCAAAATTATTTTATTCAGTAGGAACTTTAAGTACACTTTGAATCGTATTTTTTTTTATTTACACCATTTCGTGACGTGACCAAACAGAGAAGAATTGGCAAGAAACTCTGATTGCCTCATGCTTGGCTTATATTTTTTGATACTTCTGCAGATGATAAACACATTTGTCCTGCTTCTAGAATCAAACAAGCAATCTGTTGCGTCTTTTTCGCCCTGCATCATCGAGATAATTAGTACTAACAGTCTTCAAGTGAAAACTGTCAAAAATAATCGAAGCGTATTTGACATAAATAAACTTATGTCAAACTTAAATGCCAAGTTTGCACTAATTTAGACCTTTATGATGCTTGAAAAGTGTTCTAAGTCCGCGCAATTGACAGCGTGCGCCGAATTTTGGTGCAGACGCTTTTTTCAACATTTTGCACTCTGAAGTATAAATATCTCGATACCCTGCATTAGCGAGCGATAGTTTTCTTTAGAACTGGCGTAAAAATTGCAAATACTGATTGTATTTTGTTTCAACTTACTATTTGCTCGGTGAAAGTGACCTGCGTCGTAAAAGTCACTGTGACATTTAAGTTTTTTATTTTTAATGAGCTGTTTTACAAAATAGGTCTCTAAACACATTTTAATAAAGCTCAATATCATTTTGAATGAGCTTAGCCTGATTCGTTTGGTTCAAAACCCTTTGAGCGCAGTGTCTTGAGTTAAATAAAATACATTTATAAAACATTGTGATAGACTCCATGGAAAACAAAATGGCTGAACTACGATAGGTATGGATAGATCTGAATTCATGATTGTTATCAATGATACTATCATCAGTCCACTGCTGGACATATACCTCCTCTAAGAAGAGCCATTGGGCCCTGTCCTCAGCTTAACGCATCCAGGTTCTACCTTCCGCCTTGTACCCCACCTGGCCGGAGCGCGTATACTACACTACGTATGCCAAGCCACGGTCTCTATTCAAGAATTCGTTTACCCCAAAGGTTGCCAGTTCCTCGGCAGATATGATCAGCCCACTGCCACTTCAGCTTGCTTATTCTCTGAGCTACAACTTAAGTTCTATGTCGGATAGTCTCGTTTTTCACCATGGATGATGATCATATAAACTTTGAAATTTTTATTTTACGATAGGTAGTTTTTGTGGATTTCAATGACATTTGACAGTACTATCTACATTAGTTGATATCTAATCAAATTATTTCCTGATACTAAAGATTTGATCATATAGAAAACGCTATAACAGTGTTTTTGTGAACTGGTTAGGCTGTCAAAATATTAAGTGCTTGACGCCCTGTCAGAGTGTCGCGTACTGTAAGCGCGTGCGCTCAATTTGACAGCCTAGCCACCAGTATAACACAACTCAGCGTTTTGACGCGTCGTCAGTACGAGACGCTATACTTCAAAGTTTAAATTTTACATTTATATTTGAATTGGATTTGATAAATAAAAAGAAGAATTACCTACCATTTTTCAACGTCAACGTTCAACGTCAAATTGATTGCGAATCATAGTCATCATCATAATTATCATAATTATCATAATTATCAGCCGTTTTTGGCCCATTGCTGGACATAGGCATTATGAAAAGAAGCTGAATCATTAAATTCATTTATATTAAAAATATTCTACATAATTTACCTGAAAATTAACACAATTCAAACACACATCAAAAGTATCAAAACATTATTTTTCCATTCATTGTTAAAACCGTATTTATTTCTAAAAAAAAATGATATCTTTGTAAAAACTTAATTTCTTTGTCAAACTTAATTATATCGCGTCTCAGCACCGAGCTCTTTGTTCATAAGTATAAATAAACCTTTGTCCGTCTGTCTGTACCGTGTCGACTTTATATAATTATATTTTCGTTTCAAAGTATTTTGATCTTGCTCTGTGTCTTTACTTTGTGAGCGTTCACGTATATCAGATCATAGAAGCGCTCGTAGCGTGGTTTACTTCCACCACGCACACCAGCCTATATCAGTCTACTGCTGGACATAGGCCTCTCCTAATAATGGGGGACATGCCCATAATCCCCACGCTGGGCATGTGGATTGGGGATCGCACGGTACAACTTCTCACACTGCCGACGCTACTGCCCGTCAGCGGCCAGGGGATGTAGCTATGTCGGTGTTAGGCTGCGCTATGCCGCAATCCGCCCCGTTTGTTAGTTTGTGTTGGGTGTACCACATGCAGATCAATTTGGAGAAGATAGGGGTTTGAACCCTTTACACCCCCCTTACTTCGGTATTTATTTGCAATTTTTTTTACCACATATAAATGGTTCTTATGTCATACTTAAAATAGATCCCCCATATCTAACTATCAAGGGCATGCCTACAGACAAAAAATTAAAAAAACATTTTTTTATGGCACTTATTGATTGAACAAGGACATGGCGCACCTGATGATAAGTGGTAACCATTACCTATTACAAAGTATTGTTTCCTAGGTCACGCAAATGTGGAACGTGCACTACGATGCAATACCCTGCGTCCATCAACCCGAGGCATGAAGGTGTTTAGCCTCATATGCCTGTAATTTCACCAACAGTTGCTTTACGCCAGTAGGCATGGAAGATAGTAACAATGTCAATATATAAGTCAAACTACTTAATGTCGTTAATTTGTTATTCCTCATCATCATTTGAAGTGTCATAAAATTAGGTGAAATACTGCATTTTAGGTTAGAAATATAAAAAAAATCTTGTGCAGTTTTTATTTTACTGCTGTTTATCTGGTAATCAGAGTAAAATATTAACGAATTTATGAAAATTTTGCGAAAATTTAAAAATAAAATGCTTTAAATTGTTTGCAAAAAAATATTAATTTGGCTAATAGGTTTTGAAATGGGGTTTCCGAATATGAATTTAACTCAAAATCGACCAAAAGTCTATTACTGCGGTTTAGGCTCGGGATGGCAGAATTAGATCTTTTTTTTTGTATGAGCTAGTTAGTGGCCAACTCTGGTGTCGGAGTTTTAAGGCCGCCCGAAGGCCTCTGACATAGCTTAACGACTGAAAAAATCGGGACAACATCTAAACATATACGAAGCATAGGAGCGCTCAAGTCTAAATGCCAATAAATAGTTACCCATCTACCAGCACAGCTAAATCGGTGTTGCAAAAAATTGGGCGTTGTGATCCCCAAACCGCATGCCCTTCGTGAGGATTATGGGCATATCCCCCTTTATTAGGCGAGGTAAATGTCTACTAGGTAAATGTCTGTGGACTAATATAGGCTGGGTCACCCATCCAAGTAGTGACCAAACTTAACCAAGATAATCTGATACAAACGTCACGAGCGCTTCAATATAGAAAGTATGATTTTATATAAACCGTGATAAGTGATGACGGCCATAATCCAAATAACCAATTTAAAAAAACTGAACCATCAATAAGCAAAGTATTTAGGTCATTTCCATTTATTATGATTGATAATTACGGCGCAGTCAATGAAAAAATTTCATGCACACATGTGCATTTGTTGTCGTAGGTTAAGAATCATGCGCACACGCAAGGATAATAGTGATCGCGAGCCCGCTTACAAACGAAGTTTTCTCCTAATCTATAAAACCTTTGTTGTAGCCCGTGATATGATACCCTCTACATAAACAAAATATTCCCCGAACTAGGAAAAACATCTTCCCAACTTATTTGACATTTTTATATTCAGTCATGGCATAGTGACAAAACGCCAGGATGTTAATGGTTTTTAGATCAACTGTCACCCAGCACTCAGACCTTTTCAAATGGTCTACAATGTAGACGATTTGAGAAGGTAGAATACTAAACATAGAGAAAAACGTAGACTCTACCCACATATTATGCGGGTATAGAATAAGAACGTATTTTAAAAGCTTAAAAATTATTTCATTCATATGAGTGGTACATTAAATATTTTATATTAATTTTAAACATAGACAATTATGTATTTTTGCGTAATCTCTGAATTTCAGAAAGATTCGTTAAGTCAGCTATGATCCTTACTTTAGATAAAAACTTAAGACAAATAAGGACTAAAATATAGATATTTACTATAAAAAAAGCTGAAGGTGGTATGATTGGTATGCAGGCCTCGAACATGACAGTACCCAGTCGCAGACTGGCTAAAGCAAGTGTGTTTTCAACAATCAAAGCGTTAAACTTCGTTTATATAGAACGGGCTATTCGCTATAACTTAGGGAGCAATGCTCGATCGCCACGTCACTTTTAGCGAATATAGCTATTTTTTATAGTCGTATAAGGTTTATTTTTGTAATGTCTGTTGTAACTTGTTGTTTGAAATGTGATAATGCTTTGTAATCTTGTTGATAAAAGAAATATTACATTGCGAGTTATTATATTCTAAATAAACAGTTTGTTGATTCGGTATCCTGAATGGAATTGCGCAATATTATTATTTTAACTACTTAACAAAATAGATAAAATTTTGCCATATAAGAGTAATTTATTCCTTCTATAGTTTTTATGATTTATTTTACATACAACACTTTCGCTCCTGAAACATAAATACCTTAATGAATAATTGTTACGATTTAGTGTGTTTTTTTCAAATGATTATCTTATTCAAAAATTCCTTTGCTTCCCAATTTTACTGCATTTTTTTCATAGTTCTTAAGATACAGTTTTATTTATTATATTTTTTTATTATATTTACCAACTCTTTCACTCCCCAAACTTAAAATATATTTTTTTTAGATTTCGGTCTTGTTTTCAAAAAATCTTTCGCTTCCTAATTTCATTGCAAATCTATAAGTCTTCTTTTAGGTAATTTTGTAAAATTTCACATGTGTACAAAGAAAGTTTTTGACTCCATGAGTTAGCCAAGAGATAAAGCTACCTATCCATCATCATCATCATCTCAGCCCGGAATCACCCACTGCTGGGTTAAGGCCTCTCGTATTTTTTCCCAGCCGCTTCTGTTTGTGCCTCTCTTATCCAGTTATTGCTAGCGATTATGATTAATACAACTAAAAAAATGTTTTTTCAATATTAATTAAGTTTTAATAATATCACTCAAGAAACTACAAAAAATATGTCTTGAATACGAATTCCACAGCACTTAAGTATAATAAGTCCATAAGGTACTAAAACCAAATTTATTTCCATCAGTTAAATTTTTTGGGTAAAGATAATTAAAAAAGTAAAAAAAGTAGTACCTATGTAAGTAAAGTAGCATAAAAAATTTACAAAAGGCGTCACAGGAAAACATAAAAGTTTGAACCCAGTACAACATCCACAGGAATAGCAGCAAAGAGCGTACCTAAAAAGAGAATAATATTTCTTCCGTTTGTCTAAACTTGCTCTGCGCACGCGCTGCTTCTGTATGTGTGCGTGCGCTGCGTATGTGTGGCGACCTACAAATGTGTCTGTGTGCGTACACTCTTGTCTTAGGTTAGGGAGGTGATCGAACTCTGCTTTTGCGCAGATATTTATTTTTATAATGGTGGAGCACGTGGCGAGATACGGTTTTATTGCTCCTTCCTCTTGGAGGCTGTAAAATGCTCTTGTGCTTGAAATTTTGCAGTCAAATATTAGTCTAAAGAAAACAGCTAGCATTTTTTTAATTTATTTTAAACAACAATTACAAAAGATAGAACCCATATTTAATACTTATATATTTTTTCATAATAATATTTTAATTTTTTTTCGGCAAAATTTTTTTTTATAAAATATTTTATATTTTTTTGAGTACTATAAAATTGATTGTAATATTATTAGAGTACCTACGTTGTATTTTTTTATACATTTGTACATTACTGTACAATAAATAAATATAAAAACTCTTTAAGTTATACTCTTAAAAATACAATTTTTAATTTGGAAGAGAAACAGTTTGTTATCGCAAACTATCAGTAACATATTACAAAGATATTTACCCTACTATTACAAAAGAGAAGCGTTATTTGTATTCTTATTGTTTGTAATTAATAAACACAAAAACTACTAGACCGATTTTAAAAATTATTTTATCTATAGAAAGCTACATTATCAGCGTTGACTAGTCTTTATTAAAAAAAAATAGAAATTCCTAAGATAATAATTGCAATAAGTTAAGCATCACAAATTTACTTATACAAGTAATTATTTGGAGGACATGATTTCGTAAATAGTACATACATATTTAGGGATTTACGTATTCAAGTGAGCAAGTACCCGCAAACGTAGTTACGGGTCGGAAAGTCGGAAAGCTCGTGTACGCATAAGTAAAAAGGCATAAGTATTCACAAATATATATACCTATTAACAGTCATACAAAACTACACCTTGAACGAAAAGTAAAAGTCGATATCTACATAACAGTAATGAAAGGATTAACACACAATAACTCAATAATTGGAATACAATCAAAAAGGAAATAAGTTTAAAAACGGAACCGATTCAGTCGCCATTGTAATCGCTTTAAAAATGCAAGTTCGACGTCCCTGAACGTGACCTGCGCAAGCGCATGAATACTGTATGAGCGTCACATAACGCCTTTTTCAATTGTAAAGAGGTTTGTTTTGGACTTTTTAGTAGATACGTCATCTTGAACTTTTGCACCTAGTTAGGTACTTTTAAAAGAAAAATATCTTATTGGTAGTTTTAAAAAATATATGTATTATTAACTACATACATAATTGTGTTAATTCAAATCTCAAACTATGTATATTCCAAGATAAATATTTATAATATAATAAATAAATAAATAAATATTTATAATATAAAGCAGGACTTCTTAAAATGTAAGACAGACTTCTTAAAATGTTTGACTTCCAAAAATACTTTTCATATGAATCATGATGTGGCAGTTTTTTACATAAAATTGTATGACAGTCCCTTTTGATAAAAACCAAGGTCCCATTATAAGTTCATTGCCCACCCGTGAGTATCAACTGATACTTAGCTCTTCTTTGTATATCTTATCAAATAGCCCTGAAGGGACATTCGCCTTTTTTAAAGCAAAAGTAGCCTTCTTTGTAATTTACTGTTTTATTTTTATTTTTAGTTTTACTGCGGTTATTTATTGATGTTTACAAAAATCACGATTGAAATGGAGGTCTTTGAAGAAATCGATGAAATATTTGTTTTATCATCATCATCATCAATCAGCCTATCCACTGCTGGACATAGGCCTCCCCCAATGAGCTGTCCTCAGCTTGAAGTATCCAGCTTTTGTTTGGCATTGGTTTATTGATGATTTCAATAGTTTTAACTTCTGAACTTCTGGAAAAATAAGGAATTATCAATTTATTTTCCACTAATAGATATAGGCCTCCCATAATAAGAAAGGGGAACTGCCCATTATCCCCACGCTAGGCATGAGTGTGTAAGGAGCTCTAAACTCAATCTTTGGAACCCAAGCCAACCTCACCTGCCCGTGGTGCACCCCGCTAGCTAACAAACGGGACCCTAGCAGCCGACTGATTGCGGCATACCACAGCCTAAAACCGGCACAGCTAAATCCCCTGATCACCGACACGGTCAGAAGCATCGGTCGTGCGAGAAGCTGTGCCCTGCGGTCCCCAGCCCGCATGCGCAGCGTGGGGATGAAGGGCATATGTCCAACAGTGGGCTGAATAGGCTACTCATGGTGAGCATGTGGGTTATACGTAGGGTATCCATCACAGATGCAGTTAATCAACACAGTCAAGGCAACTCAAGTTCACAGGGAACAGCATCTCGCAACGCAGTACCTGCTGCAGATGCAGCTAATTAACATCGTCAAGTCAAACAGTAGCTCAAGTCCATACTAAATGTTCACACACTTCATTCACGCATAGAAACCTTATTAATAAAAAGGTCACACCTATGTTACATAACAAAATAAAAATGCACAACACATCGTCATTTCTTCGATAAACATGATTAGGTATTGCGTCATGGTACACTCTACAAACACATACATGCATTGGTATGGTTAGCAAAAAAAGTATTGTTTTCTAACTTCCGCGAATGAAGAAATGATCGAAATAGGCAAAAAATAACTATGTATAATTAATATGGGTGAAAGCTTGTAAAATGTGCAGATATATTCCTTGTTTCCTGCCAAGAGTACTGAAAGGATTGAGCTGAAATGATAAAAATAGGCAGTTTTAAACCAAAAATAATGTATACGCAACTTTTCATCCTTTCATCAGTGTATTTGAATACTGTTCTAAAAGTTTGAACGGTCAAAATATTTGTATTAGATAGAAATAAGGTACTAAGTACTTACTTCAAAAAGAATTGTACATTTATAATATGCATTACATCGGTTTTTTCTATGGCACCAATAAAAACTGTTTCAACTATGATAAATTCTATGCATAAACTTTATTATTTCTATGAATATAACACTGATGCTGACTGTACTTACAAACACACACACACACACACACATACACACATTTTAAAATTGTGTTTTTATTGGTGTGAATGTGTGCTAAATTCTTCATTGACGTATCAAGTTTCATGAAAGCTATGTATTTTTTTAACAATCTCTCGTGTCTATTTTTTTATAGAGTAGGTAAGGTATGTAGGCATTTATTGTTTGAAAAATAAAAACGTCTTTTTAACCGACTTCAAAACAGGAGAAGGTTCTCAATTCATCTAATATTTTTTTTAAATAAACCGTTTAAAAAAAATCTTAAATCTATATATATAAAAGAGAACTATCCTCACTCACTCACTGACACACTCATCACGAAATATCAGAAACCACAGGGTCTAGAGATCTGAAATTTGTCACAAGTATTCTTTGTAGGGTGTAGGCGCTCACTAAGAAACGGTTTTTGGAAATTCAACCCCTAAGAGGGTGAAAAGGGGTAAAAATGTTTGTATGAAAAATCGTATTCCTTGAACTTAGAAACTTGAAACCTGGGACATGTATTATTCCATACAATCGATGAAGATTGGTGTCATTGAAAATTTGAAATAGTCCTCGAGGGGGTTGCAATGGGGCGGTAAAGTTTGTATGGGAAAATCTTAACGCGTGGTGTGATTTACTTGAAACTTCGTCAGAACACTTTGAATATTAAATAATAAAAGACTGCATACCAGGTTTTTGAAAAAAATACCTTGATGGAGGGAAATCTATACATATAAAATCCTTTGTCCTGAATGACTGATGGATCAACGTACAGCCTAAACCGCTGATCGTAGAAACCTGAAACTTGGAGGGTGTGTTCTTTGTATGACATAGGCATCCGATAAGAAACGATTTTCCGGAATTCCACCCCCCAAGGGGATGAAAAACGGTGGCAAAGTTAGTATGGAACAAAATTATTCCTTGGTCCAATCTACTTCAAATTTTGCATAAACATTCTTTAACAGAATCGATGGAAGACGTGTTTCGTATTTTATTGAAACTCATCGCCTAACGGGGTTAAAAAGGAGTAGAAAGTTATTTTGGGGGTGATTTGCATCGAAGGTGATATCAATACTCCTTAGTGACACATGTTATGCCATTTTATTTTGACAATGTCGTGTTTGAAAACTCATTTCAAATTTATTCAAAAAACGTTGTTCTCACATAAAGGCTCCTACACACAGGTGCGTGGGGAGAGGTACGTTGAAAAATATTGAATTTTTTTAGTTTTTCTGATCGAGTATAGTGCCCCGATTCATGAAATTCTGACATTTGCCTGTAGTTTCACAGATATGAGAGGGGTTGTTGTACATTTGCCACAAAGTAAATTCGTCACATTTTTGAAACTCCATACATTGAAAGAAAATTCGTCACATGCATTAAAAAAAGATGTATAGGTGAATGTGATCGGTCATAATTTTGTCAATATTTGCGTCTGCCGGAGGGCTTCGAAGTGCAAGGCTTGGATTTCCAAAATAGGGTGGTAACTTTTTGAGATTTTCCAAAATTTGTTAAATTTCAACAATTTTCTGGATCGAGAATTTCCCAATAACTTTTTTTGAGCTCGCTATTCAAGAAACGGAAAAAATGATATCTCGAGATTAATAATAAATAATAATAATAAATAAATAATGCGGGACGTAATCACACAGCATCATGTAGCCCCAAACTAAGCATTGATTGAATTAAGCTACAGCTTGAGCCATCTTAGGAGGCAGACGGACAAAAACTGTAGGCAGTAGAAGGGCCTGTACGCGCAAAGCCACTCTGCGCTCCGTTCACTTTTTCGTCAGTACATTATTATCAAATTTAATGGTGTGCTTTATTTCTAAATTACATTTTCATTGCCTTTGATAGTTGCGCGTAGTGTGAGATCTGTAGAATTTCAGCACATAATGTATTAGGACGGCTAAAAAGTTACATACTGCTGCAATAACTCAATTATGTGCAAGAAATTGGGATGTATTATCGCAATAACGCATTATTAATTTGATTGCGTGGCTTTCATATCACTGCGGCCATTAAGACCTATTGTGATCGCCACAAAAATGCAAAACCGCATGCGATATTATCGCCGATAATAACACACCTGTGTGGGGGAGCCTTAAAAGCTTGGTGCAATGAGATACTCTTTAAAATTGGAATGTCCAATAAAAAATAATATTTAAATCGGATTAGAATTCGAAATTTCAATTTCATTCATTTGTTCTTGGTTATTTGAAGACCACGGGGATAGCAAGTTATTTTTTTACATAAGGACTTGAGATTTTACACAGAGACTATAACAAAAATAAATAAACAACTAAAGCGCTGAACCATGGGTGGGACCTTGGAGAACTTGCTGCTTTTTGTAGCGATAATGAAACTTAAAGAGGGTGATTTATGTGATGAAATTTTGCATGGGTAACCAATCATAATCAAGAGTTAGGCAAATAAAAATCCATCATACCTATACCGGCTGTTAGCTTGGCGACGGAACGGAACGGAAACAGGTACCTACATAACACTACATTACGGGGTAGATAATGTAGTTATATGTAGGTACTTCTTATTCCATTCATATTTAGGGTTCCGAGTCAAATTACCGGGCTTGGGAAACATTTCACATGAAAGGAAATACGTAAAAAAAGAGTATAAACGCAAACGAAGTTGCGAGCGGGTCAGCTAGTAATATTATAAATGCGAATGCGAGTTTGTATGTTATGCTTACACGAGATACAAGAGCACTTTTGAACAAATCTACATCAACGCGATCGAAGCCACGAGCAGAGCTAGAAAAAAAAATCTTCACATAAGTAATATAGAAATTCATGCGAATTACTTTTATCGTAATATTATATTTAACTATAACTAAAAAATATTTTAAATTACAATTTAAAAATTAATTTATGTATCAAGTAAATTCATTGTCATTCAATGTCATGATTCGTTAGATTTGAAAAAAACTACAATCTTGTTACAAGTTGATACTTTTTCAGACATTTTGTAAACCAAACTCCTCTGCCAGGACATAAAATAACAAGTTCCGAGTCATACGTATCATTGTGTTGTACTTGTAATAGCCCGTTCACATAGACGACAGTTTTCTCTTGTCACTATCTTGTCTGGTTTTTATACGTGAAAAAATCATATTGTAACATAAAATAACAAGTTCCGAGTCGTATCATTGTGTTGTACTTGTAATAGCCCGTTCACATAGACGACAGTATTCTCTTGTCACTATCGCTGTCTTGTCTGGTTTTATACGTGAAAAAAACATAGTGCAAATGTATGAAAATAATGTGGTGTCGTGGTGTTAGATCGTTGGTATGAAAGGCGGGCGATTTTCGTTTTGGTCCCAAGCTGCTGCTATTGATGTGACATAGGGAGCCGAAACATAAACACTCACAGTACGGCTAGTCCACCAATTTAAAGTCGCTCAGCCAGCTATGGAACGAGCTATGCTCGGAGTTTGGAGTTTCTCTGAAGTATAGAATCCGCAACGAGACTATCCGACATTGAACTAAAGTTGCCGACATAGCTCAGAGAATTAGCAAGCTGAAGTGGCAGTGAGCTGGCCATATCTACCGAGGAACCGATAACCGTTGGGGTAAACGAGTTGTTGAGTGAAGACCTCTGCTCGGCAATCATAGTAGGACGCCCAGGGAGAGTGATGATCTACTTGAGGCTGCTGGTAGAGGCTGGATGAGTCGAGCTCAGGATATGGTGCAATAGTGCTCATTAGGGGGGAGGCCTATGTCTAGCAGTAGACTGCTATAGGCTAATGCTGATAATTGTGTCTGTCGATATGATACTACCCATTCATAAAATTTTCATACCTGTATTTTATCAGTCTGACAGACTATAGTATCTTGAACGGACTCTCTGGGTACCATAGACAGCTTTAGTAGTAGTAGAGCTCTTCGTCAACGTCCTGGGAAGTACAACCTCCATGCGTATTCCTGCCGTGAAACAGTATTGCTGTGTTTTAAAGGAACGGTCCAATTTAAGGTATGTGAGGCTTATCTTCATGCCTCACGATGATGGACGCAATTGCATCGTAAGATTGCAATACTTTGTTATAGGTAATGGTTACTACTTAAAATCAGGTGAGCCACGTGCTTGTTAAATCTTCAAGTATTATATTAAAACTATCGTCTGTGTAAACACGGTCTTAAAGTGTGTATGTGTGCGTATCGCGGAAAGAAATGAGGTTATCTACATGCGTCTGTCATTGTTTGTAGCTTGTGATCTGTAGAGACATTTTTACTACAGAGATAAAGAGTCCTTTTTACTTTTTATATTAAAAAAAAAACATTGTGTTAGGTGAGTTAACATTTGATTATTTTTTATCAGTTCGAATCTCAACAACAACACCTATCGCCTGCTGGACATAGGCCTCTCCTAATAAGAAGAGGGATATGCCCATAATCCCCGCGCTGGGTATGCGGGTTGGGGATCCCAGGGCACAGCTTCTCGCACCGCAGATGCTGCTGTCCGTCAGTGGTCAGCGAATTAAGCTGTGCCGTTGTTAAGCTGTCCTATACTGCAATCAACCGGTCGCTTGAGCCCTGTTTTGTTTAGTCAGCAGGATGCACCACTGGCAGGTGTGGTTGGTTTGAGTTCCGAGGCACTTGGAACCCCTTACACCCCCAGTTTCAGTTTGAATCTCAGCCATGCACCGATAGGTTTTTCATTTAAACATTATTTGCGCTTTACAAGTAGCTCAAAACGATGAAGAAACATCAGGATTCGCGGTTTTGTCAGCTCCACGCGTATTGAGCATGTATTTAATGTAAGACCGACTGAAAGGCTGAAAGAATGGTATAGGTGTTGAAGCCTACTGCATACCAGTCAGTAAAATGTTACTAAAATGTTTCTAGTAAAATGTTCACTTGGCGATGTTTTAAAAATCTAGAAATCATCTAAATTTGATGCCTCGACACAAGCAATACTAGGTGTCTTGTAGTTGTTATGGATATGTAATTTGACTATTAGGTGTACTTATGTTTTATATGCCTTCCTTTCCTTTATTTTCTACTACAGATCTTGTTACTTCTGACAACATCTATAGGAAAAATAAGATATACATTCGCTGAAAAGGTTAGCAGTCTCTTAAAACATCTATAGAAAAAAATCAATTGCTATGCGTGCCTCGCAAAAGCTTGAAAATAACTCTGCCGGTTTGATTTTTTTTTATTTTGTTCCTCTCTCAGGGGTGGTTTTACAAAAATTCATGTAGGAAAAACCGAAAGGAACAGCAGACTTTTTTTTAAAAACCTATTTGTTATTTTGTATGGGATTTTTGTATGAACTCGACGTTTTGACAGTTCGTTTGTCGGATCAACGTCTAATTTAATGCAAGAGAAAGGCTTATCTTTTGCCAGGACCATGACAACAAGATTGATTGTATTTAAAGTTGAACAGATATATTTTTATATTCTCTGGCCAGTCCGACTCTATACCTACACACACATTGACACCGCTCCGTTTGTTGACATAGGTCAGTGTCGGAACGCCAGACTCTGTGCTTTATTTTATAATGTTAACATGAAAAATAAAGTTCCAGGTATGGCTTATTTTTGTTTTTTCTTGGTTACAAGTAAAATCAAGACATTTATAGATGTATGGCATAATATTATTATATTGAGGATACAAGTCCCTTTGTGAGGAAAAGTTCTGTCACAGAAAACAACTGTATATATAATAAGAATAAGATAGATCTGCGTCAAAATTAATGCGCCCTTTATTTTTTGAGGTTATTTTTATTTATTATTATTTGATTAGTATTAGATTTCCTAATATTTTAACGTATGTTATTTTTTGTATTTTAAGTGTTAACCCTCACTTCAGGGAAAATCTAATATTCTCTGATATCACAAAAATTTCGACTCATGCGGGATCCGTGACCTTCCCTTACATACCAGTATTTATGGGAAGTTCGACCTTTTTGCGAAAATAACACAATCTTATTTAAATATTTTTAAATTTTAATTCAATAATTTTAGGGCAGCCCTAACAGTACACGCACACATGTGTTGTGATAGGTCAGTGTCGTTGTCTCGTGACCGCGCTTTTTATTGGCACCGGACTGCCGCTTTTAGGAATTGTAACACTTCGTATCTTATTTTTAATATTTTGCTCTTAACACGTTGACTGCGGACTCAATGAGGACAACCTTCTGAACCCCTAATACGAGCTACATAATATGAAAATGTTCACATAGTTTTCGTTTGTGAGCATAAAATATTATTTGAATGTATGCAGAAAGCATCGTTCAAAAAGCACAGCATAGCAAAATCATTCTTTTTTATTTGCTGAGAGTTAGCCTAACTCCGGCACAGCTAAAGCCCCCAACCCACAGCTAAAGTGACCGCCGACGGGTAGGAACGTTGAAGGTGCAAGTTGTACCCTGCGATCCCAAACCGCGTGCCTAGCACGGGAATTATGGGTCCCTTTCTTATTAAGGAAGGCCTATGTGTAGGTACTAATGGAGGCTGTTTTTGTTGTTGTAGTTGTTGGAAAACCCACCCATGGTATACATTTAGATATGAGTGACCACTTCAAAACTAGCAATTTTAATAATGCCATAATATTTTACATGTTGACATGTTCGTAATAACTAATCATTACATAGCAAGCGATAAACAAAAGAACACACTATTACTGTACAAGGTTGAATCGTGATCTAGAGATTTATATAAAACCTTCGTAAAAATATATATGATGGCGGGTACAGACTGATGTAACGTTACATGCAATGTAACATGAAAGGAGCATTTCATAAGTGTGGACTAACACGCGCACGAACCGAGCATGTATGCAGAAATGCTCTGTTCGTGCGTGCAAGGCGTCCACACTATGGGAATTCTGTTACACTGCATGGTACATTGCGAGTTGCGACTATGTGTACGGCAAATTCTTTAATTGCGTGTTACATTGCATGTAACATTTCGTACTTTACCCGCCATAATAAATAGAAGTGCTCGTGGCGTAGCTTGTGTTCAGCAGATCATGTTAGTTAAGCAATACTCCGCGAGGTTACTTTTTGGATGGGTGACCGTTTAGTGGCATTTTAATCTGAGCGCTTCCGTGCGTTAGAAGGCACGTTAAGATGTTGGTCCTGGCTTTTTTTGTCGTTGCCATGTTGGAGGCTTTCGGGGGGCCTAAAACTCAGATCCAAGAGTTAGCCAGTAGCTCATATGACGGCAAGAAGAAGACTAATTGGACCAAAACCAATATAATAGTTAAGAATAAATATTGTTAAAATGTCATTAAAAAAAAGTCAAGCAGAGTTTCTTAAGCCAATTGTTCTCTGTTTGGTTGCGTTACGAATTGGTATTTAAAATTGTAATTAAAAAACATTGACGACCCAAAGTGTGCTGTTTGTACTGAATAAAAACATTTTTTACTTTACTATACTTTAGACTAGGTTTTAAGATTTTCTGGAATTTTGTATATAAAATATTGCATCATTAAAAATAAGAAAAAGTCTGATTTGAATTAAAAAATGTTTTCACTAATAAATTATTTAGAAAACATATAAGCTGGTTTTTAAGGCACCAGATCAAAGTGACAAAGTTTCTGAAAATCTGAACCAACGCATAACAATCTATTGTCTGGAAGAAATCGCTTATAAGTAATAAGAACTTTCCTTCAATTGAAGAATTGTTCCTTCTATTTAATCTATCTTTATCTGTTATTTCTAAAATTAAGGCGTAGAATAAAGAATTTTCAATAATTCATTCTATTTTTATAAGTACGGTAATAGAAAAGATGTAGATTGAACATATGAAAAAACTTCGCACAGTTTAAATTCGCGGAAAATTACCCTACCTATTTAGGTAAACAAATAAATTAGTTATAAATCTACCATATTTATTACCTATATTCTTCACAGCGCTACATTTAAAATTATTTTTTTTAAATTATGACATCATAAAAACAACTTTAATTTATTGAATAATTAAATTATTATCTTTGTTTAATTTATTTTTATGATTGTTTACTTTAAAACAAGGTTGGGTTTATTTAAAGATGCGCGATACGAATGAGTAATGGTTACCTTGAATCGTTTTAATAATATTCTTTGTTAGCTGTTTTTGAGAAAGTTATCAGGTTTTTGCATTTTAAATACAAATAAAAGGCAAGTTTTTCATTAAGACAATAAAAAAAAGATATACATAAATTTGCTTTTTAATTTAATCTATTAAGTTACTTTTTGTAACACTAGCTAGATTTTATTAGTTATTAAAATAAATGATTAATTATTTATTACTATCAGCTTCAATGTCTCTCTGCTGGACAAAGAAGCCCCCCCCCCCCTCCCTTAACTCTCTCTGCTAGGCAAAGAAGCCCCCCCCCCCCTCCCTTAACTCTCTCCATTCGTCCCTTTCCTGTGCTGAGATGGTACAGTCGTCACAAAATTTAGCGAGCTTGTTCTTCCTTCTCGTTCCCGGCTTGCCGTGACGTCTCGGCGCCCTGTGTCTGGCTGGGTAAACTAAAATAAATCTATAGCATAAAGTTTAAAATTTAATTTTCAACGCTTTCCAATATTTTACCTTTTTTTTACTTAGTACCTACTATTTTTAATAATTGTAGAATAATTTTGACATTGGAAATTATTCAAAACATTGACAGACACTGAAAAAAATTAAAATCATTTTGTAAAGTGACAAGTTAACTATAAATAAATTTGATGTTATCCGTCTGACAACACCTGATAAAAATCTACACACCGATATGGTGTAAACTGCTTAATTTGTCATTAACGTGTTTTTTAACTACTGCAGTAAATTACACGTTTAATTCTATTTTTTAATTACACGTTGTATGTAACACTTTTTTCCCCCTTTACAATAGTAGCGACGGCAACAAAATTAAAAACATTAGCCTCCAGACGAGTAAAAAAGTATGTTTTGAAAAATAACTGACTATATTTCTTTTAAATTTTTGTATTGTTTTTTTGTTGGAAATTTTCAATAATAACAAGAAATAGTAATAAGGAATTTTGCAAAATTTTACATGGTAAAATAGCTCAAATATATTTTAAATATTAATTTTAAGGTAGAACTACTGATAATACAAGGGAAAAAGTTTGTAAAAATATATTTGTCTATTCCGTAACGCAAAAACTATTAAACAGATTAAGATGAAATTTTGCATCTAGGTACTTAGCACTAGACCGGGAATAACATACTTTTAACCGGGTACCACGTGAATGAAGCCACAGGCGGACGCTAGTCCTGAATTAAACTTTAAAGGAAAAAACAAATTTTCGTTTGAATAGCATTTCATTTAGGCGTAGGTAAAAGTTTGGTATCACTAACATTATGCACTTGTTTTTTTTTATAACCATTGTAGGAGAAAAATGGTTATGTTTTATTTTTATAAAAAGTAGAAATTGAAAGAAACAGCACTCATCGTAGTGTCAATTCATAAAATCATAATTTTTGTACAATCTAATAAATAACATGTTTTGTAAACCGTACATAAAGCTACAGTCATAAAGGGAAGTGATAACTCGATAATTGGCATGTTTACACCTGTCCTTACACACGTTTTGATTTGACACATGTTCTAACACGTTTCCGTGAGAAAACTAGTTCATGTTGACTTTTTTAATTGGTCGTTCTATTCATCGATACTTTTTTGATTGGTCGTTCTATTCATCGATTCTTTATAATAATGGCCACCAAACAAAATTTAAAAAAAAAAAAATTATAAATAGGTAGGTACCTACTGATAGAGCTGGTTTCAACGCCTCATTTGAATATTTTTCTATTATGACGTGATGGTAGTAGAAATGTCAAAAGATAATGTATGCTAATTTAAAAAAATAAATGGGTACATATAGGTATTAATACACTTCATTTTAAAATCAGATAAAATCCACCGACTTCATAAGTGAGGTTAGTGGGTGAGCTTTTGTAAACTTGACTCCATTTTTTCGGGTCGTTTAAATTTGGAACATGACTCGTTTAAAAAAGGAACATGGCTTCATACAATTTTATTTTTTTGCAAACTCATTTCTGTTCTTAAGCCTTACAGGGAACAGTGTGTCTTATGATTAGGATACTAAAGTTGATTTTTGCTTGATTTTGTGTTGATATTGACATAATTTTAGCATTTACTAATTTCGCGGCTACAAATTCCATATTTACTATTGCAACTTTTATCCTGTTTCCCTATTCTTCACAGCTACGTCAAAACAAAGGTATTTCAACTTCAAACAATCTGTCATTTTTTATTTTTTAGGTTATTCTTTGTACCTTATATTCGAATATAAACCACACCATTTTGATTTTTATGGTAACTATGTAGGATATATATTATTATAATATATCAGTCCATTGATGGCCATATGCCTCCCCTAATATGAAGAGGGATATGCCCATAATCCCTACGCTGGACATGCGGGTTGGGGATCGCAAGGCACAACTATAGGAAAGGAGAATGCCGTTTGATGTATGGCGCTCGGTACCAAGACTAAAGTGAGTGCGTCAAAAAAATCTCCAATAAGTTTTTAGTCGAATCTGCTGTCAAAACAATTAAAAATGAGGGTTATTGCCATAGTGACACTTTACATCAATGTTTGTTGCTATAGTAGTATATATCATTGGTTATTGCAGTCTAATGGCGGCGTGCGGCGGAAACCAAATCAACAAAATATTTTTTACTTGATTATTAATCCCGTCGGTGTGTAAAACTAAAGAAAATGTTAATGCCATTTATAAAATATAATAAATTTTATGGGATACGTTCGGTTTTGACGCAAATGGTACTGGTTCTCGGCATTCTCCTTTATCTGTGTTAGGCTGCGCTATGCCGCAATCAGCCGACCTCCAGTGCCCCGTTTGTTAGGCCAGGGTGCACCACGGGCATGTGAGGTTTTTTGAATTCCAAAATTAACGGTTGGAACCCCTTACACCCCTTACACCCCTTATTGTAGGATATAAGTAACTAAACCAAACGTACTTAAAATTAAAAACGCGAAATTTTGAAAAAAAATCCTAATGTTATTTATTTATTGTATATTTTAAGTTGTTATATCTTTGTTTCTTTTTTCATGCCAAAACTAAACGGATTGAGATGAAACTTTACACATTAGTTAGGTACCAGAAGTAACATAATTTAACTATTATAACATGTAAAAATAATAATAATTAAGTACTAACTTCCGCCCGCGGCTTCGCTACCAAGGTATCGGGATAAAAAGTAGCCTAAATTTTAATCCAGGTCACAAACTATGTATATTCCAAGTTTCATCCAAATCCATTCAGTAGTTTTTGCGTGAAAGAGTAGTAAACATTCATCTATACATCCATACCCACCATCTTTCGTATTTATAATATTAGTAGGAAGGATTTTTTTTCGTTGTCTAATCAAAATTAGTATGTGTTCACGGCCTAAGTCATTTATTTCAAAAATAAAACGGTAATATTTGTGTGCGGAAATTTAAGTTACCTACATTAAAAATATTAGCATAACAATTTAATTTCAATCTATAGAGATCCATATTACAAATACTAACAAAATTATACAACATAATAACACAAAGCTAACATATTTTAAATATAATTAATATGCATTAATAAAATGGCACTTTACCTAAATTACAATAACTTACAAAAACAACCCCCACTTGCTATAAAAGGGTTGAAATTGCAATAATTTTTCCTAATAGAGCCATGACACTTTGTACCTAAATGATGTGTTCGGGACTTTTAAATTTTTCCGCGTAAAAGCCACTCAATTTTTTATGATGCTAATTAGAACCAGTCAGCTTGTCCGAGGGTGTAAGCGACACTTTTGATTTTTTTACCTTTAAATTTTAAGAGCCGTAATTGAGATAAAGCTTCTTTCTGATTACTTAAATGGGTGACTATAAGTGGTATTGATTAGATGTTAGAAAACACCACACCATACCAGCACATATCAGTCCACAGCGTGACATATCACCACACCATACCAGCCTATATCAGTCCACTGCTGGACCTCTATATGCCCACAATCCCTAAGCTAAGCATGCAGGTTGGCGATCGCACGGCATAGTACGCACGGCATACTGGTGTAAGACTGGGCTCCAGTAGTTTCAAAGATGGAGGATAAGAACCGTTACACGATTCTTGTCTTCACAATTATTCAATCGAAATCGGCATTAAAATGATGTAAGTGTCTTTTTATGGTACCTGAAGAAGGAACAAGAGCTTGACCCATTATCATCACCATAATCATCAGCCTCTAGCAATCTGCTGCTGGACATAGTCCTCCCCTAATGAGCGCCATTGCGCCCTGTTCTGAGCTCGCCGCATCCAACTTCTACCAGCAGCATTTCGCAAATCGTCACTCCACCTGGCCGGAGGGCGTCCTACACTCCGTTTGCGCGCCGCCTTCATTGCTCAACAACTCGTTTATAGGTTTATAGGTTTTTTAGCAGATATGGATACAGCTTAGTTTGCTAATTCTCTGAGCTATGTCGACAAATTTAGTTCTATTTCAATATTCAAATTTCATTTATTCATTGGGCACACAGGAAGAATCTGGATTCTATGTTGGATGGTCTCGGTTCTCTCGCTCTTCTGCTTGTTACATACTTTTATTACATTACTCTTCTTCCGAAAGTCCTATTACTATTCTGTGTAGTCATAACTCGTTTTCAGGCCTTCCTGAGCTGGAGACCCGTATCGCCTTAAAATCATAAATTCTTTACAATTTCTTAGTTGCGTGATCCAACCTCTAGTCCCACTTTCTACCACGCGTGAAAGGGCTACACTGCAGTGCAAACTTACCTGTAAACATTCTTAGTTTATTTTATTGTTCTTTCTTTATTCTACACAGAAACATAATACAGAGATAAATTTACTTAAATGTTTTCTTTCAGCAATCTTTTGGGTATAAAGAGAAATTAAAAAGAGAAGGATAGATACATGTTTACTGTATGTTTAGGATAAATTTAAGATTCCTTTTATTTTTACCCTTTTGGTTGCGAGTGCAAATTATCAGTTAAATAATAAAAAAAACAAAGAATTTGTTTTTGAGCAATCATTTTTTTTTTATTATGCTACTTCGAGACTGGGTTCATAGTTATTTAAAATAATTTTGTCATTCTTGTATATATTGTTTTTTTTTGCCTGTTTATTTACCCATGTAATTAGTTCGATGGCTAGTGACCTTACGCGAGTCAAGTTAATATAAATAACTTTGAGACTTTTGACCGGTATATTGTAAATGTATATCTAAATGAACTTATTTTCCCGTAATTGGACTCTTTGTTGGTCCGGTACCGGTATATTACAAATAAATACAAATACATACTTACATAAAATACAAATTCTATGTAGTAGGAACCATAATGCTTTGAGTGATAAATAATACAAACAACCATGGCGCGGAGCGTCATGTCCGAGGTAAGTATGCAAGGTGTTTAAGAATATTTTTTTTAAATTTTGGTAACCAAATGCAACGCGCGAAAATTACTTATTAAAATGTTATATTAACTCATGTTTATAAATGAAAAAAAAAATACTTGGAATTTGATAACAATGCATACATTTTTTATATTATTTATACGTTGAAAAATAATACTACATTTTATACTGAACCATTCTGTAAGACATAAATGAGCATAAAACTAGCACAACTAGTCCTTATCTAACCAAGTGTCCTACTTTTTTCCTCTTAGAGACAAAATAAACAAGGAAGGGATTAATTATATGAGTTTTAATAAATTGTTATAAATGTTTCTATATTTTTAATTGACAGATAAATGTTTAATTAATTTTTACCATATTTTTCCTGTGTTGTGAACCATGAAACATCATAGCTATTTCTGGTTTAGTATCAAATTCCTCTAAGACAAGTGTGGTTATGTTGCTTCCACGGGGTAATTTCGATGATGGTGACAAGATGTGGTACTGTCAAAATTCCGACGTTTTACTTGAGGTATTTATTTACTAACATTTGTTTATTTTTCTCTAATAAAAAAGCAAAACTTTGTTATATATTATTTATTTTATAAAATATGTCTACAAATAATTTTATTAATATGGGTGTGTAATTTTTTTTTTCAAATTAAAATGGGTCTAAATGTGAAGTATATCCAAACGAAAAAAGGATTTTCCATATTAATCAATAGGAAACCTAAAAAAATACAACCAAATGAGAGCCCCCCTCCTTTTTCGAAGCCTACTATTAGTTATTACTATTTACTATCAACTAAAAAAATTGATGCAGTATACTATCTATAATAACTTTCACAAAACTTTACAAAGTAAAACATCTTCCGTTTTCTACCTCGCGAACCGTTTCCGTGGCCCCCAGTGTACAGTTGCGTGTGCAAAGTCGTTTCTTTGCAATCGCAGCAAAGGGTTTTCAATAAATATACTGGATGTATACGTTAGTATGTATACAAACTGTAGCTATATAAACGCTGTATAAAAGCTGTATAAAAGATTAGTTTAAGATTAGTTCTTGACAACCGATATTGATAAAACTTCGCTGTTGTTCGAGGCAGTAGTTACGCAACGCAAAAGTATTGCGTATGTTTTTTAACTGACTTTGAAAATGAAGTTTTTTGTACCCTAAGGGTAAAAACGGGTCAGTGGAGACTTAGTAATAGGGTAGGAAACCCTCCACTGTTCGTCTGTCTGTCTGACTGTATCTAATGAGCCGTGATAGCTAGATAGTTGACATTTTCACAGATGACGTATTTTTGTTGTCGCTATAACAACAAATACTAAACACAGAATAAAACAAATAATTAGGAGGGCTCCCATACAACCTTCGTGCCCGAGTCCAACTCACACTTAGCCGGGTTTTTAACTGACTTCAAAACTGGAAGTTTTTTTGTTGGTCAGTATTTTTTGTACGTATGTTTCCTGGTGATTATGAATTTTTCCTTCCTTCCTTCTTCGAATGAACGTCAGGCTGAACTAAACCCTTTTAGGGCAAAAGCTTCTCTTTATTATATATATTTAAACTGAGTTTACTTAAATGTTGTATCAAAATCTGTGTAGAATATGACAAATAAAACCTGTTATTTATTTAATAAGACAAAGTCGAAAAACTCTTTTTAAAATACCCGAATAAACTTAAAAAAAACTCGAGGAATTAAACAATAAAATCAGTTCCATAATTAACAACTTTAAGTGCTAATCTACGTTTGCTGATATTGTTAACCAGAAATATTATTTCTATGCATGGAAATAACATTGTCGACATAGCTCAGAGAATTATCAAGCTGGTAGTGGACTGGCCATATCTGCCGAAGAACCGATAACCATTGAGGTAAACGAGTTTTTGAGAGGAGACTGCGTCAAATGTAGTGTAGGACGCCCTCCGGCCAGGTGGAGTAACAATTTGCGAAAGGCTGCTGGTATATGCTGGATACCTCAAGCTGAGGACAGGGCACAATAGCGCTCATTAGGGGAGGCCTATGTCCAGCAGTGGACTGCTACAACCTAACGATTATGATGTTGGTAGCTGGACAACTATAAACATATCCATATCAGTACACTTAAAATGGAAAACCAACAAAATCGCGTACAGTACAACAATAAATATTAAAGTCCCTATAATTTGAGCTTATCTGACAAAGAGTGAGGGTAATTTCTTTGCCGCGGTGGAAATTATATGACGGCCGGTGTGAAAACTAACACCGTGTGTTAGATATACTTACTTATTGTTTTGTCGTATTATACTTACTTTAAGGTTTAATATAAATTCAAGACGAGTTCGAATTCGTTTACAACACAGCCTATTCAGTCCACTGCTGGACATAGTTGTCCCCTATAAGATAGGACATACCCATAATCCCCACGCTGGGCATGCGTTTTAGATCGCAGGGCTTTCTTGCATCACCGAAGCTATTGCCCAGGGGCGGTTAGAGCATGTAGCTGAGCCAGTGTTTGGCTGCGCTATGCCGCAATCTGCCGGCTGCCAGAGCCTCGTTCGTTAGTTGGCAGGCACCACGAGCAGGTGATGTGAAAGTGAAGGTCAAGGTGATAATAGGAACCTCTTCAAATGTTGATCCTTAAGCGGGGTAAATCTACTTACCAAAAACAAACAACATTTGTTATAAGACGTTTTAATTTTTTTAGTTTTTAACTGAAGAAGCTGGTTGGCATAAACCATAATCTAACGAAATCGTCCAAACTCACCCATGCCATGGGTTCGGCCGTCTATAATAGACTGCCATTATTTGTAACTATAGCGCCAAGTCTGCCCAGCTTTGATATCCCGCCAAACTCTGGCTTATTAAGGTGTCGTTCCATAGATATAATGAATTTATTATAAAGCACCTTACTTAGGTGAAACTATTCTTTTGAATGTTATTTAGTGTTTAAAGGTGATAATACCTATACTTTAATAATCAAACTGACATGTATATTGGTTTTACGAATAAATGGTGATTGGAATAATGGTTTTATGATTATGATTATCATTAATTGGCTTGTAAAGTTACGCCATAATTTAACTCTCATAAGCTAAACTGACCTGTTAACAACTTAGAACATCATCTGGCTAGTTGCGTTTTCACTTCACTTCTTTATTTAATGGCTTCTGGGATAGTTTTCCACAATTTCCCAGTATCAAGTATTTTTTGTTCATAATAATATGAGGCACCGTAGTACGGTTTATAAGTCCAATCGTCCAGTCTTCACTCAGGTCTTGTTTTCTGCTATAGCAATGGCGACTATAACAAAAATCAATCGGTGAACAATTTTCTGCATCAAATAATTCTAGACCTAAATCTCTTTTATTGCATTTTACTACACTTGTGTCTAATTACTTACGTATTAGGGATAAATGCCAATAATAATAAAAGACAGAAATCAGAAAAAAAACTACACAAAGAAAAATCACTCAACCGTCGTTCAAGATGAAAAAATTGTTCCTCCCAAGTAGCGTGTTTACTTGACCAATAACTTGACACTACCTACTGTTGATATGACAATACCACGAAAATGCTGACATCTAAACTGACGTAAGTTGATTGACATTTCACGCATTAAAGAACGAATAGAGCGAATGATTTGTTAATTTGTTTGTTTACCCTGTGGATTAACCTATGACTCGTTGCAAAGAGCTAGATTTCGATGATAAAATTGATTTCAATCCTAACTTTTACTTGCTAATAAACGTTATTTGGGTAGTAACGAATCAACACCTTTGCTTAGCTATGTACAAAGACATTGCTTTCCTGTAAACATTTTTGTCTGTTTATTTTTATCTGTGTACAATGGAGAATTTAAAAATACATCATTAAGATGGTGAAAAAAGGCCCTTTGACTTAGAAATTATACTTATACACACACGCATTAATACACGGCAAGATATTACCGCAAGGATTAGGCTGAAACCGTTCTCCACTTTCCACGATCCTGACATACCTATTTCCCATCTCTCTCTCTCTCTCATTACATTTATGAGTGAGATAGAGAGAAGTATCCAAGGCAACTAACTTTGAAGAGAAATACAACATATACTCTTTTACAGATATTCATGCACAAGAACGCAATGCAGATGCACGCAAGAGAGCTCCAGCGAGGGTTGGGGGGCGAGGTGAAGCCCCACCAATGCCAGCAGTGCTTGAAGTCGTTCAGCTCGAACCACCAGCTCGTTCAGCACATCAGGGTGCATACTGGCGAGAAGCCATACAAATGTTCGTACTGCGACCGGAGGTTCAAGCAGCTGAGCCACGTGCAGCAGCATACCAGGCTTCATACAGGTCAGTGTAGTGTTTTTGAAAAAACTTCCTTCCTTTGTTTGCGTTTACTCGTTTTTGTGAAAAGGACACCACGCGTCTGTCACTAGATGGCGCTACGTCGATTCGATATATATTTGTGTAAACGCAAACGCAATCGAGCTGGTAAAAAACTCGCACTACGCAATCAGAAAACTTTCTTAGTTTACGTTTTAGAGCTCAATAATTTGTAATTACTCAATTGGCAATTACTTTATTGGTTCTATCAAACAACGAAGGTTTAGATTTAAATTCCCCTAGTACAATTCGTAACCTTACAGTATGTAGTTTCAATACTCAATACTTAATACTCGATCATTTATTGCGTTCCATAATGTAAATATACAGATGTTAACAGCTTTTTATGATCATTATAGACCCTAACCTCTAGTACGAGTTGCACAATTCAAAAACTTTCATAGTTTACGTTTTCAAGCTTGACCTTAAAGTACCTTTTATCGTTAGTTATCAAACTGATTTGAGCAATAATTATTACAATTTTCAAGAAGATTACTTTACCTAGTTCGTAAGTTTCTATTTAAAACCAGTTGAGTAATTACCAATAAAATTACATAAAAATGAGCTAGAAAACGTAAAACATGAAAATTTACCAATTGCGCAACTCATAGTTACTAGAGGTTCAGATTCAGTACCCCTGTGAGTTGAACAATTGGAAAAAAAACATATGTTTTTATTCGAGCAAAATTTTATGCACAATATTTTTTTTTAAATCAAATATAACATTTTCAAGAAGTTAACACTTGGTTTCTGCCTATTCTTAATATCATGTATTATACTTAGTTATTGATGGTGACAAAATGTTGTGATTGGAATACTCTACCCGCTAAACTAGTACCTAATAAACTGTATCTCGACGGGTAGTTACCCGTTTTACGTACTCTAACCTACCTTATTAATAAAAGTTGATCATCACCTTAGTTACTTAGACCTAAGATTATTACTAAACACTAATAACAAACTATTTTTTATTGAAAGCTATTATTTAAAAATAAGTATAACTCATCTCACCTTCTCACCTACAACACGTAAACAATTAAAACTATTCAAACATTTGCAATTCGAATTTCGATTCTACAAAAACAAGCAACTCGTTACGAGCGAACCGCAAAAAAATAGGCCAACTTTTATAATTAAAACCGTGCCTGTCTATTGGCCGGGGTTTTCACGGAAAAAAATAGATTGCCGTATACGTGAAAAGCGCGGAAAAAAAACTGTCCAATGGTCGCAGTGGCCGCACGCCGCCGGCCAATCACGGCCGAGTGGCGAACGCAACGTAACCTACGTTAGAAAAAAAAATCACGTGTTTTTCCACGTTCAAACTAGCGAATGGGCGGAGCCTTCGATTCATATGCGCATTATAATTGAATTTGTTTTTTATTTATAGAACGCTGTGATTAGATTCATTTCTTGTGATCGGGCGTGTGATTATGAATTTACATGATGTCTTGGGAATGTTTTCTTGGTATTCATTAGCAAAACGTACGTTTGTGTTGTAACTTTGTAATTATGTTTTTAAAGGTGTGAATTATATTTGCTTTAGTATGTTTGGATGTTTGTTGCGTAATTGATTAGGTATAGGAATAACATCGAATAAGTTCAAGATAATATAGGACGCCCTCCGGTTAGAAAGAGTGACGATCTGCTGTCGGCTGCTGGTAGAAGCTGGATGCGTCGAGCTGAGGACAGGACGCAATGGCACTCATTGAGGGAGGCCTATGTCCAGCAATGGACTGCTATAGGCTAATGATAATGAAGTTCAAGATAGGATTTTAATTTTAAATGCTATTCAGGCTTCGAGAGAGGATGATGAAATATCTAAAGATAAAGATGGTTCGTTTAATTTAGGGGAGATCTTTGCCCAGCCGTGGGACGATGCAGGTTGAATAAGAAATGCTAACTACTAATACCACGTTTTTGAGTGATATTGAACAAATGAATTTTCTTTAATTCTGTAACTTTATAATATACACAGAAATAATAAATACAAAGAGTGCCTATGGCTTAAAAATGTACACAGGCGAGCTTAATCTTTTAAGAGTTTTCTTCTAGCAAACCTTTGAGCATATATTTTTTGAATTATGGTATAAAATATCAGATTTTTCTAACCAATTCGCCTGTCAAATAAAAACTATTTCGAAAAATAACTCTTTACTTAAGCGATTAACAAAACAAATAGTTACAATAATTCCCGCTATCAATTTCCAAGCAAGGAAATGACTTTCCCACTCAAAAATGGCCGCCTATAATTTTCTAATAATTACACCCCCATAACCTACGCTGTAGATAATTACTAATAATTACAAAAACTCAACTAGGACTAGGCATTCCCCTTTCTTATTAAATATTAAGGCTTTGGAATTATCAATTTGTTTTTGATTTTACTTCTTGGTGATGGAAAACACGGTTTTTAGGGTTCCGCACCCAAAGGGTAAAAACGAGACCCTATTACTAAGACTCCACTGTTTGTCTGTCTGTATGTCTGTCACCAGGCTGTATCTTATTCACCGTGATAGCTAGACAGTAATTGAAACTATCATTTTCATTTTCATACTAGCTTCCGCCCGCCCCGGTACCCGGATAAAAAGTAGCATATGTGTTAATACAGGTCATAAACTATGTATATTCCAAGTTTCATCCAAATCCGTTCAGTAGTTTTCGCGTGAAAGAGTAACAAACATTCATCCATACATACTCACAAACTTTCGCATTTTTCATATTAAGTGTGATGATAAACAACAACAAATTCTAAAAACAGTTTAAAATAAATATTTTGTGGGGCGCCTATATACGTACTGTACGGAACCCCTCGTGCGAAAGTCCCTTACATAGATAAAAAAATCCTATAAATCCTAATAATTTTACTGACGACCTCTGTGGCGCAGTGGGCGATAGCCCGCCTGAGACGCACAAGGTTGTGGGTTCAATTCCCGCCTTCCCGCCAATTCTGTTTATAATAATGCAAAAAATTGAAATTAAAAATTTGCAAAAAAAATGTATCTATGTAATATATCAGTTAGGTGGTTCCCATAATACAAGTAGTGCTTCGTATGGGGCTATATGATGTTGTGCGATAGTATTTAGTATTATGAGTTTATTTTTTTATTATTACATTTTTGAGAATTGATGGATGTATGAATCGATGGAGGTTTGTTACTCTTTCACGCAAAAATAACTGAATGAATTCGGATGAAACTTGAAACATACATAGTTTGTCACTTGGATTAACACATAGGCTACTTTTTATTGGATCCGAGAAATAAACACTTAAACATAAAACACAAGCAATGTAACATAAAACTTAAGACAATAGTAAAATAAAAACAGTTACCTGTCAGGTGTTTGAACTTCTCTTTGTGATCAAACGAAACTTCGGCCATTATGGAACTAATAAGAAAACTTCTGGAAAAACTTTAATCCCAATGTCCACTGAAGCGCGGCGTGCACGCTTATTTGTCGTATATACTTACCTATGTCTTGAACATATTATTACACGGACAACTATTGTTTGTTTTTCATTCATTTTAATTCTTATCAGAATTGAAAAGTATATCAGTAAAGTATTTTTTTTAAACCATATTATGTTATCGAAACTTGGCTAAAAAGTTAATCTTGAAATATTTTCATTCCTTTACTTTCAGTGACACAGATAATAATAAGAAGTAATCGTTTTGAACAACGAGACAAAAATGGTTTATTTTAGGTATTTTAGGTTTTATGATGATTTTCTGAAACTTAAAAGAAAAACTATATCAAACTGATGAATGTGAACCGAAAAATATAACAAAGGATCAAAGCTTTGCTAGAAATAACTAAGTAATCCTTCTTATATTTTATTATTTAATATCCCTAAAAATTCTAGAACAGCGTTAGTTATCGTACTGTTTTAGCAGATAACGGCCTTTATTAAAAATACTGGACAACCTTTAAAAGGCGAAATTCTTAGAATTATTTAAAATGTTCCGCTGAAAAGTTGGTCTTTTGTATTTCAGAGAATTTTTCACTTGGCAACTTTTAGTTCGAAATTAAATTTCGCCGGAAAAGGACCCTTAAGTTTGACTGGACACCTGCACGTTGATGAAATATTAAATTTTCTTAAACTATTTCGTTCTTTTTTTGACTTAGCTGTTTTGTAGTTTATCGTTTATGTCAATGACAGAAAAAATAGCCAGATTTTTCAAAATAATCGCAATCGAGTGAACCGCTGTTGTGATAATAAAAAAAACCAGCCAAGTGCGAGTTGGACTCATTCACGAAGGTTTCCGTACCATTTTATATAAATAAAATAAAATAAATAAATAAATAAATAAATAATGCGGAACGTAATCACACAGCATCATGTAGTCCCAAACTAAGCAGAGCTTGTATTATGGGAACCACATGATTGATATACTACACATATTTTTTTTTTTTTTGTAAAAATACATACATATCATACATAGAAACACCCAGACCCGAGACAAATATCTACATATATTTACCCATTTCAATATATTTTATATTATTCTGTTTTTATTATTTGTTGTTATAGCGGAAACAGAAATACATTATCTGTGAACATTTCAAGCGTCTAGCTTTCACGGTTCATGAGATACAGCCTGGTGACAGACAGACAGTTAGAAGATGGTCAGTGGAGTCTTAGTGATATATTCCCGTTTTTACCCTTCGGGTACTGAACCCTAATATGGAACGCGTCATTCCATTTTTTTTATTTCTTCTACAGATACAACTGAAAAATTTAAAACCGATTACCTACTAACGAATTATTAATTATTACTTTAAAAGATTTGGTGGATTTTTTGGCCAACGAAATAGTTAGCTCTAACTCACCGAGATATTGTATAGAACACTGTAAAGTGACAGCCTTCAAGTGAAATTTAACAAAAATCGTCCATGCGTGTTTGACATAAATATTGACTAATGAGGTGTCGTATTATTTGGGCTATTTATTGTATTTTCTTTCTTTCATATTAGCCATCAGGGATGTCCAGCACTGTACTGATACTTATAGGCTGGTGTTGTTTATATAACCATATGAGTAGGTATACCTACACCATCAGGAAGTAATAATTAATTTTTAAAATAACTTTATTTTTGGTTAAAAGAAGGAAAAATGTTTTTATTCTACAATGGCATTTCCTATTTTAGAAATGAATTGTTATTAATTTGGTGGCTTTCCGTTACCTAGTATTAAACCCAAAAATAACAATCAGATAATCCAGTAAATAATTAACTTTGAAAATAGAATGAAACACGTTCTATTTTCAAAATAAATACCTAGTATGAAATTCATTCTGTTTTCAAATTATTTAAAGTAACTGACAATAATTTAAGAATCACGCCCTAATTGGTATAAAAAGTAACATCACCGTCAAATGTGCAACAAAGAAAACAAACAAAAAGATATAAAAAATAAATAATTAAGAAGTAAGTTCGACACATCACAAAGAAACGCCGACGAACAATGTGAAACTTTTGTGTTTTTGCGACGAAGTGAGGCCGGCTCTTTGTTAAATGTAACGTGTTTTGTTCTAAACTTATTGTTTTTAATGTAATGGTTTTTCGTGTTCTAAGATGATTGAGAATAAATATTGCTTTGTTTTTTTTAACATATTTTTTTGATAATATTATACGGAAATTTATGGATTCTAAACGGCGTATGTTCTATTAGGCCTATTTGATGTAAAATTTACTATGACTACTTATAAAACTATTATGGAATATAAGCTAGCTCAGCACTTAACGCTATTTTTATGAGTCTCAAAAGGGTTTTATTTGGATGAAGTACTACTCTAACTTCGCATATTCCCTTCCCTTTTTCCTCACGAAAGACACTTTTTACCCATATAAACACACACCCAACCACGCGGGTTCTCTTATGTGCTTATGTGTACCGTTTTAGATTGGTAGGATTAACTTAACATTTTAGAAAAATGAAATTGTTGCAGGATTCAAACGGCATTTGGTCGATTACTCCTCAAGCCAAAGCTGTTAATTTTTCAGAACAAACAGATGATCTTTACAGCTCCAAATAATAACTTTTACGCACTGGTGGGGACGCTGTAGTGCCTGGGCCATGTTTAGATAGAGTAGGTTGGCCCAAGCACCTATATAATCCTCGTTTTCCTCAAAATTGATGAAATATGACGTATTTTATAATATTAGAGTAGTTTAACAAAAATACAATTTGCGCATCGATAAGAACAATTACACGCATGTAAAACGGTCACTGTATAATCGCGTGGTCAATAAATTAAAACATTTATAACCAGTATCAGGGTGATGATTGTCGCGTCAACGTGTAACGAGTTTTTTAATTGCTGTAATTGTCGTAATGTCACTACTGTACGTGACTGTATCGTGTTCTTTTTTGAAAAGTTTTAATCGAGTTTTTAATTTTTAAGTTTTTTTTACAAAAAAATTGTTAAACTAACCAAAGGACACTCAAAATAAATTGATTAAATAATCATTTTATTATAATATTTAAGACGTGTCTCTAATATTGACAAAAAATTTTATTTATTTATTTATTTATTCTAAGCAGAGCTTGTATTATGGAAACATTAAACTGATATACCTACTACTTACTTACATATATTTTTGTAAATATATACAAATAAAACAAACAAACAAACAAACAAGACAAATATTTGCAGATTGCATATTATACAAGCCTTTGTCTTAGAGCGGGAATCGAACCCGCAACCTTCTGCATCTGAAGCTGACCTTCGTCCACAGAGTTTGTCAAACCCTACTTACCCATATCCTATTCGCCTTCATATTGATAGCTTGCACAGACTTTTCTACCATCCAAAAGTCATTTACTACCCATTTCCCATTACCACGCGCGTTACAGCCACACGAGACAAGAGTGTGACACCGCTGTGTCTGTAACTGCCTACTATGCTTAAAACTATTGTACTGGTATATTATTTATATAATTTTACATCTCTCATGTAAGTAGGTTCTTATTACCTCCAAATGGGGCTTGTAGGTGACAAATTAGCGCTCTAGGGTAATAATGTTGCTAGAAAGGCCCTAGGGCGGCAAATAATTTAAAAAAAAAACAAATCTTTCTTTCAAAAAGTTCGCATACATCTAACCATCATACTGGCAATAGATATCATGCATTCGGCCCAATGACCAAAGAGGTCGCTTTGCTATTCAGCTTTGTCTTCGTGTGAGTATAATAGTCATCAATTTTAAATATCGAACGGCGAAGCTCAATTTCGTTCTTGAAAAAAAAATGTTTTATTCTTGCCGGTTTTTTTCTACTTACCTCACAATCGAGATGTAAAGCAGAATCAAGAATAAAGTTAGCTCGGGTGTAAGCACCAATTGCACCCTCGAACTATAGGCGCCCTCGCTGCGCTCGTGCGCCTAAATATCTCGGGCTGCAATTGATGCCTTACAGCCCTTGGCTACTAATCTACTATTATGCTATCTTCAGATAACCCTAGTGTCTAGATAAACCTAACATAGGATTTAAGGCACTAATAACTAAAAACATGTCATCTTTTTTGTCAATAAACGTTATCTATCTATCTATCATTACAGAATCTATAGTCCACACCATCCGTCACCCTACACCACAATCGTACATATATACAATAGCTACTGTTTGTATGTAAGTACTAGACCCTAGTACGGGTAGTCGTAGCCGGGGCTACGGCCCATTGAAATACCTAATGACGTGGCTAAATTGAATTCTAATGTTTTGCAATAGATTACTTCCGTGGACTATGATAGACGTACAAATGTACCTACACCATTGATGGGTTTAATGAAACAGCTACTAATATAAACCAACATATTATCTAATTATCGGGTGTAAAAAGACTACCGAAAACGAAACGTGGTGGACTGGTGGTACTGCACACCAGAACCCTACTAAATAAAAAATCTGTTGTCATAAAAAAATTCTAATCGGAGAACAATGTTTCAAGATTTTAAAACTGTTCTGGCGGACTGCTTGCTGGTTTTTTTAAGCTATTGCATAGCTTCTATCGAGGGCCTTGAGCGCGGGGACCGAATCCAGAAATTCCGTAACGAAAAAAACCTCACGCTCCCCACTCCGACGGGCACGGAGGTGTGGCTTGAAGGCCGTGCATTGTCTAACGTCGTTTCTTTTCGGCAGTCTTCGACACGGTGTTTGTGTGCGTGCAACTAGACGTATTGTACGACTCTACGAAGCTCGCACGAATCGAGACGATCACCACGCTCAAAAAGTGTAACTTGAATTAATATCAAAGAAAAAGAAATAATACAAAATGCTATGCAATAGCTTTACCGCGGCAGTCCCCGAGTGCCACACGTCTTTTTTTTATTAAATGGGTTTTTTGCGTATTTAATTGAGACAGATATGTAGATATAATGTTAATATGTTGTACTATGTGTATGTAACAAGAAAAATAATTAAATTTACGTATAAGTCAAAAACATTTTCGCTTTTTTTCGCTAAATATGTTCAGAATCGTGGTCTGATTGCAACCTCTCAGTTTTCGGTAGTAATCTTTTAACAATTGTTTACAAAATAGTTAACTGAGTAACTGAGTAATATTGACGAGCTCTGTGGCGCAGTGGGCGAAGGTCCGCTTCAGACGCAGAGGTTGCGGGTTCCATTCCCGCCGCGGGACAAATGTTTGCATGTTCTGCAGATATTTGTCTCGGGTCTGGGTGTTTTCTATGTATGATATGTATGTATTTACAAAAAAGTTATATGTGTAGTATATCAATCGTGCGGTTCCCATAATACAAGCTCTGCTTAGTTTGGGGTTACATGATGCTGATAATGTCCAGCATTATTTATTTTATTTTATTTATTTATATCAATGCTCAGCCCAAACTACTGGACCTAGAGACTTGATTTTTTGCACATAGATACTTTATATATTGTAGGCATCCATTTAGGAAGAATTATTAGAAATTCCACCCCTAAGGGCTTAAAATAGGGGATGAAAGTTTATATGATAGTCCGTCTCCATTTCAAAGAAAGAATCTTAAAATTTTATTTTATTTATTTATTTATAAACACACAAAAATACATCTTTTGTAAGTATTGTACCTAAAAACCTTGTTAGGTTTGACTAGGTACTCACATTTATCGTCAATGGTTATAGTTGCTACTTGCTAGGTAAAAACGTGTGCGTATTTTTAAAGGCTGACGATATAAAACAAATTATTCATGTCATAGCATTTTTCTTAACTCACCCGAGGGGGTGAAAAGGGGGATGACAGTATTTGACAAAATCAACATATATGTGCGCAAGCTAGTAATTTAGCTCTGAGCTGCCTTCGGTAGTGAAGCATAATGCTGAGCTGGAGCCGATTTGTTGCGGTAGCACACATAATGTATTTGATTACTTAAAAATCTTTCTTTTGTTATTAATAGTTACTGTGAAAGTAGGCATTAGTACTTAAGCATTTGTAATTATCTTATATTCCAATGATTATTGTTTTTATTTCTCTCCTTTCGTTCTTTTTTTATATTTTACTTAAACACCTAGGTACTTGTCTTTCTATTGATTGTAATGTTCATCTATGAATTTGTGAATTTTATGTGTGTGTTAAAGCAACAAATAAATGCCTGTCTATGTATATGTCTATGTCTATTTATATGAAACTATACCTACTAGTTTGATAGTTCATGCGTCGTTCCGCGAGCCACTATGAAATCATTCGGTAGCTGCAATGATTCTATCGATCTCCCCCCCAGCCCTCCCCTTACCCCCACCTCGCGAGATGGGGGCCGGCCGACCAGTGACAACCCTAAAAGGTGGTAAATTGTATGTTGTAGGTAATGTGTAATTATGCACCTATATGCATAATATCTGCGTATATGTTTCGATAAATGAGCCTTATTTATCACTGGTTATAATAAATATGCTGTTTAGGGGCCAAGTTATCAAAGAATCTGGACAACTGAAAAATTCTAATTAGTCCGTTATTTACATATCCAAAAAATTCACCACCACTACACCAGCAGTTCACTGCTGGAAATAGGCCTCCCCTACTAAAGGGGGTTATGCCCATTATCCTCACGCTAGGCTTGGGAGTTGGGGATCGCAGGGCAAAAGTCCTCACACAACCGACGCTGTTGTCCATCGGTGGCCAAGGGATTTAACTGTTCCGGTGCTATGCCGCAAACAGCCGGCCGCCAGAGAATCGTTTGTTCAGTTAACACGTGTATTAAGGTTGGCTTGGGTTCCGAAGATGGAATCCCTTACAACCCTTTACTTGGTGGTGGGGTACTCATAATTTACTAGCGTTGTTGATGTTTTATAACAAACCAATACCCATAAAAGAACTAGTGGCTAAGCAAGCTGAAAACAGTAGAATCTTGATACATACTCAAAATTTTCAACTCAGGCCGAATTTGAACTCGCGACCTTCCCATAAATACCGGGCGCGCTAACCAACTGCGCTACCAAGTCAACTTCTCGCCGTGTCGAAATTTTCGGTTGCGCAGTTGGTAAGCGCGTCCCGGCTAATAATCTAAGGGAAGATCCCGACTGAGTCAAAACATAAAAATCTTATAATTACCCTGAAGTGCGGGCTTACACTTAAAATTCAAAAATCAGTTGAATATTAGTTTTCACAGGTCGTTTAATATCTTGAGACACATCCTGGAAGATCATTATCAAAGCCCCAGTGGTCCGGTTACACCATTTAATGGACCAAAACTGTTAGGGACAGTTACACCATCCGACAAAATGTTAAAGAACACTATTTTATAATTATAATGCATTGAGGTATTCGTATTAAGTAAAAATTGTTTATTTCGTTTTTGCGACGTAGATACTGTCTTTGAACTGTGCTGCCCATAATGTTATTTAGAAAGTCTTACTCCACCCAAAGTTTGCCTGGATGAAATCGCTTTCAGTGATAAGCCCGACCACCAATGGATTTTTTAGATGCCATTGTGTTGTTTGACGCAAAAAAAACATCATTCATTCATTCTAAAATGAAATACTAACTTACGCGCGTAACTTCGCTAGCGTAGTACCGAAATAAAATGCTTATGGGTTAAGGCAACTATACTTGTCAAACCTCCCTCTCGCTCGCACTATTCAACATTTTTGAAGATATAAAATCACTGACAATAGTTATGCAAAATAGCAAACCTTCACATTCTAGAGAATAACAATTCAAAGGTTCAGCAATAATATCATTTTGATTCTATCACGTTTTCTTACCAAAAAACTTGTACCAAAATTTATTTTGTTACAATTTTTTTGATAGGAAAACGTGTTGGTTTCAACATGATATTCTTGCTGAACCTTTGTATTGTTATTTTCTAGGCTGTGAAGGTTTGCTATTATGCATAACTACATTCAGTGATTTTATATCTTCAAACATGTTGAATAGTGCTAGTGAGTGAAAAGGTTTGACATGTATTGTCACCTTAATCCAAGTCATAAAGTACCTACGTATGGTCCAAGTTTCATCCAAATCCGTTTAGCCGTTACGGAGTTGATTGGGAACAAACATACTCACACACAAAATTTCGCATTTATTATGTTGCATTAGTGTGATGTGATGGCTAGCTTTTTATTTAATACCGCAAAAACAATAGCTTTTAAAAAGAGATGATGTATGTGACATTTAATTCGCAAAAGAAAATATTTTTGTAAATTTATTTAGGTAATGAATTGAATCAGGCGTGACTTTGAAATCCATTACAAGATATTTAAAAGATAAAATATTTAGTACAAATTCCACCAATTTTTCCATTCCTCTCTCTGACGAGTTTCTCAACACTCAAAATCAACAGCTCAATTTATTTAGGTCTATCATAAGTATGATATTCTCTTATTTTATGATCATCAAGAATTACTAAAAAGTTTGAATTTTAATATCAGTAAAAAGAAATAGACGAGAAAGTAGTTAGGTAGGTAGTAATAACAAACTTTAACTGTTGCGTTTCTATACTTATTAATTAAACAAACACACACCTATCTACCTAATAAAAATACACATAAAGATAAATTGTATTTACCCTTTGGGTTACCTTAAAAAATAACTGAAACCCTAGGTATAAAATAGAACTAAGCGCTTCCAAACATCATTTATAATGCGCGCTGGTAAAATGAATCAGCTGTCAGCGTCTGATTTTCCATTGACTTAGGACCCTAACGGCTTCAAAAAGAGAGTTATGGGAAAGCTCGCCACATCGTTGACCTCATTCTTGCCCACGCAAGCCATGAGGTCAAGAGCTGGCCCATAGCAAATAAAAAAAATTCAAACTCAAAATCTCTAAAATCAGTAGAAACATTGACCGCTGGCCTCGATAACAACATCCAGCAGGTTTATTTTCAACATTCAACGCGTTAAAGGTACGCTTTGAATCATCATTTTTTACACTTATCATACATCACATACATCATTTTTAATTACATCAGAAAAGAATAGGCAAGAAACCCTGCTTAGCTACTGTTTAACATCGGATAGTGTAATAATCTCTCAAAATTCGCACGGTTCCTCGGAAATAAAGCAATATTTTACAAAATATTAAAATGGCGGATGCATTTTGTGTATAATTATCTATGTTTGTAACCGCACGTTGTGGCGTGCCGGCACTCGAACGCATTTATGTTAAATTAAACTGTTTTATTTGATTGTCAAATTATATTATCGATTCTAAATTCTGGTTAACGCTATTGGCTACAGTTTTGGTCGAGAATAATGCTTTGAATTTATTGTTTGTGAGTTTTGTTGCAATCTAATCTAAATTGAAAAAATCTTCGCTCGCGTTTTACGCCTATAAAAGTCTATATATGTTAATCCAGGTCTAGAAATACATAGAACTACCTACATTTTTACAATTACTCAGCTCTACATTCAGCTCAATCCGTTTAGCGTGAAAGAAGGACAAACATTTCACAAACTTGCCCATTTATAATATTAGGTAGTGTAACAGTAGGTTATAATATTTGAATCTATACTCAAACGGTTCTTCTTCAACGTTCTCTTCTTCTTCTTTTTCTTGTTCAGCCTATGCTATGAAAGCTAATTAAAATTTTAGAGGGTTTCCATAAACACCCCGACTTGTGTCAAAATAAATGCCTGACATTAGACTTTACACTATCAAAAAATATTGAACACGTATTTTTTCTTGGTCAATTAAACAAAAAAATACAAAGATATAGTGCATTGAAGCTCCGTGTGACCTCACGGTATAGTATATTTTTGCATAATTAGAGTTTATTTTTACCCAAGCATCATCCCTTATGATGTTGGTTATATGAGTAGGTACTCCTACACCAGTGCCATCTACTGACCACGATCCAATTAAAGTAGAATTTTTAAATTAAAAAAAAATGAGTACTGTATCGCTTAAACAAAAAATTTGTAATAAAATATAAGTTTTAATAATAATTTTAAGCCATCCTCCATCTTAAATCTACCCGCTAATTCTCAGTACATAAGCCACATTTAAAATCTATATAAAAACCTCAAGAATGGGGTTCCGTGCCGCTGGGAATAGTCGTAATCCATCTTATCACGAACATTTTTAATGGAAATTTTTGTCCAAGTGAAAGAATACAAGTCCCACTGGGCTAAGGATTGCAGGGTGATTATTTTGTTCGTTAGTGTTTCATGTTTATGTGTACGGGTTATATAAGGTGTCCAAGGTAATGAGGTGCGAAGATTGTTAGTACCAACATACCAAAGTATCTTTCAAACACTGAAAACTTGAATGAATTCAAAATGTCGTTGGTAAGTAGGTATAATCAGTTGTTATCCCTTAAGTTATTCAAGTAATTTCGCTTTCTCCATTCAAAGGCTGCCTGGAAGAAATCCTTTTCACCAATATGGCTGCCCATTCACTATTTGTGTTTTGTTTTAAGTTTCACATTAAGTGTTCTTTAATTAGTTCATTCTCATGATTTAAAATATACTTATATTTCCTACCTTAATACATAAAAACGTTAATCAGCTATTTAAAGTCATACGTATCAAAATAATATATATTTGTCTTTATAGGCTCAAAATAAATAAAAACTACATATTTATATTAATATATAATTATTTATATTCATTAACTTTGTCGGCTACATTTAAAAAAAATAAAAACGAACTGTCAAATTAAAAAAAAAATTGTTGAAGCACGTTCAAAGTTCAAAATATTTATTCAAAATAAGAAACAGAAGCCGTTACCAATAAAAAAGCGTAATTTCCATGATTGGTTCAAAAGAGGGATTCGGTTATCTTTTCTGTCGCATTTTTCATTTTCCCATCGTGTCTTTGTGCCACCCTCTAGAAAGAGGGCAGATTGTACTTTGCTATAACAGTTTTGATACTTTATATAATTCTTAAGGTCGATTTTCTTTCCACTATTCCTTAAGCTAGTAAGTAAGTAGTAGCTAGTTCTGGAATGAGCTCCCTTCTTCGGTTTTCCTTCAGAGCTAAAACAGAGATCCTTCAAAAGGTGGGTATTTCATTTCATCAAGAGCTGACAGTGCATCAGTATCGCCTCTGGTGATGCAGGTGTCCATAGGCGACGGTGAATAATTTCCATCAGGAGGCCTTAACTTCACACGTTGACTTCGGGTTTGGACATGACGCTACACGCCATGCCCGAGGAGCACTCTAAGCGTTAACGTTATTTTGAACATTACAAATACGATAACAAATGTGCTAATAAGGTTCCACTGCTGGTTAAAGATTTATCCCCGGTTCTTTCAATAATCTCAATCTTTGAACAAAGTGCTACCACGCTCTATCAAAGGCAAATTCACTCAGCCATTTCATTCTCGGTCAGTAAAGAATACTTACGAACATTCTGAAGATAAAGGCCTTTTTTTATGTAACAAAATGTAGTCAACACCGCTTATTATTATTATTAATTAAGTTCAGAAAATGAATGAAGTAACGCGTTCTATTTTCCAAATCTAACAGATAGTGAAAAGTGTCTTTTGAAAAATGAAGACTCAGATATTTGATAGAGTTTCAAGTACCAAGACATGTTACACGGCACGTAGAAGCCTATTTGCAGATGCCGAGATGGAAAAAAAGGTTGGTTCGCGCGATCGGTTTTTATTTGATTTCACCAATGTTTGCGTCGAAATTAGTGAGCGTCAGTGCCTACAGCTTTTCGTTTGTTTTTCTCATTTTCAACGTTCCTTTTTGAAATATTTGTTTGGTTTCATGATTCTTTTTTTGAGTTACTGGTACTAGTTTTCTTGTATGACTGGTACATTTTCGTGGTTCTTATTTTGAATATTCTATTTTAAAACTGTTAACAGAGACGTTTTAATTTTAAAAAACTCATCGTATTAGTTTAATATAGTTGAAACTCTAAAATCAAAGAGACTTTACTGTACCTACCTTCTTACTTAAATTACACTAAATATTTTTTCGGTTTTATATTAAGTTTAAAAACTGAAAAAAATATACTAACTTGTGTTTTTAAGTATTACTCTACGTATCATTTAATTTGTTACCTAAAAGAATGATATTTCAAAAGTATTCCATTTATTAAATTTCAGAAGTATCATCGCAAACAAAAAACTTTCCACAAAAATAATATCTTACAAAAACACCTGAAAAAGTAAACGAAATTGAAAAAGGTCAGAAGTTGATAAAGTTTGTAATTTAAAGTAAACCAGAGGTTAACCCTTCTTTTAAAAGAATCCAAGTTATCTTTCAATTAATTTTAAAAGCGTCGTAGTAAGGGATCTGATGTCTTATAAATATGTAACATTAAAAAAACGTAAGCTTTGTGTGTTGATTTCTCTTTATATAACTAGCTTCCACACGCGGCTTCGCTCGTTTGGTCCACGTATGAAAAATTGTCTTTGTGTTAATCCAGTTCACAAACTATGTATATTTCAAGTTTCATCCAAATCCATTCAGTAGTTTTTGGGTGAAAGAGTAACAAATATTCATCCATTCACCCGAACATTAATGCATCCATACTCACAAACTTTCGCATTTTTAATATAAGTAGGACTGTAGGATTAATAATAATTAGAGGATGCTAAACTATCCCAAGTGCCTAGCCGCTCCCCCTCTCGTTCTATATAATCCAGTTCTATCAAAAAAGTTGTCAGGAAGATATCGCTTTTAGCTATAAGGTCGCCTATTGTACAACTTGTCTTTTAAGTCATTCTTGCTATAGCGATTTTAGGCCTATGTCCAGCAGTGGACTGCTATAGGTCGATAATGATCAAAAGTATTTGAAAAAACAATTTTTTAAATGCTGTAATTCTAATTCATTCCTTCTTCTTCGAATAACCTAGTGGCTAACTCTGGTGTTGGAGTTTTTAGGCCACTCAAAGGCCCCCGAAATGGCTTAACGACTGAAAAAGGCCAGGAACAACATCTTAACGTGTCTTCCGAAGCACGAAAGCGCTCACATCTAAACGCCGCTAAACGGTCACCCAACCAAGTAACGACCAGGCACAGTGTTGCTTATCAAGAACACCAAAATAAGCTACGCAATGAGCGTCTCGTAATATAAAATTCATAAACCAACCATTTTGAATTACCAAAAAATCACCTCCCTGGACTCTACCAACCACTCAAGTAACAATCGTAAAAAAGTACCAATACTAATGGGAAAGAAATCACATCCCTCGCCCTCTCTAAGAGCGGAGGGCGCAGATGTCGCGAATTCTGGGCCAAAATGAGCTTTTGCCTAATTTATTTTTTGCCGCCTTCTTTTAACCGAGTAAATATTGGCTCTGTTGCGTTAAAAACTTGTGGACATGACCTTACTTTGACAACTTTGAGAAAAAATGCAATCACACTTATTGTTAAATGCGAGGGTGCTGAAGAGATTTGAATAAAGCTTGTAATACTACAATAGATACTTTTGAAGTGCTTATGGTGTTGCTTACTTCGGTGTTTGTAGCAGATTATGTTAGTTAAGCAGCACTCCGCCAGAACACTACTTAGATGAGTGCTCGTTTAGTGGCATTTCGATTTGAGCACTTCTGTGCTTCGGAAGACGCGAGTGGAGCAGCGCGAGTGGCAAGTTAATGTTATAAAATAAACGGGTATATCTTTCTATTCTTAATTTCAAATTTTAGGTATTCAATCGTACAAATTGAATCAAGCATGAAACTCAATCACTTTTTAGCTTTTAGTTCTTTAGGCCTTTATGGCCCAAAAAGTATCTGTTGATGAACCTAAACCACATTTTAAACATAAATTTATACAATTAAAGGTCGTATCCACATTATATCCTTTTTTGACAAGACGATATTCTTCGTTTCGTATCTCAATTTTTTCCCGGAAACGGACGTTCGGCCCGGTGATTAGGAAATTTTGGAGGGAAAATTCTTCGTTTTTACATCTTAGGTGTCGGACGATTGGTTATTAAAAGGGACTTACTGAGTTTTTGCTCTAATTGTCTGAAGTTTTTTAATGAAAATGTCTACAGTTTAGTTCCCATAAGCCCTCTTTAACGTCAGCTCAGCTATCAATATCAGATCATTTACTTTTAAAAACATGTATAATTTAAATTATAAGTAAATTAGTTAAAATTGCAAATAATTAAAAGATCGAAAAGAAACAAAGAGTTTTCACTTATTCAGGTTAAACAAAAATGTAAGTATCAATTTAAAAATCGAACGCAAAAAAATTGTACCAATATCTTTCGCATCTCTACTGCCTATGGTTTTAGAACAGTATTTAAATAAAACGGTTGAAACGAAATGAGTTGCTAGTAAAGAATAAACTTAGAATAATATTTAAAAGCAGAATACCTGTTTTTCTCGGCAATATTGTTTCGTACGTCTATTCATTAGGCAATGCTGATTGTGATGGTAAAATCCGCCATCTTTGTTTTACAAATTGTGTCCTCGATTCACAATAGGGAAATGTTGCCTTGTGTGATTGAAATGGCTGAAAAAGGGATAAATAATAGGTGTTTAATAGTTAGGCCATCTTTGGCCATAGATTCTCTGAAGGACAGGATCCGCAACAAGACTTTCTGAAACAAAATAAGATTGGAAAATTCTAGGTTCTTGTAAATATTTGAACTTGTTTATTATTTTGTGGAAAAAAATATTCTTCAAACCGAGATACTTCAAGGGCAAAGTAACTAAAAATACAAAACTCACAAATCTCATAACTATCCCTCAAGGCATATGGTTACAGAGGGTGCTAAAACAAAAAAGGTTTTAATTAATATCATCAATTAATTGTGTTCTTTGTGAGCGCAATAAAAATACAAGAATTTGTTCGTTAATTTTTGACGCGTCGTGAACGCTTTGTTCCTTTTTTTGTTTTATTTAATTATCGTTGGCTCGTTGGATTTTTTAAACTTTGAATTTCGAATCTTATACCTATTTTGCCAGTCAAAGCTGAACTCTTTGAAAAGTTAAACTCCTTACTTTTTAGTTAAACTCCTTTATTATTTACTTTTTAAATGGAAATAATACAAACGTAAAGTGAATGCGCGCCAATATAAATTAGGTATGAATAGGGCATGTTTTGGGATATCCTCTTCTTATTAGAGGAAGCCTATGTCCAGCAGTGGACTGGTTATAGGCTGGTGTTGTTGTTGTTTTATGGCACTCTTAAGGAGAAGGCATTTTTGTTAAAAGCGCGCAGTTCCATGATAAAAACTCCTTGCTTTTTGATAAGTCAAATGTTAGTAGGCACAAGAGGGTCAAAAACCTCTTTAGATTGATAACATCATCCATCTCACATACACCTTACTTTCTTCTCAAAACTTCCACTGAACATCTGCTGTTGCAACTGTTCCTAAAAATCCCGGTAAAAAACATGAAAAAATCACTACGTTGCGTTATATTGATGGGAGATTTCCGGTTTTTCGGAAATTTAAAGGAGGACTTTATGACCGTATCGAGAAACAGCTGTTCCCAGTTTTTGTGTTAAATCGATTTATTGTATCGATTCCTCTGATTTGCTCTTTTATCGATTAAACTTTCACTGTTGAATAAAAACGTGTTATTATGTGTGACTAAACTATAAGTTTATATTATTTGCAATTTTATGAACATTAAAATAAGCAAACAGATTCAAAACTCAAATAAATACTTGCGAAAATAAAACAATATTCTGTGAATTAATTCAAAAATGAAATCCCGCAAACTGACGCGAACATGCAAACTCGCTCTCGTTCTGTTTTTAAATCCCCGTCCTTTTGTTTCTTTTTAAAACTAACTTGGTACTTAGACGTTTCTTTCATTCTCCCCGAGCCGTTTCTTTAATTAGCTACAAAGAATACCATTGCGTGTTCCTTTACTTTTTAATTTAATTACTGCCAAAGACAAAAGACATTGAAACAAAAATTATGACATGCAAATATCTTTTGTTTTTCAAAACGAAATAATGGTTACGATTTTCCGTTGGATAAACGCGCTATTATGTTATTATAGGCATCAAAAGTTGCATCAGTACCAGATGCTGAGTAACGGGACCCGACTGTGCAATACCCCGTCCAAAACTGGTTTTGTTTAGCAAAAATATGTAGATATATAACACGCTGGGATTTTGTTGCGTGCGGGCATTCGCGACCTTTACCGTAGGGTTAGCTTGTCTATGGCCAGATTGCCACATTCAAAGCTTAGAATAATTTTCGATCGTTTTTATTCACTTAATTTGAACTCAAAAGATACTCGAGTTAATTGCTCTTCGGGTCCTTTCAATGGGTTTGAATCGCGTTTTGTACGGGAGCAATTTTCATTCATTTTCCCCATTTTTTGGCATTCTTATAGGAGGCGGGGTTCTCGAAGGCCATTGTAAGAAGAATCGGTGATTAAAATTCAATTTTGGAACAATCAGATGTGTTCGGGGCTGAGATGACGCGGTGCATTTTAATTGGATGAATAATTGACGGATTTAATGGCGTTCGGTTTTTAAAATGTTTGTTTTTGAACGATTTGGGGAATTCCTGCATTTATTGGGAGAGAAAGAAATAAATTATATAGCGGTTTACTACCAACAATAAGAAGGTGTACCACTTAATACTATAACCAAATAAGTAGATATATTGTTTTAAATAACTTTGGCGCCTTTATCGCCATTTTGTCAATCTACCAAATAATACTAACATCAAAATACAACATATATTTTATAAAGGACGTTAGTTATACGATCAACGGTAGCATATGCGGCATAATTCATCAAATTAGTAACAGTGTGGTCGAAAAGACAGAAAGTTAACCCTTCAACTGCGTTATGAAAAATTACGACAAACATAGGGTCTTGGACAATAGGTACATTGGACAATGGGGCTGTCCGGAAGATATTTTTTCTTACCTGTGAAAATAATAGCTTTTGCTGCAAAAATTTGCATAATAATGCGTTTGTACTATTATTTTGGGGCATTGGTCTGGCTTGGCCAATAAATAGCTATTATGTTGGGACAGCTGCAAGGTCATTGTCCATTTTGGATGCGTTCTGAATACGGTGATCATGGGTCAACCCTTTTATATTTTTTCATTGTATTGTAAGATATCAAACTTCCGTAGTATTATTTTTATTAACTTTTTACTTTTGTTATATTTTATGTCCAAGTTGTCTATCAATATTTTTAAAGTTGTCTACCTTTAAGCTTATCGATTAATTTAGATTTTTGTTGTAATTTTATGGTTCATAAAAACTATTTGCGGGACGTACGGTTTTCTCAGATTTTATACAGTTTTACCATACTTGTTTGACTAAACTATTTAATAATGCTATTTCAATAACTATTTTGCTAATGTAAGATTTTTTTTTTATATAGGCAGCCATCTATTTTTTTTCCATTTCACCTAATAAATAGCGATATAAATTCCGTATAATAAACACTGCAAACGATATAATAATATTTTTTATCAAAACTAAGCCTAGTTTCAAATTAATAAAACACAAACGACGAAATAACAATTAAAGCGACATGCGACAAAAAATTTAAGCAATTGTCACCGGACCCTTCACTTGGACTTGGACAAAAAATAATAACAGGTATCCGAAGGGTTAAGTATAATAACTGTTCGGATTGAAAGACAAAAAAAATAATCAAGGGTTGAATTTGGAACGGAAGTTTGAATGAGTTCTATTTTTGAAAGATTCAACGGTCAATCTGTTGTAATAAAATTAATACTTGAGCCAAAATAAATCGAATTTATGTTACGTCGTCTTATAAACGGTCAACTCTAGGGTAATCATGATCATGAATTGTTTAAACCATTGGTACGGTAGAGTATTAAATTTTTTTGGCCAATCACGAAACTTATTTTGTTATGTTATAAGTTATAACACTTTGTCATTGGACAAAACATTTTTTTCAGGGTGTGCTTTCTGATCTGACTCTTTTACAAGGTAGAGCCTATGATAACTACGTACTAGAGACTTTTAAAACATGCTTAACCTTACCTAGTTGTGAAAAATATTTTTGTTAGTTGGCAAAACATTTTTTTACGCGGTTAGACCTCATTGACTCCCCTGAAGGCAGAGCTTTTAAACTATGTACCGGAGACTTATTTAAGTCCTCTCTCTAACTATTCTAACTATTTAGTGCCCATCAGGGTCCATAAGAACTTACCTTCATACCTTACCACTTATGGAAACAATAAAAGTATTGAGTATTGACTTATAAAAAATCTATAGATGCTTATTCCAACACTGGGTATGCAGATTGGGAATCATAGGGCACAGTTTCTTGCACCATTGACGTTGCTGCCCATTGGTCAGTGGATGTAGCTGTGCCACTGTTATGCGCTATGCCGCTATCAGCCTGCCGCCAGAGTCCCGTTTGCTAGTCAGCAGCGTGCACCATGGGCCGGGGAGGTTTGCTTAAGTGCCAAAGACCCCCTTACTTAATCTAGATAATTCTTTTATTCTAGAAATAAAATAAAATGCAAATTTATTACCTTAAAACCCCGCGCTCAATACGAAATTAACCCGCCAACCGCCAAAATGGCGATGCATTTTTAAATCGGCCCAGTTCGAATCTTTTTCTGGAACCCACAGATGAATAAGAATAATCGTCCAGAGGGAGTGATGTCTCTTACTATTCACACGGTTACACAGGGTTGTCACTAATGAAAAAAGAAAAACAGTGAAAAATACTTTTATTGGTAATTTAAATTTAAATTTTAGTTTGAGACAAAATTAATTTGTAATTTACTAAATGTTATGGGAGAAGCTCTTGAAATACAGTTAACGCGTTGAATGCGGGCCTTGGAAATGACGCTAGACACTATTCTGGAGAAGCAAGACCAAGGCTTGCAGCCCAATTATGTTTTAGCATTCAAAGTGTTATACATTAACACTAGTTCGAAAGCCTAATATGAATTGCGTCATTGTATCATTTTTGGGACAATTAAGCCTTGTGCCGGCGAAGAGGTTGTAAGTTTTTAATATACCTAACTAACTTCTGAAGTCTTATTTCTGTTATGTATGATTTCAGCAAGACATAAAATAAGTGAGGCCTTAATTTGTGTCTGATTAATAAAGCAGTAGCCATATAGGTGCATGTAAGAAGGATGTAAATCCCTTTACATACCTAATTCAAGTGACAATGCTTTTGCTATGAGTACAAAGAAGTTCTAACAATTGTAATCAGAGCTTATGTACCTATTTTTTATAAGATTTTATTTATTATTTGAGTACACATACTCAGTTCAAAACTAATAATCTTAATGAATTCCCCATCGGGCTTAAATAAAATGTACAAAACTAAAAAACGCAACTTAACTTGAAAACTAAGTACACAAACATTAAGATAAAACAAACAGGAAAAGTCGTTAGCGGCAACCCTACCGTAAACCCAGACGCTTCCCACCAACTTCGGGAAAACTTGCCAACTATAAGTTTTGCTCTTTTTGCATTTTTACTTTTTTTTCGTTTTACCTCAGTTGCCAGCGTTTATTTTTTGTTTCTCAGTTAGTTTTTATTCTCGAGCGGTTGAATCTTCTTGCTCAACGTGTACCCTTTTCAAGAGTTGGCTGGCTATCTTTCTTAACTTGACTGCTTGGTTACTGAAAACTGTAGAGACGGTAGCATATTTTTCGTTTATTAATTACTATCCTACTAAATTTAAATTTATACGAATAAATTAAACAAATATGTAACCAAGCTAAAATATTTTGTTATACATGTTCATCCGCGAGATATTTAAACTCAACAGTGGAAAACGTTGAAAAATGTGTCTGCACCATAACTCGGCGCACGCTGCCAATTGCGTCGACTATGAACATTTTTCAAGCAACATAAGGTCTAAATCAATGCAAATTTGGCATTTTGAAGTTTATTTATGTCAAATACGCTTGGACTATTTTTATCAGTTTTCACTTGAAGACTGTCACTTAATAGAGTTCGATATAACTATCACGATGCTTTTGCATACATCTCCAAAGTTAGCAAAATCAGTAAAATCATAAATTAAAGTCGTAAAATCAACAAGACAAGAAATACCGGCGCAATGTTCTTCAAAAACTATTCGCACCATTAAATCTAAGCCAAGTGCACATTTATCATTGGTGAAGGGAGACATCGTGAAGAAAGAGACACGTCCTAGAAACAAAATTTTAAACAAGATTTTATAGACCCACGCAATTTACGTTGCACTAGTCGACCACGGGTAAGTGTTATACCTACTCAGAATAAATCGTTGCTGTTTTATAAGCTCATCTAAGAATAAGAATCATCTAGTGTTAGAATTGTGTACCTACAAAATAGGCCTCAAAATAGTTTCTTCATTTCAAATCTTACGGGTAAATAATTTCATTACAGTTTATCAAGTTTGGACATACAATAATTCAGCCATATTAAAGGTAAAGATAAAGGTTGCCTATCACAAACCACCATAATGATAAAAGCATAGTGGGTAACGTTTTGAATAGCCACATACAGTATATAACTAAAAAAGAGACAAGATTAGAAAAAAAACTTGTTCATTGTCCAACAATGCAATCCCAAAAAAAAACAGTTAAACCTTCTGTTAGGTTTACATACTGTTTGCGCGCTGGTTCTTCGTTGATTGTTTTATATGAGCTGTAATTTATTTTCCCAAAAAATTACACAGTTTTGTATTTTATAAAGGCTTGACATATGACATTTCTTTAGAACTAAAAATAGTGCAAGGGTCGGTTTAGATTTTTAAGGTCCACTGAACATCGCAAACTATCGTGTGTATTTTTATCTTCCTTTCAAGTTCTAAAAATAAATCACAAGGGAAGTCTCCACGTACATTTTTGTTCCATGAAAACTCCTTAAGTTTTTATTTGACCACTGAAGCATTCGCGAGATAGCGCCAACGCGATGAAAATTAAAAAAAAGAAAAGAATCCACTCGGGATAAAAGTTCCAACACGGCAGAAGAGGGTTAAGAGTAAGACCTCTTGAGAGATACTTTTTATTGCTTTTCTTTCAAACAATTCGAACCAAACTCGTTTGTTTTTCTTTTAGTTTCCACTTTAAAACAGTTGAATTTAACGTATGAAAACAAAATGGCCGACCAATATCCATAATTTAAACGGAACGTCAATACAAATTCCGCTCGTCGCGCGCAGGTGGAATTATATTTTTTTCATGCCCACTGCCCACCCCAAATAGTTGGGGGTGAGGGTGGGAATAGTTGGGTGTGCGTGACCCGACCCCACCGCCCCTTCGCCCCTTGTGGGGGCGTCCCCCCGCGGATGCATTTACCATGTGTGCACGCAAATTCATGCCCAATAATTTAAATTTCGAATAGCTATGATTAATGCTGTATTAATTTTATATTAAACACTCTCTGGCTGGGCGTTGGCTATGGTAAAATATTTCATGATATTCTGGTCCGCCATTAAATGAGAGCGTACCTATTTAAGAAAAAGCCGCAGTATGCAAACATACGCCATAGTTTTCATTGCGTCATTTTGCTAATTGACCGTTAAGAAAGATGGCGTCTTTCTTACATGACATCACTATTCCTAAGTTTATGTTGCGTGTTTATAGAGTATGGAGTATGTTACTTTAGCTTATTACAAACAAGTTTCCGCCCGCGGCTTCGCACGCGTAGTATCCGGTTAAAAGCCTAGGACATAGGCCATAAACTATGTATATTCCAAGTTTCAGCCGAATCCGTTCAGCCGTTACTGCGTGAAGCGATCACAAACAACTCTCACACACACACAAACTTTCGCATAAATAATATTAGTGTGACGGACCTTCTCCTTTATCGTATGAGTTAGTAGCCAACTCTGATGTCGGAGTTTTTTGCGCCCGAGGACCTCCGACATGTTTTATCGTCTGTAAAAGCCTGCTTTCCTATGCACTGAAGCGCTCCAACTAGTCACCGAGCGGAAGGTCGCTTAACTGATCTGCTAAGAGTAAGCTACGTCACGAGCGTTTGAACGAACGAAGTAAATGTACCGATAAAAATTAAATGATTTATTTTATCTGACAATAAAATAAACTGGTAGCTGTTTTATTAATGTTTAAAGTGCCTAGGTAGGTAATTTATTAATTAAAAGACGTACCTTCGTACAGAACTTCCAATAAGTACTAACTTGAAAAGATATTGACCACTTACATACCTCTTGAGTATTTAATACTATATCATGAGTAAGTTAGTAACTCAATAATACTCATCCACTCAAACCCGTCAAATTAATTGATATTCCATCGATGTTTCTTTTACAACAATATACACATCCCTTGATTAATGTACCATCAAGAAAAGTAATCAAAAATGAACCGTCACCTGTCATAGTAATGTCAATGTCACAATACGTCAAACAATAACAGCAGACTACAATTGAAAAGATGGGTGCTTCAAAATTCATGGATAATACAAGGCCCTCAAAACGAATACAAACTTTATCATGACTCAAGTTAAATTATAAACATATTTATTTACAGTATTATTCATAAATATTTATTTAATGCATACAAGTACATTGGTTTGAGCTTAGGCCTAAGTAACTTAGTCAGAGACCAGCATAACCGTTCTATTAAACCTCGAATAGCTTAAATGACGTTAACATTATCATGTCACCTCTTTTTATTTACATCTAAATGACAGGGACATGCTTGTTTTATCGAGCCTTTATAAAATGACATAATGAATTCATAAATGAATAAAGGGGTAAGTATTTACATGTACCCTGTCTGAACGCAGGGTTTATCAGTTTTCAAATGAATCTGTCAAAAATTTACTTATTCTCAATATTCTGATAACTACAAATTACAATCCAGGACTTTTTAGGTCTATAGTGAGGGAATATTTTTTCATCTTGAACGACGGTTGTGTCATTTTTATTTTATTTTATTTTATTTTCTAGTTTAAGTTGTTTCTTATCAATGGTATCTTGACCGTTATACATTAGTAATAAGCAAGTGTAGTGAAATGGAATAAAAGAGATTTGGGACTGCAATTCTCTGACGAAGAAAATGGTTCACCGATCGTTTTGTGTTTTTCACCTATTGCTATAGCAGAAAACAGGACCTGACTGAAGACTGGACGACTGGACTTATAAACCGTGCTACGTTGCCTCATATTATAATTAACTTGATATTGGTGAAATTGGGGAAATCTATCCCCGAAGCCATTAAATAAAGAAGTGAAGTGAAGTAAAGTCTAGAGTGCTAGTTTTATGATTAAGTTTCTTCTGGACCATAGTGATCTACTTAGTCCTCGTCATATAACATCAGTTGCTTTTGTGTTAAAAAACCTACCTATGCTTGCGTTTACTGTATTTACGTTTTCGAGATCATTGCTATTAAAGATAGTTTTTTTTGTACAACTTTATTGGCAATTACTCACCTGGTTCACAGAATACAGAAGGGACAGAAGCGTCACTCCGCGCAATCATTTAAATAAATAGCGACTTTAGCTGCTACGCAATAAAGTGCTATTCAGCTCGTACCGAACTCAGTGCCAAACATTTATATTAACCTACACCTTGCATCCCTTTCTATCGTATAGCTCTATCTCTACTGACGTGGCACGTGTAACGTTAGGGTTGTCTTGAGAATTATTCTGTGACGAATAATAAGAACCTGGCCGCCGACGGGCAGCAGCGTCGGCGGTGCGAGAAACTGTACCCTGCGATCCCCAATCCGCATGCCCAGCGTGGCCAAAATTTTAGTAGGTAGGTACCTACCTAGATATTTGCAAGAGAAAAAAACAACATTTGGTTTGTAGGTAACCTAGTTATCTAGTTTTAGTTGTTAGTACGCCTACCTTTAGGTAACTTACCACATCGATTTGTCTACCTACACCTACCTACCCGACTGTTTTTAAGTAGGTAACCTACACTGCCTACTTAAAGTTAAATCAAATAAAAATGTACCTAGGTTGGGTTTCTAATCTTGCTCTCAGTCTACATAATCAAAATCATAATACCTACTTACTACAGCACTATGTAGGTAGATACCTACCAATGGCACAAAAACTGTCTATGAAAAAATACCTACATTATAATATTACGTTTATTTATGTAGGTAGGTAACGCATTCAAATAGAACTTGTACCTAAGTACCTATCTACTTAAGTAAATACGGGAGACTTTGATATCTAAACAACGCATTATTTGGTAGAAAAACTTTCAGTTCTGTACCTACTATTGGTATTATTTACATTTTCTTATTATTATTCAGGCAACCAAATGCTATGCAGTATTTTTTTGCCTTCATTTGGCGTAAAATATAGGTACATTAACAAAAACAAAGTAAAATGCCGCGGCTGCTCAAAGACACTTTCGTTCCGGGCAGAACTCGGCAACCGACGTAACGAACCATGCTAGGAGGGCCGGCGATGCGTAGGTATATTTTTATACCTATTCTGCGGAGTGAAAGAGGCCTGCCTGGTTTTAAATAGAAAATGTGTGAACAACGTAACTAATGTAATTTTCATGCAGATTGCAATGTTTATCACTCAAAACAGTTAAGCAGTTAATTTATTTATTAAGCAGTATTAAGCAGCACGAAAAAAGTTACTTATAAATTGGTTTAAGGAACTTTACAGTTATTTTATGTGTAAATAAAGTTCTTGACTTGATTATTGAATGAATGAATGAATAAATGAAATGATTATTTGCATGAATACAGGTACATTTCGGTACATAAGCTAATTAGATGTATAGGTTCACCATATTCTATTTATTAGTCGTGCAAATGATTGTTTGTATTGTACTAAGTTTGTATAAAAAAGAAATAACATAACCTTTTGAGTTACAGTAATCACAACGGAATGATGTTTCAAACGAAAAATACGTTTTGAATTGCCAAAATGATTTATTAATAGAAATACCGTTGCACAGCGCATGGAAGATTACCATAGACTATTTTACTTAACTAAAACCTACCCAAAGTAGCACAAGTACTCTCAGGTTTAAAAGTAGGTAGTTTTTGGAGGTAGTAGAGTTCTTTGTGGAGGGCTCGTCCGGGGAAGTACTGCCACCATGCATGCTTATTTCTGCTGTGAAGCAGCTGAGCTGTGTTTTGGTTTGAAGGGTATGGGTGCCGGTGAAATTACAGACACAAGAGGCTTATCATCTTCATGCCTCAAGTTTATGGACGTAGGGCGTTGCATCGTAGAGCACGTTCCGGAAAAATTTTATCTACGATGCAATACTTTGTGATAGGTAATGGTTACCACTTAACATCAGGTGGGCCATGTGCTTGTTCCATCTTCAAATAGTATAAAAAAAGTAGTTACTAAGTATATTCAATAGTAAATATTATGTACATACATTTTTTTAAGTAAGTAGGTTTAAAATTCATGTAGATATGAGCGCGTCGCAAACATTATCTATGTCCCTCTGAGGTAGTTCATATTTTTGGGTCGGATTGTTCCAAGATTCGTTTGCTGACCCTAACTTTGGAAAGTTGTATTTAGCGACGTCGTTCATATTTTTGATCGAATCGAATATTTTTAGGTCGTATTGTACTAGAATTGGTCGGCTCGATTTCCTAACTTCGGAGGCACAAAGATCCGCCATGACACCTATAGTAGAAACGTAGAGCAACCTACCGCTAGTTGTGTACACAATAAGCCTCCCCCTATCGATCTCAAATCTGAATGTACGCTCAGAATTACTCTAGTGTGCTGCGTAAAAAGTGACATGACGATATAGTTCTGTTTCATGTATAACTGAAAAATGTAAGGTAAAAATTATATAGTCTGATACCTATTAATAAATAAATAATGCTGGACGTTATCACACAGCATCATGTAGCCCCAAACTAAGCAGAGCTTGTATTATGGAAAACACATGATTGATATACTACACATATTATTTTTTTTATTGTAAATACATACTTATCATACATAGAAAACACCCAGACCCGAGACTAATATCTGCAGAATATGCAAACATTTGTCCCGCGGCGGGAATCGAACCCGCAACCTTCTGCGTCTCAGGCGGACCTTCGCCCAATGCGCCACAGAAGCCGTCAGTTAATAACTAATACAGTTTTACAGTTGAAATTTTCGGCCTATTATGTTTTTTTTATAATACCTTTTAATGGAACTGGCACATGGCCTACCTGATGTTAAGTAATAACCATTTCCTATAACAAAATATGGGTTCGTAGGCCACGGCAGCTTGGAACGTACACTACGATTCAACACCCTGCGTACATTAACTTGAGGCATGAAGGTGCTAAGCCTCATGTGCCTGTAATTTCACCGGCACCCACACCCTTCAAACCGAAACACAGCAATGCTGCTTCACGGCATAAATAGGCATGTTTGTAGTGGTACTTCCCCGGATGAGCCATTCAAAAAGAACTCTACAACTGCTGAACTTATGTATTCTTTTTTTTTTAAATAGTCAATCGTTTGACCACTATCGCTCCTGAAAGGTTTATAGACCACGCGGTATTCAGTCTGTCTTAGTAAGACTGTCTTACTGATTAATTAGTCAAGCCTAAGACCGACTTAGTGGCTTGCTCTTATTATACTACGGTAAGTATAAGACAGCCTTTGAAACAGGTGAAAAACAGGAGACACATCGATCTAAGATAGAACACGCTTGCTTGGAAGGATTCGATTCACTCTGAATTTAAAAAATCCAAGACTGTATTTCAATTGTAAACATAATAGTGATTAGAATAACTGCGGGGTAATCGGCTAACTCTGTTGCAAACAGAAATGATCGATACCGATCCTGTTTTTACAAACTTTGACATTTCATCCGTCGAAATTCAATGAACGTCAATTGAAATGGTCACAGTTTGTTAAAACAGGATCGGTGTCAATAATTTTTATTTGCAACAGAGTTAGCCGATCACCCCGCTGCTAAATAAGCTTAGCTAAGGCATTAAACTATACTTCTAATAAAAATAAGCAAAAAATATTTAAATAATGAAAGAAAAATCACAAATATTGCGCCATAAAAAAACTACGCAGAACTAAAATTAATAACTGGCAAAAACTCGGGATTCGGATGCAGTTCGAATGGCGCGAGACTGCGTTCCAAATTCAAAAATAAATTCGTAACACGCACGCGCTGTCGGCCGTCGTGTTTTAATCGACACGGAACGTCACATTAATTTGAAAAAATATATATTTTATTTTACTTACATCATTTTTTATTTCGGTATTTGTTTGTTAAAAGTCCATTAAATACATGTTACAATAACTCGACTTAAAAATGTTATTGCCTAACTGTTATTTTTTATACATCTATGCAAAAATGGATCCTACCCGTCATGACACACGGAACCGGTACGTGACCACTCACAGTACGGCTAGTCCATCAGTTTAAAGTCGCTCAGCGAGCTATGGAACGAGCTATGCTCGGGGTTTCTCTGAAGGATAGGATCTGCAACAAGACTATCCGACATAGAACTAAAGTTGTCGACATAGCTCAGAGAATTAGCAAGCTGAAGTGGCAGTGGGCTGGCCATATCTGCCGAAGAACCGTAACCGATTTCTTGAGTGGAGACGGTGGTTCGGTAAACGTAGTGTAGGATGCTCTGTAGCCAGGTGGCGTAACGATTTGCGAAATTCTAGTAAAAACTGGATGCGAAGTGCTGAGGACAGGGTGCAATGGTGCTCATAAGGAAAGGCCTGTGTCTGCTATAAGCTGATGATGATGATGCATATTTTTTTTTAATACATCTAATTAGACTGAAAAATAAGACTGGTCTACTTACAGGCTACGAGAACCGCTTACCATCAGGAAGACCGTATGCCTGTTTGCTAACTTAGTAGTATAAAAAATAATAATAAACTCAGTTTCATGAAAATTTAGATGAAAGACAGGAATTATGGGCATATCTCCCTTTACTCAGTAAATTCTACTTACCCAGTTTCGTGCAATAAATTCAAATCAAAAGTCTAAAGATATATTTTTCTAAGATCTAAGCAGACAGGAATGCATAATGCCTACGCGAGGCCAGTCAAAAGGCGCTTGTATTACTCGGGGAAGTACTTTTGTATGTAAATCGAGTGCGTAGGCTTCGTGTACCTCTCAGCTTTGTTAGGGCTAGATGCTAAAGCTTAGCTTTAATGTTAGTTATTATTCTAGATTGCTCTATTGCTATTCTTATAAAACATTTTTCATATTAATAATGTTGATATAGGACTGTCCGAATTTAAGTTTTTATTTTTATTTTTGCTTGAATACATCAAATAGACTTGTATTGACTTCAATAAAATTAAAAATCTGTTTTATTTCAAAATTATGCATAGTTATAAAAATGTCTTATAATGTTATAAATCTTGGTAATAATTACCTACAATCTTAAAATCGGTAATGTTTACTTATCGATTGTAATAAATATTATTATGTTTATCGTATTCAAGATCAAGATAAAAATTCTCCTCTTTGATTTGACTTACCATTTTTTAATCAAAATGTTGTTTTTATGAAGAAACAAAGGTTTTCGCAGTGGGATCCAACGGCCTATTTTTAGATTGAATTATAAAAATTTTAACCTACTATTTATTAATTAAAAGTTTTAAGTATGATTCAGTTAGTTTTTTTTTATATTGTGCGTATTCAAACAATATATCAATAGTGCAATCATATGCATAAAAACTTTTATCAAACCAAAAAAAGAAAAATCCTACCCATCCATTTTATTTATTTTTAAATTATCAAAAATGGTATATTATACCAAACAGCTACATTAACCAAGCTAGCAACACGCACAAATAAAGATATTCACCGCAAAATAAACATTCATAAATTCCATCCAATAAAATACACTCCCAATCTAAGAACCATCCTTTAGCCATCGCGTTCAAACTGTGTTAAGGCGAACGCCTTTCCCTTGCCTACATTTATTCATAGAGAAATAACAAAAATATCCATAGACAAACCAACCAGTTAAAATTGACCTCCCACGCGGACTGTTCCGCACCGTTATGTGAAGCGAGCAGAGGTTAAGTTAGGTTGGACGGTGAACGCGTAGGTTGTATACGTTGAAAAATGGCTGCTCGGCCACAATAGTATAAGGAACGCCGATCCCGGAAGAAATTGCAATAGACAAGATTAATCTATAGTCTGTTATGTAGAGATAGAAAAATATACCTATTGTTTTTTTTATTGCTTCATAGTAATATTATCATATTTTACTAGCTTTAAAACAATCCAACTATTATTATAAAAGTGAAAGTTTAAGAATTGTAAAATTTCACAATTTTTAAACTTCCGCTTTTTATTCCTCCTTTTCGATTTTAATACTTGATTATTGCACATAATGTTATAAATAAAGTTTTAAACCTCATCATCATAATCATCAGCCTATAGCAGTCCACTGCTGGACATATGCCTCCCCTAATGAGCGCCATTGCGCCCTGTCCTGAGCTCGACGCATCCAGCTTCTACCAGCAGCCTTTTTTGCAAATCATATATAGTTTCTAGACCTAGCATACCATGTATACTCGTATTTATGCTACTTTTTACCTGGATACCACGTGACGAAGCCAAGGGCGGAAGCTATACAGAATACATTTTTTCCAAGGTTTAAAAAAAAATTGGGACGGACAAAAGCCCATCAACAACCAGCCTATTCAGCCCAATGCTGGACATATGCCTCCTCTATAAGAAGGGGGATATGCCCATAATCCCCACGCAGGACATGCGGGTTGGGGATCGCAAGGTACAGCTTCTCGCACCGCCGATGCTGCTACCCGTCGGCGACCAGTGGATTTAGCTGTGCCGGTGCGCTATGCAACAATCAACCGGCCGCCAGCAAAAGCCCATCACTGCAATGAAATAAAAAAAACAAAGTTTTATAAATATCAAGAAAAAATACATCTCTATTAGACTAACGTTTTTTATACTTATTCTACGCTATAAAACAGTCTAAGAGTGAAGAATACTAGCTATAACTATAAGAACTAGAATCGTACCTGAACATAAATATGATTTTACTGTTATTATTATAATAAAGTAGCGAAACCTAAGATTATTGTAATTGCTAGGTACACTCGTAGTATGATCTTGTAAAACTGATTGATGGTACTTAAACAACTGTAAATCATAAATTAAATGTGTCTTAAGGCTTATTTTGGAGTTATTATTATTATTTATTATTATTATTTATTTATTCAGTAATAATCAATCACAATCGCATTTGAATACCAAAATTCATTAAAAATAGGGTTATTACAATATTAAATTAAAAAACGAATTACGACAATTAATCAAAAATGTTAAAAATAACCAAATAAAAAATACTTGTTTAAAATGTCCAATGTTTGAAATTTTTTTAGTAGAGTAGTTGTAGAGTATAAGGACCCGGCAAAAGCTGTTTTAATTTATTTTTGAATATGCTAGGGCTGTCGGTAGTTTTCAAGTCTACAGGTAAAGAATCATACAATTTCACTGCTTGATACCGACAGATGATAAAGATATATAAGCCATGCAGAGTTTTTTGGCAAATCTTTTCTATTTGGTCGCGTTACGAATTAATATAAATAAAAAATAGAAAAATTAAAGTGTTTCTTATGGCTCCAACAAAATAAATGATGTTTTTTTTTTGTTTTAAATACTGCAACTAGATATTTAGAACGAGTTCTACAACAGATATTGGTATCCGGCGGAATCAGAGCCTGTCAAATAAGTTTTTTTAAATAGACCATTATAACGAAGTAATGGGAAAAATGTGGGAAGGCCTTTTCCCTACAAGAACAACCATTAGAACAATAGTACTAATCTACAGTATTTTCCATTGAAAAAAAAGAAAAAAAAATGAATATATATATATTTTCTGTATAAGCATACATTATGTTTAACAAAGTGTGTGGAAATAACATTTCCGCCATCAATTTTGTAACTGCAAGTACTCAAATATTAGGAAATATTGAACTCGTGAGTGTCAAAATTTCGTCTAATGCAAGAGTACTGTACTGTACCTATATAAAGTGTCAACTTTACTCGTAAAAGCAAAGCTGCAATATTTTTTTATCGTATTAAGTACCTACTTAATTTTTTTGCATTGCTAATGTTATGTTCTGCGTATGGGCACGTATGGGCTAGAGGCTAACTTTGTTGTCGGAGTTTTAGGCCGTCTCAAGGCCTCCAGCATGGCTTGACGATTGAAAAAACCGGAATCTGAAAGTGTCTTCCGAAACACGGAAGCGCTCAGATCTAAGCCACCAAACGGTCACCCATTCAAGTTTAACCAGGCGGAATGTTGCTTAAGATGATCTACTAATAACATAGAAAATAGCCACGCCACGAGCGATTTGTAGTAAGTTTTAGTAAGTTCGTTTAATTAGTATCATTATCTCACTTCACGTGGGATAAGAACGGGATGAAGATCATCATCAGCCTATAGGAGTCCACTGCTGGACATAGGCCTCCCCCAATGAGCGCCATGATTGCGCCCTGTCCAGGAAGATGGAGATGATAAAAAAACATTAGTTTTGGCAAGTTCGTTTAAGTAATTAAACGAACTGGTATCATCAATCCATATTAACTTAAATAGGACTCTTCCTTATACCCCCACAGTATTACGTAAAACAATTACCCATAAACTATCCGTTCTAAATACATAAAACACATTAAATAACGCAATATTTTACCCACGTTTTTATCTAAAAGCAACCTAATAAACCTAACTCAGTTATAAAATTTAGTGTCAATAAATAAGCGGTTAGACCGTTAGTACCCGATTAGCTTACAGACTAGATACCAATATTTCTATGCTTCATACATACCATATATCTTGTAGCATCTAGGAAATAATTCTACAATATCTACAAACGCATGGGTATAATAGGAACGCATTCTTCTCCTACATGCAAAATCACCACTACAACGATATTCGAAGGACCACAAGACGTGTGCGTACGTATCTGTGTTGGTGCATATGTATGCGTGCGTTCATTGACCTATGCATTTGCTTGCAGTACAGGCTAAAAGTATGCGCTCATTTTATTAGTTCTTATTTTAAAAATGGTGCGGTTTTCGCGCGTTGGGTTAGGTCGGGATTTTGGCGCGTTTTCGAACGAAATCAGGTTATTGAAGTAACTGGTCTGACCGTTTGATTATGTAATCCTTTTAGGTTACCGTTAGTGTTCGAATTGCGAAAGTCAATCTTCCTTTCCGTTCAGTGTTTCAATTTTTTTTTTAATACAATGCACGTATAGAAAATTTTCTTATTTTAACTACAAACATCATCTAATGTCTAAATTCTGATAAGATTACCGGGTTACCGTTAGTGTTTGAAATAAGAATGATGATCCTTCTCATTCAAAATTTAGATTCAAATTTAATTATAATGCCTGTCTAGTTTTTTTCTTATTTTGAGTATGTTATGTCTTAATTTTGCTAATATTTTAGTACCTATTCCAAAATACGATGGATAATTTAAAAGTAGAAAAGGTAACATAAAATATTACAGGTTTATTAGGTCTTATCTAATTCAATAGGTTATTCATCATCATCATGATGATGATGAAAATAGGTTATTTTGTGTAGATAAAATGTTTACTTAGTAGCAAAAATTATAGTAAACAAGGCAAAACATAAAAAGAATATGTCTAAATTCTGCTAACATTTGAATATCTAAAAATATTGTAGATATTTTAAAAGTAGACTATGTAATTAAAATTAAAAACATAAAATGTTACAAGCATCATAATTATTATGATTTATCTAATTCAATAAGTTATCTTATTTTGTGTAGACAATATTTGTACTCAGTAGCAAAAATCAACTATAGTAAACAAAGAAGAAGAAGAAAAGAATAAGAAGCCTAAATTCTGCTAATATTTTACTATCGTAAAATATTGTGAACTATTTAAAAGGAGACTAAACATCCAATAGGTACCTAATATCATAAAATATTACAAGCAACATACTTTAATTGTCTTATTCAATACATATATCTTATTGTGTGTAAATAATATCATAATCATCATCATCATCAACAACAACCTATAGAAGTCCACTGCTGAACATAGGTAATCAAGGAACTCCACGAAGAATGGTCTTGAGCCCTCTCCATCCACCGATTACCTGCAATCTTGACGATGTTGTGGGTCCATCAAGTAAGAGGTCAGGACTCACTATATTTCGTCTTCCATATGTGTAAATAATATTAGTAGCAAAAATCATAACATTATAAATTGATGCAAAAATCTAATTATCGCGCAGTTAGTTCGCGATTTCTCTACTAACATTCACACAACAATGTTTCTTGACCTAATATTTATATTATCGTCATAAATTATATTTTCTTACGATTAAGATCAACACTAAACCTATTTAATGATTTAAAAATACAATCTTATTAATGTTAATGTTTTATTATTAATAGTAAGAATCTAAACCCTCATGTATTTTTTATTATATCAGTTTGAAGTCGCTCAACAAGCTATGGAACAAGCTATGCTCGGAGTTTCTCTGAAGAATAGAATCCGCAACGAGACTATCCGACATAGAACTAAAGTTGTCGACATAGCTCAGAGAATCAGCAAGCTGAAGTGGCTATAGGCTGGCCATATCTGCCGAAGAACCGATAACCGTTGGGGTAAAAGAGCTCTTGAGTGGAGACCACGGCTCGGCAAATATAGTGTAGGACGCCCTCCGGCCAGGTGGTCGATTTGCGAAAGGCTGCTGGTAAAAGCTGGATGCGTCGAGCTCAGGACATAGCGCTCATTAGGGGAGGCCTATGTCCTGCTAAAGGTGGTTAATGATGATGATCATGATGATTATCGATGATGTTTTTTTATTATCAGTGACTCTTGAGCTTATTATTACTCGTGGCGTGTTAAGCAACACTTTGCATGGCCATGGATGGCCGACCATTTGCTTCCATGCGCTTCCGTGCTTCGAAAGGCACGTTATGAGGTTGGTTTCGACTTTTTCAGTCGCTAAGCCATGTCGAAGATCATGTCCAAGATCTCAAAGAAGTAATTGATTACATAGAATTACATATTACATTACAAGTGATTTCATATATATGGTGTAGAAGAAAGAATTGATTACATCGACTAAGCTACTCTTCACTAGCTAACTCAATAGACGTTGTCCTGTACAAATTCTTGGGATTTCACATAAACATTCCATATGAATAGCACTTTCAGTTTATCCCATATGATTCAATTTTAATAGCAACTTTTACGTTCTATACGATCATTTTGAAATAAAAACTTGCCAAATCGGTTTAGTTGTTTTCAATTGATACGCTAACCAACGAACAGCATTTCTCTTTTATGATAATAGATTATCATGCTATCAATTTTTTACTAGACTAGTTAAGTGTTCAGTTCAGTAACAAAATATCGATTGGTACTTACGCCCCTGTCCTTGCGTCACTCAAAGTTAAAATAATTATGTTTGATAGAAATGTGATAAGCCTTCTTTAATTCTTTATTGTACACAGAAACATAATACAGAAAGAAATTTACTTGAATGCTATGTGCAAAGGCGAGCTTGACCCTAAAAGAGTTTTTTACAGCAAACCTTTAGGTATAGAGAGAAGATTAAAAAAGAGGAGGAAAGAGATAAAAAGAGAAGGATAGCCTTACATACGTGTAGTATTTTGCAATTTTGTTTTAAGATTTTGAGAACAGACAAATATATTAAATATAGAAACACTAATTCCCGAGACAAATATTTGCAAACCATATAAACATTGGTCTCGTGGTTGAATTCAACCCGCAACCTCCGTCTCAGGCAAGCCTTTATCCACTGCGCTACAGAGGTCGTCAATGATGCATCGAGATTCATGATAATCATTCAAGTTTTTTTTGCAGGTGAACGTCCATACAAATGTCATCTACCCGACTGCGGCCGAGCCTTCATCCAGCTGTCCAACCTCCAACAACACCTCAGGAACCACGATGCTCAAGTCGAGCGAGCCAAGAACCGACCTTTCCATTGTAATATATGTGGCAAAGGCTTTGCCACTGAGAGCAGTCTCAGAACGCATACAGCCAAGGTCAGTATCTAACTTTCTCAGAATTTCCTAGAGTTCCAAAAACTCTTAATTTTGACTTTTGTACCTATCCAATCCCAAAAGAATACACCTATTCAGCCGGTAACATCCACTGCAGTATCTAACTATCTCTTAATTTCCTCAAGAATTCCAAAAAACTCCTAATTTTAACTTTTAATCCTATCCAATCCAAAAAAGATTATCTATCTATTCAGCCGGTAACATCCACTGCTGAGTAAAGTACTGCCTCTTCTCATCACGCCACTCTTGGCAATCTTGTGTTAGTTCTTTTACTACCTTCACAATATCCTCCGACCATCAAGCACCTAATACCAAAAGCTAAGCAACAGTTTTTTCTTGAAGTTCCAGAATACTTCCAATCGTGTCTTGTAAAGAATATTTCTTTAAATTCATAAAAGCTTCCAATTTGATTTTGTTCTTATTAAATTCCAAATAGACGATCGTATCAGAAAGTCTTATAGAAGATGATTTCCAGTAAAATTCCAACTTGACTTTTGTTCCTATTTGACCCGAAAAACCTATTTCCCAAAAAAAATTATTTGGAATAGTATTTCTTTATTGAAAAGCAACTAGATTTATCAGCTATAATTGTAAAGAAGACGTTTCTAATTTAGGTTAACCCAGGTGTTCTTATAAGAAATTTTGATGTTTCTGTATAAGTTTTAGTAGAAATACGATAAATGATAGTTGGTTTTGAATCCCATTCGTATTTTGACCCTATCTTATTCAAAGTCATTCCTATCAGAGTATGTAACCATGGTATCAAAGGTGATAATGTGAATTGGATGGCCTATGTTCACAATATAAACAATGATGATATATGATATACGTACATAGTACACAGCCTAATTTTAAGAATATAGTATTTTTGAACAACTCAGTATGTAACTACTAAACTTCCTTAATCTTTATGTATTGTTATCAAAATCAAATAACGCATTTTGACTTCTTTTGTGAATTTTACAGCAGTTCTGTTAAATTTTTTCACAGATTTTTTAAATTTTGTTTTGAAGTGACATGAAACTTTTTAGTATGTTGTTTTTATGAAATTAAACTGATAAAGACCTTATTTTAATTTTATTATGTTATGTTACACGTCAAATTGACGATCAAAATTACTCTTTCGGCTATTATTATTTCGAAATTCCCTTTCGATTGTTATATTTTGTGTGTTTTTACCATTTACCTAATCTTTGTAATGCTATGCCCGCAACGCCGCCGGGCAACAGGAGCTTCAGCTGCACCTTGGTGTTTTGCAGCAACACGCCGCACTCATGATTGGTGGCGCCACTGCCACACCATGTCCTATATGCCACAAAGTTGTGTTCGGTGGCGAAGCACTAGTCGAACACATGAAGAACACACACAAAGACCCCAATGCTTCCGGCGTTGCGAGTAAGTTTCCGAACGTTCGGATTTCGAAATGGGTGTCCGGAAAAAGAATTCCTTGGCGTTCTTTTTTTGTTTTAGATTAAGAACTCTCTTTTGCCGGCAATTGTTTTTGCTTTTTGGATAAAGAATGTAATTTTTTTAAACAATGCTGCGGCAGAAGAGATTTATTAGCTCATAAGTTCTGCCACTGGAAGGTTGTAGATAAAATTTCTGCATCACAGTAATAGCTACAGTTAAAAACAATTTTGCCTACATGTTTCGGTTTATAAAACCTTCCGTTGGCACAAAGCCATAAGGGGTGTTGGTTGCAAAATCAACGGTAAAACAAAAACGTATCGTCTCCATAAATCTTAGCACTTACTTAATAAATATGGTTGGTTGGTAACGCATTTCGAGGGACTGGATGCCATAGACAAATGTTATTGTTTTAAAATCATTGGAAGGGTATAGTGTTTTGCAAACATTTCTTGTCTGCGGTAAGACAAATTCTTCGGATGGCGTTCCAACTGTTATGATAACATGTTTTGTTTATGTATTTAATAGCGACATTTTCCATTTTCTATGGACTTCGTGTTCCGTTAATTGAATTATGTTTTTGTTTTTCACTTACCGTCGCTTTTAGTTTATTATTTATTTTCTTAGTTTCGTTTATATTACTAACTTTAGCTTTAAGCTCATAGACGACTTTTGCGATACCAATCTTTTCAATTTTGTACTAAAATTTACTATAGTTGCGATCTTGATTAGATCTTACAGCCATAATTGGTCTTTAAGTTTTTAAGATATTAGAATGTTCTAGTTCAACATTACTGATCTCTCAAACGTCGTCTATGCATCAATTTACTATAACCTCAACTAACCTGTTATTTTTTTCTTTCCTCCCCCCTAACCCACTAACCTGCCCATTCCTGGTGACGTCAGGTCCCCCTGCCACGTCACCGTACCCAGCGCAAGCTAAACCAACTGATCCTTATATAGCGAAGCGGAGGACGGCGAATCATCCATGTCCCGTTTGCGGAAAGCATTACGTCAACGAGGGTTCATTGAGAAAGCATCTAGCATGTCACCCAGAGACACAGTTGACCAGCAGCCTGAGGATGTGGCCGTGCTCGGTGTGCCAAGCCGTGTTTACGCATGAGAGTGGTTAGTAGATCTGACTTTCCATACGGAACATAGAACTCCTGTTTTTGCGGCTTAACCATAATTCCTAAGCAGCTATCAGACATCGATGATCTGTGCTCAATCAGCTCCCATCATTACGTTTACCACAATTTTTTAAAGGCTATCATAGTTTTCTCATAGTAATTTAATTTTAGATTTTTTTAGAGGCTATTATTAGGCTATTGTGAGGCAACAACAGTTATGATATATTTTAATGCCTTACCTTTGATTCCAGGACTTCTGTCCCACATGGAACATATGAGAATGGAACCGAAGCATCAGTTCGCAGCGCAGTATGTCCTCTCAAGGGCTGCAGCGGAAAGACGAGAGAGAGATCTTCTAGCCGCCGTCTCCGCCGGGGGATCCGGTCTACTCAACCTCGCTCCCCCCTCCCCCGCCCACTCCGACTCATCCTCCAACGGCCGATTGTCTTCATCGGCAGGGTCGGAAGCCGGAGCAGCTGTGAACAAACTATCAGACCTATTACGTAACAACGGACATCAAGCGTACGGAGATGAGAGAGTAGCGGCGATCGCAGCCGCAGCAGCGAATATGATGGCTCAGCCAGGCGAGGGTGCAAATGCCGTCCAAGTGGCTGCTGCTAACCTAGTATCAGCGATGAGACAGCAACTGGCCGGCCGAGAACAGCCGCCCATTCAACCACCCCCAGAAACACCCCCCGCTCCATCAGAAGCAGCTCTCCGAATCCAACAAGCAGAAGCTCTGCTGAGAAGTCAAGCGGAGGCGTTGAGATTGGCCGTCTCCCAAGCGGCCGCCGCTCAGAACGAAGCACCGAGTCCACTGCGTCACAACGGAGGCTTCCCTCCGCAACCGAACGACGCCAGCGGGCAACTGTCCCCGGAGCTAGTGGAGGCGTTCAGAATCGCACAAGAACAGAGGCTGGAACAGGCGTTGAGATTGCACGATCCGAGAATGCTGGGCTTTAATATTCCGTCGCCGGCGCAGCAAGCCGCGCAGCAGGCCGCGCAGCAAGCAGTAGCCGCCCAACAAGCTGCTGCCCAGCAAGCGGCCCAACAAGCCGCCCAGCAAGTTGCCCAACAAGCCGCCCAGGCCGTCGCTCAGCAGCAGCACATGCAAGCCGCCCAAGCTGCCCAACAAGCTGCCCAAGCTGCCCAACAAGCTGCCCAGCAAGCTGTCCACCTCCAACAGAACCCCCAACCATGAAAATTCAGCTATTACTAATCCGACGCGATTTCGTTTCGTAAAAAAATAGGTTCGTGATAGCAAAATTTATCTAATTCCGTATTATGTGAAAATTGATTGTTTTTGGCGCTTTGAAATCGCCTCTGAATAGTGATTTGTTTTGATGTGTTTTTTGTTTTTTAGCTGGTGAAAATGTATACAAATTGTCGTAGATAGATCTAACTGTATAAATAGGGAAACGTTTAGCGGAAACTAAAATTGTATATAAATTGACATGGTACCTAAAATAATGTAGATCGATTGAACAAAAATGGAACAAAAACTCGCCGAACAACCTAGATGTAGAAACGATGACAAATAATGTTCAGTGCAATTCAGTTATTATTTTTACGATATTATTGATTGTGTTGTTATTGGATTTTTTAATAATGGAATTATTATGTAATTTTTATTAGCTTTACACAAAGCTATGTATTTAGTAGCTTAGTAGAATTTGGAAGTGCCAAACACGACGCACTGTCGCATTTAGCGAGTTATTGTTTGCAATAATAAGTTAACTTAGGAAACCTACAGTAATAATTCAAACAGATTATTTTTTATTTTATTTTATCTTTTCACGCAATAACACGTCTTATGCTAGTCACGTTATAAACGCACAAAATAATTCTATAAATTGAAAAATTCGCAGATATTTTTATTTTTATTCAGATTTTCTTAGATTTCTTTTTTATTTTTATTTTCAATGTTAATGCCATATTAGATAATAAATTGTATATACCTTAGGCCTGTTACGTAATGTTAACGCTTTTGTTTTTGAAAATTACATTTTATTTTATCTACTATACGAACGATTTTAATTTTACAAAAAAAAGAAATTATTTACACAAAAATCTATAGATATATAAAATTACTGATTTATTTTGTTCAGAAGACTGCCGTTGGTTATTTTTTGTATATAAACGATTTATTTGAGAAAATAGCGATTTTTCACTACCGAGACGAGACACGAAGATCTTTCAATTAAAAAATAATGTCAGAGCATATACACAGCTCTTGAACCTTGAATAGACATACACCAAACACAAGACATTCTCCATGGATGTACAAACAATAGCCCAAATATATATACAAGTATTTATTTATTATTTCATATCATAATCGACTTTCAAAATGCAATAGCCCGAATAATTTAATAATGGTTTTAATGATATTTCATAAAACCTCAAGCATTTCAGTAATGCCACAGTTGCCACAGCAATAGTTGTAAAGTTTATTGAGTTTTGCAAAAAAGTTTTTAATCTACTCGATTCCGTAGAAGAAACTTTTTTGCAGATCGCAAAAAAAAAGAATGTCAAGTGTTGCCGAATAATAACTCTTTTAATATTACATCGTGTATTATAAATAAGTAGCAATGTATGTGAACATTCGGACAAAATTTCCAGTTCGTTTGTTCATATCGTTGTGTTCTACGTATAATCATAACATAGGTAAGGTACTAGTAAGCTGATTTTAATGTACGTAATTATTTCATTCTTGAATTGTTGATTTTTTCGGGGAACAGTAGTTCTTTCATAAAAAAAACCACTACTGTTACGGAAAGTCGAAGTAAAATAGAAAAAAATACAATGCAATAGCCCAAAATATTCATAATTTTGTGTCGTGTATTTTAGTTATCGACGAGATATTTTTCTTGAATTAATTTACATTAATTATTTTATTTACAAATACAAAACTTTTCGGCAATTTTTTCTTATTATTTGGAATGAAAGGAAAGTACCAACGAGGCGCGAATGTTACCCGATAATGATTGATTTCGAGGAAACGTGAATCAAAAATTTAACATTTAGGCAACAAAAAATCGATTTGACTGAATCAAACAAAAATATGATAATTGCAATAAAAATTCAAAGTGAATGGATCGCTATTTATGTAAAAATATGTCCTCATAAATTTAATATAATAAATAAATTAATATAACAACAAAAGAAGTTCCTATGAATATTGTATAAATTGTATTGTTTTAAATTTAGGTCTTAGTAGAAGGAAAAATTTATGGACGTTTGGTATATTTAAAGTTATAAATAAAGAACATCGCGTTAGGAACTGACTCGGATCGAGTTGTACAAATGAGAAGCACGGATCGTGAATCCTAACATTAGACATTAGACCGCATGTTACGTTTCCAAGAAAGTGTTCACGCACTCACTCTCCATTTTTGTGCAGCATTCATATAAATTGTAATATAAAAATAATGTTTTTATTGAAAATATTGACATTGTATTTTCGGGATTAAAAATTTAGATAAGATTTTTGTGGATATACGACAAAAACACTCAATAGGCTTAAAATTAGGTACAAAATGCAGCGCAAAAATGTAGACATTGTATTCTCTGTGATCATCGAAAGTGGATGGTTATAACGTGTCTGAAAGTTGTCCGATTATTTTTAAGTTTTTGATGGATAAATTTTTTAATGTTAACAAAAAAAGTATGAAAAATGAATGATGTTTTCTACATTTATTTTATGATGAAAAATTCCGTAGTTAAGCTGTGTAATTTAAGCCTATTTTAACGGGCGATTCTTCTCATCGCTGAAAACCAATTTGCAATAAAAAACGAATAGATTTACATTCATTTTATTGCATATTGGGGTTAGTATCAATAGTACTGGTTTGAGTTAGCGTCACTGGAGCGTGGTGAAGCCACGTTTCATCTCAAAGTGCGTTGTCAGTTATATTATTGTAAGAAATGGATATGGCGACCTAGTTTTATCGGCATTATTAACGTTATTTTTGTTGAAATGTTATGTTAAAATCAAAACTCGTTGAATTATCTCATTTTCTGTTTGTTGTTCTAAATATTTAGTGCAATGAATGGGAATTTTATTCAATGATTAGAAAATCGCTACCAACTTGCGATTACATTACATTTTTTATTATTTACCAGTTATATTAAATATCGTGGTTTTAATTCAGTGTATCAAAAAATAAACTAATTAAATCATTATTATCAAAGAAATTAAAAGATAAATAACTTTACTCTAAAGTAAAAACTAGAAAAAACCTGATTAAAACTTTTATGGACTGCATTTATTTTAGGTGACAAAAGTTTTGAATTAAAAACACCCGAAAATATACCTGTAGGTATCACGATATTTAAATTGTTAAGTTTTTATTATTATCTTGCTGTTGATTTCAGTAACCATCCTTATTGACTGTTCAAGTTTTCATTTAACAGCTTCGTGGTTTTGTTAAATTTTAGCTTTTTTATACAATTTAGGTAAATATACATTTATTACTCATAATATTAAGCAGTAGACAGGATAGCCCGGTTTTCAATTCATACTCACATTAGTAATAAACAGTTATCTTATAATAATAAGTTAGTATAATCAATGTAATGTAATAGTATTTAGTCATTCATAAAAATTCCGTAATATTATTATAGTAATTTTTATAAATGGCAAAAAATGACACAATCTAAGTATAATAATGCTTAGTTTTTGTTAGTGTAGTAAACAACGAAATAAAAACATAAATACCAAAAAAAATGTGTACTTACATGTTATAGTTAATATTTATACTTGGTGTTAACTATTATGGGAACTACCCTTCTTTCGCCATATCCATTTTGAAGCAAGAATATATCAAAATTACCAATTAGAATAATTATTGAAAACTTTGGCTAAGCAGTTTGTAAAATTTACGATGAAAAATTTTTTTATAAGAAAAAAAAACATTTTACAATATTTTAGAAAAATACTCATAAATACTTTTTTCGAAATAGACCTGGATTGTCCTGAAAATTCTAAATTACACTTTGAAAAATCTTTTTAATACTGACAGCGCATTATATTCTACTTTATTGTATGGTTAGCCTCTCAATGTCACATTGGCATTTACGTTGTGGTTACGTTTGTTCATGTTCATGCCTGTTCATGTTCATTACCTATTTGTTCATCTTGTTCATTTGTGTCAAAAAAATATTCTCCAATTGGTGTACTTCTAGTCTTATTTTACGATTTCATTGTGTGTCGTGGTTAACTCGCAAAAAGTGAGTCCTTCACAAAAAAGTAATAATTGTTAAAAATAAACATTTTCACAATAACAAAAACTTTCCAGAGAATTGTTTATTCTCAAAAATCATAATGTCACAAGGATACTAAATTAAAATTGTAATTGGAAAATACAATGTTTGGATGTAAAATGTAAATTAATAATCAAAATTATCGTATTTCGGCATAAAAATGTAAAATTCAATTTAGGCAACTAGATTTATCTTTAATAGAAGTCAAAATTCGTGTTGGCATGTTTAATATAATAAATAATACGGAAATAAAAATGTATGTAAATAATTATTATTAGGAATGTGATGTGACGATATAAGTACCTTGGTATAATGTTAGCATCAATAATGTTGGAAATATTTCTAAAAATGTAGATGACGTCATAATGTAAGAATCACGAGTGTTCACGACAAACACGTTTGTTTTTATATTATTAATTATTATTTTATTTATAGTAGTTAATTACCTTGTATAATTTTGTAAGCCTTTAGTTACGTTAAAGTATCGATGCCATGTTTTAGGTAATTAGATTTGCAATGTGTTTAATGAATTATATTTTTTATAAAAGTTATTTTTTTTAATGAACTGCTATGTAATTTATAGTTATAGATGTTTATGTTAAGATATTAATTTTACTATTTACGAACAAATTAACCTTTTTAATTTTATTTTTATTATGAAAACAATTTATTTTAACAACGGAAAATGCTTATTGTGTCATTTATGAGATAGTAATTATTATCGCCGAAACGGTTAGCTATAATTATTTTAAAAAATAAAAAGGATGATTCATAGGGTTGTTTTTCTTTTGATATTTCCATTCATGACTATTTCCATGATCCATCCTCCTTAATTATTGTATATGTCTTTTGAATATCTTGTTTTTGTCCACAAAATTATGTTTTGCCTTATGGGGAAGGCTAAGCATTGTCGAATTCTTTTGGGTTTTAGTGGAACTCGCCAGAGAAAGTAAGCTGAATGAACTAGATATTTGGTCTTTTGTATATTCCGCAGAGGCACGCCTGAGTCAATCGACGATACAACCACATAAAAAATAACGCATTTTTGGGGAAAATGCCCATTTGGAATAGCCTACTGTTTCTAAAACACTACTTTTTTAATAACACATGTACGTAGATAGAACATGTACAGTACAATGTACGTTGTACGAGGCCCATCATACATCATCATCATCAGCCTATAGCAGTCCACTGCTAGACATAGGCCTCTCCCAATGAGCACCATTGCGTCCTGTTCTCAGCTTGACGCATCTAGCTTCAAATACCCTTTAATTTTCATCCTAGCTTTACATTCTGGTAGTTCGCCCACATGATATGAAATGGCCTAACCTTTACTAACCATTTCCAATATCAAAGTGTTGCATCGTACGCATGTTTGGAGCGCGACCTACGATGCAAGCTCTCGGTTCATCAATTTGAAGCATGAAAGTAATAAGCCTCAAACGTCTGTAATATCCCCGGAACTTGCACCATCCAAACCGAAAAACAGCAATGCATGATGATAGTACGCACCTGGACGAGCCCTAAAAAAGCTCTTCTGGGTACTATAATAACATTATTCATATCCTTTTGCACACAGTGACTTGAGGGTGATAAACATACCTTAGTACAGAGGTTGCGTTAATATATTTTAATACCTATTCCATTTTATACAAAAATATAGCTAACGCAAACTTTGTACTTAGTTATTTATGCATGTGTTTGGACTCAAGCAACAAGTCCTGTTAGTCCTGCACAATTAACTATAAGCGACTAACTTATTAAAAATATTTTAACACGTTCGCTGCGGGCCTCGATCATCGGATTCGGAGGGCGGGCTGCTACACTACCACAGTAAACGCAACTTTCAGCAGTAAGAAATAGATTATTGGAATCAAGCGTAATCAATTCTTACTGGTAAAATAATTCATATTATTGCAGATTTCAACCTACCTGATCAAAAATTTATAGTAAAAATCTAACAAGAATAAGGAGTCTGCCATCTAGCGACGAGTAGATGAACTATGGTTACTCTAGGCATTCTTAACCTTAAATATTTATGCCGTGGAAAAAAAATGTAACATTAATAAGTTCCTTTTTAACAATCATTATTTATTGTATTATTAATTTATTATATTTATTCATTGATTTATTATTAAATATATCTTCTACTATTATAGAAATATGAAATAAATAGTTATTTTAATTACCTGTTAATTGTTGGCTTGTTATTGAAATATTATTAAAGATATTATTTTTAAATCGTTTTTTTTTTATTATTAGTATGTTGGTCAAATGAGCCTAGGCATAAATGAGATTAAAATAAAATAGAAATCTTAAATCAAGTGACACCTGCCGTGTTTTCAAATAACTGCTTATTAATGGTGGCTTATTAATATGGAAGGTGGCGCACCTAGCGAAATTAAATATAACCCAGTAGAGCCTTGGTAGTTTGAACCTTAGAGCGCCATCTATACTTTCCCACTACAAACTTATAGAGACATCTATGGGATTTCATGCGTACTACATAAAGAGCTACGCACGATTTTTTTTTCTAGTTTTAGTTATACATAACAGATGGCAATATTAACGAAAGTTTTCATTCAGTTAGAATTAGGCATTACTAATAGATGGCGTTAAACTAATGTAGGCAATGCCAAGAGATTGCGTAAAATTTGTAATCTGTTATACAAAAATAATTTATCTTAAATACTTCATTGATTGATTGGTTCTTAGAATAATCATTAAGGGTAAAACATGTAAATTTACTAATAATTAGGTAAGGTTAGTTTCCTTTTCTATATTATAAAATATAATAGGTATGTACTGTAGTTGTGTTGTGTAATAGAAAAGGGAAAGCTTTTAGTAATTTATTATCTAGCCTTTATGTACAAAAGTTTAGTTACCTACCTATTTTTATTTTTTGCATAAGTTCTAATAAAACATAGCGTGGTAGTTAATAATAAATTACTAAAATATTGCTAAAAAAGGCAGCGGGACGCTTTCCGTAGCGTCTTGTATGTTTATCTGATAGACGCACGCAAATTCACAGTTTACCATAACGTTAGTGAACTCCATTAATATGGATGTATAGAAACGCAACTTAATTAATTTAACACGTTGGAGGGCTTCGGATATGACGCTGCGGGTCATGATGCCCGAGCAAGCCAGCCAGCTACCGGAGCACATAATGTTTCCAGCATTAAAAGTGTTATACACTAGCTCGTATCACTTGTAGCGTTATTATAATAATAATAATGATGAAAATAAAAATGTGTTTTTTACGAGTTTTAGTTTAATAAAGTGTCTTAATGAAATTTTTACATCTTGATGTAGTTACATCAATTAGCCCATACTAAAACTAAATACTTTCTACATACGAGTATTAAAATTATGATCGCCCAGTATACCTTAAAAGACGCTCCGACATGATCTTGTAGAAAGTTAACGCATACAAACAATTTATACCTAAACCTCAAACAATCAGAGGTAAAACAATTTAAAAAGAAATTAGAATGGCTTTTTAGCTGGTACTGTTTTATTTTGAGTTTTGAGTCGTCATCACAGAGCCTACTTTTCCAGCACGAATTTGACATAGGTACTTAAGTGTATGACAACCAACGTCACTGAATGGAATGTGACTCCAATTCAGACTTAAACACCGTACAGTGAAGTGAATGCTGCCTTATAATATGAAGAACAATATATTGTTCTTTCTTGTTGCAATGTTATTATAATTTCCCAGGTATCATCGAATAAAAAAAATACTGAATGACTCCAATTCAGTTAGGGCTTTCGATTAAGCCAGTTGGAACAATTGATTCGTGAATCGAAAAACCTCTCATTGTATGTTAGTTTCACATCCACGTTCCAACTATTTTATCTTGCTGCATAAAATGACCGATAAAAAATACGTTTATTTTTAATTGCAATTATAAAAATGATAATTTGCTGGACTTTTTAATGAAAAAAAAACTGTCTGTGTTTTGTGTTTTTATGGTTAGTTAGTAAGCGATATGTTTGTTGATAGTTTTTTGGCGGGTTCACTTTGTGGTTCAGTTTGAAAACATTTATTTATGAACCCGACTGGTAACAAAGGGGGTCAGTTTCGGCAATTATTTAAGTAGTGCTATTTAGTTATGCTTCAATGTTTTTAGTACGTAATACAATATAACTTTTTTATGGTGTGAAATGCATAAACGTACAACCACGTTCGTGGACGTACGGACCAATCATGGTCAATCAGTAATCAATGACCAAATTTATCCGAGAACTGTCGTCGTTCATGGACACCTTCTTGAAGTTGTTTCGGACTAGGTACACATACCTCGGGCAGATTTTGCAGTTAGGTAGAAACAACTTCGAGAAGGAGGTCAAGAGGAGGATTCAGCTGGGTTAGGCAACATTTGGAAAACTACGTCGAGTTTTCTCGTCACCCATACCGCAATGTTGGAAAACGAAAGTTTTCAATTAGTGCGTAGGTACCCGTCATGACATACGGAGTCGAAACAGTAGTACGGCTAGCATAAAATATGCGCGGAAGAACCGAAAACCGTTGAGGTTCAATAGTTCTTGAGTGGACACCGCGGCTCGGCAAACGTAGTGTAGCACACCGTCCGGCCAGGTGGAGCAACGATCTACGATAGGCTGCTGGTAAAGCTAGATGCGTCGAGAGAGCTGAGGACAGGGCGCAATTGCGCTCATTAGGGGAGGCATATGTCTAGTAGTTAGCTACTATAGGCTGATGATGATGATGATGAAAATGCCTTACACAAATACGCATGTCTTCCAGCTCGGAGAGAGTTTATGGGATCTGTCGGACTCTCCGCTGGCGACAAGCTCTCGCTAACTCGGCAGGCCAGCCCACACCGTGTTCCGTCACTCACCGTAGTGTTAGTGCATGAGCGAATTGTTCATTACCTGATGAAGAGCATCGAACCTTTCATGTCCTGATAAAGGTCTTGACGCTGCGGCCACACTTGGTGGGGTTAAAGGGTCTCGGTAGGATACTACCACGGCCCTGTCGGATTTCGTTCCTCTGATGCGAGCTCCTCGGTCTCACCTTATCCAGAGAGGGGGATATCCCAGAATACGAGTAGGGGGATGTTACGGATATTCCCCACCAATGGTGTAATGCAGGGCTGGGGTCTCCGCACCCATATCTTGTTGGTTTCCAACAAAGTACTATCCTAACCTAACCTATCTATAGAGCTGGCCTAATAGCGGTAATCTATCTTTTTTTCCACACTTTCTAAATCTTATTTAGGTACGTACCTACTTAGATCCATAAAATAAAAAATATTTTCAATATGTCATAATCATGATAATCTAAACATTTCCAAGTAAAATGCTGTATGTTTAACTTAACTGCATTTTAGTTTTTTTTTATAGATAACCGTAGTAAAACAGTACAAATAGAAATTTTTATTTTGTATTACAAATACTAACCAGTTTTTTTACCATTAATTAATATTATAGATAGTAGAATGTAAAATAAAAATACTCTTATTTGTTAGAAATCTACAGACCGTACGATTTCATATCTATTTGTGAAAGAAAGCAGGTGTCCAAAACCTTTTGTTTTTTTTTTTAATAAGTATTTATTTTTTTAATGTACAGCAATGGGATGGGGTAATGCGTCGTAGTCGGCTATGAGTAAAAGTTATGGGTTCGATTCCAGTGCGGGACAAAAATGTAAACTCATCTTCAAAATGGAAACTCATTGTCGGTGATTGCACCAGATTTAAGGACATTTTACATAATAAATGAAACCACACCTTTTCATGGAACGAGACTTTTATTACTACAAAAGTATGGTACGGAGCCATGTAATAATGATGGAAAAGTATATTTCTGTAAAAGTTTAGTAGGCCGATTCAGTAGCACATTATACAATTACATTATAGTATACAACTTTTAAAATGGATATAAGTATCCGCTTTCATCCGATCAAAACACATTTTCTATAAATTTTACGATAAATAAGTAATTAAAAAAGCTTTTGATGTAGGTACTTTTTTGTTATACCTACGTACTTAAAGGTAAGTAAATGTAAAAACATAAGTAGGTAATTACGCTTTAGAAACTACTTACTATTTCAAACGAAGAAACGATCAATCAAAAGATTGTCAAACCTGCTGATCCAACTCAGAAACCAGTTCTAATTGTTAGGTACTTTAACATGCAATAAAACCATTATCATTCTCAGTTACAAAATTCAAATGCAAACTGAAAAAAATGTAAACAATAAAATTATAATAAACCATGAAAAACGGCAAAGATCATGTAAAACGCATCTTCGAAAAAAGAGCAGACCAAATGAAAAAAAATATAAAACCGAGTGAGGCGCCCCTGACGTGAAAAAACGGCAACTCGGAATGAAAATTACGTACAGTCGATGTGAAAAAGAGTTTTAAAAAGTGCACTTAATGTATTCTTTGTGATAAGCGAATCACGCGATCGTTTGAGACGGCTAGAGTAGTGTGGACTATTACCTACTTATTATCTTTTTATTTTATAGATTCCTAACGAGATGGACTGATCAGCTAAAAGAGGGCAAAACTAAACTTCAACAAGTGGTGCAGATGGATGGCAACGGAAGCCGCTGGAGACAAGTAGTTCAGTCCTACACGAAGACAACGCAGAGTGATCAGTGTCATGAAGTTACCGACCAAAGAGAGAGATCTTTTTATTTTAGCACAAGCTTACGCTGGGGGCTAGATAATATTGGGTGAAAAATCATCATCATCAACCTATACTAGTCCACTGCTGGACATGGGCGTCCCATTGAGCGCCATTGCGCCCTAGCTCAGCTCGACGCATGAAAATAAATGTCCAGCATTATTTCAATATTACTAGCTTTTGCCTGCTGGTTCGCTCTTGTTGATGTAGATTTTATCAAACATTTTTTCTGGATGAAAGGTATCTTTTTCATACCCCTGATTTGCGGTAAATTATAATTCGTTGATAAAAACAGTAGAACAATAGCGAAATTAACATGGAATTTTAGTTCATTTTTGTCAATGCGTCGCGTCACGTTGCTAGCTCGCGGCATGCATCGCGCGTCATACGATGTTGCTGGTTTGGAATGAATTGATGAATTTTCTGAACGTATTTGGATGAAACTTGGAATACACATAGTTTGTCACTCTGAAGTGGGAAAAACATACCTACTCACACACACACGCACACATACACAAACTTTTGCAGTTATCTGGTTTCCACCCGCGGCTTCGCTCGCGTGGTATCCGGACAAAAAGCCTATGTGTTAATCCAAGTCTCAATCTATGTATATTCTAAGTTTTATGCAAATCCGTTCAGTACTCTCTCACGTATAAACTTTCAAATTTATAATATTAGTAATCCTACTAATATTTCTAGGTATCCACCTTGTGTAATTTTGGAAGCGCCTACAAGTAAGATCAGAAATGCTTTGGTACGATGACATCAAAAAAACAACTGGAGTGAAATGGATGGAGATCGCACAGGAACATGAAAAATGGCATTAGGATACCTACATTAGGGCTATTAGGGTTAAAATTACCTAAGATGAAGAAGAAGAAAGTGTAATTCTATTAGGGCTATTAGGGTTAAAATTACCTAAGATGAAGAAGAAGAAAGTGTAATTCTATTAGGGCTATTAGGGTTAAAATTACCTAAGATGAAGAAGAAGAAAGTGTAATTCTATTAGGGCTATTAGGGTTAAAATTACCTAAGATGAAGAAGAAAAAAGTGACGGCCTCTGTGACGCAGTGGGCGAAAGTCCGCCTGAGACGCAAAAGGTTGCTGGTTCGATTCCCGCTGCGGGACAAATGTTTGCATGTTCTGTCGATATTTGTCTCGGGTCTGGGTGTTTTCTATATATCATGTATGTATTTACAAAAAAATATATATATGTGTAGTATATCAATCATGTGGTTCCCATAATACAAGCTCTGCTTAGTTTGGGGCTAACGTGATGCTGTGTGATTACGTCCCGCATTATTTACTTATTTATTTATTTATTTGTTTAATTAAATTATTTTTAAGAATATCCACGCTATACTTTCCTCGTACAACATACTTGCTCTACGCTTCACAGTATGTACGTATCTAGGAGTTTTTTAGCTTAATCCAAAGTGATTTATTTTATACATTGGCTTCGTCTTAGGAAATATAGATAGTTAATTAAAAACCTAACCTTGATGGTTGTTTGCTTTTGTAATGTGATACTCTGATAAGTACTCTTAGTCCACTGGTAATATGACTTCACATTATTACAAAAAAGTGTAGGATGAAATGAAACTTTCTAAGAATAATGTAATAGTTAAAAATAGAGATTATAAAAAAATATATGCCAAGCGGAGTTTTTTGCCAATTCTTCTCGCGTTACGATTATGTAAGTAAATAAAAAAAATTACGATTCAAAGTGTACTTCAAAGTTCCTGTTGAATAAAATAATTTTAATATGACTTGATTTATTTATTCAATTTATTGAAAACTAACAGCTGGATATAATTTATTATAAGATTATCAATAGATAGGGCCAATTGTAAGTTTCCGCAGATGGGTAAATACAAATATAATAAGTAAATATTCATAATTAAAGCTATAGAGATCGAAAAGTCTTTTAACATATAATGTTGACGACTTTCGGAAGTAGATTTAATCCTTTTCGGCATAACATACGAATTCAAACTCACCGTGTATAGAACAGGTTACAGGTTCTGTCATAAATATACACAGTCACTTAAAGCCATAAGGCGCTCCTTAGACGAAGCAACATTGATCTTCAAGTACCGGCAACAAGCAACTCATTTCTAATATTCAGAAACTGCGCCGACACAGCAACACTAGTTTTTAGTAATGTTGACAGTCGCGTCTAAAGTTACCCCGTCTGCAGAGCGCCTAATAATCTGCTCTAGGCTTAATACAAACAATGGCCTCACAATTACTAGAAACTCAATGAGAACTACTTTCTAAGAAAACTTAATTGCATTGCGTATTATGCTTAATCAATATTCATTCTCAGGCTTTGGCTAAATTACGACGCTAGGCTTTGCGATTAATTGTCAAGGAAGTTAAAAATAATCCAATCAGAAAGATTTTCAATGTTAAAAAGGCGGCCAAGTCTCGCTACTTTACTACTGGACAAAATAGTTAAACCAAAGTAAAAAAAGTCAAAACGAGTAACTATTTTAAAAAACAATAGCACAGGCGTTTAGAGTCCACTGCTAGACATAGGCTACCTCTAATAAGAATGGGGATATACATAGCTATAAACTCCACGTTGGTATAATGGCTGGGGTTCGCTGTTGGTGTAATCCTCCATCTTCGGAATCCAATACAATTCTCCTGCCCTTGGTGAACCTTGTTGTAAGTATAACAAACGGGGCTCTGGCGTCGCGGCCGGCTGATTGCGGCATAGTGCAGCCTAACACCGGCACAGCAAAATTCCCTGGCTGTGGGCAGCAGCTTCGGCGGTGCGAGAACTTAACCCGCTCCGTCCAGCGTGAGGATTATGTGCATATCCCACTTTATTAGGGGAGGCCTATATCCAGCAGTGAACTGATAAAGGCTGGTGTAGGTGTTAGGCTGCGCTATGTCGAAAACAGCCAGCCGCTAGAGCCTCGTTCGTTAGTTAGCAGGGTGCATCACGGGCAGGTGAGGTGGGTTTGTGTTTGGAAGATGGAGGATGGAACCTTCACACCCAGGTGGTGAAACGAATCATTAAATAGCTTGCTGGTCAGCCAATTTTGAATAAATGCAACTAAGAACCAAGCTATAAAACAAAATGACTTTATTAACATACTGCATAATGAATACGTCATACTTTATTAATCTTTATTGTCAGTTACACTGCATTTAGCCGCGTTTAACCAAACAGTAATTTTTGCAGTAAAATTGTAAAGTGAAAGGTGAAGTGCGAAATTCTTTATTTTAAATAGTTTCGACGAAATTTTTGATATTTCTCATCTTGATAAGGCATACAGCGTTGAATTAAAAACATATTGATCTGATTTAAAATTATATATTTATACGTTTATAACAAAATCCCAAATAATTACAAATAAAATATTATAAGTATTAACACCAACTAATTACAAAAAAACATTTATAATTAAAAATAACTAATCAATTAAACTAAATCAAAAGCCAAGAAAAATATTATAAATAAAATGATATCATATTCTTTTTTCTTCTTCGTATGCGCTATTAGTGACAAACTCTGGTGTCGGAGTTTATAGGCCGCCCGAAGGCCTCCGTCATGGCTTAACGACTAAAAAGCCGGGACGAACATCTTAAGGTGCCTTCCGAAGCACGGAAGAGCTCAAATCGAAATGTCACCAACCGGTCACCCATCCAAGTAATGACTGGGCGGAGTGTTGCTTAACCAAGGTGATCTTTTAAGAACACCAAAGTAAACCACGCCACGAGCGCCATATAAATCCGATATGTCGACTTTTACTGCAACATAACCATAAAATAATAATAACACAGTTTTAAATAACAACCACGCGATAGCATGAAAATAGTAAAGGATCAAGTCAACTGCGGTTCACATACACCACGCACAGCATCATGCACTAATTTGTTCGTGTAAAAAATCATTAAAAATGTTCTACTGCCAATAATTAAAGCCTTTCTTTATCTATCTGCGTTGCACCAGAAATATTAGAAATAACACGGACTGGACGTGTCGTGTCCTTAGTGGGTCGCGCCATTTACAAGGAGTTAGGCATGTAGCAAAAAAAGGGAACCGGTTTATAGAATATAATATAATAGAATACATTTATTAGATACCACACAATAACAAAACTAACTCACAAAGAGAAAATAAGTAAAAACTAAAAAGGTAGGAAAATAGGCACTAAAGAACATATTCATTATTCATTATACAGACCTAATGCCGGCCGATAGAAAAGTTTGTCTGTACTGGATGCAGTCAAACAGGCTCTACGCTTTCAGTAGTGTAACCGATAAACACTAGCTGAAATAATAATTTAAAAGTGAAAGCATAATACTACGGCACCACCGTTTGTAAAGAACACAGTGCCACAAGTGCGTAGTCTCCACGCGTGCTTCAGTTGACTAATAGCTTTAATTAAAATCGCAACGTTCGTATGAAGATCGTAGATAATAATTATGGAAGTTTAACGCCATTTTTATTTCTTTTCTTTGTATTATAATGATGGCGTGTTAGCTTATAAAGTTTATAATGTACATAAGTTATTCAATTAAATATCAATAAATCGTTTTTTGAATGAACTAATTCAAAACGTTTCACGATCTCTTTGGCGCAGTGGGCGAAGGTCCGCCTGAGACGCAGGAGATTGCGGGTTCGATTCCCGCCCCGAGACCAATATTTGTATGATCTGCAAATATTTATTTCGTTTCTGGGTGTTTTTTATGTACTAATATACATATGTAAGTGTATACAAAATAGTGTATATAAGTAGTTCCATAATACAAGTTCTACTTCGTTTGGGGCTAGATGATGCTGTGTAATGGTGTTCAGTAAAAAATCATACACTACAAAAAAAAAATATCAAAAAAAGTCTACGGTACCTAAAGATGTAACACACCCTCCGATCATCAGCTAGTTATGTATTTTTATAAACTGATTTATTATTTTACCTTAGGTATTGGCGAAGCTGTCGTAGCCCTTTTTAGTTCATAATCTAACAGATCGAACTAAATGGATACAATAACAAAGTGGACTATTTATATATTATATTATTATTATTATCATAGAGCCACAACACAAGTTCTAAGGGTGAGAGTTAATTATTTGTAAGTATCAAATATATTTTTTCAAATATTTATCACATAACTTTTTATACCGTCTAACTTCGATAGCCAGTCATATTTACCTACTAAGTTAATGCATATTGTATGAAAAAACCTTTGTCAAATGTATTGTTGCAAATTTAGTATTATTTTAACTGAACCTAAACTTAAACTTGAAGCATGATGATTTTAGGCCTGATGTGTATTTCACCGTAACCTCCATCAAACCAAAACAGCAATGCAGCTTCACTGCAGATTTATGCATGGTGGTTACCACAACGGCAATACCAGCCTACATCAGTCCAGAGCTGAACATTAATAAAATTAAATTCATTTATTAAAGTAGACAATATTAAAAGTTCATATTTTTGTAAGTAAGTCCCTTTAATAATTATTACTTTCTTAAAACTAAATACATCGGTGATAGGTAGGTAGGTACACTGTAAGTAAAAACTTTCACTCGCATCCTGATCAAAGAGACAAGAGACTATTTGATCAGGACCCGAATGAAAGATTTCATAATAGGCAGATCATACTGATCAGGAATAGCCTGCATTATACTGTTAGGGCTGGCCCGCACTCTGCTGAGCAATGAAGCAGTTTTCTTACGGACGATGGCATGAAAACCATCGACCCGCACCTCAGCAAACATGGTAGAAGCACTGCGGAAGCGAGGCAGCCCCATCAGCATTCTGAACCTATTATTATATTGGACGCGAAGGGCACTGATTGATAGCTGAACCATAGGCTCGTGTAAAACGATTGGCAGTAGGCTTTGAAGAGGGTGATTTTCACTTGCCAACTACACCGAGCAAACCTACGTGCCAGGATATTACATCTAACCGACAGTGCCCTACGCACCCTTTATATATCTGCCAGGTCATTCGGTCGTCGGTAACATAATGTCCAAGGTACTTAAACTTCTGGACCCCTTTTAGTTCAGTTCAGTCAAGCTTGATTACGGGTAGCGTTTCAGGAACTTTACCAAGCATCTCCTAATAAGAAGGGGAACTGCCCATAATCTCTACGCTGGGTATGCGGGTAGGGGATCGCAGGGCTGAATTCAGCTGTGTCGATGTAAAGCTGCGCTATGCCGCAATCTGCCGGCCACTACAGCCCCGTTTGTTGGCTAGCAGGGTGCACCAGTTTAGTATTATGTTTACTGTTTATGATATGTTCTATCTCTCAATTTGTAATTATCAATATCATCATTATGATTAACCTATAGTAGTCCACTGATGGACGGCGGCCTTCTCTAATGAGCGCCATTGCGTCCTGTCCTCAGCTCAACGCATCCAGCTTCTACCAGCAGCTTTTAGCAGATTGGTACTCCATGAAACCTTGTGACTAAAAAAGTGATGAGTATGAATGCAACTGGATGTACGAGTAGAGGGAGGCCGAAGCTGAGATGGATGGATTGTGTGAAAGACAGCCAATAGGAGTGAATGGAGAAAGAAAACTAGTTGTGCCGAGCCCACCTAGAGTGGGATAAGGGCATGGAAATGATGGTACTCCACCGGACTGGACAGTCATTTATTACATTATGTCGAGTCGTGGTCTCCACTAAATAACTCGTTTACTTCCACCGGTTTTCGGTTCTTCAGAAGATATGGCCAGCGAACTGCTACTTTTGCTTGCTAATTCTATAGTCTATGCCGACAACTTAAGTTCTATTTTGATACTTTCTTTTACAGATATTGCGGTATAGGTGACGAGAAACCTCGACGTAGATAACGTGTCGGCAGATAATGTGTACGAAGAAATATATTTTCTTTAGTTTTTATATTTCAAGTTTATGCCTAAGTTACACCTGGAAGTGTGGTCAATGACCAGAACTGTCTTAATTCATAGACTGAGTTGTACTTTGCAATAATTAATAATTGCAGCGTGATAAAGATGATATGAACCGTGGAAGATATAGGTGTTTTCTTGAATGGCGTGGAGTAGACTTTTACTGTTGGTACTAGATGTTTTATTATATTATTTGCTGACTTATTTATGTGGCGGTCTAAAAAAAAGAATAAGGCTCTGTGATTTTCTATAGCCAAAAATATGGTATTTTTGCCAAAAAAAATTGTATTGAGAGCAATCATCAATTCACCTGTCAAAGACTTATATTACTTGTTTGATTTTGTATGACGAGTAGTTTAGGTCGGGGTTCCATCCTCCATCTTTGCAACTCAAGCGTCATCTTGATCACTGCCTGTGGTATACTCTGCTGTACAACAAACAGTGTTAGCATGTGCTAGGTTAGTGTTCCATTAAAAGCGGAGATGAGCTTGAAATCTGTCACGTGGAAATCCAACGGCTTGCAAAAAAATTGAGCATACAGGTACCGAATGTTTAGCCTTGCCTCTCACCGGGGTAGGTGGCTCTACACTCCCTCTACCCTATTATTATTATATTCATAATGTGTCGTCAAGATGTTTTTTTGGAAATTGAATTGCATTTCAGGCGACTAATTCGATCAACAATACCAGACTGCTGGTCTTGTTTTTACTGTTTTTTTATATTGTTATAATTTTTCTAGGCGTCCCTCTTAATAAGATCAGGGTTGGGTATCACAGGGCACAGCCTTTTGCCAGGGGGTGTTGCTATGCTGGAGTTAGGCTACACTATGCTGCAATCAGTCGGCCGCCAGAGCCCCTTTTTTCACTTAGCAGGTTGCACCACGGGCAGGTGAGGTTGGCTTGGCTTCCAAAGATGTTAGAACCCCCCACCCCTTACGATCATAATCATAATTTATTTCGTGTCGGATGATGTGCTATTTTTAGTAGTTCTTTATGAAGGGCTCATCCGGCTCCTCAAGCTGTGTTTCGGTTTGAAGGGTATGGGTGCCGGTGAAATTACACAAATTAACACAAGAGGCTTAATACCTCTATGCCTCAAGTTGATGGACGCATGGTGTTACATGGTAGGGCACGTTAAAAGCATCCGTAACCTACGAACCAACTGGGTGGGCCATGTACTATTTCTATATATATCAGGAACTCATCTTAATAAAAAAAAATACTAATAAAATCTTCTCCACACCTCCCTGATTATAAACCCAGCACACAGGCGGAAACGTTGACATTTCACAAAAGCTATGCGCTATCCGTTTTGCGCGCAAAAACAGGTGTTTTTCAAAAGGTCACGTGGACGTTGCGTGTAACGGCTTCAATACAGGTTATGCTGTTAGATTTGAGTTATTTCTACATTAGGACTTTTATAATTGCCCTGTGCTTTCTGTTTCTTCGTCTTATTCAAGAACTTTTAGAGTTCTTTGTGAAAGGCTCATTCGGGGAAATACTACCACCATGCCTATTTCTGCCGTGAAGCAGCATAGCTGTGTTTCGGTTTGAAGGGTGTGGGTGCTGGTGAAATTACAGGCACATGAAGCTTCAGAACGTTCATACCACAAGCTGATGGACAGATTATACTGTTACCGAACGGTCCAAGTGCGAGTTGAACTCGCGGATGAATGGTTCAGTACAGTTGAATAGAAGCTCCACTTAAATATTAATTTTATTCTGTATTTTTTGTTATGGCGGCAAAATAAATACATCATATGTGAAAATTTCAACTGTCTAGCTACCACGGTTCATGAGATATAGCCTAGTGACTGATATACAGACAGACAGACAGACGGACAGTGGAGTCTTAGTAATAGGGTCTCGTTTTTACTCTTTGGGTACGGAACCCTAAAAGAGGGTTAAATCACTGACATGCAAAAAGAAGAAGAAGATACGAAGTTCACCAAGTAATCTTCTATGTTTGTATAATATGTATGTATTAAAAAATATATTCATGTAGCTTGGCCAGCATTAGCAGATAATATTCAGCATTATTTATTTATTTTATTTATCTTGTCAGCTATATTTGCGTACTCGGCAATATCTGGAGATAATCTGTTTTTTTAGTTTTTGTGTTAAAACACTATTTCGGGCATCATAGAACAATATTGAAGGCAGTTTTCGTAATCATCTTTCTCCAGTTGAGAACAGGATTCCCACGCCCAGACAAAGACCAGCAAAAAGCTTAGATTCCCACGCGTGGGCAAACTTTCGCCCCGATAGTATCAATCGGTGCGCTGGTGTAACTCTTTTCTTGTCAACCTAGATAGCAATTTATACAGGGTGGGATCATAAATAATTTAGCTGTAAGTAGTCTTTATGGAAACTTTCTTGGACCTTTAGACACGACACTTTTTTTAGGCCGGCCGGACAGAGAGAAGATTAGAAAGAAGAAGTTACCACTTGAACCTGTACAAACAACTAGATTAGATGCTCACGTCAGTTCATTTAATGTATTCAGTAACAAATATAATCATATCAATATCATAAATACTCATCATCGTCATCATCATCAGTCTATAGCTGTCCACCGCTGGACATATTATAAAACAAAGTCCCTCGCTGCGTCTATCTGTCTGTTTACGACAAACTCTGCCAAACTGATTTTAATGCATCATCAACAACCTTTAGAAGTCCACTCCTGAACATAGGAACATAGGTCCCTCAAGGAGTTCCACGAAGAACGGTCTTGAGCCCTATCCGTCCACCGATTACCTGCAATTTGGACGATGTTGTCGGTCCTTCTGGTGGGGGTTCTCTCTACACTTCGTCTTCCAGATCGCGGTCGCCATTCGAGAACCTTTATTATCCAACGTTTATCAGTTCTACGGGCTATTCGACCTGCCCACTGCCACTTCAACTTGCTGATTTTGATAACTATGTCGGTTACCCTGGTTCTCCTACGTATCTCTTCATTTCGATCACGCTGAGAGACTCCGAGCATAGCTCTCTCCATAGCCCGTTGTGTGACTTTGAGCTTGTGCAGGAGGTCAATAGTAAGCGACCAAGTTTCAGTACCACAAGTCATCACTGGCAACACACACTGATTGAAGACTTTTGTCTTGAGGCTTTGTGGTATGTGTGACGAGAAGATATGCCGTAATTTCCCGAACGCTGCCCATCCCAGTTCGATTCGTCGGTTGACCTCTTTGTCGAAGTTGGACTTATCTAGTTGAATTGTTTGACCAAGATAGACATAATGGTCAACAGCTTCGATGATATCGTTCCAAACGTAGACTGGTTTAGGCTCGACATGGATATGGATTTTAATGCGATTTTCATTATAAGATATAATGAATCATGAGGAAGGTTTATAATTTGTTAAAGTTTAGTGTAAAATGTTTGAAATATGACGATTATTCTTGGAAATGACAAGAAAGAATCAAACCGCCTGGGAGTTTTCATCGAAAACGCTGCCTAAATCCTCTTGAAATATATAAAATAATGTATGGTGGGATAGGTCATATGCTCTACTACCCGTGCGGAGCCGGGACGGGTTGCTAGTTTTAAATACAAATATCAAAATAAAATCAAAACATGCTTCATATATAAAAATAACATAAAATTTTTAGTTATTAAACGATAATGATCTATATATTTTTAAATTATTTATTTCAATTTGGATTTAGGTGTTTTTTTATTTTATCAGCGTATTTTAATTTTTGACGTTACTTTTTAACACACTTGTCAAAAATGTTTAAAAGTCAATCAAAAATATTACTGCTAATTAGGGCTAAATGGGCTAATTATAGTAAAAAAACATATGGTAAATTCGCTCTATAGTAGTAGAGCTCTTTGTAGGGTACTACCCCCATGCCTATTTCTGCCGTGAAGCAACATTGCTGTTTCAGTTTGAAGGGTGTGGATGCTGGTGACATTACAGGCATATGAGGGGATGCAGAGCTTTGTTCCGTAGGGCACGTTAAACAGACTTACCATGAAATACTTTGTTTTAGGCAATAGTAGCTACTTATTAAAACAAATAAAAATTATTAAGACTGGTATTTTTATTTTTTATAGATAATTTTATTTGGGAAACAAACGGTGCAAAGTAATAATAATAATAATTATCATCATCATCATCAGCTTATAGCAGTCCACTGCTGGCTGGACATAGGCCTCCCCTAATGAGTGCCATTGCGCCCTGTCCTGAGCTCGACACATTCAGCTTCTTTTCTTACCAGCCTTTCGCAGATCGTCACTCCACCTGGCCGGAGGGCGTCCTACACTACGTTTGCCGAGCCGCGGTCTCCACTCAAGAGCTCGTTAACCCCAACAGTTATCGGTTTTTCGGTAGATATGGCCAGCCCACTGCCACTTCAGCTTGCTAATTCTCTAAGCTATGTCAATAATAGTCATATTATATTGATATAGTGTAAAACATAAGAGTAGTTATCATAAAATTAAAATCATAAAAATCCTTATTAATAAATCTCACACCTGTAAAGTTTACGCTATGAACAATAACACACAGGTAGTCAAGCACCCCATATATACATAGTGTAAAGGTAATTATTTAACGTAGGCAATGCAGGTCGATTCATTTTCTCAGCCTATTAACAAGTAGGTTGTATGATGTGATTGTGCTGGCTTCAAAAAAGGTTGTTGACATCATACTTAAGTGCTGGTTCTTGCTTTGCTACTCAAGCTCGTAAAAGAAATAATCACTCAACTCTTAAGCTGAGATTTTTTTCAGTTTTCTGTCAAAGCTAACTCATGATCATATTTAAATCCGTTACTTGAATTAAATTGTCCTAGGAAATTTAAATGGGTAGCTCAAAGAGCCATGGAGCGGGCCATGCTAGGTATCCTCGAAGACCGTATACCAAACATCGAGATTCACGCCGCTCTAAATAAGAAGTTGAAGATGTAGGTATACCGATTTCAAGACTTAAGTGGAGATGGGCCAGCCATCTAGCCAAACGGGATGACCAATGATGGACCAAAGCAACGAATAGTTTCCAAAATGGCCATGTGATGTGCGGCGGCCTCGAGGTAGACCGCCTACCCGATGATCTGAGGATATTGTGAAGGCAGTAGGAGAGAAGCTAGGAGTGATATGATAGGGAAGAGTCCTTTACTCAGCAGTGGATGCTATCGGCTTAATAGATACATAGATAGGGAATCCTGTAGCTCAGAGGGCGTAGGTACTACCAATTGAACTATTATATGTTGTATTTATCTTTAAGTGAAATTACATGTAACTTCTTCTCCGTACATTTGTTAACTAAGCACGATTTCATGTATATTTCTTTGATAAACCTTTCAAATAAAACAAAATGGTCTTTAGGTATCTGAATACATGACCAGCCATGATTATCTCAGAAAAGATTATAGGACCCTCAATTACCTACCGTGGATGTCGTGGACTGGTGTAAAACTAGGTGTAACGGGATCAAGGGCAGCAAAATCCACTGGTTTCCTTAACATTTTGACTAGTACTGCAAGAACTAAGTATTTGAAGCTAATTTTTCAACTGTAGGAAATAATCTAGTACATAGATAATTCGCAGAATAAATTCGAAAACGTAAATTATTTTTTCTACTTTCAATCACCTGTAACAGTAGGTAGGTATCTAACAGTTGAAAAATTAGGCTTGAGTGATTTTTTAAAGTTAAATGTATTATTAAAGGTGTACTACCTTGTATTATAATAATATAAGTAAAAATTAGGCGAGATATTTTATGTTACTGTCAATGTCAATATGTAATACTCGTAAAATGTAAATCCGACTTTGGCTTTCAGTTATGGTGATAAGTTTAATTTATATTGTACTCAAGAGCTGTGGATTTTGTTTTTAAAATAAAATAAAATGAAGTATTTTCAATGTATGATATGTATGTATTTACAAAAAAAAAGTATATATGTAATATAACAATCATGTGATTCCCATAACACAAGCTCTGCTTAGTTTGGGACTACATGATGCTGTGAGATAGTCCAGCATTTTTTATTTATTTATTTAGTCCAATCCTGGACGTAGGCCTCCGTTATAAGAAAAGGGATATGCTCATAATCCCCACGCTAGGCATTTGATTTGATCGCAGAGCACTTCTCGCGGTTGCTGCCTGTCGGTGGCCAAGGAAATTACTACCAGTATCCACAATCTGCCTGCCAGACCCCCGTCTGCTAGCAGGGTGCTCCATGAGCCAGTGAGGTTGGCTTGGTTTCCTAAGATAGGAGTTTGGATCACCACCTCACACAATCCCACAATGTGTTAACACCAATACTTTTATCACCAACCTGTCAAGAATTGCCATTATGAAGCCCTTATTCTGCAATGGACACTTCATCGTTATCAACACCATCAGTGCTGGACCACCAAAGTAGCCTATATCAGTCCACTGCTGGATATAGGCCTCCCCTAATAAAGAGGGATATGCTAATATCCCCAGGCGGGTTGGGGATCGTAGAACACAGCTTCTCGCACCATCGAGGCTACTGCCCATCGGTGGCAGGGTATTGAATTGTGCCAGTACTAGGCTGCGCTATGCTGGCCGCCAGAGCCCCGTTTGTTTGTTGTTGTCCACCAGTTTAAAGTCGCTCAACGAGCTATGGAACGAGTTATGCTCGGAGTTTCTCTGAAGCATAGAATCCGCAACGAGACTATCCGACATAGAACTAAAGTTGTCGACATAGCTCAGAGAATTAGCAAGTTGAAGTGGCAGTGGGCTGGCCATATCTGCCGAAGAACCGACAACCGTTGGGGTAAACGAGCTCTTGAGTGGAGACCGCGGCTCGGCAAATGTGTAGGACGCACTCTAGCCAGGTGGAGTGACGATTTGCGAAAGGCGGCTGGTAGATGCTGGATGCATCGAGCTCAGAACAGGGCGCAATGGCGCTCATTAGGGGAGGCCTATGTCCAGCAGTGGACTGCTATATATTGATGATGATGATGATGATTATCACAGTCCCCTAATGAGCGCCATTGCGCCCAGTCCTCAACTTTTTTCCTTCCTTTTTCGTATGAACGTGGCAAACTCTGGTTACGGAGTTTTAGCCCACCCGAAGCCCTCCGACATGGCTTAGCAACTGAAAAACCAGAACCAACATCTTAATGTACCTTTCAAAACCTTTACCCGCTCAGCGAGGGTATTTTCAAACGTTCGAAACATTTCCGAGTAGAATCTGATAGCGGCAACTGAGCCGAAATTACTATTATGTCATGGTATGTTGTGTCGTGATGCGCCTTCGTGTTGTGTTCTTCAGAATCATCATCAACAGCTTTGATTCTAGAAATGGATTTCAAATGTTTTATAATACTTATGGCTGGTGTCGGAGTTTTCAAGCCGCCCGAAGCCCTACAACATGAATTGCCGGGACCAACATCTTAACGTGCTTTCCGAAGCACAGAAGCGCTCAGATCTCATCAGCATCATAAACAGCCTGTAGCAGTCTCCTGCTGGACATAGGCGTCCCCTAATGAGCGCCATTGCGACTATCCTGATCTCGAGGCATCCAGCTTTTACCAGCAGCCTATCGGAAATCGTGACTATAACTGGCCCGAGGGCGTCCTACGTTGGCCGAGCGGCTCAGATCTAAATGCCACTAAACGGTCACCCATCCAAGTAGTGACCAGACGGAGTGTTGCTTAACCAAGGTGATCTGCTAAGAACGCCAAAGTAAACTACGCGACGAGAGCAGCCACCACAGCCAGCAGCCTCAAGAAGATCCGTCTGGTCAATGAGGGTCGATATAAGTGTAAAAAAAATATTTGAATTGTTGAAAAAAAAAACATGTGAGTACTTTACTTCAGTTTTCAAATATAATCCTTTAAAGATTTTCCACAAGGAGAGAGATGGAGGTATAACTGTCTCCCTCTAGCGTGGAACGTATGCGATAAAATGAGTTTGGTAAGGACGCTCTTTTTACTGATCGTCTGCTGGAGTAGGCGGCATATTTGCAGGGAACAGTGGATGGGGTGGAGAGGTGTCAAACTTAAATACTTATTCTCAACACTTTTTTGTCTTATTAATCGATTGCGCTTCACACTTCGCATCATAATTAGGTTTTTAGGGAAGACTCTAAGCTACCCTAAAAACCTTTATTATAATGGAGTGAGTAGATACCGAAACAGGTTGAGTTTTTTTTATTTAAAATTAAGAACCATAAATCTGATCTCTGTTGTGGATAGAAGCCAGTGCCCTGCGAGTCCAATATAACAATGTCTTTAGGGTGATGATGCAGCTGCCCCGTTTTTGCAGTGTCTCTGGGATATTCGCACGGATGGCTATCATGCCGTCATTCGAAAGAAAGTCGCATCTCTACTTCAGCGTGTGCGAGGCAGCGGCAACAGCATCCTAAAGATGATTGTATCCCGCATATAAATGGATGAAATATAAATGGATGAAAAATGTCATGGGCTCTATGAATTAATCTTATTTTATTGTTTGTGTTTTTAATGTTTAATGATGTTTTTAAGTTTGACATTTTAATTATCTTAATTTAAGTATCATAGGGATTTTATCTGAAATAAAAATAATAATTAATAAATAGATAAATAGACCCTACAAATTTTTGTCTCGATTTAATCAAAAATAGTTTTCACTTTGATGTGTATAAGAATTAGTAATTTTATTGATGGAAGTTTGAAAAAAGAACATCAGAGTTGAATTAAATAAACTTTACTAAAAGTTGTCGATATAACTTAGAGAATTAACAAGTTGAAGTGGAAGTGGGCTGGCCATATCTGCTGAAGAATCGATTACCGTTGGAGTAAAAGAGTTCTTGAGTGGAGACCACGGCTCGGCAAACGTAGTGTGGCACGTGATGCATCTAGCTTAGGTTAGGGCGCAATAGCGCTATCAGAGGGGGCCTATATCAAGCAGTGAACTTTATAGACGGATGGTGATGATGATCTTCTTCTTCGTCTTCTTCGTATGAGCTAGTGACCAATTCTGGTGTCGGAGTTTTTAGGCCGCCAGGCCTCCGACATGGCTTAACGACTAAAAAGCCCGGACCAACATCTTAAAGAGTGCCTTCCGAAGCACGGAAGCACTCAAATCTAAACGGTCACCCATCCAAGTAATGACCGGGCGGAGTGTTGCTTAACCAAGGTAATCTGCTAAGAAAAACCGAAGTTAACCACGCCACGAGCGCTAAGTGATGATAAAGATGAAAAAAATTTACTTGATTTCATCGTTCCAGGTCGTTTTGCTTATTTTATCGCTTTGCTTTGTTTAGACTTTTATTTTGTAATTGGACCCAAAAAAAGTACAAAAAAGCGTGTCTAATTTATTTTTTTTCACATTTTTTGAGTCAAAGTACTACTTATTTGTGTTTATTTTTATTAAGTAGGTATTTAATTATTTTGCAGAAAAAGGCATGGTGCTATCACATCCCCGGAAGCCCTTCACAAAGAGCTCTACTACTTGCAAATTTAAATATTTTATTTTCAAATTTTCTAAACTTTCTTCTATTAAAAGTTATTGAGTTCAATTTAGTATAAAATGAACCTAAATAACATGCAGATTATTACTATTGATAAAATGGTTTTTAATCTATAAAACGGTAATTTATAAAAGTGGATAAGTTTTTTTATAATAGTGGCAGCTCCAATCACGCCATTGTTCCGTGCAGATGACGGCCAGCATTGCGTGGTCACTTTTTGTACGTTATCCGAACTGGACGTTCCAAGTTCAAATTTGAAAATTGGAAGCCGAAGGGATTCGATATTTGAAATTTTAAATTTAGCATAAAATACTGGCTGTTGAGAAATTCTTAGGATTCGACTTTCAAAATTTTATTTCGTCTCCTATTGTTTCTTATTAGGTGTTCAGTTGTTTTTGGTGATACAGATTTTATTGTTCCTTTGTTATTTTTAATTATTTGTTTTGGTAATAAACACTTTGATATTTATCGCATTATTATCTCTTGATGAAGAAATTAGTAAAAAATCTATCTGGGCAAGCATGCAGCGTACCTACTTTAATTTAATATACATACATATAGCATCTAATTTATTATTTTATTTACCCTTGGTAATATAAATTAGGTTATGAGATATAAATTATTATAAAGGCTACTTTACCACTAGGCCTTACTTAGGATAAAAATCTTTCAAAACCATGCTATTATATAAGCAACTATTGCTGTAATGTGTATTGTGTGCTTAAAGTTACCCACCACACCAGCCTATATCAGTCCACTGCTGGACATAGGCCGTCCATAATAGAGGGGGATATGCCCATAATCCCGTCTATGGGCATGCGGGTTGGCGATCGCAGGGCACAACTTCTAGCAACGCCAACGCTGCTGCTCGTCGGCGGCCAGGCAGCTCAGCGAAATGTGCCGATGTAAGGCTGCGCTATGCCGCAATCAGCCTTCCGCCAGAGCCCCGTTTGCAGTTTTTTAATTAGCAGGGTACACCACGGGCAGGTGAAGTTGGCTTGGGTTCCGAAGATGGGTTTTCGAACCCCCTACTCCCCAAAAGCAATAATTTTAAAAGGGCTGCGACATGGCTGAATCTGCCGGGACCAAAATTTTTAAGTGCCTTCCAAAGCACGAAAGCGCTCAGATCTAAATGCCACTAAACGGTCAACCATCAAAGTAGTGACCGGGCGAACTGTTGCTTAAGATGATCTTCTAAGCCACGCCACGAGCGATTCGTAGATATGATAGATAAATAGATGGGTAGGTATTTGCTTAGAATAGCCAAGCAATGAGCAACGAGGAGGCAACATACTTCTTCGTGACGCAATAATACCTACATGAGTCTAAGAAATTAAATACTACTATATAAAAATATCCAGCGCAGCATAACTTTATATATAGGTATTAATATACAAAGTATGAGGTAAATAAACTGCTTATCCTAGACCCTAACCTACCGCAAGCGAGGTGAATTAAAACCAAACATTTCATAGTTCATCTTTGAAAAAATAAGTCAAGACAATGCACCCGGTACAAAAAGCGGTCTTACAGCTTAATGTATAGACGTGTATCGCAAGCTATCACTTATGCAAACTTAGGCCCCGCCTACAACACACGCCTACACCAACATCTTGCGTCTCTCTCGCACCTGTGGAAAAGTGTACCTGCGTCTCGCTCCCGCGCACAACGCCTCCGCATTTTCAGAGGCAAGTTTTTAGTTGTTGTAAAGACTTTGCCGAGGATAACGGTCCCGGGACGCGCGGGTGAAAAAAAACCGGTAAAAAACGGTTTAGTATTGATATTTCGGTTTTTTGATAGTTTTTTCGATAGTGTTGATTGTGTTGTGACGGTTGTTTTGCGTCTCGCTCGCACGTTTTTTATGACTGTGTGTGATTTTTGTGTTGTGTTGTTATGGTGTGATTTGTTGTGAAGGTACATATTTTTTATTTATCTAAGTATATTAAGACTAGAGTGCAGGTGCTAAATTTGAAAGCATTTATAGCATAATTGTCGGACAATACTCCTCGTCTTTTGATTGAAATAAAAACCAGCCAAGTGTGAGTCATACTCGCGTACGAAGAGTTCCTTACCTAGCGTTGTATGGGAACCTCACTAAAAATATTTATTCTTTTCTGTTTTTATATGTTGTTATAGAAGCAACAGAAACACATCATCTGTGAAAATTTCAACGGTGACAGACAGGCAGACATACAGACAGACAGACAGTGAAGTCTTAGTAATAGGGTCCTCTTACCTCTTGGGTACGGAACCCTAAAAATGAAGTAGCTACTGATTTAACACCGCTCTACCTACTCAATTACTCAATTAAACTTTAGGAGAAATAGTGCAAGAACCCAAAAAAAACATTGTTCAATTTTCTTTAGAAAGTAATTGAGATAACGAAAATACTATTATGATATGACTGAATATGATTGAATAGTGAGTGAAAAGCCAAATATAACATATAGGGTATAGGGTTGATTCCTGTCAATTCATGACTTAAGGCATGATATTGGTACCTAAATAGCTTAAAAATGTAGGTATAGCTTAAAGCAACCCTCACCCAATCATGATTTGGATAGTCGTGCTATTGGTATTAGATGCATCTATTATAAATCAGATGTTTTGCATGAAACCTGAAAATGGAACAAGCACATGGCCGACCTAATGATATGTGGTAACCATTACACGCATCGGGATAGTTATACTCTAGAGTCACAGTATTAAACTGACATAAATCGTATAAGGCTAATTGACATAAATAAACTTGAAAATTTCAAATTTGCACTAATTTAGACTTAAGTGGCTTGAAAAGCCGCCTTAACTTTTAAAACTTGCTGTTTTGTTATGCTCATATAAATGTATATTTCTATATTTTTTGATGTTACAATTTTGCAAAAACTTTGTAGTTATAACATTGTGTCTTTTTTAAACATGTCATGTAAACACGCTTTAGGGAATTGGACTAGATCTGTACACTGTATCTATTGTTATGTTAGTTATTATTAATGTACCCTTCCTGTTGTGTTTTCTTAATAAAATAAAATAAAAAATAAAATAAAAAGTGTTCATTGTCAGCGCAATTGACAGCGTGCACCAAACGCGGTGGTTCCACGTTTGTGGCTCTAGAGGCATGTCTGACACATGGCTTTGAAGGTTTTGACTCTAGCCTGATGTTGACTAGCCTGACTAAAAGAAGACCGGTCATTTCAGACCTGACCATAAATGGAAGCGACTAAAAATGCGAATTATGTAAAAATATTCTTGATATTGGAGTTTTGAAATTATGACTAATAACTTTATTTATTAGAGCCGGAATACTTTGTATATCTATAAAAAATATTTATCGCAATGCCCTAATAAACGTATCATGGTTAATGAACGCACTTTTACCCACATTGTGCATTTTTCGTGCCAATGTCAACTGTCAAAAACAAATATGTCAATGTCAAAGCAGTTTGACGGCCTCTGTGGCGCAGTGGGCGAAGGTCCGCCTGAGACGCAGAAGGTTGCGGGTTCGATTCCCGCCGCGGGGCAAATGTTTGCTTATTCTGTAGATATTTGTCTCGGGTCTGGGTGTTTTCTATGTATGATATGTATGTATTTACAAAAAAAAATTATATGTGTAGTTTAACAATCATGTGGTTCCTATAATACAAGCTCTGCTTAGTTTGGGGCTACATGATGCTGTGTGGTAGTGTCCAGCATTATATTATATATATATCAAAGCATGCGTTTATTGGTAGTGCTGCCACCTTGGCTGTTTTATAAGCCAAATTCTAGTACTATTCTCAGAGAAGAGACAATCCAGCTGTTATTGGTGATGTGCTAATTATATAATAAGTGGTTTTCCTATAGTAACTACCAGTATATAATACGTAGTGACTTGTGACTTAGAATAATTATGTAACTGAGACGACAAGGTTGTTTTTTGTTTAATGGCGCCAGTGTCCTATTGATCTTAACCTAAAAGTATAAAAAAATGGCGACATGGATTTGAACAAACAAACAACCTCTCACCCCAAATATATAGTCTTCGTTCCATCGTGGGTAATAAATACCCAGCAAAATTCTCCGGCTTTAATAAAAAAACTTAAAAAAAAAACTATTGATTGCAAATCCTGCAATAAATACTATCAATTACATACATAGATCATTTCTAGATGCAAAGTTTTATGGTCAGGTCACAGTTTGTATGAAACTGACCGATCTTCTTTCAATAAAATTGGTCAAACTTTCTCATCTTTAATCACGCATAACACCTGCTTAAAACGCTGAAGTAAAACATCAGGTCTTTCCTGTGAATAAAGAATGAAAATGGAATGGTAATTGTGAAGGAAAACATCCTGGGTAACCCGCGGCTTAGTCAGCTCTACACGTATTGAATGGTCAATACGTGTAGATGATGTTTTCCTTCCATTTATTTCCCATTTTCTTTCCGATTATGCTGAGAGGATGGTATAGGTACTGATACAAACCTACTCCATCTTAACATATCCTAGGCACTGCCAGTGCCCTAAGGAAATTCGCGGCTTAGCTCAACACGTAGGTAATAACCACGTCTTTCCGTAAGGCGACTAGACCGAGAGGATGATATAGATGCTACAAACCTGCTCTATCTAACCACGTCCCACTAAGCTAAGCTTAAGCACTAAGCACTACAGTCCAGCGTCCAGAGAGTAAAAAGATACCATTGGCTTCGCCAACAATTTTTCCTGTCCACTCATGGTAGTGAGACAGCATTTGAAAGGCCTTTTGAACGATGTTAGGATATTGTTCAGATACTCGGGACACACCTATAACTGGATGCGTCAAGCTCAGCACAGGGCGTAATGGTTCTCATTTGGGGAGGCCTATGTCGAGCAGTAGACTGTTATAGGCTGATGAAACACTGGGGGTCTAAGTAGATACTACAATTGAAACGAAATACGTAATTTTGTACTTCAGTGAGATGTAGTAGACCCATGCATTCTTGCTTTCTTCTGATTGTAGCGGTTCTCCGTTCTACTTGATCTAAGGGACCGGTGGCAGTGGAGAGGGTTCATCAGTATTGTGCACATACTGCACCGTAAAATATCACGCGTATTTGCGACCGAAGGCTGTATAAATCATCTAGAGTAGATGCAAAGGTATTTAAAAATGGGTAGCATTTAAAAGCAAATAAAAAACTTTTTGAATCCATAAATTTAATATCAAAATTACTGATTGCAAAGCAAAATACTTAACTCAAAATTTAACAAGCTCTCTATATGCGTCGGTTTTGTTTGCTGGAAAGCGCAAGGGGTCGGGATACAGTTTATCTCGTCCAATGCACTGCCATCTTACAATGTGTAATTAGATACTTACGTATAATATAACTGCTTATTTGAACTGTGTATATTTAAGCAATTTCGATACCCAGCTCTTTCGAGCAGGTGTTAAACTCAATTAGGAAAAATATCAACGATTTTGTATCATATGTTTACAATCCTAAAAGTATGTTATCTCTAGTATTTATTTTATTTATTTATTTATTGAAACAAAATGGTCTTACAGATAACTCCGAGGCGCCTATGTGCTAATTACAATTAAGTAACAAAAACAACAAAAAGGTCTGTAAAAAAAAGTTAACAAATACAATTGATAGAAAGGCCTTAAAAATAAGAATTCAATAATAAATAAACAGATCTATAAAATTCTGCAGCATTGACCACGAAAACGTCAATGTCATTCTAAGCCATTATTTGGTTGAGTAGCACCCCGGCTATCGGTGATCATCCGTTATGAATGTTTCATTTTGAAACCATTATCTGCACATCATCATCATCATTTCCCTGCCCTTATCCCACTCTAGGTGGGGTCGGCACAACATGTTTTCTTCTCTATTCACTCCTATCGGCTGTATCGGCTGTCAACTCTGTATTCACTTCTTTCACTCTCATCCTCTTTCATACAATCCATCCATCTCTTCTTCAGTCCCCTCTACTCGAACATATTTTCCGCATATATTTGCTTAAATTTCAACTCAATTCAAATAACTTCCATATTCTACAAGCGCTTCAAAGAAATTTTTTTAATAGGTACTTCTATGAATGTTCTCATAACTTAGACAAGAATAAAAATACCTAAGCTTAAATATGGCTCATTGCGACTAAAGTAACACTTAAACACTATTTAAGAGTCACTTAAAATTAAACGGTTTGTTAAACCAATTGTCGGCAGTCGGTAAGTTCATGGTTAATCGTTGCAAGTTTAACTAATTGGTTATAACCGACGGATATAACGCTTCTTTAAAATCATAGTGATAATCAAATTAACACTTTGATTATGTAGAAGTTTCAAGCGGTGTGTGCAGGCAGTGTGTCAAATATTTTATATGGATAAAAGGCTTGTATGTTTGTTAATAACGCCATAAATTGGTACTGAACAGGGAGTTCAATTGAGGAAATTTATATATATGTTGTTATTTGCGTTGGAGGATATGTTTAAGACGCTGGACTGAAAAAGTATGGGCATATACATAAACGGCGAGCACATCTCACACTTTGGATTCGCTGATGACATAGTCTTTATCATCTTAATCATGGGCGCATTAGGGGAGGCTTATGTCCAGCACTGGATTGCTATAGGCTGATGATGATATATTTGTTACTCCCAGCACGATATCAGCCTTTATCAGTGCATTGCTGGACATAGGCCACTCTTAATATGATATGTCCATAATTCCCACGTCGGGGATGTGGGCTGGGCAACGCAGGGCACAGCTTCTCGCTCTGCTGACACTGTTGCATGTTGGAGGTCAGGTGATGTAGTTGTGTCATTGTAGACTGCGCTATGCCGCAATCAGCCGGCGACCAGATCCCCATTTGTGAGTTAGTAGGGTTGTGCATATCGTATGTGGTTCTCATAAAAGCTTTGCTTAGTTTGGGGCTACATGATGCTGTGTGGTCCAGCAATATTTATAAATTTATGACATCAAGATAAACGTGAAATAGGAGACCTAAATTCTTTCATTATACTTAAATTATGTTCCATTCTATTCTTTTCAAAAATAACACCTTACCCTTCAAGATAATTATAAAGAACTCTATAGAGTGACAGTCTTCAAGTGAAAACTGACCAAAATCGTCCAAGCTTATTTGACATATAAACATCAAAATGACAAATTTGCCCTAATTAGACCTGGCTTGAAAAGTGTCGAAACTCCGCGCAATTAACAGCGTGCGCAGAGTTTTGGTGTAGACACTTTTTTTCCATATTTTCCACTCTAGAGTATAGATATCTCGATGTCCTTACCCCAATTTTTTGACTTTGCCGCAAAGCCTCTCTTACCCCTTTTAATTCTAGGTAATATAGATGATATATGAAGCGTCGAGTAGTGATTTTTACTCACTGCCCGGACGCTGTAGAGCTGTGGACATGGTTATTTGGAGAAGAAAATCCGATTGTACTAGTGGTTGCGCCGGTCGAACCGATTTTCATATGAAGTAACGGCCCAGTGTTCGGATCTTGAAAAGAAAATATACTTTTCTGAGGTAGAATGTTACCGGGACCCCATGATCCCGTCAAGTGGTATTACAGCGACGAACCTTTCATCAGGTGATGAATGGTTCAATGATGCACTAGCACTGCGGTGAAGGAACACGGTGTGTTTTTAGTCCGTAGGCCGATGAGCCAGTGATAGCTAGTCGCTGGCGGAGAGCTCGACGGACTCCTCCAACCCTCCTCGAGTTGGAAGACATTTGTTAGGCATTTTCATACTGTAAACAAGTATTTATTTAAAAAAAAACAAAGAACCCGACTGTATAGACAGAAAGATTTTAGTACTTTTTAGTTCATCGTAAATTTAAAATGGCTTCTCGCCATATTGGATTTTTTTAAAGTTTCATATAGCCTATGTCACCTTCGTGTTAAAGACGAATCCAACGACACCTCATTTTTCAAAATCCGTCCAGCCGTTTGGGTTACAGCGACCGACAAATAGTATAACAAACATACATACACCCTAAAAACATAACTTGACTAAAGAGGACTTCAGTCGGGTAAAAATAGAAATGGTTTGATGAAGTATGCTTGCCTATGTTAGATTGTAATAGAAATATGAATGAGGTACCTTTATCAAAAACTATACAACAATCAGGTAACATACTGTTGAATCCAGTTACAATCTCAACTTTATGATTACCTCAAAACCCATTGAAAAATTATGGAAATTATCCAGAAACCGAAAAAATTTCGATTAGGTATCACAATGACCCAAAGATAATAGATTTTGGATATACAATTTAAATATATTTTTGAAAATACACACTTAGAAAACACTCAGACCCAACAGAAATATTTGCAAAACATACAAAAATTTAACTTGCGGTGGGAATCGAATCCACTACCTTCTGCGTCTCAGACTGGCCTTCGCCCACTTAGCCACAAATGTCGTCAGTTCAAGTCAATAAGTGATAAAAAGGTGTAAAATATTGGAATTCTGAACTACTTCATTGCCGTCAGAAGAATAATTCAATGTCATTAAAATTAATTGTAAGAATTATTATTAGCAAAAAAAAAACATTATTCATGACAGCCGTCATACTAAAACTGACTACCTATATCTTGAGAACTACTTATCCTAATCTTGCCGTTTATTACTCAAATTTTAGCTATTGACAAGATCTTCATTCTTAAAAAAAATATTGTCGTCCTTTGCTCAAATGATAGCTATTGATAAGATCTTAAAATCTTGTACATGTAGTGTTATATCATGTACTAAGTTACGTATCGCTTCGTGAGCGACTCTGACTCGTACTTGGCCGATGTTCTTGTTTTTTTATTTATCTTAGGATTGAGATCCAGCGTCAATGGTATAACACCTAAACGGTACTAGTAGCAAAGTAATAATGTTCACCTTATTATTTTTTTGCTACTTTGCATAGTTAGATAAGGTTGTATCGCCATTCATTGCCAATGTTAATAATATGCATAATAAGCTAGTTTTATGGTAATATTGCTATAAGTAGCTTGGTTATTACGTGAGAATATAAGATACAAATCTTTGGGTAAGGTATACTTAGGTAGAAAAAACACCGTGTTTCCATAACCTCACCTAACAGCCACAAATACATACTGTAGTTTAAACAGAGCATGTTCCGTGCTTCGGAAGGCACGTTAAGATGTTGGTCCCATCTTGCTAGAGGCCTATGTTCCGTGCTTTAGAAAATACGTTACTATATTGGTCCCGGCTTTTACAGTCTTAAAGACCTTCGCGCGGCCTAAAATCTCCGACAACCGGAGTTGGCCAATAGCTGATAAAACAAAGGAAGGAAAGAAGAGCTAATGAAGAACTCACTTCAAAATAACTCTTTGTTGGCCAAAATCTTTCATCAGGCTTACGATGCGAAAATGAAAAATCTAATTTTTTTATTGAATAAAAACTATAAAGTACACTTTGAATCGTCATTTTTTTATTTTGTAATAGTACCCCATGCTTGGTGAGATGTATTCCGATTTATGGGTAGTTAGTCTCTTTCGTCAAGAAATGAGTGACACTTTATCAAATAGAATACTTAATACGAATTACGTTATGAAAAGGTGCAACAGATTTTTATAGGTATAAATTTTATTATGTTTCAATAGCTTTTTTCATTAAATTATGACTAAAATTATAAAATTAAATCTATGGTTATATATGGCTTAAGGTGGTATGAGTGGTTCATTATTTGTTTGTGTAAAACTCTGTTAGGTATAAAAACTTAAATCTTCTTTATATTCCAAACATCATTTATAATGCGCACTGCTAAAATATGGAATCAGCTGCCAGCGTCTGTTTTTCCATTGTCTTATGACCCTAACGGTTTCAAAAAGAGAGTTAATAGGCATCTTCTGGGAAAGCTCGCCCCATCGTTGACCTCATCCTTGCCTACGCAAGCCTCGAGGTCAAGAGCTGGCCCATACTAAAAAAATATATGTATTTAGCACTCCAGAATTAAGAATAAGGAGTATGCAGATTGCAGGTTATTTTTCCTTATTCTTAATTCTGAACGTTATTCTAAATTCTGTAAATGAATTTTTTCATGGCTTGTTTATTTTCAGTCTTTTTCTATGATTTGTTGAGAAAGCTGTTAGTTTTCCATGAAATAAATAAATTATCGCCTAACTTATGAACATCTTTCAAAAGATAAACAATGCTTAGATTATTGGCATCTCTTACCATAGGGTTATGACAGACAGTGACAGGGCTAACTTTGAGCATTGGTTAACTTTAAATAGCGTTCATAAGTAAGGGGTTTAATTAGAATAGATGTAAAGACAAGAGTTAGTGATGATGACTGCTGTGCTATACCGTGTATCTTTATAGGGCAACGGACATCCTCACCACCATAAAGTGTAGATAACAACATACCTACCACTATTATCAAAACCTTATTACGTCATTGCGGGTGGGCGGGGCGAGGAGGGGGCGTGTCAGGGGGCGTGGCGTGCCGGTCGTTGACCCGGCCATGTATGGTTTAGCTTATTTGCAATTCTATTAACATTTATTATGGTGTGTATTACCTATCTGGTATTTTTAGCTTGAAATCATTTGATTTGGATGACCGGGCATGGCCAGCGTTCTCGAGTTGTTTGTTACTGAATCAAGCTTGAGAGTATATCTTGAGTTTGATACTCGAATACTGAGACAATTCATAATTCTTCAGCTTTAACACGCTGACTGCGGGATTTGGACATGATGCTACTTTCTCGAGTTATTTGTTACTAAATCAAACTTAAGGGGTCCATCTTGAGTCTGACGCTCGAATACTGAGACATTCAATAATTCAGCTTTTAACACATTGACTGCGGGCCTTGGACATGACGCTACTTGCCATTCCCGAGGAGAAGTAGCATCCTGGCTAGAGCACATGTGTTTTTCAGCACTCAAAGCGCTATGTTTCATTACCCACTCACCCGATGATAAATAACGTTATGGTCTAAGATGGAGCACGAAGAACCAGAAGACACTATTCAATCTAGACTTAAAGAGTCCAGTATTATCATCAGGAAAGACAGAGGCTGGTAGAGAGTTCCAACCTTTGGCAGTTCGCATAATAAAATAGAAGAAAATCGTTTAGTGCGAATACTCGTAGTTCTTATACGAGTATGCGCACTAAACGCTTTTCTATTTTGTGTCGACTAAGAAACTGATCTGTGCGTGCGAGAATCGAACCCAGATCTCTCGCGTGGGTTTGCGCTAACTTGCATGCTTTGTACTGCATACCTTTTTAACCCAAAATTTAAACTTATTATCGATATCGATGAAAAAAGGATGAAATGGGGTTAAGTCTTATATTATCCCTAGATATTCCAAGCAAGCAATACCTTTGAGAAAATTAGAGTAGATAATTTGTAATAGACGACCTCCGTGGCGCAGTGAGTGAAGGTCTGCTTGAGACGCAGAAGATCGCGGGTTCGGTTCCCACCGTGAGATCACACAGATGTTTGTTTGATCTGCAATTATTTTTATCGGGTGTTTTTTATGAAAAAATATATAAGTAGTATATGAATAACATTCCTGTTCCATTAATGTGGAAAATATTTCAATTTTAATAAGTTTATTTTTGTTTCAGATACCATGAAGTCAATATGAAGTTATAAATAGTGCAATTTCGTGCAATATTATAGAAATTAAAAAATATTTTGATTTGAAATCAAATTTGGTTATAGTAAATATAAAGTTAACGTTATTGTTTTTCTTATCTTAAATAAGTCAATAATATCCTGTGATTTTACGTAAGCTCAAGTAAAGGAATAAATTTCAAAAAAAATGTTACTATGACACTGACTTTTCTTAAATTGTAATAAACTCAAATAGTCCATAATGGCGCATACTACCTCCAGTAAAAGTTAAAAAAATATCTTCGTAAATACATTATGTAGTGTTGAAGAAAAATGTGCTATCAGAATGCTAAAACTTGCTAAAAATTACGATGATAAACTACATATACAGTGATGTGAACAGAGGTGTTACTGTGAAAGTGCTTGTGTTACTTATGTTAACAAACAAAAAGTAGTGTAACATTATAAAAAAAAACCGGTAACATTGTCACAAAACCACTTAACTAAACAGGTAACATTGTCAAATAACTAAACAGCGATACTAAATTTGACAACTTATATTATTTTTATCTTTTATTATTAGACCGTAAAAACATTAAAATTTCATAATATAAGTAACATCACCACTAACAAACCAGTGTCAAGGTAACATTGTTACCAGTGACGCGTTCGTAACAAGAACGGTATTTCATGAAAACTTACATTGAAATGTGGTATATATGAGTAATTGTGAGCAATACGGGATGTACGCGACGTGGTACCGTGGTGACAGTGGTATGCACCATCATCAGATGGGCCAGCTGTACCACCATGGACCACCGATGATCAAGACTGAAGCTGGCGTCAACAGTGACTGTATGATGGCGGTGGACTATGCACCACCTATGAAGGTAAGACTCATTCTAAAACTGAACAATAGAAATAAAGATAAACTAGCTGTTCCCACTGTTAGGCTCCATAAAGTTAGTCAATCTTTTAAAGGGATGTGTGTACGATTTTTTAACAAAATCCGTGATTAATCTATCTGAAAATAAATTCATAAATGTTGGTAAACGTAATCTCTATGATAAAGCTTATTATAAAATATCTGATTATTTAGATGACAAAAAATCTTGGGATGCAACTGCCTCCAACTCCATAAAAAATAATGTAATAGTTATTAAGAACAATAACGTTAATATAAGCCAAGCAGAGTTTTATGCCAATTCTTCTCTGTTTGGTTGCGTTACGAATTGGCGGTAAATAAAAAAAAATGTCGTTTCAAAGTGTACTATATTGTTACTACTGAATAAATGAAGTTTGAGTTTGAGTTTGTTTTGAGTTTTGATTTTGGCCCATGCACTATGGAGCGAGGTTGGTTCCGAAGAATAGAATCCCTTACCAGACTATTGGGTGCAAAGGGTTCCATTCTTTGGAACTAAAATCACTGGTCTTAGCCCACTAGCATATGGGGCTCTGGTGGTTGGCTGATTGCGGTACAGCGCAGCATAACACCGGTACAACAAAATCCCTTAGCCGCTGACGTGCAGTAGCGTCAGCGGTGCGTGAAGCTGTGCCCTGGGATCCATAACCCACATGCCCATCGTGGGGATTGTTAACAAAATATGTAGAAAAAGATGGGCTTACTGCAAATTTTATTATGGGAGGCCTTTCGCCAGCAGTGGAATGATATAGGGATTGGGTACAAAATATGTAACAAAAGGTGGGCTTTCTGCAAATTTTATTATGGGAGGCCTTTCGCCAGCAGTGGAATGATATATTCTGATGATTTTTATTGTTTATTTGTTTACTCTAGTCCACATACTTAAAATAATTATTTATTTATTTTAAAATTTAAAAAACTTACAGCTAATAAAAAACATTTAGGTTACAAAAATAAAATGCATCCTTAATAGATGCAGGCTGAAGACCAATAAAAAATAAATTATGTTACAAAGGGTGGGTTTACTGCAAATTTTATTATAGGAGGCCTTTCGCCAGCAGTGGAATGATTTAGGCTGAGGCTGGTTTTATGGTTGCAAATCTATTGAAAAGAAATAGTCTATGCTAGTTCAAACATTACATTCCATACGAGCCCAGTTTTTGAAAATGTAGTTATCATTTTGTTCGAAGTTTCTAATGTTATTGTATCTGACAGCAAACTTATTTTTTTTTCCTGCTGGTCAAAGGTCCCCCATCACTATCCTGAGCCGTCTCCCACCATCTTCTCATGAAGCTCGTCCCGCTAACGCATTTTCGGCTGACCGCGATTTTTTCCACTATTTCTATACAACGAAGTACCTATAAATAAAGTAGATAAATATTACATCATCATCAACCTATAGAAGTACATTGATGGATAGGTCTCCCTCAAGGAATTCTACGAAGAACGCTCTTAAGTCTTCTCTATCCATCGATTGCCTGCAATATGTCGTCGGTCCATCTGGTGGGGGGTTTCTCTACACTTCGTCTTCCAGTTCGCGGTCGCCATTCGAGAACCTTTATTCCCCAACGGTTATCGGTTCTTCGGGCTATATGGCCTGCCCACTGCCACTTCATCTTGCTGATTCGGAGAGCTATGTCGTATTATAAATACATTTACATTAATTATATTATTTGTATAACTATTAAAGAGAAACAATCATATATGTTCAATTATAACAACCGCAGTGTTAATTATTATAAATATGCAATTTGTCAGGTGTCCATGTTATTTTCCTTACATAATAACTATTATTAAATAAGTACTAACCCTTATTCTTAATCATCTTACCAACCACATTCATCATTAAGGCCTGTAGCAGCACATATTCACATATCTTCGTCACCAACAAATATATACAAACTTTGACAGTTCGCCTTTCAATTGTAGAACAATGTTGACATCAGTAACATACCTATGTACATCTATGTATGTATGTATTTTTATTCTTCAAGACTTAATACTATATTCAACAATGTACACTGTAAAAACCCGATAATCTGGATAATATGGAGAAATGGTAAGTGCCAAGACGAGCCAACAGAAGCGCACCCTGCACTAAACGGCCAAGCCGGATATTTTGACTAAGATACAGGTTTTGTAGAGAACTTTGACAGTTCTTCTGTCAAACGTAGGTTATGTAACTTATGTCAATATTGACATAAGTTACATACCTACATCTGGAGGCATGGTTAGTGTCCCCGCCAAGACAAGACAGCGGAAGTGCACACTGCGTTAAGCGGCTAAGACAGATATTTTAAGTGGACTTTTGGTGTAGTCTTTGTAAAGAACTTAAGACTAGGATTCACGCTGCACGCTTTATGTACGCTATATTTGAAAGTGTTAGGTTAGGGCATGTAGAGACAAGAGCTTGGCTCTTCATTAGATCTGATAACTTTTTTACAATGAAAGAAATATTTAGGTACTCGTCTTGGCGTGGCATGAAAATATTTTCATTGCTAATTTTTGAGACTGCTATAATTTTAAAACTATCAGACATCTGACCAAAGTTACAAGCCAATTCGCTTGGAAATGGACTCGCAGAATTACAATAATTTACTAAACATATCTTGTTAATCGACTTTTAACACTGACTGTTACTATATTTTATTAAAGTGATAATAGACTTATTCATTACGATTAGACTATAATCATATTTCATAATAGATTCGAAGGCATTGATGTGCTTTGTTTTTAACAGTTTATAAAATTAGATACCTACTTTTATTTCTTTATTATTAAATTATACTAGCTTCCGCCCGCGACTTTGCATGTGTGATACTGAGATAAAAAGTACCCTTTGTGTTAATCCAGGTTTTTAACTATGTATATTCCAAGTTTCATCAAAATCAGTTTAGCCTTTACGAAATGAAGCGACTATAAACATACTCACACACACACAAACTTAGTGTCATGTGATTAAGATGACAGAAAAGATGTCAATTACTTGAAAGGTTAACCTTACTTACTTTCGCTGAGTAGTAAGATGATTTCACGGTTCATCCAGGGAAGGTTTTTTTCATTATACCTGAAGACGGAACTAGTACATGGCCCGTAAGATGTTAAGTGGTAACCATTACCTATAATAATGTATTGCTTTGTAGGTCAAGCATATTTGCAACATGCTTTACGATGCAACGCCCTGTGTCCTTCAACTTGAGATATGAAGGTGTTAAGCATGAGGCGTACCTGTAATTTAGATAGATAAAAACATTTATTTCGGAACACATGACAATGTAGAAATTTCACCGGCACCCACATCACAAAGAATTCTACTTCTCTAGAACTGTACTACTTGGTACCATACCTATATCTACCAGAGCTGAACGCTAAGATAAGAGCCACTCACCAGACCATGAATGGGTCCATCCCGGCAAAGTCAACAGTTAACTAGCTGATTGGCCACGTAGCGGGAACGTGACGACTTTTTACAGATAGCACGATTCCAAGGAAGTCACCGAACTGGAGATAAAATAAAAGAATTTGTGGTAAGCGGGAGGATGGATAAGATTATGGGTTCTATCATTGATGTTGTTCTTTTTTATTTTGGGTTCCATAATGGTTTTCTATTACATATTGTCGAGAGAAACGGACCAACAACCTTCTTGTTACTGGCTAGGGTCCTGCAAAGATAATTGTTCATGATAATTGTTCCGTCTTCGTAATTCTTCTTCGAGTGAGCTAGAGACCAACTCTGGTGGCGGAGTTTTTTGGCCACTCGAAGGCCTCATCGATCAACATGGATTGATAACTAAACCAGCTTGACCAGCATATTATCCGTCGTTGCACGGAATTGTTCAAATAAATGTGTCTAAGCGTAAAGTCAAGTAAAAACCACACCACGAGCGTTTCAGGAGCACGCAGATCTAAATGCCACTACACGGTCACCCATTCATCCCTCTCGTAATAAGCCTCATTTGCCTAGAAATTAGAATTACTAAGTAGAGCTCTTGTATTAGATTAAAGTACTTGTCTGTGCAAGTGCTACCATATTGTCCATATCTTCAAATAACCAGCATCGCTGTATTTCAGTTTGAAGTTTTTAGGTGCCGGTGAAGTAAGAACCAACTTTGCTTATAACTTTCAAACCTCAAGTCGATAGGCGCAGGGAGTTGCATCGTAGAGCACGGTTACTGCCATGCGTGACCTAAAACGCATTACTTTGGACGTGATGGCATTATTTGCCTGTTCCAGCTTCCTATCACAAGAAAACAACCAAACTTATGCATATTTTATGCTAAGTTGCATACAGGCCCCTAAACCAGCAACACCCGACGCCCAACCATTGAGAATTGCAACCGATCGTGCGTAACTATTTAAGAATAACTCAAACAGGTGGTTTGGTGTTTTTGTGCTTGTTTTTTGTCTGGTAATGCTCAGCACAAGTCGCAGACCAGCAGAGATTAGGGTAATTGTTCTGGCACGAGCAGATTTTGACTGAATATTGTTAGGCAGGTAATAGGTTTAAACCTCCATCTTTGGAACTTCAACCAACCTTACTATCCCCTGATGCTAAAGCCAGCTAACTGCAGCATTAGCGCTGATAAATTTCCTGACCGCCAACGGCCAGTAGCGTTCGCTGCGAGAAGCTGTACTCTGTGATCTGCAACTCATATTCCTAGCGTAGGGATTATGGGCATATCGCCCTTCTTGGGGAGACTTTTGTCCAGCTGTGGACTGCTGTAAGCTGTTCTTGTTGTTTTTATGGTGGTTCAGGTCAAGATTTCTGTATGATTATGTTAGTGACGCTGCCGCATCGAGCATGCGATGCAAAAATAATTGACACTGATCCTGTTTATTACAAACTTTGACATTTCATCAGTCCAAATTCAATGAACGTCAATTGACAAACGTGACAGTTTGTTAAAACATAATCGGTGTCAATCATTTCTGTTCGCAACAGAGTTAGCCGATCACCACGCAGGTCAAAATTCTTGGGTAGTCATCGTGTTAGCGATGTGATGTCAGATTTATCTGTCTGGATGATCTGTCAAGATCATCCTTTAACAAAGAATCGTCTTTCGCTAGAGAATAATAGAAGTCAGCGGATGAGATGAAGAGTTGGAAAGACTTGCTCAACAGTCGGACGGTAGGAATAAAGTTATCCTATTTGAAAAAAATAGAAGACAGTAAAACATTTCCCCTCGTCCTGTCCCAATATTTAGCGAAGACAATCCAAACAGACAGTGATGCGGCCGCGGTAATGACGTAACGGGATTGTGACGTCATTAATCAAACGATTTGGGGCGGAGGACGGTGTGTGGAAACAGTCATGAGGAAATGTGTCCGATCGATTTTCTTGGAGACAGTTTTGTTGGAGTTCCTGTCTGTAGATTTTCACAAATAACATTATTTGCACATATTTTATCATCCAGCAGTGAGATCCAGCGAGCTCTTTAGATTAAGAAGGTACCTATGGCAAAATTTGTTGTGAAAAAGACATGGAATGCCGCGTAATAAATAATGAAAAAATTTATAGTAACCTTTATAATATTTACCTAAACGTGTAAGAAAATACTAAGCAAACGTTACAAATGGGTTAGCTAGCTAGTCTATATATATAAAAATGAAACCCGTTTTCCTTGGTCACGGCATCACGCGTGAATGGCTGGACCGATTTCACTAATTCTTTTTTGTTGTATTTGTTATTATTAGGAGAAGGTTCTTACGGGAAAAAAAATATTAAGAAAATTGCTACGCTAAGGCGGTACGAAGTTCGCCGGGTCAGCTAGTATTTTATAATATTGACATGCAAAAAAAAATCAAGGCCTTTGCAGATGCCACTCATGAAAGTAGTAGAGTTTTTATGAAGAGCTCATCTGAAGAAGTACTACCACCATGCCTATTTCTGCCATGAAGCATTGCTGTGTTTCCCTTCGAAGGATGAATTAACTCAACCCAACCTCACCTGCACGAGGTGCACTCTGCTAACTAACAAACGGGGCTCTGCAGCCAGCTGATTGCGGCATAGCGCTGTCTAAAATCATCATCATCATCAGTCTATAGCAGTTCACTGCTGGATATAGGCCTCCTCGATTGAGCGCCATTGCGCCCTGTTCTGAGCTCGACCTAAAACTACCACAGCTAAATCCCCTGACTGCAGACGGGCAGCAGCATCGGCAGTGCGAGAAGAATTTTTAGTAGTAGTAGAGTTCTTTGTGGAGGGCTCGTTCGGGGAAGTACTGCCACCATATCTATCTCTGCCGTGAAGCAGGTGTGCTGTGTTTCGGTTTGAAGGGTATGGGTGCCGGTGAAATTACAGGCTCAATAGGCTTATCATCTTCATGCCTCAAGTTGATGGACGCAGGGCGATGCATCGTAGAGCACGTTCTAAAAAACGTGATCTATGATGCAATGCTTTGTGATAGGTAATGGTTACCACTCAACATCAGGTGGGCCATGTGCTTGTTCCATCTTAGAGTATCATAAAAAAAACCTAACCTGCATGCCCAGCGTGAGTATTATGGGCATATCCCCCTTTATTAAAGGAGACCTATTTCCAGCAGGCTAATATAGGATAGTAGTATAAAACGTAGTGTAGTTCGCCCTCCGGCCAGGTGCGGTGACGATCTGCGAAAGGCTGCTGGTAGAAGCTGGATGCGTCGAGCTGAGGGCAGGGCGTAATGGCGCTCATTAGGGGAGGGCTATGTCAGGCAGTGGACTGCGATAGGCTGATGATGATGATGATGATGATGATGATATAGGATGTGTGGACTGATGACGGTGGTAACTTTGCAAGCCTCATCATTTGAATTAACAGCATTAAAAGCAATGAACAAATGTTGTTTACTTTTGGATGTTCTTTATCCTATTGACGTTTCAAAGTGTACTGTATGTGCTTATTGAATAAACTTATTTTGATTTTTGATTTTGAAATAGATTTTCCCTTTTTCGGGATAATTTAAGTTCAAACTTTGTTTAGGTATCTATGTACATAAAAACAAAATATATAGGACTGTCGTGTTGTTGCTGGCTGTAAATTCCAATATACGATCGACTAACATCCAACTCGGGCAAGTACACTAACATTAGCAATTTTCACCTAATAGCTTAAACTGGTCGGAATTTTAATAGCATGCGAGTAGCTCGTGCCAGTCACTTGGCGCGTGCTGGCGCAAAAACTAGTATTTAAGTTTAATTCAGAAATGTATGTTACTAATTTAATTTGCTAGAGTTATTACAAACTATTTAGGTAGGTAGGTACTTAGTACTCATTCATAATACATATTACATGGATACTTACTTATGTACCTAGTTCTTAAGATGTGTGCAATTTGTCTGACACCTCCACCACATCACCATCCTATAAGAGTCCACTGCTGGACATAGGCCTCCCCTAATAAGAGGATAAGGATATGCCCATAATTACCACGCTGGGTATGCGGGTTGGGATCGCAGGGCAGAAGCGTTAGTTTTGCAAAAACTCGAAAATAGCTTATATTATGGATATTTTTTTGTTTTGTTCGCCTCAGTAATTTATTTTTTAAGAAAAACAAAATTAACAAAAACCCAAAATCAAAATGAAATAAATAATAATGCTGGCCATCCACACAACATCATGAAGCCTTATAACTAAGCAGAGCTTGTATTATGGGAACCACATGACTGATAAACTACTAAGGTTCATACTTTTTTGTAAATACATATATATAATACATAGAAAACACCCAGACCTGAGACTATCTGCAAATAATGCAAACATTTGTCCCGCGGCGGAAATCGAACCCGCAACCTTCTGCGTCGCAGGCGGCCACCACCCACTGCACCACAGAGGCCGTTCAATTTACAACGTGCAGTTGGTTATTTTTTATGCGAATAGCCACTTTCAATCGCAAATAAATTTTTGACATATTCTTCTTCATATCAGCTAGTGGCCAAGTTTGGTGTCGGAGTTTTTAGGGCCACCGAAGACGTCCGACATGGCTTAGCGACTGAAAAAGCCGGAACTAACATCTTAAAATGCCTTCGGAAGGACGGAAGCACACAGATCTAAATGCCACTAAACGATCACCCATCCAAGTAATGACCGGGCGGAGTGTTGCTGCAAAGAACAACAAATTAGCGTGCCTCGCGCAAACGAGTTCTTGAGTGGAGACAGCAGATCGGCAAACGTAGTGTAGGATGCCCTCCAGCCAGGAGTGCCGATTTGCGAAAGTCTGCTGTTAGAAGCTGGATGGACTGGTACCAATGTGATCAATTTTGGTGCAATTTTTTTGGTTGCAAAACGTGTTGGGTTCAACATGATATTCTTGCTGAACCTTTATATTGTTATTTTCGTTTATTTAGTTTATTTAGGCCGTGAAGGTTTGATTATTTTCATAACTACATTCAGTGATTTTATATAGTGCGAGCGAGAGGGAGGTTTGACATGTATTGCGAGGCCTATTTCCAGCAGTGGCCTGCTCTAGGCCGGTGATGATAAATAAATAATAAATAAATAAATAAATAAATAAATAATGCTGGACTATCACACAGCATCATGTAGCCCCAACGTAAGCAGAGCTTGTGTTATGGGAACCACATGATTGATATATTACATAATATACTTTTTTTTTGTAAATACATACATATCATACATGATGATGATGATGATGATGTGCCTCCACGAGCGCCCATTGATTTGAAACTTTAATAATTAGAATCATTTATATTCCCAATGATTTCACTCTATGGGGATTTCTGTAATTCTATAATGTACACGGAAATTATACAAACAAAGATTATGGCAAAAAATACGTACAGAGGCGTACGTATTTTGTTCAAATATCCCCATTTCATTAAAGAACTCTAAGGAACCAAAGTCACGGGTTCCACTATATAAAACCATAGACAAACGAGACGACATCCCCACTTCTAAGTGCGCGCGCTAATGACGCGAGTGTGCGGTTGAAAGAACAGCGTTCGTCTTTTAAATTAATTGTTTTTGGTGTGCGCTCCGCTTTCGTGTGTTGCCGGCTTTGTTTAAAGAAATACTAGTAGAAACTTGTGACTTTGCCTGTCGTTTGTCATTGATTATAAAAATATACAAAATCATAAGTCCAAATAAAATCTTTGTAGTGCTTAATAAAATTATAATAAGAGCTTAGCTGTTGTCGGTGTAATGATGCAATTCCCTACACTCTTTCTATTTCTGTCTCTTTTACTTCCTTATACGACATAACAGCGACCTTCTCTTTTATCTGACTTATGTAGCTTATTCTTGGTCTTTCTCTTCCACTCTTTCCTTCTACCTTTTCCTTGATGATGTTTCTAATGAAGCTGTCATGACATTTAAGGTGTCCAATCATTTTCCCTCTTCTCTTTTGTATGGTTTTCATCAAGACCCGTTATAAATATTTTGTTTACGTTCTGGTCCCACTGCTGAGCAAAGATCTTCCCGTAGACTTAAAAACTCCCCTGTCTCAAGCTACCTACCACCGTCCTATTATGAAAGCTCTCCTCACGGGTACGTTTTAGAACATCTAAAATTATAATTATAGTTAAAATTCCGATACTCGGCCCACCACGCCGTTCCTGACGCTGCTGTCCCATAGGTGTCCAGGCAATGATGATTTGAAAGGCATCCGGCTAACGTGGTCTACCGAATCCAATTTGAGCCTGGCAGTCTTATCTCCAGCATCAGTAACTAAGATATTCAGCAATATTCAACTCAGGACTCGGCGCAATGGCGCTCATTAGGTGAGGCCTATGGTCAGCAGTGGACTGTATAGGGTGAGGAAGATTTTCAAATGACATAATATTTGGTACAAATTCCGCTAGCCTTCTCTGAAGAGTTGCAAAAATCCAACAAAAAATCGACAGTGTTTCGCCTTCCCCATAAAACCTCCTCGGGAAATTATAGACTCGCTGTCCGCCTTTGGCACTCCACAGAACGTGTTGCTTCGCCAAGCGCCAAACAGAAAACAGTGGTCGAAGGTCCACCTGAGATGCAAAAGGTTGCGGTTTCGATTCCCGATTCATATTTGACTCTGGTCTGGGTGTTTCCTGAGTATTATTCTATAAATTAGTTTCCATTACACATTTATTTTGAAATACATACGTATGTAGGTATGTATATACAAAAAAATATAATGTTTATCAGTCATGTGGTCCCCATAATACAAGCTGGTCTGCTTAGTTTGGGGCCTCGATGCTGTGTGATCATTTATCATCATCATCCTGAGCAAGACCTGAGACAAATATCTGCAAATAAAGCAAACATTTGACCCGCGGTGGGAATCGAACCCGCAACCTTCTGCGTCTCAGGCGGACCATCGCCCGCATTTTATTTGAATAAATACAAATTATCATATGTTATAAATTTTTAATTTTTCGAAAAGTGAAATGTAAATTTCTTTTGAAAATAAAGTCACATATCAATAAAAAAAACTATTAAGTATAAAGTCAAAGTATTTAGTAAAGTTAGCATTCTAAAGCAGTTGCGATTTGTTGACACTAGCTTTTTGTTAAATGTAATATTTTCTTAATGGCTGCAAGAAATAGCATTAAGCATGTGAATATTATTTTTGAGAGCTGTGGGTTTTGTTCAATAAATAAAATAAAGTAGTCTGTTATTTGAGTCTGGGGTAAGCAGTTTTAAACCGTCGACTTTCGCCTGCCCACCCCACAGAGCTCAGCAATGATAATAACAAATGACAATCTCCACGCGTCATGTCGCCCGCAGGATGGAACGATTTTTCACCAGCGAGGGAGGGTTCGTTTGATTTTGATAGTTTAATTTATTTTTCCTTTTTTTATACTACTAAGTTAATAAACAGGCCTAAGGTCCTCCTGATGGTAAGCGGTTCCCGTAGCCTATGGACGCCTGTTACATCAAGAGCGTTGCTGACCCTTTTAAAAATTTTAGAACGCCCTTTTTGAATTGCTGCATATTGCAGTCTCTGGGGAAAACCTCGGCAGGGAGACCATTCCACAGCTTGATTATTCGCGGGACGAAATTCCTCTGGAACCTCACAGTGCGAGAAGATATAGGTGGCAATGTACGTGGATGATACCTCTGCGAATGTTGAATTAAAAACATAGAGTATAAAATTATCCTAGAATATACATCTAATTGGTTCCAACCTCCATCTTTGATTCCCAAGCCAACCTCACCTGCACGTGGTGCACCCTGCTAACTAACAAACGGGGCTCTGGCGGCCGGCTGATTGCGGCATAGCACAGCCTACATCGGCACAGCTAAATTCCTTGACTGCAGACGGGCAGCAGCGTCAGTAGTGCGAGAAGCTGTGCCCTGCGATCTCCAGCCCGCTTGCCAAGCGTGGGGATTATGGGCATATCCCCCTCTTATTATGGAAGGCCTATGTCCAGCCGTGGACTTAATAGGCTGGTGTTGTTGTTGTTGTTGTTGTTTTACATCTTATCGTCACAAAGTATCTTTGTCCCTCTAACTAAAGAAAGGCTCAGCAAACGATACGATACGATAAATTCTAGTACAATTACTAGGACCTACTTGCAACTGACTTCAGAGAGATGAAGTTACATTGTATTAAAATTAAACGCCAACTTGGATATTCGGAAGTTATAAATAAAGATTCGTTAATTTTTACATATCCTTGGTTCTTTTTTTGAGTCCAAACAATTCCAAACTCTCGACGTTCGTGTTCCCACTGCCTCCAAAAATATTTCCAAAAATGTACAATGACGCGGAGGGAGAGCGTCGCGTTCACTCACCCTGATGAAGACTCTCTTAACGAGTCGAAACGCCGTCGGTGCCTTCGCCGATGTAACGGTACGCGAAAATTCCCGTTTTTCAATATGAATGAGTTAATTCACGTTAGTTTCATGAGTAAAATCGTAATATTTCTTTAAATAAATTTAATTTTCCTAAAAGATGGTATTTCTGAAAGTATAATACCTCTGAATTCCTTAAGAACAGTTATCGAGTTTCTGAGTCTCTAACTACTGAATGTAATAATACTCCAAAGTTAAGTATCCGTTTCACAGCGGATCTCCTAAGGATTGACACAAAATCTATGTATCACATTTCAGGATGAAAATAAAATTTCATACTTACCAAGCCTTACCTTAAAGGAATTATAGTTGTTATTACGATTGCGATGGCCTGTTATGTCCCACTGCTTACTCCAGTCATTTCGATCTTGAGCTATTTGTACCCACGCTCTATCGAAGGTGTCCAGTTCATCTCGCCATCTTTTTCTCGTCTATTGTTGACATGTACGCTTTTTTAATTCTAAATATTAGGTTTAATTAATTAATACCGGGGAACTCCTGACTAATATTTAATTGACAAAAAAATATACTTAGTTTTTATTTTACATATTTTTTTTATACAAGTAACCATAAACGTGTAATAAGTAATGAATATGGGTGATTATAACTATTCTTAGATTTTCCCATATAAGTAAGTGGGCTGCGACAGTCTGCTGGTAGAAGCTGGATGCGTCGAGCTGAGGACAGGGCACAATGGCGCTCATTAGGGGAGGCCATGACCAGCAGTCGACTGTAGGCTGATGTTGATGATGAAGTAAGTGGGACAGTCATTATATAAAATATACAAGTGCAGAAAAAAAAACACTTTGTTTTTGGTAGCTTTAAAAACGTCAAGCTTCTTTCTGTACTACAAAATCGGTCACAGTGAGTATGGCACCGCACAGCGCCCTATTTCCCACCCTCGGAAACCAGCTGAAAAACTGCAAAAAACGGTTACAGTTCACATCGACTAGATGGCGTTGTACTTAATGAGGTTACTTTTGACATTTTCCTTTACAATTTTGCGTCGATGCTGAAAATTATTTAGAAGTTTATCTGTACATTATGCCATTTAGATTGCAATTTTTTTCATTTGTCGTTATTATCGGCTGATATTAGGAAAATGATGACAATTTATGATTTCATGGAATTTTGCAAATAAAAATTAATATTTCAATTACAAAAATAATCATTTGTTTGTATTTTTACTATGTGTAAGTTGTGTGAGTAAGTATTTTGGATAGAATCCGATAATATTTTACTTTTATTATTTTATAAGTATGTAGGTGTAGTGTTGCCTATTTACTACAACTAAAAAAATACATAAACCCAATTTAAAAAAAACTAAAGCAGTATTTTTTGACTAAGTATATAAAATTAATATATCATTTCATCAAGACACAAAGAAAATTGATTTGATTTCCACGTCAGAAATGCATTCTAAAAGAAAACATACACTCATGCACATAACTTATTAATACTTACACATTTTACAAAATACCTAATTTATTACCAGCCTCATGTTATTTTTTCCTCATAAAAAAACTATTGCTTTCACTCATTTTGATCTAGCACCATTTCATATTCTCTAAAATCGTATTATTTTATATGTTTTATTGGTATTTTTAGATACCATTCGTAAAATTTACAATTTTCAACGCAAAACACCCATGCAACTCATCGGACTCAGCAAATGAATTAGGTTGGAAAAACTCGAGGATGCTATTCTAATGTCGTCCGATACGATATGAAATTGGTTTGATATACTCATCGACATTTCTCCTCACTAGGAGACCTATATAGGTACCTATGTAGATAATTATTAATATTGTATTAACTAAGTACATATCCAGTGAGCTACTAGTTTATGTAGAAGTACTCACTCGTTTAATAATTAACAAGTTTAAAAAAAATATTAAAAAAAAATATTTTTTTCAACTAAGTAATAGTAATTAAAATTTTAAAAAAAAACTATAATTTAGGTTGGTACAAGTGATTCACTATTTACTGAGGGACCTTGTAGGTTAATGTTAAGTATAGTTAGGTACATTAAGTGTACTTGACTGTATAATCTATGGCAATCAACGCACTGCCGTAAGCCTGCCTGACTTACTGCACTACACTTGTGCCTCTGTTACGTAATTTCTGCGTCATGACTGAGCCATGCCCGTGCTATGTCCTCGCCACGTCAGTGCCACGTCCGCGCCATGTCCGCGCCATGTCCTTGCCCGATATGTGTGACCTGCGCCTTAGCCGTAAGTCCTATAGATTTTAACTAAATTTGGAGGAAAGTGTAGGGGTGTACTAAGAAGGATTTCCTGAGGAGGTGCTAAAGGAAAAACCTCTAAGCGGATGAAGTCGCGTGGTGTCCACTACTAGTAACAAGATATTTTTTTTCTTAAGCGTTAATAAGGGCAATCAATACAGTAGAGTGCGTTTAAATCTTTTGTTAGGAAGAAATAGTTAAAGTTGTAAATTGTGCGTTTTAAAAATCAATGATTAGTATTTTAAAATTTAAAGTGCTTTGAGAATCAGCGCCGTTGCGCCACCAGCGCTATAAGACGACGGGAAAATGCCGTACTAATTAGAGATAACAATCCGACCAATTTGAGGAGCAACCTCGTTTACGGCTAATTTGTAAGTAAAAGGATATTTTTAACGTAGCCGGCTCATACTGCTTAACCCTTTACTGCGCATGCTTCCATACATAAGTAGGGGAAAGGAAAAAAACTCAAATTTATACCGGGTAAATTTTAAACCTATACTTTTTTTTTGCTACCCAAGCATTTTTATGTCGAACCTTTGTATGTGTGGGTCGGTGCCAGCTTTAATTACGTATCGACTTAATTTGCCTGTGACTCTCGATTCGAGGCAGTGTTTTGACACGTCCTGTATAAAAACCAGTGCTTTTGCCATATTTTTGACTGAAAAAAGTGCAGAAATTGTGTATTCTGGTTGTTGTTGAAACGTACCGATAATGTAGTGGTTAGTTTTGGTGGGAAAACCATGGATTGGCGTGCGTTTGCATTTGAAAGAGTTGTGAAGACAATTGTTTAAATTGGAGTATTCTAATTACGAAAATGTGAGCTGGGTGAGTTCTATTTTCAAAAGTTTAACGTTCCATTTTCGATTTCGATTTTGTTTTTATTCTTTATCATTATAACTAAGAAGTATTAATTTACTTTGTGTAGGTATATTAAATAAGTTAATTACTGAGATGTGTTGTAATATTATTGTAAAGTAATTATGTAAAGTTTTATTACCACGGATTTATGGTGTGATGATGACGTGTGAACCACCTGTTGACAATATCATAACTTGGTATGCTTCTGTGGCGTATGATTTATCGGATTTTATCATTAGAATACGTATGTAAGGATACTTAGCAGGTATTGAGTGGCAATAAATCATTTACATAGATAATCTCTTCTCATAAGGTAAAATAATTTGTCTAATTGATCATTAATAAGTATCCACTTTTCGAGAGTGATGAATTGTCAATCAATCAATCAAATAATATTGGATCTATGAATGTAGTAACAGATTCATGATATTTAAAATTCGATCGCCTCATTTTTGTATAGAGAAGTTTGGGAAAATTTTCCTATTTTTTTTCTGGAATTACAAATCGTATTCCCTTAAATTTAGTGTGTTTAATTGGAAAATATTGTGAAAATTATGCGTATTTCAAAAATAAAACTAGAAAAAACAACGAATTAAAGCATTGATAGCAACAATACATGAAATGAACTTTTTCTAAGATACATTTTTTGGGGATGATCTTCATTATCAATCAATTATAGGTATATATGACAAACCTAACATAGGTTTTAAGGCATTACTAACCAGTTTTGTTAAAAGTTTACTGAATAAATGAATATCTACCTGTATCTATCTATATATATAAGTATGTATTTTTTCTACGTAATGCAGGTAGGTTTTACTAAACGTCAAAGTTTCAAACTTTTGTCTAACTTAGTGTGAAGGTTTCATTTTCAAACCAGCTAACACGATAATTTGACTTCGACTTACATTTTACATTACATTACGTAAGAATTACAAATTTTGCGGAAAGACTTAGTTGTTCATTCATTCATCATGGCATGATATTTTTTTAGGAGTCTCTTAAAAAATGGAAAATTAATGAGTAATTTTCTTCATCAGAAGGTCTTAATATGAAGTCTGAAAGCTCTTTCTAATTAGAAGGTTTGAATCTAATATCGTGCAACTTTTCGTAGCAAGGAGGTTGGATTACATTTGAAAACGAGAACCAATACCTGAAAAGAACCCAAACGGAAACTTTCTTGATGCGGAAACCCTGAAAGTCTAGTCTAGGTTGCAAAGTAATACATTTCAGTTTCCAAAAGATGGCGTGTTTTTCAATTTAATGTTTTGAGAGTTTCTGTATCACAGAGAAGTTATTTACTGCGTAATATGGGTTCGTAACATATTTATTTATGTGATATATAGCTATATTCTGAGTAGTACGCGCGCAATATATACCTTTTTAATTCAAATCATTTCAGTGGGTAAGGTATGTCAAAACTTTACAATACTACCTATAGTAAAAAAATAATATTTCAATTATTTATAAGAAAATAATAGTCTTAGTTTAGGAAAAAGATAATGCTCAAAAAAGGCCTGAGTAAAGGCATAGTAAAGGAAAAATATCTTATTCATATTTTTTATTTACTATGCTTCTACTGGCCTCATAGGGTGACGGACGATACATGGCAAACCTCCCTCTCGCTAGCACTATTCAACATTTTTGAAGATTTAAAATCACTGAATGTTTTTATGCAAAATAGCAAACCTTCACGGCCTAGAAAATAACAATACAAAGGTCCAGCAAGAATATCATGTCCACACCCATCCAAACACAATTCAACAAGTGTTCCTACCAAAAAAATTGCACCAAAATTGATCACATTGGTACAAGTTTTTTGGTAAGAAAACGTGATAGAATCAAAAATATATTATTGCTGAACTTTTGAATTGTTATTTTCTAGGCCGTGAAGGTTTGCTATTTTGCAAAACTTCATTCAGTGATTTTATATCATCAAAAATGTTGAATAGTGTGAGGGAGGTTTGACATGCATCGTCGCCTTAACTAAATTTGATGTGCCTTTAGATCGCGTAGATCGCTGTAGATTGCGGGTTCGCTCCTCGCCATGGACAAACTTAACATTTGTGTGGTGAACATATTATATAGATTGATAAATAGATAGATGAACTCGTTATTGCACACAACACCAATTAAAAACCAAAAATTTACAAAAACAGAGAATTGAAGTAATAAAATGAATATAATAAATAATAAATAATATACTTAGATCACAGGATCAAAAGAAGATAAGGGATAAGAATACAGGAATCAAACGCACAACGTTTGCCCGTACAGTACAGACATGCAAAACCCAAAACCAAATATTTACATTCCTTACATTGTTACCCATCATAAATCCCACGTTTTTAGTTGTAAACAATATTTTATTGCTAATAATGAACTGGAATGTAACTGGTCATAAATGGCCAATTTATACCCCATGCCCTAAAAGGGTTTATGGGCTAACGCCTCCATGCCAAATATGACCCGTTTATGCCAAATATGACCCGTCGATGCCATTTTTGACCTCACAGAGAGAACTTGGAGTTTAGTAAGTACACTTATGTACTTAATTGTTATTCAAAGGAATCAAGTACCGTGCATTTTTTATTATATAATTTTGGTGTTGAATGGCGTTGTTCTATATAAATAATTACAAATACTTTATTTTTTGTTTAGTAGGAATTTTGTCCCCCTTAGGGAACAGTTTAAATTATTTTTTTTTTAATTTACACCAACGCGACTACCATGCCATGCCATACATGCGGTATATTATATGCGCTGTGTGATACCAATATTTATACATAATATACTTAAGATCCTTGTACAACTATACTCTTTTGCAAATAAAACATTCTTATTCTGGCTAAGCAGAGAAAAATTGGCAAAATATTCTGTTTTACTTAGATTAAAAAAAAATATAAGCCAAGCGACCTTGTTACAATTATTTTCAATTGTTTTTTGGGGAGAGTAATCTAAATAATCAAAAATGTTATAATATTACAGAGTTTTGTTTAAAAAATTTAATTTATTAATAGATAAAATTTGCCGGTAATTTGGAATTCTATCAAAAAAACGTAGACATTGCTCTTTATATTGAGTATCTAGCTACTAATGACTAACATAGTGAAGGAGCCAGCCACCTAACAGTAATTTCAACCACTTGGCTGCGAGAAATATTTACAATCAATCGATTTATCAAACTAGTTAAAAGCTAAGAGCTAGACTCTAGGCATTGCATTTTAAAATATTGACTAACTTAACGAAAGGGCCAGCCTAAACAGTAATTTCAACGACTTGGCTGCCACAGAAATATCTTACCATTAATCGATTTAACCAACAACTTAGAAGCTAAGAGCTAGTCCATATGCATTGCCTTTTAAAATATTGACTAACTTGAACGAAATGGCCAACAGTAATTTCAACCACTTGGCTGCGAGAAATATTTACAATCAATCGATTTATCAAACTGGTTAAAAGCTAAGAGCTAGACTCTAGGCATTGCCTTTTAAAATATTGACTAACTTAACGAAAGGGCCAGCCTAAACAGTAATTTCAACGACTTGGCTGCCACAGAAATATCTTACCATCAATAAATTTAACGAACAGCTTAGAAGCTAAGAGCTAGTCCAAGGCATTGCCTTTTAAAATGTTGACTAACCTAAACGAAATGGCCATCAGCAATTTCAACAACATGGCTGCCACAGAAATATCTTACCATCAATCGATTTAACCAACAGCTTAGAAGCCAAGAGCTAGTTCAAATGGCTCGATCCACGTGCATAAATGTCACTTGGAAAGTGACGCGCGTCCATATGATTGGCTCATAAATGACTACATCAAATAAGCAGTAGTCATATTTTTAGAAGGCGATTGGTCTAGGAGGTTCTGATCTTAAGAAGTTATTACTATAAGTACTTACTAATTTTAGGGTATATAAAGATATAGTACGTACAGTTGAACGAGTTCTTGAGTCGAAACTGCGGCTCCCCAAACGTAGTGTAGGACGCCCTCCGGCCAGGTGGAGTGACGATCTGCGAAAGGCTGCTGGTAGAAGCTGGATGCGTCGAGCTCAAGACAGGGCGCAATTGCGCTCATTGGTTGAGGCTTATGACCGACAGTGGACTACTGACGATGATATTTAAAAGGGTATAATTCTAAATACTGCGTTTACCTAAAAAAAATTTAACCTACTATGTAAGCTTGAACTGGTACTTCAAGATAGAACAAATGAACAAATGACCCAGCTTATAATAAGTGCTAACCATGACCTATAACAAAGTATTGTATCGTAGGACACGAACGTTCAATACGATGCCCTGCGTCCACCAACTGAATGTATGAAGGTGATATGCTTCATGTGCCTGTAATGTCACCGGCAACCACACCTTTCAAACCGAAATACAGCAATGCTGCTGCACGGTAGAACTATGTTCGGTGGAAGTACTTCTCCGGACGAGCCCTTTACATAAAACTTATCTACTTGTAAGTTCACAGTCAAGGTAAACAAAAACTTCACTCCGTCACACAAAAAATGTCTACCGACACCTTTATGGTATTTATTTACACGTTCCGATAAAACAACACTAAAATCAACATGTCTATTCATATCGGTCTGGCGTCCGTCTCGCCGTGTCGTAAACGTATCAGTACAGTCAGAAACATAACGTCTGCAATCGTCGTTTATCTTTTGACAGATTTTATTGATATTGCAATTGGTATTCCATGAAGAACAGTTCAATATCCTCTAAACCTAAGTCTGATTTTGACGCTATTACCCCTTATTAATACCCTTGATATCGAGTTCCATACTTCAGACAGCATTGCATCGACAAGCCATCCAGTAGGTATGGGTTAAATAGATGTAATATTTAAGATGTTTATTTGCATATACATAATATACAAATACACAGTGCAGTGGGTATTTATTAAATACATTTGAACACAGCCCCTCTTTAATAAAAACTCCATCATAGTTATGATTCTATTACAATGAGATATCAAAGTGCTCAAAGAGTGCTTTAAAAGACGTGTGGCACTGACTCCTTTCCATATAAATTTGCGTAAACGGAAACGCAATCGAGCTGGTAAAAAAACTAGCACTAAGCAGTCTGTGGTAAATGACTTATGGTAAAATAAATGGTAATAGTGACAAATGTTAAGCTTTTGGCGGCAACAGTACCTCATATCACGGGCCGCGGTAGGCGGAACGTGCTTCAACTGGCTATAAACAAATTTTGTAAGTACTGAAACTTGATTTTACGAAGGGAAAAAGTAAAAATCTTAGGTTATAAAATTTGCAAGCACGTGGGAGTTTCGCGGTCCAAGGTCGTGAGCCGAGTTGATGTTTTTTCATTTATGGTAAACCTGCGGTTTCATTCGCGTAGTACAAAGATAAAAAGTAGCCTATGTGTTACTCCAAGTTACTATCTAAAATATGCGGACAAAGTCACGGGGCACCCATTAGTGAACTAATATAGCGTATAACAAAATAAGATATTAATAATAATAAAACAAATAATAAACTAATAAAGATCATTACAAATAAGTTACAAAAACTTAATGATGCTGTGATTCGTTGCGCGGAGGCAGCTTCCGCTCACAAATTCAAATTTGGAGTTGTTTTCTTATTTTTTAGGGTTCCGTTTTGTGGTTAAACCTAAAAACCTACCAAACCCACTTTTTGAAATATGTTAAAAGCATGTGACAACCACAGTGACAACCAATATTCATATTTTGACGACCTCTGTGGCGTAGTGGGTTAAGAGACGCTGAAGGTAGCGGGTTCGATACCCGCGGCGAGAAAAATGTTTGTATGAGCTGCAAATATTTTTCTCAAGTCTGGATGTTTTCTTTTATGTATATTTGTGAACCTAAAATTATTTTTATCTGTCGCAAAACAACACAAATTGCATTATAAAAAATATAAACGTCGAATCATTCGTTCTAATTTCAAAAAAACATCAAACTTTCACTGAAAAAGCCCTCCGTTTCATTTTGTACAGAACCCACACTCCAAGCCACCTCACACTTCCAACTTTTTTCTCCATATCGGTGATGTTTAGGTTTCTTTTTGCCGCTAATGGTTTGATCTCGAAGTTTTTTCAAAATGTTATTGTTTTCGGAACTTCTGGCGTAGTCCGGTGGCTAATGAATTGCCAAATTAATGTATCAAGTAATTTGGCTAATGTTGTTGTTATAAGGTTGAAAATTGAATGACTCTGCGGTGTTTGGTGGGATGGCGTTTGATCGAAAGATGCAATTTTGATAAGAGCGATGCTACACAAGCGTGGCTGGTACGCTGCGTCGTCACAGCGCAATGATTTCGACGCACCGCAACGCAACAATGTTCGCATCCTTGTTCACTAAACAAATGTAAAAATCTAACGGAATCGAACCCATTACCTCAGAAAGCTAAGCTCCTGCCTACTGAGACAGACAAACATCTCAAATCAGGATAACGAGTCTCTGATGACCTCATTAGTAATTCTGTTTCAAAATTTCGATTCGAAATATCGAATGGGATTTCGTCAATAGGTACATTACACACATACGATTATTTTTTACGAGGTAAGGGGTTCTAACCCCCATCTTCGGAAACCAAGTCAACCTCACCTGCACGTGGTGCACCCTGCTAACTAACAAACGGGGCTCTGGCGGTCGGCTGATTTCCTGAATCCCCTGATCGCCGACGGGCAGCAGCGTCGGCGGTGCGAGAAGTTGTGACCTGCGATCCCCAACCCGTATGCCCAGCGTGGGAATGTATACCCCTTCATATTAGAGGAGGCCTAGCATTGTATGGATAAGAGTGTTGGGCAATGAAAAAGGACGAAAGAAAAGTTCATGCTACTGAGATCCGAATGTAAAGATGGATGTGTGGTATAACAAGAATGGATAAAATAAGAAACGAGTATATCAGGGGAAGCTTGAAAGTGGTACCTGTGGCAGATAAAGTGAGGAGTGGAAGACTAGTGTGGTATGGGTATGTGATGAGGAGGGATGAAAACCTTGTGACTAAAAGAGTCATCATCATGCTGGACATAGGCCATTGAAGCCAATGAGCGCCATTGCGCTCTGCCCTGAGCTCGACGCATCCAGCACCAGCCTTTCGCAGATCGTCACCCCACCTGGCCGGAGGGTGGCCTACACTACGTTTGCCGAGCCGCGGTCTCCACTCGGTCGGTCGGACTAAAAGAGTTATAAGTATGAAAGTGACTGGATGTACGAGTAGAGGGAGGCCGAAGAAGAGATGGATTGTGTGAAAGAGGATATGAGAGTCAAAAAAGTGAATACAGAGTTGGTAACCGATAGGAGTGAATGGAGAAAGAAAACATGTTCTGCCGACGCACCTAGAGTGGGATGAAAATGATATTAGAGGAGGCCTATGTCCAGCAGTGGACTGATGTTATGCAGGTGTTGTTGTGGTTGTTGTTGAGGCACAGAAGCGCTAAAGAATAAATTCGATCCGAAGGGCCTAAAAATCCGACACGATAGTTAGCAACTATGATAAGAAATTGGAGAAGTCTATCTCCTGCTATGGACTTCCACAGGCCTAAGATGAGATGATTATCCAGCTTTCTAAAGGCAAAAAAATAGTATAGTCAATCTGTACCAGTAAACCAACATTGTTAGTGGTTACCGGACGGTCGTTACGGTTTGTAATCATCTGAAATGGATTTCTGCTTTTTTATACTTTGTTTTTTTTCTGACTTTGATGTGCCGAGATTTGAGGTTTAAAAAAAGAGAGGCTTCGATAACCTCCTCTTTTTTGGTGTCAGTTGAGTACTAAGATCAAGATGTTGCGTAACCTGGATCATAGCTTCAAATTATGGAAGGACGTATTTGTTAAGCCGAGTTTAGGAAAGGCGTAATGGCGCTCATTAGGGGAGGCCTATGTCAAGCAGCGGACTACTATAGACCGATGATGATGATGATGATGTATTTTTAACTAGTTTCAACTTATTGGATGAAAAGTTATTCACAAACATGCTGAATTAACCGACTTAAAAAAAAGAGGAGGTTCTCAATACGGTTGTATATTTTTAAGTTCGTTGCCTCATAACTCTGGTATAAGACGATTTGTAGAAATATTTTTTCTCCTGAGAAGGTAAAGTACTTGGTTTTTTTTTTAATTTATTTAATATGGGCCAGCTCTTGACCTCGAGGCTTGCATAGGCAAAGATGAGTTTGGTTTCCGTTTGATTTACAATGATTTTGTGTGAAGAAAAAAACATCAATTTCTTTGAAGCCGGTTTTTTATATAAATTATTATAATGTTAATTTCAGCTCAATCTGTTTAGTAGTTTTGGCGTCAAGGAGAATTTAATATTTCACATCTCACCTCTTCTTTACAAACATTTAGCTATATAATATTATTAAGATTATTTATCTAAACAAAGGCCTAATAAATCTAAACCCAATCACAAATAAAAAATAATTGACTAAATTTGATGATACTTTTCTCTGGCTTCTTCAGAGGTGTTACAACCTTTATCTTCGGAACCCAAAGCAGTCTCACCTTCCTACAGCCTTAACAGACTAGTTAGTTAGTTGGCACTAACAAAAGGGGCTCTAGCGGCCGGCTGAACGCGGCTAAGCGCAGCCTAACACCGGCAGAGCTACATCCCCTGGCTGCTAACGGGCAGCAGTATTAGTGGTGCGAAAAGCTGTGCACTGCGATCCCCAACCCCCATGCCCTATGTCCAGCAGTGGACTGATATAGTGTTGTTTTTTTTTGCCTCTGACTAGAGTACTAAGCGGGTATACCCGTGAGCGGAAAGAACCTAAATAATTCAGAACAAACATGGCTCGACATAGCATGGATATACCGCTCATTACAGAACCGATGTTTACCGAACAAAATCGATTTAAAAACGATCAAATTGAATGCGGTACGAAAGTGCACTAAATGTGTCTACTGACGGCTTTACCCGCTATACTTTAATCGAAATTGAGGGTTATTGAGGAAATCACTTATTTGGGTCCTTAAATTAAAGGCCTCATTTACAAACCTAGTTACACACTAAAATGATAACCACCGCTCCTGTTTTTACAAACTTTGATAGTTTGTCAATCGACGTTGGCAAATAAAGGTCCGGTGCTGACCGTTTTGGTGAGCAACTTAGTTTGTAAATGAGGTCTCTTCATTATAACTAAGCGGTCGGTCACCCATCCATGTGTAACCAGGCGGAAGTACGTACTAAGAAAGCGCGCAAGCGAGTTTTAGTGAAATGAAAACATTATTACTGTTGTAACGATTATTATTTTGATAGCAGTTTGCCTATGTCCAGAAGTGGCTGGAACGATTATAGGACCCTGACGAACGTCTTTCCGTTGGGGCCGTGGACCGTTGGGGTAAACGAGTTCTTGAGTGGAGATCGCGTCTCGGCAAACGTAGTGTAGGACGCCCTTTGGCCAGGTGGAGTGACGTTCTGCGAATGACTGCTGGTAGAAGCTGGATGCATCGAGCTCAGGACAGGGCGTAATGACCCTCATTAGGGGAGGCCTATGTCCAGCAGTGGACTGCTATAGGTTGATGATGATGATGATACGCAATCTGGAAATATTTGAAGAGATTTCGAGATGTAGATCCATTTTTTTTTGTAACTTGACGACTTTGATTCCGGAGATGGAAGTTGGTACCCCTTACTCCCCTCAACATTAATAGGCGAAAACGCCTAACAGACCTCGCAAACACGACGCTTTGTTGTCGCGCTTAGTCGCGAGCGTCTGTCATGTCTTGCTGTCGCGATTGTCGCCGTGTGTGCGGAGCTTTGAACAAAATGTATGAAAATTGTCCCCCGCAGCTTGTCGTTAGCGTCTAATCGCTGACGTTTGTCGTTCAATGTGCGCAGGCTGTAAACATTACAATACAATACATTTTTTGCTTTCTTATGCCGTTAAACTGTATATTACGGGTAAAAGATATCTCACATAAACCCTGTATAAAGGTTTTGTAATGTGGCAGGCTAACCGAGACTTTGTAAATTGTTTACCTAGGCGTACGTATTATTATGTTATTTATTTAAAAGTTTTTCTAATACATTTTTGCCGTAAGTTACATAAAATATATCATTTATATAAGTATATTCTGCGCCATAAAGAACTTCTCTAATGCATTATCCGAAACTATAAGTTATAGAGGAAGATAGCGCAGTACAGACAGCAAAATAGATTTAAATATTATTCTACTTAAAAATGTTTATTTTTATTATGTTGGATAATTTTACACAACATCATGTAGCACCAAAGTAGGCAGAGCGTATTATATTATTATGACTGATATACTTCTTTAAATAACATTTTTTTTGTAAATGCATACAAAGAAAATATCTAGACTTGAAACAAATATCTGTAGAAAATGAAAACATTTGTCCCACAGCAGGAATAGAACACGCAACCTTCGGCGTGTCAGGCAGGCCTTCGCCTGCAAATAACCAGTTTAAATAACCTTTCAAAAAGCATTTCAAAAAGGCCGTTTTAATTTTTTTTAAAGGGTCACCAACGCGCATGTAATACCTCTTGAATTTATAATACCTCTTGTTACAGGCGTCCATAGGCTACGGGACCCACTTACCATCAGGAGAACCGTATGCCTGTTTGCTAACTTAGTCATTAAAAAAAACCTTTTTTGTAAATAAATACATAAACAACACCCAGATCTGAGACAAATATTTATAATATAAAAATATAATGCAAATATTTGTGTGAAAGAGATGTTCAACGATGGCGATTTTTTCCACTCCCGGATGTTACGTAACCACGACGTTTTCCATCTTCCAAATCGTCGTTTAACCCTACCTTTGTCCATCATAATGAGTTAGAGCAGTTGGTATCTTTTATTTCTTAATACATGACCAAGATACGCTACTTTTCTCCACTAAGATAATTATCATTAGTCTATACCAGTCCACTGCTGGCCATAGGCCTTAAATAATAAGTAATTGTAATTTGATATTTCAAAGCGATAAATATTCATAACCAATACAAGTTCTAACACATTTCGAAGGAACGTTATAACTCAAACAAAAAAAATTTTGATGCATTCTGTTTTGCAATTTCGCTGAAAAACGCTTTGAAATAAATTCATAGAATATTTTATGTGTTTTCTGACCGTACGAGGCTTTTCGTGTATACTGCGGGACAAAAGAAATTAGGTAGGTTCTTGAAATAACTGAGGCGTAGCTTATTATGGCGATTTAGCAAATCATATGCCATAAAATCAGCAATTTATAATACCGTTTTAGGCCACAGAACTCCTATCGGAGTTTGAGGCTGATTAAAGTTGTATGTAAAAAAAATATTAACATGTACATGAATGAAACTTTACGTAATTACCCTCCACTACTGCACTTTTAATTATCACACTAATATTATAAAATAGGAAAGTTTTTCGTAACCCAGTAGGTAACGGCTGAATGTATTCTCATGAAACTTGGAATAAATTAATGTTTGTGATCTGGATTAACACATAGGCTACTTTTTATACTGGGCGAGTGAAGCCACGCGAGGAAGCTATGATAAAATAATCGTATAATATAATATGTAAAGTTTTCTCTGGTTAGCAAAATTTCCAAGATCAAGAATCATTTATAATAATTGACAATCGTATTCATTGTAAAAACTGTACCTACTCATGTTCAATGTAAATTACTGTACTCATGTTTTTTAATTTATTTAAGTTCACAAATGATTTCGCGCTGTGAAATCAATCAAGTTAAAACCTTTTTAATATTCACATTTTCAAGCAGCTCGCAAATCGTTTATTGTTTTTATATCTATTATTAACTGATAGCTAAACGTTTTAAACGTTTGTGTCATGCGAGCTAATTTAAACTTGATATAGTTTTTTAACAAAACGATAAATAAAGTATCATTGATTGACACCTACGCGTAACATTTATAGATGAATATTCCCTAGTGCAATATGTCTTCATCAGCAATTATAGGTGATATACGCACTATTAAACGGACGCGGAGGGAGAGCGTCGCGATCACTCACCCTGATGAAGACTCTCTTAATGAGTCGAAACGCCGTCGGTGCCTTCACCGATGTAACGGTACGTGAAAATTCCCGTTTTTCAATATGAATAATATTGGATTTAAACTCTAGCGTAACAATGTTATTTTTATTATAAGATATTAATTTTTGTTTATTTGCCTCGCACAAATCGAGGCTCGACTCTACACAAACGAATCACACACGCAATTCAAGGGTAATGTTTTGTTTTATAAGAAGTTGTTCGTTATTTCATTTAAAAAACGTGCTTGTTTATGTTGGGATTTCTAAGGCAATTACGAATATTTAAACGTGAAGTATCGTAACAACAAAAACAACAACAGCTTATTCAGTCAACTGGACATTGGACATTGGCCTCCGCTATAAGAAGGGAGATATGCCTATAATCCACACTGGGTTGGGGATTGCAGGGCACAGCTTTTCGCACCACCAACGCTGCTGCCCATCGACGGCCAGGGGATTTAGCTGTGCCAGTGTTAGGCTGCGCTATGCCGCAATTAGCCGGCCGCCAGAGCCCCTTTCGTTGTTTAGCAGGGTGCAGCACGTGCAGGTGAGGTTGGCTTGAGTTCAAAAGATGGCGTTTGAAATACCTTACACCCCAGGTATCGTAAGCGTAACGAAAATTATGGCCAATGACAAAGCGTTATTTTGAATCTATGCTTTCTCATTGGCAAAAATTTTACGTCTATGATACAAATACTTTTTCGCTAGTTTTCGTGATTGAGCCCCTGGCTATCTACCAAATAGTTTGTAGCTTTGTACCTATCCATAACCTTATCAAATGTCTTTTTTAATCGTAACGGTGTACGACAGTTTACAGTTTCATCACTGTCAATTATCATCTGCGCAGTAAGCAGAGTTTTTACACTAAATATTATTTGGCATGCGCATTCTGTATTTCTTCTACACGACTTTCCTATTTTTTTAATGCGCTTTCTGTATGATATCTTATCAGCAAATGAAATGATAATGGTTCTGATAACGTCTCAGCTGAGTGCGGATCGGTGCGTGCGCGCACTCAAGCGAAAGTATCTTCACATCAGTAGCTGTTAGATAAATGATTGTGAAATGTCAAAGGTTGAGAACCTAGTAATGCACGATGTATTTAACGCTTTGAGTGCTGGAAACACAACTCTGGATATAGAGCTGCTGTACTGCATGTCCAAGGTCCGCAGCCAACGTATAAACTGCTTGTTATTAGTTACTTTCTATGTAACAATAATAAGTAACAAAAAATTATGAGCAGGTATCATAAATTAATTTCATCCACGAAATTTAAGGTTTGTCTAAATTTTCGGAAGTAAGCGAACGAACTAATAAATCATTCGCTCTATTCGTTCAATAATAAGAAATATTAATCAACATATGGCAGTCTAGATGTCACCATTTGTGGTTTTTATTTTGTATTTTTTTTTAATGTTGTGCTACTTATTGTTTGATTTTTATGCTGTTTGTGCGGAAAAAAGCAATGTTACGAACTTACAATAATGTTCAAAATTCATAAACGGAGAAATTTATTTACAAAAATAGAATTGTGGCGAATTTACACATTCATTTTTGTGACGAATTTACTTTGAGGCAGATGTAAAATAAACCCATTTCAATTGTTTATTTTACTTGTTAAGTAAACACGGTAATGGCCAGATGAAGTTCTAAGCAGTTTCAGGTAAGTTAAGCCTATGAGTAGTGATATTCACGCGTCGTGAAATGCGATCGAGAAGTTACATGTAGCTTTAGTTGATGACTTATTTATTTATTTAATAGGAACTTCAACAGCTTAAATATCAGTACATTGTAGGGTTACACTGATAAAGTTTTCATTCTGATATAGAGACCAATTACAGGCGGACACAGCATTCATAATAACTACGTAATTAATTAATAATTGATAATGATTAGTCTACTCGTAACTTTACTAAAGAATAGTGAAACAGTCCTTATTTGATTATACTTATTAGTTATGTACTTAGGTTAACCATAAATTGTGTATAAGATAATAATGCTGTAGTGTGTGCTTAAGTAGTGTATTATCTTTTATTTTTGTGTTTTTCATGATTTTATAAATATATTTTATCTGTGCCTGTATTTGCCAGTGAGTGTATTCTCAAGTATTTGCAGTATAAGGGCGTAAGTACGATATGAGTTTGGATCGTACACATACACGATGTATGCTTGTCTGTGTGAACGTTCTGATAGATACTCAGATTTATACTGGAAAGGTTATTTTTATCGCAGGTTTGAAAACATTTTTATTGTTGATTTATTATTATTATTTGTGTACCAATCGATATTGATTGAGTGCTAATTTTTCAATTGTCTGTGAACGATCTTATCCATTATAATATTTCAAAAAATGTATGAAAATAGTTATGTTTTCAAAATTATAACTGAATAGAATTCAGCTGTTCATATTCGTAAGTAAAACTTAATTTGACAGTTTTAATAATGTTGCTGTCTTCTTCATAATTACTAATCCTCGATTTGAGATCTATCAAATAAAATTTAACGAAGTGTAGAACGCCCTCCAGCTAGGTGGAGTGACGATATGCGAAAGGCTGCTGGTAGAAGCTGGATGCGTCGAGCTCAGGACAGGGCGCAATGGCGCTCATTAGGGAAGGCCTATGTCCAGCAGTGGACTGCTATAGGCTGATGATTATGATGATGAAGAAATAAAATGTAGTTTAGAAAAATACATAACAGAATCAACACAATTAAACGACATTTGAAAAATCCTAGGCAAATTTTTAGTCCAAACTTAAATACTCAGAGTAGTAATTTAGTAATCTCATATGAATTAATGAATGAATGAATGTTTTTTATTTGCAAAAAAGTATGGTTGTACAAAGATTAAACATTGGTATCACACACCTTACCGAATAATACGGCATGCAAAAACAAAGAATTATTTATTTAATTAATGATTTGATAATTAAAAGTACAAAGGTTGTATAATTCATGCTAGTCAAATTAATAAAATACAAAGAAAAAAATTAATTTATAAATGTCTACGTCAAATAGAACACAAAAAAGTCAAAAATACAAAGATAAAAAAAGGAATTTATAAATGTCAAAGTCAATAGGTATGAGATAGAACAAAATAAAACATTAATTAATAATCATCTACATACACTTATGAATCGCTTAAAAACTCCGAGACAGTATAATAACATTTTTCTTTTAACCACATTTGTAATTTCCATATAAAAAACATTATAGGGCAAATCTTTAAAGTCACTAGGAATTTGGTTAAATATGCGCCCACACATGGCGTAGCAATTTTTCTGTTAAAGGGCTGTTTGGGGGATCCTAGGAAGAACAATTCTATCAGGATCTCTAACACATCGCGGGTAGATCAATATAAAATTACCGAATTTACTTATATATGAAATGTTCGCCAAAAGATAAAAAATTATATCGAAAAGTATCATTAAGATACACTTGAGTGTAGCACATAGCACGTAGCACTTGAGTTCGTGATCAGAGTTGAGCTTGGCTTACGTGTTTTTTAGAAGCGGTAGTTATGTGGCTAATTTCTATGTTCTTAGCAGATCATCTTAAGCAATGCACCGCCCGGTCACTACTTGGATTCGTGACCGTTTGGCAATTAGATCTGAGCGCTTCCGTGCTTCGGAAGGCAGGTTAAAATCTTTTCATTAGGAGGCCTTCGGGTCGCCTAAAACTCCAACACTAGAGATGGCCACTAATTCATACGAAGAAGTCTTTTCTAGTTTAGTGTTCATTTCTAGTAGCTATGTTAACGTTACGTACGTAAAAGGTGCACGTACGCACACATTCAACGTGCCTATTCACTAAGAATATTCGATAGAGGGAACTATGGAGAGGTTTTTTTAATTTTAAAAAATATTACTGAACTAACCCACGTCTATGTTTGCGTGGTCTTCTCCAATTGGTAAATAATTATCAAAATCTATAGCGCCCTGCACACGTAAAGCTCGAACCGTGCATCAGGACTCCGTTCCAAACCAATCAATCAATCATGTGGTTACATAACACAAAACACAAGCTAACACAACACAAGCCATAACAATTTGCTTAGTTTGGGGCTACATGATACTGTGTGATAGTCCAGCATTATTTATTTATTTATTTAAACTGCAGTCCGATCTGTACGGTTTGAGCTGCGGATCAAACAGTCGTGCTAATGGAGCGTAAAGATCGGACCGCGCATCTGGGACTGATCACTGACGTGATGCGCGGTTAAAACTGTGAGATTTGCCTTCGCATCGACATGCCAGATCGGACTGTCAGCCCCGCGCATCTACATGTGCGTTTCAGAGTGCGGGTTGGAATGGCGCGTGCTGTTTCCCGCGGTCCAAACTTTACGTGTACAGGGCGCTTATCTTCATCATCATCATCATTTAAACCGTTTTCGACCGATAGGCTTTCTTTTTAACCGACTTCTAAAAGTAGGAGATTCTCTATTCGTCGGAATCTTTTTGACTTTTTTTATGATTATGCCACTTGCCTCGATCTTGCGCTAGTATGAAGAAGGGGCCGGCCGCCCACGCTTCTAATATTGTCGACCCATCGCGCTGGGAGGACTATTTCTGTAACCAACTCTAGGCCAGCACTCGGTCAGCGATTTAGTTAAAAATTGTTAATATACTTCCCGTTTCATGATAATCATTATCATTTTCATCATCGGCCTATAAAGCAGTCCACTGCTGGACGGCGATCTAGCCTGATGAGCGCCATTGCACCCTGACTTGAGCTCGAAGTATGCAGCTTCTACCAGCAGTCTTTCGCAAAACTTCCCGTTTTGCTCCATTTAAATTTAAAAAATCAGAAAACATGTTGCTTGGTGTTTGATAAGTAGTATAATTAAGTCAAAATAAATTTATATAATGCTGGAGATTGCACACAGCGTCATCTAGTCCTTAACTAAGCAGAACTTGTAGGGAACCATATGACTGTTTTTTATAGATTCTAGTAAGTGTCACTAGGTCAAGATTTAAAAAAATAAATAAATTTAAATTTAATCTACTCCACGCCTTTCTTTAAACACGCACACATACAAAACGCCTACATACAAGCCCACCTGTGTGCAAGTCTCGGGAATAACATATTTTTGTTGCTTTTATATATTTTTTGCCCTCGTATTTTATATTTTCCTATGTTCATATATATATAGCGTCTTATATAGGCATATAGTTTCTCTACGTTTTTTTTGGAGTGATGTTGACGTGTTTCTTGAAAGCTTTATATTTTAGTTGAAGCTAATGCATTTTGACTCGCTAGCTTTCGCCTGCGGCTTGGCTCGCGTGGTACCCGAGTAGTCTCTATGCTATTCCTAGTCTGGAACTCCATACATATGTGCAAATTTCAATCGATTCTATAGTTTTAGCATGAAGAAGGAAACGTACAAGCATTTCACATTTTAGTATACGCATAATTATTCACATACTGGCTACAGGCTTCGCTCGCGTGGTACACGGTACCTGAATTAACACATAGGCTTCGTTTTAGCCTATGAACTACTTTTTAGCCTATGTGTTAATCCAGGTTTCAGACTGTCTATATTCCAAGTTTCATCCAATTCCGTTCAGTAGTTTTCGCGTGAAAGAGTAACAAACATTAATCCATACATCCATACCTACTCGCAAACTTTCGCATTTTATTATTATAGTTGGATAGTAGGAAGGTTTGTTCGAGGGATTAGTTAAGAAAATAATAATTCTAATTATTCCGTCAGATAGATCAACAAAAAATATTGGACACGTATTTTTTTTATTTATCAATTAAATGATAATTGACTGAGATATATAGAGCGTCAAGTTCGGGAGTAGGGGCTCGTGACGTCACAGCACTAGGTAAAAAGAACTACTAAAGAAGTACTAAGCCGTGATGTCATGCGGAATTTTAACGAACTATCTTTGTAATATTTTGTTTAATTGACAAAAGAAAAAATACGTGTCCAATATTTTTTGATGATGTAAATGACGGACTAATTAGAATTTTTCAGTCGAAATCCTTCCTATCTAAATATAACTTCTATTTTCACAATCAGTTTCTCTATTTTTATGCTAGAAAAAGTGACGAATGACACACCATTCCCGTATCCCATCTCTTTGAATAATATAAGAACAGTGAACTGTTGTGCTATTTCGCCTTCGCAGTCATAGGCCTCGGTGGCGCAGTAGGCAGCGCGTAAGTCTCATAATCTTAAGGTCGTGAGTTCGATCCTCACCCGGGGCATAGTTTTTGCACTAGAAAACATTGTACTTTTTGATGATGTTAAAAAACAATCGCCGTCTTTATTATTATTTGGCGTTAAAAAAACAAAACTTGTCAATACATTTTTACAAACTTTCGGGTTTTAATGGTTAAATTAATTTACTATTAATTAAGGTAGATAGGTACAAATTATTATTTTTATCAAAAACTTTATGTATTTTCAATTTAATTACTACATAACCGTAAACCGTAACTTATTTACTACATAACCGTAATAATAAATCATATTATCGTGTAACAATACTCTATTTCTTCCTATCTTCTTCATATGAGTTAGTGGCCAAAAGTTTTGTGGCCGCCCTGGCGCTAAATTGATGGCTTAGCGACTAAAAAACCCGCACCAACGTCTTAACGTGCCTTATAAAGCACGGAAGCGCTCAGATCTAATCAAACGGTCATCCATCCAAGTAATGACCGGGCGAAGTGTCGCTTATCCAAGGTGATTAACTAGGAATACCGTAATAAGCCACGCCATGAGCGCTCCACGCTGTAAGGTCTTATCTACGCCTTATGAAATAATAAACGCGTTAATAATTTTAGAAAACTAGACGCCCATAAAATAGCTCTTCATATTTCCATCGTCTGAGACCCATAACTTCAGCAAAAAATATTAAAAAATAAAGAAAAACCCATAAAAGCAGCCGTCTTGCGATGCGTTATCATTTTTATATGTTCCCCCCTCCCCACCCTCCTCCTCCCCCTCCCAAATGCAACTCACACACACAAAACTTCCTATAAATGGGTTAAAGAAAAATGTGTTCTACCTGAAAATGGATGCATGAGTTTTTTTATTCTTTTACATTTTCTTTGCTATCCGCGAGTCTCATATCGCCGATATAAAACTGAAAAATACATTTCTTCTCCTCACGCGAATTTGACCTCTATCGCGAAGACGGATAGGAAAAAATCGCTTGCGTTTGCCTGAAAAAACAGAGCACACACGTCCACGTCCTCCACACAAGCATACGAGTGCTTAGAAAAAAAAATGCACACATATAAATCGCATGCAGCTCGAAAGGGATGCACTCAGAGTCATAAAATACACACACAGACCCAGCTCCACCCACACACGGACTTGTCGCCTAGTGTCTGGACGTGACGACGTGTAGAGCTCTATACGTGAACACTCACACTCGTAAGCCTTGAAGAAAACTATCCATGTGTTGGAAAAATGCTTTTCCTTGCAGCAACCTCACGGGAAGAGTTCCATAGCGAATACCTCGCGGTAAAGACTACTCGTTCAAATATTTCAAACAAAAAACGTTAAAAAACCCCCAAAACAATAACCGGGAATTTGATAATAACACGGAAATCAATCGAGCACGACGGCTCGATACCTTCGCCCGTTTCGTCAAAAAAGCGCATTCCATTATTAAAAAGTGTTAAAAACGCGCGAATGAAAAAGAACGTCATTTGAAAATTAAAAAGTTAAGGTTCGAAAAACCGTGGAGTTCGGTCACGTGTCGAGCTATTAGTGAATGTAAATGTGTACTCTAATGAGTGCGAGTGTGCGCGTTAGTGTTGTCTTTCTCTAAGATACTCCGATAAGCGTGCTTATTAAATTATTTTCGCGGTATTTGACTCCGATTACTCGCAGTTGACTTACGTGCAATTGTTTTGTGAAGCCTAAAATTATGCGCATAAAACCCGACATTTTGACAATTACTGCGTGGATGTTACTTTATAGCGACAGCTCACGTTTTTCTTTGTTTTATTGATGTAACGTTTACCAAATGAATTGAAAATTATAATTTGTTGGTATTTTTTTTTTGATAATGTACTACTAAAACATTTTATTTTATTTTACATATTTTACTTATGTAAGTATGGAATATATGTATGTGCACAACACATATAATGTAAAAAAACAGTATTACAATAGCCACTAAGACACCAATAGCCACTGTCTTTTCTAGTAGGATTTGTATCAGACAAGCAATTAAAAAAAAAACAATGTTAGACAATATAGATTAGGTACATGTTTTTCAAATAAATTTAAACTAAATAATACTAATACAAGGTGAGCTTATAAAATTTTAAAGTAGTTGATGAATTACTTATAAAAGAATATTACCTATTTTTTCCTCAAATTAAGGTCATATGAATAAGTGCCAGTAAGTTTAATAATAATGCTACTTAACTCTTTGCGCTTGTTTTTATAAAAAAACGTATTATTTAAAATACAAAACATTAATTTTATTTACATCCAATATTTTAATAGTTAAAGGGATTAGTATAAGGGGTTTAGTATAAGGGATTCAAATGTAACTCGTTAAACAGAATACAAAGTATTGCAATAAATACCCTCTTTGACACAGTTTTTTTTAATTCAAATTACTGTTTACAAACAGAGATTTTATTGGCTTACTCTATATTTTAATTTTTTGAATTAAAAATACTATACCTACAAATAAATCAATTTAAAGTTTTATTTGACTTGATCTTGGGCTTGTTTAGGAAAAAAATTAAATGAGGAAATACCGAAAGGAACAGCCGAAAATTCGTAATAATCAAAATTATTTATTTTGTATGAGAAACGCTACTTTTGAAAACAAATTAATTTTAGGTGAGAAAAAATAAAAAAAAATTAGGTTAGAAATTTTAGGCGTAAATCACTGAGAAGTCAACTAGTGTTTTATAAAAAATAATCTTATCTTATAGATATTTGTAGATTGTCCATGTCTTTAGTTTTTTTAATTGAAATATATTTAAATTGCACTGAAAATGTTATTTAAGATTTTTCTCTTAGACTGGTCCAGAAATAGGGCGCCTTAAGGGCTCGCGCTTTTCTCAAAGCTTTGTTTGAGAAAATCTAGGTTTAAAGGCTAAGTTAAGGGGTGTCACCGAAACAAATTTTATATTGAAATAAACTTTTTTTAAGCGACAATATTTCCAACTGGATATTTTTTTGTTTTTTAAGTTGGAATTATTTTACAGGTGTAACGAAGTCAAAAATGAGGGTGATTTTTTTCATTTTGACATAACCTATCCCTTAAAAAGATTTAAAATTATTGGAGAGACTAACACTTCATAAGTTTTATGACCCTCAAGAGCTACCACGAAAGAAGCATTAATTCAGTTTCTAATTTTTATATTTCGTCAGCTTCAGTTTTTTTATTTTTAATAGTAAGTCTGCTTACTTACTACTTACTCAATAGACTTACTTATCTTTTCATAAAAAATGACCCACGAATTTAATTGCAATTTTACGCTGTATAAATAATGTATAGTACCTACCTACCTATCTTTCATTGGTAGTTAACATAATTACATAATTTCCAGTGAATATATTAATTTTTGTGTCTCGTGTACTAACTCGTACTTCTAACCAGCTTCACAACCCTATTGCCTTTCTAAACTTTATTTACCTACACTAACCAATTTGACAACCCTATCACCTTTTTGTCACTGTTCAGCTATTCTATCAAACATAAGACCCTCTAAATTTTCCTTATTAACCGATTAAAACCAACTTGACAACCCTATTACCTTTTTCCCTGGTGCAGCTATTTTAACATACTTAAAACCCTATATTTTTTCCTTATTAAACGATTTTAACCAACTTGACAACCCTATAACCATTCCTATCCTTATTCACATTATTCTAATGCACTTGACAACCCTATCACCTTTTTACTCCTGTTTAGCTATTCTAACTTGACAACCCTATTTACCTTAAAATATGAGAGTTGTACAAAATATTTTTACTCATGACTCACGACCCAGTTCCGGTTATATTCAGAATCTAGAGTTCTAGAACGATCGATCGTACCTTACAGTCTGAGCTAACATTCTAAATTTATTATGGAACCTAGCTTTTGCTTAGAACGGTGGTAAAGTTGGATGTTCAAATTCATATTCTTGTATTTACTCATATGTATACAATTATAAAAGCAAAGATAACAGGAAGTAGTGTAATAGTAGTTATATATGCACCATGTAAGTGCACTGTAGATAGTTGGGTTCGAGACTATTTTAACATAAATTATATTAACAAGTTAATAAAACAATCAATTTATAGCAAATAAGAAATGATAAACAAAAAAAAGAGATACCAAGATCATACAAATAAGTATATAATTGCAATATCATGTCAAAAAAAGAGGTTAAAATAAAATAATTAAATGAAACATATTTTATTTAATAGCATTTTCCTTTAAATTATTTGCACATTATAAACGCTCTGATTGAATTTCTTAATGCCATGATGCTTTGTTTTTTTCAAAGATATCCTTATTGATTTACCCACGACATCCAACCAGGATGGCCATGGGTTCAAATCTCAGCAGTATAGGTCCTCATGATTTTTTATAGTTAAAAATACCAACCCTAAGGGTGAGAAAACAGGAAATAAAAAATAAATGGGCTTAAATTTTATTCATTTTTGTATGTTTGTTACCTTATAACTGCATCATTTATGAACTGATTAAGAAAATTCTTAATTTTTTGTATAGTCCTTTTGGTTCCATAAAATATATATATATATATAGTAGTAATAGTCTTAAAGTCAGATTCACTAAAAATTCGGAATCAAACAATAATTTAAAATAAAAAAACCGACTTCAAAAACAAAAACTGCAAAACGAAAACGTGAAAAATAATTGCTTATTTTTGTTACAATCAACCTTTTTTTCTATGAATATATCCCGTACGATCTATGCTACCACATAGGTAGATCTAGATACCTACCTGTAATTTTTTATCTACTTAGATAGATAGAACACTCTTTAATGTACTCACAACAACTAAAACATATAGAACAAAACTGACAATAACACAAATGAAAGTACAATGGCGGTCTAAGCGCTACTTCTCTACCTCCTTACTGCAAGCTGTCTCCCACTTTGAAATGAATAAGATTCCATCATTCATTTTAAAATCTGATCTTACAAGATGTTTTTTTCTAATCCGCCAACAACAATAAAAATAGAAGAAACTTTTAAATTAAACAAAAACTTTAATACGTAAACGGCTTTATTTATTTTTTGCGTAAAACTATATTTTGTGAAACGAAGTAATTGAGACGTCGAAAAGGAAAATCGCGCAAAGACATTAAAAAACTGTAATCAAGACGAAATGGGCGAAGAAATCATCCAATCGAAGTCACTAATAATAAAAATTTCCAACAGTCACGGTCCAGTCACCTCCCCAACGATAGTTCCTATTAATACCTACACAATTACGAAGATATATATTTTTATTTCGATATAGACATTAGTATAGAAGAAATATATTTATAAGTGCAAAGTGCCAAAAATGTCAGTAACATTAAACACAAGTTATATGAAGAATATTATACAAATGAAGCGTGAATTTGATGATTTTAATGAAGAAAGCGAAGCGAAAAACGATAGCAATAATTCAAGTGATGTGAATTCAGAAGCTAGCGATGTAGAGAATAGTGGAGAAGCAAATAACGCAGCCTTAGACTACACAGATAACACCTTAAATCTGTACCCGATGGCTGATTTGATCAAAAAAGAGTTCCTACCAGAATTTTATTCGAATCCATTTAGAAATCAGAACATGGCGTTCAAAGACTCACCGTTTTTACTACCGACGCAGTTGTACAAAAGCTTTCTGGCAACTCTTGGGAAGAGAAGGCGAATGGCTGATTGCTACTCCTTGTATCCGAGAAACATGCTGTTCACTAACAATTTTGGGCTCGAAGCTTCAGATGATGATGGTGATAGGACCACGGATTCGCCGGAAGAGGTAAAGAACGTTATTACAGATGTAAACTAGGCTTAAAGAAGAGGTAAAAAGATTCTTTTCCATAAGTTTAATGGGCTCTGGTAAAAATAAACAGTATCTAAATAATAACTATTATTATGAAGTAATCTCCACTACCACTATCATCATGATAATGATGATGATGAATCTCCTCTACCACTACCACAACCACCACCAGACCAGCCTATATCAGTTAATTGCTGGACATAGGTCTTCGCAATAAGAAGGAGGATATGCTTATAATCCCCACAATGGGCATGCGGGTTGGACAATCTCCGAGCTCACACCGCTGACGCTGCTGCCCGTTGGCGGTTAGGGACTTTAACTGTGCTGGTGTTGGGTTACGCTATGCCGCAATCGGCTGACGGCCAGAACCCCATGTTTGTTAGCAGTGAGTACCACAGGTCAGTGCGGTTGGCTTGGGTTGAGATGATGGAGGTTGGGACCCAGTTGAGTAGTAAAATGAATTAAACGGACCTATTATCAAACCTTGAATGGAACGGAGATTTGTTTACAAACTTTGTTTTAAGGCTTTTTGAGCAATTTAGTCGTTTGATAAAAGGATAAAAAACGTTGTTTTGTTACTACAGAGGTTATTTTTACAGGGATCTTTCAGTATAAAACGCGAGCAATGGCAAATTTGGCAAATCAATCGAATGGAAATCTTCGAAATTATTCAGGTTGTGAAAAGGATTTGGGGGTCTAAACCTACGTATGGTAGTCGTATCGTACCGTAAACTGATAGTTTGTCAGAAAGATAAGATTCATTCAGTGAAGTTTAAAAGTTCAGTTTAGTTAAATTTTATAATGAAACTTGTCAATCACATTTGATTGAGTAGTTACAATTAATTACTTCATATCTTTCTCATAAAATTATTTACGGTAAGTTACGACTGTAGATATTACGTAGGTTGGAATTGAACCTCCAAATCCTGAATAATTTCGAAGATTTCCATTCCATTAACCCATTGCTCTAGTTTCTTTAGATATTTTATCTCTGTGTTTATTATATTGGTATTTGGTATAGACAAACTTTTTTCAATATTAGTTCACTAAACTGCTTTTATAGACATGCCATTAAGTTTAGTTTTTAGTTTTTTTGTAATTGTACTCAATAATCTCTTTTCTTCTGACCTCTTGAAATTAGGGTTAATTAAGTACTTGGTGACATCTTTTCTAGAAAATGGCCACGTGTAAGTAGGTCTTGCACACCAAGGGTTCTGTATAAACTTGATGATATGTTTTTTTTGGTGAATTATCTACTTTAACGTTTACGGATTCTTCCCTTTACTTGTGCTAATAAAACTTGCCTCTTGCAAAGTTTCATGATTCCCTGTAAGGTTTTGATTCCCTTGTGAGTGTTAATATATGCGTCATAAACGGCCGTATGAAGAAAGAACGTTTTGATTTCGTGGAAGCTTCATTTTTTCACAGCTACAAGTGATTCCAGACTTGAGCATTTGATATTCATTAAAACTTGATACCTCAACGTGTTCTTGAAAAAAGGGCCTTGATAGACAGACGGACAACGAAAAGATCCTATATAAGGAGTCCTTTTTCCTTTTTTGGTACGGAGCCATAGATTTTTTTCTCTTCAAATTAGTTGGGTAATTGTGTCGATATTTTTATAACGTCTGCAGACAATGGACCACTAGGGATCTTAAGATTACTGATAAGAAACTGAAATTCTTTCTCCAAGGACTTATAAGCCAGATTGATTATGACGGGGTGCGAACGAGGCACAACTAAGTACTCCCACTATATTTTTTTTTACGAAAGTACAACGCCAATTTACTATCTATAGATATTTATAACTAGGTTCCGCCCACGGTTTCGCTCTCGTCTAAGTGATTTATAACAAATCTATTCATCCTCCTTTTCAAACCGTTGCGGGTGTTATTATCAAGAAAGGTGAGACACATATAAATTAATTATCAATTGTTAGCATTCAAGATCGCTAGGTAGATATAGTCTACCTCAGTAAAATTGCAAAGAGTAGAATTGGCATACCACAACTATTAGAAAATATAAAGTTAAGAATCCCAATAAGATCTGTTCGACATCCAACTCTTTCTGTAGTTCCATTTAGTTCCACTAAATACCGACAAAACTCTTTCTTCAGTCAAGCAGTAATTGCGTTTAATAATCTGGTTGACATCCCTGA